>CM053622.1:104706496-104949424 GCA_028646595.1 Phalanger gymnotis
TGATATTCCGGAGATCAATGGAGCTAGGATTAAAACCAAGAATCACCTACCCAGCAAAACTGAGTATCATGCTCCAAGGCAAAATATGGATTTTCAATAAAATAGAGGACTTTCAAGCTTTCTCAGTGAAAAGACCAGAGCTCAATAGAAAATTTGACTTTCAAACATAAGAATCAAGAGAAGCATGAAAAGGTAATCAAGAAAAAGAACAAGAAAAAGAAATTGCAAGGGACTTACTAAAGTTGAACTGTTTTGTTTGTATTCCTACATGGAAAGATGATGTGTATGATTCATGAGACCTCAGTGTTAGGGTAGCTGAAGGGAATATGCATGTATGTATATATATATATACATATATATATATACATATACATATATGTGCCTGTGTGTGTTTATGTATATATATGTATATGTGAGTGTGTATGTACATATATATGTATATGCATGTATGTATATGTATAGAGAGAGAGCAGGCACAGGTTGAGCTGAAGATGAATAAGGGATGAGAGGGGAATATATTGAGAGAGGGAGATAAGGAGAGATAGAATGGGGTAAATTATATCGCATATAAGTAGCAAGAAAAAGCAGTTCTGTAGGAAGAGAAGAGAAGGCAGGTGAGGGAGAATGAGTGAATCTTGCCCTCATCAGATTTGACCTGAAGAGAGAATACCATACATACTCAATTGGGTATCTTACCCCACAGGAAAGAAGGAGGAAGAAGATAAAAAGGGGGGGTTGATAGAAGGGAGGGCAGATGGGGGTGGAGGTAATCAAAAACAAACACTTTCGAAAAGGGACAAGGTCAAGGGAGAAAATTCAATAAAGAGGAATAGGGTAGCAAGAGGCAAAATATAGTTAGTCTTTCACAACATGAGTATTGTGGAACGGATATACATAATGATACACATGTGGCCCATGTTGAATTGCTGGACTTCTTGGGAAGGGTGGGTGGGAAGAGAAGAGGGGAGAGAATTTGGACTCAAAGGTATAAAAAATAGATGTTCGGAAACAAAAACAAAAAAGTTTTTGCAGGCAACAAGAAAATAAGATACACAGGCAATGGGGCATAGAAATTTATGTTGCCCTACAAGAAAGGAATGGAAAAGGGGATGGGAGGGTAGTGGGGTGACAGATGGGAGGGCAGACTGGGGAACAGGGCAACCAGAATATATGCCATCTAGGAGTGGGGGGAGGGTAGAAACAGGGAGAAAATTTGTAATTCAAACTCCTGTGAAAATCAATGCTGAAAACTAAATATATTAAATAAAATTTATTTAAAAAAAAGAAAAAAGAGAGAAAAGGGGACAATGTGCTACATATGATGAAAGAAAAGCCTGGGCCACAGCTTTCTGTGTGACAAGTTGTGATTTGAGAGTTCAAGAAGGATGGTATCGTTACTCCCAACATAATGGCTATGCCTCCCCTCATGGAAGGTAGACTCTACCAGGTGGGCTTATACTAGGGTCTTTAGATGCTCTTTGCAGCTCCTGGATGTTATCTTCCTTTAATGCTGACCTTGCAAACATTCAAATGTCTTAGAAGGCTTATGAGTATTAAAGCAAAACAGCCATTGTGGCTGCGACAGAAGCAGTATCAGCTTGTACTAAGCGAAGAGTTGGCGTTAGAGAGACAGAGACCACTGGAAAGATCTCTCTTAGCATTTTATGGGACTATGCCCATGGGAAGTGACATATAAAATGTTTTGTGTGAGGATGAGGCTTCAACCTAGTGATTGTGGGACTAGTAATAAGTTACTGAATTCTATTCTGATCATTCTGTAATGTATGTTATAATTCCTTTGTACTTAGGGTTCCATTTTCTAAGTGGGAACAAAGGATCTGTTCCATAAATAATTCATATTTATACATTACATACTTTTTTTTAATTTTCCTTCTTCCTTTTGGAGGAAACTCTAGATTAAAGCCAAAGGTAGAATGTTTTTTTTCCTCAGAGCATCCAAGGTATAGAAGCAACAACCAATAAATGAGAGAGTTATTAAGCATACCTCCTCGATTGAGAAGTATAGCTTCCCAAAAATGAACCCGATGGCATGTCTGGATATGGAGCAGGAGAGAGGGATTAAATTGAGCCCTTTCAAATCCCAGAAGAAGTTTCCTCTACTCTCTGTGCTATAGGAGCATAGCTGAAGAGGCAGATGTAGGAGAGCAGCCAACTTCCACCTGTGGCTTCCTAGTAAAACCATCCCAAATCTGTCTCTGAAGTTCATCTGGTTGTACAGTACTGACTTGGATCTTGTCTGCATTGCTTCTCAACCTACTACATAAAGACCTCAAAATACTTATTTGGTCTAGAATGGCTGATCTCAAACTTTTGCATCTCATATGGCTCTTATGTCCCATCACCAATGTCATTGAAGTCAACTCCTTCAAGAAACAAAACTTCATTGGAAAATACACAGGGATCCAGCAGCATTGGAAAACCTCTCAAGCCTGCATGAAGGAGAAAAGCTTTAGGGATAGAAAGAGAGAGAGCTTATTAAGCAAATTAGAGAAAATGGAATGGAGCACAGAACAAGAGGAGAGACAGAGCTGGAGAGAGTCATAAGGAAGAAAGAGTCCCTGTGTCCCAGTCTTTTAACTACTGGTTCAGGTTTTGGCCTATCTGTTAACCATGGATGGTTTCCAACCACTTCAGCTCACAAAAATCCCATCCTCCTCTGACTTTCCAGAGCACTTTTCCTCTCTCTCATTCATTTGGAATGTAGATTCTTAAATTATTTTCTAGCTCAAAATCCTATGATCCTCTGTGTGTTTATGTAAGCATGGGAAGTGGGGTACCCACTTAAGAACTAGATTGTAAACCTCTTGAGGACAAGCATGGTCTTTGCTTCTTTGTAACATAATTGAAAGGTGGCTCAGAGCCAGGTAATCCACCATATGCCCCGAAGGAATTATCTGAACAACATCCTCAATAAATCAATTTTGATTTATTCAAACAAAGGCGAAGGAAAACCTAGCACCTCCTAAAGAAGCCCATTACCCTACTTATTATTAGTTTTTCCCCTATGTTAAGGCTAAATCCATTTTTCTGCACCTGTAGAAACTCAGAGGGTAATTCTGCCTGTCCAACTGCTACCCATTAATCTTGTTTCTGTCCTCTGGAGTCAACCAAAATAAGATAGATCTCTCCCAAGCCCATCAAATACTAGGGAACAGGGATATCCCCCTTTGGTCTTTTCTTCTACAGTTTAAAAATTCCTAATTCCTTCAACTGATCCTTAAAAGGCATGCTCTCCAGAGGTTTCTTACCAACCTGGATTTCCTCCTCTGGAAGCACTCTAGTTTCTCAATAGCCTTCCTAGAATATGGCACCTGCCTAGAACATAATATTTTACTTGAGATGCTCTGGCAATAGCAGAGTACCATGGAGTTATCATCTCCCTCAATCTGGAATAGAAGGAAGGAAGGAAGGAAGGAAGAAGGAAGGAAGGAAGGAAGGAAGGAAGGAGGAAGGAGGGAACAAAGGAATGAATGAAGGTAGGTATAGGAATTCATGTAAATAGGAGTGGCGTGTAAGTTACTATTCTAATGTTTGGTAATGAGAAGATTATTAAGGTTTCATCTCTCACAGACATCAGTTCCATCTTTTTCTCCAATAAATTGAGCCCATAGTTTGCTTCCTACTTCTGCTTTAACATGTAAGTGCTACAATGCATAATTACTTCAATACTCTCTACCTAAAGCCATTGCAAGTGGGAGAATTAAATGATATTGAAGATAATAACTGAAATAGCTTATAATCAATCAACAAACATTTGTTAAGCACCTATTATATGCAGGGTACTCTGCTTAGTGCTAGGGATACTAAAAGAGTCAAAAGACAGTCTTTGACCTCAAAGAGCTTGCAGTCCAATGCTGGATATTTTTTAAGATGTGTCTATTAAGACATGCTGACTCAACAACTACCAATTAGTCAATGAACAAGTATTTTATTAAGCTCTTACCATGTACCAGTCATGGGTACTAAACTGGGGATGGGAAGGCAAAAAACAATCCTTGCCTTTGAGGATCTCACAACCTGATGGGGAAGAAAACATATAAGCAGCAACATAGAGAAAGGATAGATGGAGAGACAACTTCAGGGAGGAGTACTCTGGCATTGCCCCTATAGGAACCAGGAAAGACATACTGCCAAGGGTATGATTTAAGCTGACTCAAGGAGGAGGCAAAGAAGAACATTCCAGGCCTGGGGCAGAAGATAACAGAGAAGGAAGCAAGGCTTAGTGGAGAGAGAGTGCTGGGCTGAGAATGAAGAGGGCCTAGGCTCAAATCTTCCCCCAGACACTTATTAGCTTTAAAGCCTAGGGCAAGTTTTAACCAGAGCAATTCAACCTCTCTGGCCCTCAGTTTCCTCATTTTTCAAATGGAGATACTATTAGCACCTACTTCATAGGGCTTTTTGTGATACATGTAAAATCCTATACCTGTACTAAATAAAAATCAAACTCACAAGTACAAATGAGATGGTATCTGTAACATGCTTTGCAAACTCTAAAGCACCATATAAAAGTGAGCTATTATTTATTCCTATAGAAAGCACCTAAACAAATTCTAATTAGAGGTTAAATGAGGCTTGCTTTATGAAGGTCTGAAAATAGAGACAAACATCAACGATCTTTTTTTTAATAATTTTAATTAAGTAGACAATCCAAAGAAGGAAGAAATTAGGAGACACAGAATAGCACATCCTATATCTTATCCACCCCCCACCCCCTTGAAACACCTAAAGCAGGCAAGACTGAGATGAATGAAGCTTCTGGTCCTGTATAACCGTGGGTAAATCATGCCTCTTCTCCTGGTCTCTTTTATCTATTGCCCCCCCCCACCGGTGGAGGTTAGTAGACTAGATAACCTTTAAAGACCCCTTGACATTCTATGATCCTATATCTGACCGTCTCACAGGTAAGTTTAGATTTGAGCACACAAAGTCAAAGGAACCTGCAGGAAAGGTGAGGTCAATGCAGGATGGCCTGAAGCCCAGGAGAAGAATCTTTGGAGGAAAATTCCTTCCTCTTCAGGAAGCTAGAGTCTAGTACAGGGCCTGAAAAGGCCAGGGTAACTGCAGAGCCGGAGGGTAAAATATTCTGGAGACCCACATGTCAAGGTAAAGATAGGAAGAAGGTTCTGAAAAGGACTGAATCTCCCACTAGGCTCTGAAGTGAAGGCAACCCAAAACTACAATAGGAAAAGCATGTAAATACTCTTGGTTTTCATCTAGACCAATTCAAATTTCAAATCCAGCCTCAAAACTGGGTGACTCTGAGAAAATTACTTAATTTCTGTTTGCTCAATTTCCTCATCTACAAAATAGAGAAGATGCAAGTCATCCAAGGATGACTATGAGGACCAAACAGATTAACGTGTGCAAAGCATTCTGCAAACATTTGAATGCTACATAAATACTAGCTGTTGTTTTTAATTGAATTTTATTTTATTTTCAAACAAAATCCACCCTTTTACCTCCACTCCCTCCCCACTGCCATTGAGAAAACAAGAAAAACAAAATCGCCATTACAATTATGGTCAAGAAAAACAAATTCCCACTTTGGCCATGTCCAAATATGTATATATACATTCATCTATCACATATACATACATGTTTCACAACCTATACTGAGTCACAGCTGTCCTTGTCTGCTACTCTACCTAGGTATTTTTATGTATTTTTGCTATTTTGCTTGCCTAAGTATCTTGGGGAAACTGAACTATGAAATCTGCAATCCACTCATAGGTTTACCCAGGTTAAGGTCCATATGGCTCCACACCTTGGTCAGTAATAGATAGTTGGAGTTGGGTGCAGTGGTAGCAAGGAGCAAGGCCAAACCAAATGCTGAGACTGCAACTTGAGGGTAGCTGGGGAAGATAATACATAAGAACTCAGGAGGGATAAAAGGAACACAGAATTTCAGAGATGAAAGTGACCTCAATAGCCATCTAGTTATAAGATCATTAATTTGGAACAAGAAGGGACATCAAATCCAACCCCTTTTATTTACACATAGAGAAACTGAGGCACCAAGGGTTGCATGTCTTGTCTACAGCCACATGGCCAGTTCCAAGGTAGACTCTGAACCAAGGTCTTCCTGACTCCAAGTTCTAGTATTTCACGTTATCTCTGGTGTAATCTATTCCTCTAAAATATCCCTACCAAATGGTCAAAGTTCTTTGGAATTGATTGTGTGACATGGGAGACACTGGAATAGGACCACTCAACATGGTGTGCCCACATCAGAGAAGGTGCTGTGCTCTATGAGCAAGGCAGACTTGAAACAGATCAAAGGGAATGCAGGATGTGCAAATTTAGAATATCCACCCCAAATGTTCACACAGGCTATTTGTGCCCGAACTGTGGTAGAGCATTTCAAGTTCATATTGGTCTGATCAGCCACAGTCAGACACATTGAAACTTGACTCTAGCATAGTGATGTCATTTTGGTCCTCTGCAAGAAAGAAGGACAAAAAACAACCAACCAACCAACCAAATGGTCATCCAAAGAAGGCAGAGTTGGGACCAGGTGGGAAAATGTGAACCTCTTCCCCCACAGTTAATCCCTTCCCGTTCTTTCACTTTACAGAGACTGATATGGGGGCCTGGAGAGGTAAAATCACTAGCTGTGTGACAGAACAAGGCCTATGTTTTTAGATTTAAAGTTTTAGGAGTCCTCAAAGGTCATCCAGCGTAGTGGTGTCAAACTCAAATAGAAAAGGATTGAAGGTCACTAACTGGTAGGATCCCTGAGGGCTGCATATTGACTTAGAAAAATACATATTAACATTTTCTATGTTCTATTGCAGTTTTATTTATTGTGTTAAATATTTCCCCATTACATTTCAATCCATTTCAAAAACATTTGGGGGTATTGCAGTGCCCCATTAGCCAGGGATTTATCATCCAATCCATTTTACAGTCTAGGGAATCAAAGGCCAGAGAGGTAAGTCCTACAGGTGAGGAAGTAAGGCAGCAAAGCTGGGATTCAAACCCAAAGCATCTTGACCACAGTGAAAGACTCAGTATTCTTTGCACCACATCCTGATGCTCAGGACCCCCAATATTTAAGCTAACTTTCTGTTATGCCTTATTTTGATCCCAAGTTCCTGGTTTCCTATTGTTATTGCTTTTAAATCCTGAAAAACTCAAAAAAATAAATTTTTATCTTGACTCCATGGCATCTTACACTAGCTAAGAAGTATGAGAGACTCTCCATAAAGAAGGTAAAAGAAGTATAACATTTATTCAGACACCAGAAAATCATATCCCATAACCAAATGTTCAGCTCCCACTGCCAGTCAGCCCACTTTATCACAACAGAAAGGAACTTAAGACACTATATAACAGACTGGAGACTCACCATCCCAAAACCTCTCCGAACCTCTGCTATTTGGTTTTCCCCAAAATAAACTCACAGTACAGTTAAGTCAGCCTGTTCAGTTCTAACAATCACAAGAGCAGACATTAGTTGCCATTAGCCAATGAACTGATATGGAAATCCTATTCTATGTGTAACAGTACCTGAGTCTCCCTCCCTCTTTTTTATTTAAAATTTGAAGGAAGATTATTTAATTTCACTCCTTAAGTGGTTTATTTTAACCCCTAAGCCTTGAAATTATAAACATTCTCCATTAATCATTACAACCCTTTCATTCCCCCCATTATTTTTCCTTTAGAATTTAAGGTATACATTTTTCAAAAATCATAGCCAGTACTTTATAATGCTTTATATTATCTCAATTTCCACAACAATCCTGTATGGCAGGTGTTAGTATTATCCTCATTTCACAGGTGAGGAACCAGAGAAAGAGAGAATTCAAGTGACCTCTCCAGGGTCACATAGCCAGTGAGTATCTCAAATGGAATTTGAACTCAGGCCTTCCTAACTCTCAGTCCCGTATTCTATCCACTCTACTACACAGTTGCCTCAAGATCATTAGAATTAAAAAGTGTCTACATGCCTACAGCCTTTATGATCAAATTGTCAGTGTAAGTAACAGAAGGGAATCTTTCCAGGGATCTCTTGAATCCTACTGTGTACACTGTTCAAGGTCCTTGCTTGGGACAGAAGTTGGGAAAAAGAGAACACACGTGACCATTGCTTCAAAGGTTAGGGAATTTCCAGATCTAGATCATAAAGTGAACCCCCTGGCCCACACAGGAAGAAACTCAGACCTCCATTTTAGATGACATCACTCCTTGCTTATTAATCTGTTAATTATCCCTGCTTCCAAATGGCAAGTCCCATAGTCATAGAAGAAGTATTCAGCTATGTATCAAGAAATTTTGGTTCTGATTGCTTTAACAGACATTTAGCTATGTGGCCTTAGACAAATAACTTGACCTCTGGATCTCAGTTTCCTTATAGGAAAATTGTGAAAGAGTTGGCCTAGAAGTTCTCAGCTGTTTCAGCTCTGAAATACAATGATTCTAAGTTGCAACATATGTCAAGGGGAGCTTATCACATTAAAGTCATATAAATATATACGTATTAAATGGGCCGTACTGGGGTCAAACTATACAATCTTTTGGAATCATCATACAAGAAGTCTCATCCTATTCGGCCATTAACGTGGGCAAAAAAAAATGGAAAAGACTGTTTTTAAGGTCCTATTTTTGTGGTGTAGTATAGTAGAACAATCAACTGATTGCGCAATAAACACTTATTAAGCACCTACTGTGTACTATATCTTGTGCTAGGCACTGGGGACACAAATACAATGAATAAAGAAAATCCTGCTTGCAAGGAGTTTACAATCTAACAGATGCTGAACTTGGAGGCAGGAAATCTGGGTTCATATCCCAGATAAAGATTAGCCACCTACTAGCTTTGTGAGCCCTGGGCAAGTCATTCGGCCTCTGTGAGCCTTACTGGCCTCATCTGAAAAATGGGGATCCTAATACCACCAATCCAATAGTTGTGGGACCTAATGAAGTTTCATATGTAAAGTGTTTTACAAACCTTAAGGGTAATAATTTCAAAAGCAAAGCATTATTATTGCTACAAAAAGATAGCAGAAGTTTGAGTTAAGGGGGAAAAATAAATGAATTCAATTCCTAACCTCTTCACCTCTTTTCACTCCTGATAAGCCTCCTTTCACTCTCACTCCACTTGATCCACCATTTTGAAATTTCTGAAGGCTTAAAAGGCAAGGAAGAGGGGATTAAGGCATTGAAAGA
This sequence comes from Phalanger gymnotis, assembly GCA_028646595.1. Taxonomy (NCBI): domain Eukaryota; kingdom Metazoa; phylum Chordata; class Mammalia; order Diprotodontia; family Phalangeridae; genus Phalanger; species Phalanger gymnotis. Next base: position 104,715,686 of record CM053622.1, read on the forward strand.
AAAAAATCACAGAGGCAGAAGAGAATAAAAGGGTTTACATCTGCCTAGAAGTGGAAGAGTGATTAAAACTTTATGAAATCCATGACTAGAATCAAGGATCCTTAACTCTCTCACTTCTTGTCTCTCCTGGCCCACACTTAGGCCTTCAGTATTGCATGAGACCCAAATTCATTTGCCATAGTCACTGTAGACATCATCTAGTCACTATAAACATAATCACGGTCACTATCGACATGCCCAGTTATCTCCAGTACTAATGGAGCCATAAAAATGTAGGCTTAAGAGGCAGAAGGGACCTCAGAGATCATTTAGTCCAATTCCCTTATCTGAATGAACAGATGAAGAAAAAGTCCCCGAGATCTGACATGATTTATATGGTCACAGAGCTGGTAAACGGAGATGAGATTTGAACCTAGATTTTCTGATTCCAAATCCAATGCTCAACCATGACGTGTCTATCCCTTAGCATGGTGCCTGGCACATAGTAGGTGCTTAATAAATGTTTATTGATTGATATTGTCTATGCTACCAGCGATATATGCCACTAGCCCTGACAGAGGAATAAAAAGAAGATGATGAGGATGCAGGGTGGTATCAGCAAGTAGTATTGAGCACAGGCCTTCAGGCACTGAGATGGGGCCAGCCTGATGGGTTGTGCTTTGAAGGAAACCACTCAAAGACCCCATCTCAGAATGCTTCACCTCCTTGCTTGTCCTGTTACCCCAAACGCTATGAGGGAAGATTCACCCGAGTTAAGGTAAATTTCACCTAGAGTCACTCTGCACACTCTCCAGAGGATAATACATAAATACATAGGGGCTAGAGATAGGTCTAGACCCGGAAGCCATCATTGAGTTCAAGCCCCTCCTTTTAGAGTTGAGAAAACTGAAGTCGGAGGTTAAGTGTCTTGTTCAAGGCCACACAGGGTCAAGATGGGAGTTCATCTGATTCCAGATCATTCCACAATGCCACATTAAATTCTAACATTAACACCTTGAGAATGGTTTTTATTAAATTTGAGAATCATTCATTTAACAAACTCTGTCTCCTAAGACAAAGGGCAGATAAGTCTTGATGGTTTGGGGAAAACATTATATATGTTACACATAACATAAATGTTATACCTGCATGTATTATATAATGGATGTGCTACATCGTGTTGTATGTAAATGTTCCTTGTGTATCCACACACATGAACATATATGTGCACGTGTGTATATATGATAGCATATATTGGACCTATAGTGGGTGCTTAATATATGCTTATTTGTATTTAGCAGGGCCCTGCCCCTCAGCATGACAGACTCAAGGAGTTGTCACAGCGGAAGCCCCAGAAGAACCAGGGTAAATCCAACATAAATGGGCCCCAAGAAGGTAAGAGAGGTTGGGGGGACACATAGGAGGAAGGGTGTAGAATCTGATTTTTGATAGGTGAACTAGGGGCAGCTAGATGGTGCTGTGAATAGAGTATTGGCCCTGAAGTCAGGACAACCCGAGTTCAAATCCAATCTCAGATACTTACTAGGTGTGTGACCCTGAGCAAGTCACTTAACCCCGTCTTCCCAAAAAAAAAAAGGCAGGGGGACTAGTAAGTCCTCCACCTAATAATAGTCTCCAACTACTTGAAAATTTCAAATAGGATTGTGATCAGCTTTAGTCGTCTGTGGCACTATGATTTCAGGGAAATTAAAGGATTCCTTGCAGCGGAGGTTGGAATTGTTAATGAACCTCCCCTAAGTCCAGTAAGCATCCCTATCAGAGACTATCCTTTTTCTTCCCAGTGTATGATATCCCCAGTCCCTTACGCGTTCCATCTCTGGGAATGTTGGCTATACAGGGTTGCCTCCATTCTGGAGACAGACACTGGGAACAGATAAATGGGGTAGAACAAGCCCTTAACCTTTCAGTGCTTGGATTCAAGACTCGTGAAAAACATCCAGCTTATAGGGATCATGTCATGGAGGATATTCCTGGCTAATTTTCCACTTTGACAATCTCAGGACAAATACAGGCTGCTGAGACAGGAAACAGGCTGCAGGACTTGTAGCTGCCTTCACCCACTATCCAGGGAACTTTTGTTTTGAGGCTTCCTTTGACCTTCCCCCATAACTTTGGTGGTGGGGTGGGCGTTAAGATTGGAATCTGTTGTAAAGAGTATAGCCGAGTGCCACAGAAGAAGGAAGTAAAAAGAACACTTATGGAAAGACCCCAAAGGGAGGAGTTGTCTTGGTCTTAGCCTGCCCCTGGAGAGGAATTATGTTTTTAAGCAATCATTCAATAAATATTTATGAAGTGCCTACTATGTTCCAGGTACTGTGCTAAGCACTTTCATAAACATCTAACTTGTGGGTATTTAGAGACTAGTGAGACAACGTCATCTAGGCACAACCAAAATCTGGTCACTATTGTATCTTTCTCCAGTGCTTGGAAGGAGAAGACAAAAGGAAGGGGGATGGTCTTGGGTTTAGTTCAGTGAAGAAATAACAACAGACATTTACTAAAGTACCTACTAAGTTCTGGACACTATGCCTGGAAAATCCAAAGAAAAAAAAAGAAAATAGTCTCTGCTCTCAAATTCCTTACATTGTTAATACTGTTTTTTTAATTACCTGTAAAAATAAATTTTAACATTTTTAAAATTTTAAGTTCCTAATTTTCTTCCTCCCTCCTTCCCTCACCTCCCCCCTCCCTAAGACAGTAAGCAATTTGACAAAGGGTTACATATGTGCAATCATGTAAAACATATTTCTGTATTAGTCATGTTGTGAAAGAAGAAACATACCAAAAGAAAAAAAAAGAACAATGAAAAAATAAAGAAAGTGAAAATAGCTTGCTTCAGTCTACATTCAGACTCCATTAGTTCTTTCTCTGGTTGTCAATAGTATTTTCCATCATGAGTCCTTTGGAATTGTTGTGGATCATTGTATTGCTGAGAATAGTGAAGTCATTCATAGTTGATCATCATATGACATTGCTGTTACTATGAAGAATGTTCTCCTGGTTCTGTTCACTTCACTTTGTTTCAGTTTGTGTAAGTCTTTTCAAGTTTTTCTGAAACCATCCTGCTCATCATTTCTTATAGCACAATAGTATTCTACTACATTCATATGCCACAACTTGTTCATCTATTTCCCAATTAATAGGCATCTCCTCAATTTCCAATTTTTGCCACCACACAAAAAAGCTGCTATAAATATTTTTGTATAAGTAGGTCCTTTTTCCATTTTTAAGAAAAATCTCTTTGGGCTACAGACCTAGTAGTGGCATTGCTGGGTCAAAGAGCATGCATGGTTTTATAGCCCTTTGGGCATAATTCCAAATTGTTCCCCAGAATGGTTTTATCAGTTCACAGCTCCACCAGCAATGCATTAGTGTATCAATTTTCCCACTTCTCCTCCAAAGTTTATCATTTTCCTGTTTTGTCATGTTAGCCAGTCTGATAGGTGTGATGTAGTCCCTCAGAGTTCTTACATTCTTTTGGGGGTGGGCAAGGAGACAACTTGTAAGAAAAAATACAAAATATATGCCAAGTTGCTCCTGGCAACTCTATAAGACTCCAAGTTGCAGAGAATCTGCATTGATAGAGGGAGTTTCCTCATCTGAGAGTTCTTCATGCCGACACAATTGTAGGTCCAATTTCTCATTCCTGTCTTATACCAAACAATTGTTGGGAGAAGGGCAATAACCACCTGTGGAATTAAGATAGGCTTCCCATAGGAGGTGGCATGCTGAACTTTGTAGGAAAGTAGGAATTCTATGAGGCAGAGGTGAGAAGGAAGGGCATTCTGAGCACAGGGCACAGCCTACGCAAAGGCTCAGAGACTGGAGGTGAGACTTTGCATAGAGGGCACAGTAAGGAAGCCAGTTTGGCTGGGTTATAGAGTGAGCAGAGTCATTTGTGATGATCCTGACTGTGGAGGGCTTCAAATGACCAGTAGAGGAGTTTTCATATTTTACCCAACAGGCAACAGAATGCTCCTGGAGCTGGGAGTGACAGTGAAATGGTCTCAGATTCCCATGAAAAGAGGGGGTTGCTTTGAATAGAATTTTAGAGCTGGAAGGGACCCTAAAGACCATCTTGTAAAAACTGCTGCTTTTTGCTGATAAGGAAACTAAAGCCTGAGAAAATGAAATGATTTGTCCAGAGTGGCCAAGAGATCAATGGCTGAAGAGATACAAATATCCAAGTGTCCTAACTCCCAGGACAATCCAGTATAGAGCTCCCTCTGTTATATTTTCCAGCCTCCCAGAATCACAGAATGTTAGAGCTCATCCAGTTCAACTCCCTCATTTTACAGATGATGAAAGTAAGGCACAGACAAAAGAAGTGACTTGCCTTGTGTTGGGACTCAAACCTGGACACCTGACTTTCAAACCACTACTATGGCCACACTTCCTCTATCTCTCTCACTGTAGGGTTAGGGAACTGGTCCTGTGGTTTGTTTCTCTGGCATAGCAAACTCCCTTTACTGGTACAGAATGGTATTTTCTCTATAATTATAGCCTTAGACAGTTGCCTAGAAAACTAGGATATTAAGTGACTTGCCCAGGGGCACACAACCAGTATATGGTGATGGCAAGAGTTGAACCCAGGTCTTCCTGGCTTTGAGGCCAGGTCTCCATCCACTAAATCCTATTGAATCTCCTGGATCTTTTCTTAAATGCTGTACTTCCTTCACAGTAAATGCTCAAGGAAAAGATCTGGGCCTTGTGTTTTCATTGCCAGGTGATATTATCAAGGCTCCAAAGACATAATTAACAATTCACTTACAGCTATTAGTTATAAATTTTAGCTTAGAATTCTATAAATCCAAGCATCAGGATCCAAGTTTAATAACCTGGAGTCAAAGCAGAGAAGCACCTGGGAAAAAACCATTTGTTTGTTTGTTTGGTTGTTGTTAGGCTGGTTTTTTGAGAGAGGTCAAGGAAGCACTGATGGCATAAAGTTTAACTTCCTGTGTAGTTGTACCAAGAGAAGGGAGGAGGGGAAGGGAGAAAGCCAGACCTCGGAGAGAAATACCAACACAATAGACCATAAGTATGGAGGTCTGGGCTTTGGTGGGGGAGGGAGGTCATGAGGTGGCCCCAGGCAGGGCAAAGATAGGTGTGTGGGAGTGGGAGGAAAAGAGGAATCTCAGTAGAGAAAAAAATGTGTCTTTCTGGGAGGAAATGTAACCCTCCTCCATCCAAGATGTCAGCACCCTGGAGCAAAGCTCCTGAGGTTTACTCTTGTTACCACCCTGTGTGTAAGTATACTTTTACCACATGCCTATGGTTTACAGAGTCCTGCCTAGAAAGAAGGGTTTTCCAAAATTCACTGGCTTACATTTTCAAGGCCCTTCCATGAGTAGTATCCTTACCGTTAGATGGGAGTCTGTAGCATTATCCTGCCTTGAAAGATTGCAATTCAGGATGGGAACCTCATCCAAGCCAGTGAAGTCTCTAGCAGGTCACAGTATATAGTGCCCGCAGAGATATGAGCAATAACTATAAGGAATAACTAGTAGGAAGAATTCAAAGACATGGAAATACTACTACAAAACAAGTTTAGGGTCAAAGGAGCTGGGTTCAACTAGCCATTCAACACTTAATCTGTGTGACCTTGGGCAAGTAAATTAACTGTTCTGACGCTTCAGCTGCCTCATCTGTAGAATGAAAGGATTGGGTCTAGATAGACTCTAATTGCCTTCTAGCTCTAAATCTATGGTCCTGTGAGTCAGCATAGAAAAAGAAAAGTCAAAAGTACAATAGACACACTGAATATAGCTGAATAGCTGAAGACAAAATTAAACAAAACTCTAATCAGATATTACAGACATTTGTGTTGAGTCGTTAATGTTAAATCATACAATCCTCTTTCAACTGATGATAAATTTTAAAAGTGTATGGTTGTATCTGGTATAGTCACAGTTGCACTCTGGCTATTTGGTTTAACAATTTCCAAGGAATATAAAGTTGGTAGTCTTACTGGGTTTAATCAAACTTGTTGACTATGACAAAATGAAATTTTTTCCATTAGAAAATGCTCAGGCTCATATGTGTATGGCAGCTGCTTCAATTTGACTATCTGGCAAGCAGCCATTAAAAAAATTTTTTTCAAGGTTTGGATATGGCTAACCAGATCTGGGAAATGAATGGGGAATGACTGTCAGGGTAGTTGCATGATCTCATGAACATCTGGTTATAATGTGCAGGGGCAGCTCTTCAAATGACCCTCCCAATCTACATTACATGGTTTAACCATTTGATCATCTACTGCCTTAGGTCACAGCAAATTTATATGAACCATACTAAAAAGCACCATGTGTTGGAGGTTCCATAGACAGGGGCAAAGTGCCAGGTCATTCTTCCCCGTTCTCCTCCTTACCCTCCTGCTCCATGTCTTCAGGCTATTTCACCACTCAGTTGTCACCGCTCAGTTGTACCTCCAGCTAAGAGCTCCAAAGGGAGCCAAATAGACTCTTCTTTAATATGCAATTATTTTTTTAATTTTATCAATAATTTCTTCTTACATTACCTATATTTCCCAACATATCCTTCCTTCTCTTCCTCTCAGAGAGCCATGCTTTATAATAAAGAAAAAAAGTTCAGAGAGACTGTCCAACAAATTAACCAAATGCAACATTACACTGAATGCAGCGTTCTACACTCAAAGCGTCTTGCCTCTACAAAGAAGAGGATAAGATGCCTTATCTTGCACCTTATTTGAGGCCAGGTTTTGTGATCATAATTCCATGGCATTCAGTTTAGAATTATCCTTATTATTGTTGTTAGTAATATTAGGCACTAATTAATGCTAATAGTAGGCCTACTTTGTTGCTATTGCTCAGTCTTTCAGTAGCTTCTGACTCTTCATGACCTACCTCACTTGGGGTTCTCTTGGCAAAGATACCAGAGGGATTTGCCATTTCCTTCTCCGTCTCATTTTATAGATGAGGAAACTGAGGCAAACCAGGTTAAGCAATTTGCCCAGGATCACAGGGTTTGTAAGCATTGGATTTGGATTTGAACTCAGGTCTTCCTGACTCCAGGCCTGGTTCTCTATCCACTGTGCCAACAACCACAAAAATGTACACCAATCTTAGCTCTTGTTATTACCAGCAATAATGAGTTATTGTTAGGAATAACAATATTTATGTAGCACATATAATGTGCCAAGCACTTTACAAATATTATTTCATTTGATCCTCATAACAACCCTAGGAGGTGGGTGCTACTATCATCCCCATTTTACACATGAAGAAACTGAAGCACACAGAGGTTTAAATTACTTGCTCAGGGTCACAGAGCTAATAAGTGCCTGAAGCTGGATTTGAACACAGATCTGTTGTCACCTTTGCCAGATTTTCTAGGTGTGAAGTGAAACTTCACAGTTGTTTAGATTCGCATTTCTCTTATTATTAATGATTTGGATCTTCCATATTTTTGTTAACCATTTGTCATTCTTTTTAGAACTCTTTTTTTTCAAATCCTTTGACTTCTTAGCAATTGCAAAATGGATTTTAGTTAAATATTTGTATTAATTCCTTATATAGCTTGGATATCAAGAACTTAGATCCTTGAAGCAAATTTTTTCTTTCTCAATGCCCTCTTCCTTTCTTTTCCCAGTTGTATTCAGTTTGTTTTAGTTAAGAACTCATTCCTTAGATGGTTTCGGGAAAACCTGGGAAGATTTGCATGAACTGCTGCTAAGTGAAGTGAGCAGAACCTGGAGAACACTGCACACAGTAACCTCAATATCATAATGATGATCAACTGTGAAAAATTTAGGCACTCCAATCAAGACAATGATCCAAGACGATTCCAAAAGACTAATGCTATCCACCTCCAAAGAGAGAACTGATGAATGGAGATTCAAGTATACTTTTTTTTTAACTTCCTTTATGTTTCTCCTTTTTTGTCAGTGTTTTCTTTTGCTATATTGTTTGTACAGCTTTACATATATAATCAAAATCAAATTGTTTGCCTTCTCAAGGAAGAAAGAGGCATGGGAAAGAGGAAGAAAATTTAAAGCTCAATTTTTAAAAAAAAACAATTGTTAACAAAATTTTTACATGTAATTTAAAAATAAAAGTACATTAAAATAAAAAGAATTCAACCCTCTCCCCGCCCCCAGTTGAAAAAGTTGACTTTATTATTCCGATCATGTCTTCTTTTTGAATTGTTTATGGTACATGGTAGAAGATGTTCTAAAACCAATTTCTGCCAAACTGGTTTCCAGTGTTCTCAGTAAATTATTGTTCAAATTGAAAGTTCTTTCCTAAGTAATTTACTTTTGCAGGTTTATTGAAGACTAGATTCTTGAGTTGACTTATTTCTGTTTCTTCCTTATCTAATCTGTCACACTGTTCTTCTATTATTTTAACCAGCTTCTCCCCCTCTGATGCTTCCTATAGGAAGATCGATGCACACAGATGCACCATCCATATTGCTGTGATAGGCATGGTCCACTGCCTAAGGAATTGGTTGTCCAAGAAAGGAGACAACAGTGAACTGGGTGATACTCTTTGTGTTAGAGCAGTGCAGGAACAAAGATGAAGTATTCCTGGGTGTCTTTTCCTGAATATCTCCATATGTTTCCCCAATGTATATCTCAGGGAAAGTCTTGTGTGCTAGGGCATACCGTAAACTGCCTGAGGTTTGAGCAAAGAGAACACTGAAGGATTTGAGTACTGATAACTGTGTGTCACAGCATCAGGGATATATATGTTTGCATGATGTTAGTGAAAAAAAAAAGCTAGATCAAGAGCTCAAAGTTCTGAGTCAGAAATCTAGCTTTGTTACCTATTACCAATTTGGCTGTAAGTTAACCTCCTTGCAACGTAGTTTCTTCATTTGTAAAATAAGGAAGTTGAACTAGATAACTTTTAAGTTCCCTTCCAATTCAAAATTCTTTGGGACTCCAACTCTTCTGAGCCTCTCTCTGTTGTCCCCATGTGTATCTGTGTCAAAAGTCAAGTGACGCTAACCCTACCCTAGTCTAGACTCCACATCACAAATCTAAGCCAATTTTTGGGAAAATAAAGCCAATCCTCTTTGACCCTAGATCAGAGTTTAAGATTGTTAACTGGAAGAAAGGCTTTGAGGCCTCTGTAGATTTCATTGACAGTAGCTGATTTCTTTTGTATTGTGCTACCATAAAATATTAAGGACAGTTTCGTGCAATCCTTGTTCACACTTTTGCAATACTGTCATGGAGAACATATGGAAGCTTAGTTGAGTAGAGAGAACACTGAGGTGAGAGTCAGGAAACCTGGGAAATCCTATTTGTACCACAAATGTTTTAGACGATTTTAGGTAAAATATTTAAAGGCCAAGTCTCTAGGCTTCAGTTTCCTTCTTTGTAAAATGAGGCATTGGTCTCAATGAGAGATTCTTAATCTGATGTCTTCAAACCCCTAAAGAGTCCATGGATGGATTGTTTTTGGGGGGCAGAGGGACTGTCTATGAACTTGGATGAGAAACACATTATTTTGAGAAGGGGTCTCTGGACTGCCAGAGAGGTCCATAATGTTAACTTGATATTTATGCTGTATATACTTTAATGTGTGTTGCAGCTAGGTGGCACAGTAGATTAAGTGCTGGACCTGGAGTCAAGAAGACTTCCCTGCCTGAGTTCAAATCCAGCCTCAGATACTCACTAGCTGTATGACCCTGGGCAAGTCACTTCATCCTGTTTGCCTCAGTTTCCTCATCTGTGAAATGAGCTGAAGAAGAAATGGCAAATTACTCCATGAAAAACCCAAAGGGATCACAAAATGTCGGACACAAGTGGAAAATGACTAACAAAATATTTTATGCATATTAGTCACCCCCATTAGAATATAGGGTCCTTAAGGGTATAGATTGTTTCATTCTTTGTACTTATATCCTCAATGCAATAAGTTTATATTCTAAGGAAGAAGGCAAGTGCATGTAAATATATGTATATATCCTAAGTATAAAGTTAACAAATATATTAAATAAATTAGAATGTAAGTTTCTTGAGCACAGAGACTATCTTTCTTTTTGCTTGTAGTTTTATTCCCAGCACTTAGCACAATGCCTGGAACATAGTAAGCACTTACTAAATGCTTGTTGATTGAATGTTTCATAGTAGAATAGCATCCATTTGCCACTGCACCAAGAAATATGTCATCTGCCGCAGAGGAAGGACTCATGGCAAAACTATTTATAATTTTCCCTTCCTTCAAATTCCTAGAGGAGTGTGGTACTAGTGCCCCTCAAGAGGAATGATTATTTTGCAAAGTTAGGATTCTTTGTTAGGCTCAGAAATAGTTCAGTCCCTTCCCAGCATTCTTGTATAATGAGAATCATTACTGTGGAAACCACAGGATCCTTTCTATAGATAACATGAGCCCTATGTCAACACCAGCAGAAGCCCCACATTAATGTCTGGTGGGATTCCAGGAGAATTGGTCATAGGCAGCTTGCTAGAGTTTTCCATAAGTGTAGAAGGGAAATTGTTTTTTTTTTTCTCCATAGTGGTATGTACTCCTGGTTACAAAGGAGGGCTTTTATATTTTTTTGGAAAGATCAGGATTGAGGGGAGTCAAGACACAGTTAATACAGAGATGGAAGAAAGGAAAAAAGTAAGAAAAAAACATCAAAGAATCATTTAAAAATAAACAGAAGAGCAGAAAGTAGTTTAGAAGAGGACAGACAAGCTTGGCGATGTTTAAATTGAATTTGAAATATTTTTCTGAAGATATGCAGGAGAGATATGTGGCTTCATATACAGTTCTTTTTTTCTCCTCTTCTTTGAATGGGGAAATGTTCCTGATTGTGGATGTATGTAAAATAATAATGATGAAAATCACAATAATTAAAAAGGAAATTTTTTTTAAAAGAAAAGTAGTGCATAGACTTAGAAGTGCTTAAAAGTTAGGGTTAACTAGAGAATCGACAACGATGATTACTTACTAAGCACCGACTTCATGCCAGACATTGTGTTGGGCACTAGGCATACAATGTCAAGAGCAGAACATTCTCTGTCCTCAAGGACTTTACCTTCTTACAGGGAAGACAACATGCACGTATGCAGCTATATAAAAAACAAATGCAAGGTAACCTTGCAATGAGGGAAAGGCATAATGGATGAAAGCCACTTACTGTGTACTCCTAGGTTTTCTGGGTTTTGTTTTGTTTTGTTTGTTTGAGAGGGGAAGATAGGATCTGAGATTTCATAGGTATAAATAACTCCCAATCAGAAAAAGTCTGCCAATACAGATCTACATTTGCTCTGCAATGTATAGCTTTAGAGAGTTGCTAAGGTTATCAAGAAGTTAAGTACCTTCATCAGAATCAAAAGGCCATTATGTGACAGAGACAGGACTTGCCAGAGTTTCCTTAGTGCAAAACCACCTCTCAATCCAATATTCAGCTCTACCTTGGCGCCCTCACCTAAAGCCAGAATCTGATTTCATGATGATGGTGGTTTTGGTCTTGCTGGAATGTACACTTTGTCTTTTCAGATAAAAAGGATGCACCCTAGTCATTGGACACATTTATTGAGTGCCTACAATGTAAAAGATACTGGGACTACAAAGATAGAAAATGACAGAATTCCACAATTCTTACTTTAAGGAGTATCTTCTACAGGTACACACAGATAAGTATAATAAATAAGTGATGGAGGGGGTTGAGGGCAAGGGAACACATGCAATGTATTCTAGGAAACTTTGAGGAGAGAGGATACCCATTCATTTAGAGAGAGGATCACAGTGGGCTACAATGGAATGGAGTTTATGAGTAAGTAGGAGATATATTCATACATACATACATGTGTGTGTGTATACACATATATATATAGTTTATATAACTGTATATACAAATACATACATATGTATAATTTATGTACCTTAGAATATATCTGTGTGGTCAAATATAAAGAAAAACTACTTAATTAAAGCTAGTCCAAAAGTAGAATGGGATTGCCTCAGTTTCACACCACCAGAACTATAGCTAAGGTAGGGTGACTGAGGCTTTGCCACAGGGTACAGATTTCTTTGACATCCCTTTGGTAGACTAAAAACCCTCATCCCCATGCCTGACAGTCCTTTTGTGAACTGTGTCATGCAGCTTAACTCACGGATCACCAATCCCAGAGTCCAGTCACTGGGATGCCACTCTCCCACAGCCTGCCTTTCCCCTGAACTCCTACTGGACCCTCTGGGAGCAGATTGCCCTCTCTTTCAGCATTCTATACTAGTAAATGCTCCCATTCTTGTTAGACTGTTCCTTGTGCCACTCCTCTCCTCCCCAAACCTCATTATTTTCCCCAAATGGAAAAATTCCTAATTGTAGCTCCACCCATCACTGGCCATCCCTAGGCAGAGGCTGAACAAAATGGAATGGTCTATCTTGGCAGAGAGTGGATTGCCCATTGGTAGACATCTTCAAGCAAAGTCTCAGTGGCCACTTGTTACAGTTATTGTACCAAGGATTATACTTCAAGTAAAGGTTGAATTAGATTGTCTCTAAGGTCCCTTCTACAACATCCCCAAGCCTTTGCTCAAAGATCCCTAGGAAGGGGTAGCCCAATCCACTCTGAGCCAACTCTGGTTATTTAGGATGATTTTTTTCTCATACCAAGCTGAAATCTGCTTCCCTCACGATTTCTAATCACTGTGGCTAGTTTAGCCCTCTGGAGTCAAGAGGAACAAGGATGGGATCATAGCAATATTAAAAAGGATAACCAAGAAAAAAATCCCCCTTCCCTCTTTGCAGAAAGGAGAGATATCAAATGTGGAGTATTTCATGTTTTCAGACTCGGTTAATGTGTTGGTGAGTTTTGATGAACTGTATTTTTTTTCTTTTGAATTTTGTTACAAGAGAAGGTTTCCTGACAGGAAGTTTGTGAAGGGAGAATTATATATTTGTAAATAAAAGGGGACAAAAGAATAAAATATTTTGAGGGGAGGTAGAGTGAAAAAAATTGGAACTCAAAAATCTTATAAAAGTGAATGCTGAAAACTATCTTTACATGTAATTGGAAAAATAAAATACTATTAAGAGAGGGGGAAAGACTTAAATTTGAAAGTGAACCTTTCCCTAAAAATATCTGTTTGTACAGCTCTACCCTACCAAAGTACAGTGGAGGAGGAGGATCTGGTTAGGAAGTCACAATCTAATAAATATGCTGCTATCCAGAATGACACTTCAGATCATTGAAATTAATTTGAGTTCAATTTCAAGGAATATTTGATTACAAAGTGTGATTTTAAAAAATAAAACAAAAAGGTCTTTAACTTAGGCAACAAGCTATTTCTTTGAAAAAAAAGAATAAAATATTTTTAAAGAACATTAGAGGTCATCCTATAAGCCCTCTAGTTGAAATATGAATGTCCTTCACAATATTTGGTCAGAGATATGTATGTGTGTGTGTGTGTGTGTGTGTGTGTGTGTGTGTGTGTGTGTGTGTGTGTGTGTGTGTGTGTACTAGGTCAGGAAGAAGCAGGGGACTGCTATTTATGAGAGAGAACAAGTTTCTTTCTCTTCTCCAGGGCTGGCTGGCAAGGAAGAGAAAACTCAACATTCATCCTGCTGCCTACAAGCCTAGGTTTGTGTTTTTTCATCCCATTTTGTCCCAAAGGTACACTCATATTCAGCCCCAACCAGGATTTACAACAGTGTCTAGGTCTATTGAAAACCACAAGGTTATCCCTGTAATTTAGACTTCTAAGTTGCTGTATTCAAAAGGTTGCAGATTCCTAACTAAATAGAAACTGCTCTTAGGAAACCTGAGACCAGAGTCCTTTCAGGCAGGTGGCTCAGCAAATGCCATGCTATGAGCTTTGGACTGATATGTGCTGCAGCTGAGCAGTCCATCACAGCCAGAAAGCCATCCTGAGATGTGTCTTGGCCTCTGCTAAGGCTTCTGAATGTATGCCACATGCCTGACCGACCAGCCTTCTCCTAATTGCAAAATGTCACAGCACTTGGAACTTAGGGCCAGCAGAATCACCCTAAGGTATGACATAAGTGGGGATAGCAACCACTGTAGTCATGGCTGACAGTAGGTTGGTGAGACTGATGAAACAGATCTGAAAGACACTCAATATTGAAAAGTATAAGAGCTCCCTCGGGCAATCAGAAAGTAAGCAAAATAGTGATCTGCTTAAGAACTAAGTCAAGTCATTTCCTTTTTTATTTGGAAACTGTAGTAAAGCTCGTCTCCTGCCTTTATATGAAAGTGAAGTGTAACTGTTCAATACACAAGCAGAAAAGCAAAGAATTCTGGGGAGTCTGAGAGAGGACACGATGTCCATCCCCCTGTCTTCAAGAAAGACCACCAAAAGGATGGATAAAAATCTACCCTATTTTAAAAGTAAGAAAGAGCAAGCATCCTCAGATTCTCAGTCAGCCATTCTAAGGTTTAAGTTTCTGTTCATCAGATGCCTCTCACCTCTTAGTGAAGAGATATGGATAGTAGAGGAAGAATAAAACATATAATTTCAGTTATGACCAATACAATGCAAACTTATTTTTGCTTGACTATAGTAATGCGTTTTGAGGGAGGACTTTCATTGGAGGAAGGGATTTGGTGGGGCAGGGGAAGGTGTGGATAGTGATTCCAAAAAGAAAAAGAAGAGTAGCATTAATAAAACATTTTTAAAGAAGAAAGTTATATAATGTATTGATATAATCGCTTAGGGCAGGTAAGTGGTGCCATGGACAGAACCCTAAGCCTGAGTAAAGAATACCTAAGTTCAATTCCAGTCTCAGACACTTACTACTTCTTAAGCCCACCAGAAGTGATAGATGTTGGTTTTGCCCAGCTTCATGGAAAGAAGAGAGCAGAGGAATCAGGTGAGCCGGGCCTAAGGGGAAATGACACCTACCTAGGACGAGTCTTGTAGCTCATCTCCGCCACCCTCGAAGTATATCCAGCAACTTGAGGAGGCAGCCCAGACTCAGGAGTCTACCCATCAGGAAAAAAAAGAAATTTGCATGACAAATTTATTACATATTTAAAAGAAACAGCAAGTTGTACACAATAGATTTGCAGTTTCGTGTGCAATCATCTTTTTGATTATATTATGTTACAGAAATGCTTCTTTTATTCCATAAAATAAAAATAAAATAAATTTTAAAACCCCAACATAATAATAGCACTTTACGAAGATCAAATGAGAAGTTTGTAAAAAAAAAGTGCTTAGTACAACACCTAGCACATAGTAGGCACTATATGAATGCTTATTCTCTTCCCTTCCCCTTTCCCCCATGTTCTTCATTGATCAGATCAAATGAGGTTTTTTTTTGTCCAGATGTTCCTCCCTTGATCCTTCCTTCCCTGCCATAATCCTATATTTCTTCTTTGTGGCTAAATTCCTTGAGATGTCCATCTGCAATAAATGCCTCCACATCCTCTCCCCTCAGCTGTCTTCTTAACCATTATAATCTGTCTTCTGACCTCATCATTTCAGCAAAACTGCTATCTCCAATGATACCAATGATCTCAATTGCCAAATTGCCAAATGCTTTGGCCTTTTCTCAATCCTCATTCTCCATGTCCTCTGCCCCAAACTCTCTGCTGACCGCCATTCTTACATCTCCAACTATTTTTTAGACATCTTGAACTGGATGTTCAGTAGACATCTGAAACTCAATATGTTCAAAAGAGAACTTATAATCTTCTAAGTATATAAACCCTCCCCACTCCTACCTTCTGTATTGATATAAAGGGCAACACCGTTCTTCTAGTCCTTCAGGCTTACAACCTAGGAATCATCCTAGATTCTTCACAATGTCTCACCCCCATATCCACACTGTTGGAAAAGCCAATTTAACCTTTGCAACATCTCTCAGATATGCCCCCTTCTCTCTGATACAGCTATCACTTTGGTACAGGCTCTCACCACCTCATGTCTTGGTTATTGTAATAGCTGTTGGTGGGTCTGCCTGCCATAAGTCTCTCCCCACTCCAATCCATCCTGCATTCAGCCATTAACATGATTTTCCTAAAACAATCTTATCCATCTCCCCTCCATAAACAGTAACTTCCTATTGCTTTCTGGAACAAATACAAAATGCTCTTTTTGGCACTCAAAGGCATTCGTAACTATCCCCTCCTACCTTTCCAGTCTTCTTACACCTTCCTCCTGACATGTACTCTTTCTTCCAGTGGCACTGGACTCCTGGCTCTTTCATGAATAAGGCTCTCATTCTCTCTGCTCCTAGCATTTCCTCTGTCTCCCATGCCTGGAATGCTCTCTCTCCTCTGCTCTAACTACTGACCTCCCTGGCTTCCTTTAAGTCCCAACTATAAACTCCCACCATCTACAGGAATCCTTGCCTAGCCCCTCTTAATTCTAGTGCCTTACTTCTTTTGATTATTTCCTATTTATCCAGTATATAGCTTGCTTTGTATATATCTGTTTATATGTTGTTTCCCCCATTAGATTATAAGCTCCTTGAGGGTAGGGACTGTCTTTTGCCTCTTTTGTATCCTCAATGCTTAACACAGTGCCTGGCACATAGTAGGCATTTAGTAAATGTTTTTTGATCAACATGTACAATATACATGCATATGTATATTATTACAAATATGTACATATGTTCATATCTATGTTTACATATGCATAAGCACTGAGGCATATACACATGTATGTGTACTTGTATGTACATGCATATTTATGTGTGTGGATATATACAGCACACATATGTGTATGTATCCATGTTGCTGCTGTTTGTCCTTTCTTCTCAAAGAAGACTATGACATCAGGGAGGTGATATCATGTATTGTGTGCAAGTATATATATACACATTTGTGTATGCTTATGCAATGCACATGTTTCTATATATGCATTTATTTATTTATGCACCTGCATATATAAGTATATGTATGTGAGAGACAAAAAAAGAGAGAGGGGAAGAAGGAGAGAAGGAGAGGGAGAGAGAGAGAAGGAGGGAAGAAAGGAGGAAAAGAAAGAGAGACAGAGAAACAGAGAGATAGAGACAGATAGAGACACAGAGAGAAAAGGATAGAGAAAAAGACAGAGAGTCAGATCTAGTCAATGCATTGATTAGTTTTCTCTCCTTCTTCTTCTTCTTCTTCTTTGTTAGAAGGTATAGTTCACTAGGGAAGGGGATATATTTGAAAATGAAGAAAGCACAACAACATAATATTATCTTTTAAGAAGAATTCAATCTAGAATTTTGAACTAGGATGGATCCTAGAGATCATATAACCCAACTCCTTTGCTTTACAATTTCAATTCAATTCAATATGTATATATTAAGCACCTACTATATACCAGATCCTGTGCTAGATGCTAGGGGTGCAAATATAAAAACAAAACCATCATAGTCCCTTTAAAATAACAAGAGCAGGGAGGCGGGAGCTGACCATAATGGGTACAAGCGGTAATGGTGTCTGTAGAAAATTTTAAAATGATAATAAAACCAGCTTAAAATTGGTTTCCTTTTTATTATCATCACATTCCAGTAATTCTAAAGATTGTCAGTAATAAATTATTCCACCCCCCAAAAAAAATCTTTTTTGTTGACCTAAGTTCTAAACCATTACTGCATTACCATTAGTGACTCATAATACACACAGGCTCAGGTACATATGTTTGTTTAGAGAGGAAGTTTTTGGAAGTTCAGAATCATTGGTACTAATTTTAGGTGCAGCTCATGTCTCTAACTCCTTTGGTACCATATATTCCTGCTTTTAACAAGTAGATTCCAGATAAACAATGACAGCACAATGATTATAAATATGAAGAAAGAAAATTAAATTATTTCAATTCTGTGATTCCATATGACCACTGGGAGTATTAATTTTTGTTTAAAATTTATAATAATGAAATACTGCAAACTGAGAGGTGTGATACTTTTGTTTCATATGGGCAAATTTCAATTCATACGTGAAATACTGTACTGAATTTGATTACCTTTCAAACTGATGTTTCTGTTTCTCTTAATTGTTAATTGCTTTAAAACTGAAGAACAAGTCAAGGAAATAAAATTGTTACATCAATGATATGATTTAGTAGCTGCTTAAATTGTGTCTTTTGCAGAATTTCAGTTTTATTAAAATTCACTCTTGAAATAAGATTTTTATAAATCTCTGCCAATCTTTTCTTCATGTTTAAGACTTTTCCTTGCCACATAAATCTGTTGCTTTATGTGAAAAAACAACCTTCAAATTTAAGTGAAAAGTATTCTTTTATCAACTACGAGCAAAGATAGATTGCCAAATCTGGCTATATTCTCTGTCTATGGAACATGAATAGGTGAACATCAATTTTGACAAAGTCATTGACAAATTTGCAGAAACTAAGGTTAAAAAACAGAAATGGCAGTATTAGTCATTACTGTTACAAACAAATATGTAGATATAAGGCTTCTTTCTCCCTTTAAAAAAACTAATGTATTTATAAACTTTTATCTATTATTTTTTCTTTTTTATACTATATACTTTATACTTTTAAATTTTTTTATTGGCATGATTACTTATATAGGGTTCAATTAAAGAAAATTTCTTACCTGGCCATTATTATTTTCATTTAATGATCATTACTGAAAGTAATTTTGTTATCTAAAGGGGAGGGTGTTAAAAAGTGACACTTTCTAAGTGTCAGATACACTAGGTATACCACTGCCTCAATGAACTGAAGTTTACATTCTACTGGGAATGGGAAGAAATAACACTTGCATGCATAAGTAAATAAATACATATGTATGTGTATACATATATGTATGTATACACACACACACATATACATACACAAAGCAATTTTGGGGGATGGAGACTAAAGGGGCACAATGATGAGTAAAGGCCTTGAGGTGACATTTGAGGTACACATGGAATGTCACTAGGGATTCCAGGCTGTGGATGTGAAGAAGGAGAGCGTTCCAGGAAGGATGGCCTGTGGAAAGGTGGAGGAAGGAAATGGAATCACAGCAGATCTACAATCCAGGCCCAGGCCCTACCAGATCCATTGCTCTTTCCACTACACCAGAGGTATCAAATACATGTGGCCCAAGGGCCATAAGCATCCCATAACTTACCCAAGCATATCTGGAGTCAAATTAAAATGTAGCTCCTATCTGATTTTATTGTGTTTATATGTTAATTTTAAAAAAAAGAAATACATAAACATGTGTGATTTTCTAAGTCAATATCTGGTCTGCAGAGATCCTTATGTATAGCTTAGTGGGCCCCATAATAACTGAGTGAGACACAGCAGCCCTGCAGCAGACCCTATCTCCCTTTGCCACTAACTAGCTATGTACTTTAAACCAGCCACATTGCATCTCTCTGGCTTTGCTATGCATAAAGTATAAGGATGGGGTTAGATGATCTCTAATATCTTTTCTCACTGTAAAAAAAAGCATTTTGTTCTCCTTTTTTACATCTTCAGCAAAAGCTTCCATTTAGATCTGCAGTTTACTGCTGAATTCAAGAAGGAAGAGGAGCTAAGGAAAAACAGAATGAGGAACTGCTGACATCTTCGAGAACTTTTTAAAAATTCCTAGTTGTTTCCTTGTGGTCTCCCAACTATCCATTGCATCAGGAAGTCACTCAGGAACTTAAGAAAGACTTTGAGAAGGCCTAACTCAAAATGTCAGATGGCAGGAGAGTGGACACACCAAATGACATAGAAATTGTCCCTTTTGTTTGTTAATTTGCCAGAACAAAAACCAATGGACCATTTTCACAAGCCCAGTGGGAGCTCAGATGCCATCCTACTCCTAATGGAAAGTATTTGTTCTTTGCTGTTGTTTTGAGTGGTTTTTTTTTAGGAAAGTAGAAAATCACTTACTCTGAGAATGAGTTTCTTGATTAAAAAATTACTCCTCTCTTGCATTTTTTCCTTACTTCAAAATTAATTAAAAACTGAAAAAACTCAGAGATTTTTGATCAGGGTGGGAAGGGGATGGGACTATAAGCCCTCTAGGGATCATTTGAATGAGCTAGAGAATTTTAAGTTTGAGAAAAGAAGACTTTCATGGGACAAAATAATTGCCAAATACCTAAAGAATTGTCACATGGAAGCTTGGCCCCAATGATCAGAACCAGGTCTGATGGGCGGACATTACACACAGGTTGATTTGATGGAATATAATAAAGGGCCTTCTAAAATTTAGAAGGATCTCAAAAACAGAATAGATTGCTTCAGGCGGCAATGAGTTCCCTGATGTTGGCAATGTCCAAGAACAGGCTAAATTTTCGACTCATGAAGGATATCAGAGACAGCATCTATCCATTGGGTAGAAAGTTGGATTAGATGACATCTAATGTCCCTTCTAACTAGGATTCTAGATGGTGGAAATAGCAGTGGATATGAGTCAGAAGACGCAGGTTCAAGTCTAGACTCTACTAATTACATTTTCCCCTCTGGGCTACAGTTTTCTCCACTAGAATGAAGGTTCCTTGAGAGAAAGAAATGTTTCATTTTTTTTCTTTCTATCCTCAGTATCTAGCACATAGTAGGCATTTTACAAATGCTTTTCAAGTTGTATCAAATTTATGTGTAGTCTAGTTATACTTTCAAGGTCCCCATCCCAACTCACTGACAGTAACATGACAGGTCCCCAGAAGGTGGCTAGCTAAATCTCCCCTCAGGTTTTAGGGGTAACCCCAAGGAGTTAAGGAGTGAATTCTACTGTTAGTCATTCAAATTCCCAATCAAGTGCACTCTTTCCAACATCAATCATTAGTTACAGTTAGTATCTTTCCATTTATACTGTATGTTTATATATGTATACGTATATACACATATATATATGTAGATATGGATATACAACACCTAGTTATTTGCATGTTTCCTCTCATATAAGAATGTAAACTCCTTGAGGGCAAGGACCATTTTTTTTCCTCTTTCATTTTATCCCTAGTGTTTAATGTAGTAGCTGGCACGAAGTACTTAATAAATACTTGTTGACTGACCATATCATTGGTTAACCTAGCACCCCAATATCATTTTACCAGTTAATATCAATTAGCTTTGTAAAGGAATATTTGCTTATAAAGCACTTGTCACAGTGCCTGGTACATAGTAGGTGCTTAATAAGTGATGACTGATCAATATAACAAGAACCAATCACCTCTTAACAGTGATACTCTCTCCTCCTAGTTCTTGGAACAAATGGGCTCAAACACAGCATGGTTGCTAAAAACAGAATGCAGTTGCCTCACCAACTTCACTTCCAAGTGCAGCATTGTCACTGAACAAATTGTTGCCTTGCTTTTGGGCCACAGCATCTTGGTGTCAGTTCATTGCTAGGTTATTCTTCAGGACGGTGTGGGGTCATCAGGCTTAGCTGCCAGCAAACGCTGGTACAGATTACAGTTCCTGGACCTCTGGGGCCTTGCTTTTCCAACCTTTGGAAGCTCAGAAGGTTGAAACCACCTGTGATACTTCTTTACCTAAGAGAAGGAAAGAATAGTTAATGGAAAACAGAGATACCATGCCCATAGCCACAAATAGGCCAGGTCACTGATGCTCTCTCTTACCACAGTCTTCACCTACATCCCCACCAAATAAAGGATGGATTTGAATAGTGAATGCCCTTTATATACACATTCAATATCATCTTAAGAGCAATACAAAAGGCTTTTTCATCACCATGCAGTGGATAGGAAACAGACTAAAGAATAGCTGAGCGTGTACTGAAGTGCAACCATATCATCACAGATTTCTGGAAGCATATTCCCCATGGCTCCCCATGTTTCCCCTGTGTATGCTCCTAGGACTAGACCCTCAGTACACATATATCTCACTATCTCCCTAGCTATTAGTGTCCCCTCTCATTAATTTGAAATTATATTTACATGTATATGCATACAGTCAATACTCAACTTTGATGGAGATAACCTTCCTAAAAAACAGCACAGAACTCAAAAACTTGAAAGCTGATACATTGAACCTATGGAAAACAAGGAGTTAGGTTTCCATGACCACCAAAAACTATAATCATTCACTAGAGATTGCTGAAAATACACTTTTCTGCATGCAATTCTTTATAACAAAACATAAATTCCAATAACATGCACTTTTCCTAACATATTAACCATGAAATAACCCATAAAATGCACTATGAAAAATAAAATTGGTAACATGAAAAACATTTTTCTCATTAGTAATTCCCTGGAATTCTGTGACCTTTAGTGCTAACATCTCAATAAAAAACTGATTTCAGATAATATTTACTTTTCATAACACATGAAATCTACAGCACCATAAATACCATACAGCAAGTAAAATTTTTTAAACTAAGACATTTTTAACCTGAATCTTACCTTCCACTGTGTTTAATGACAGTATGAGAGCATCGTAACTGTATACTATACTGCTATAAACTCTATACCTTAGCTGCCATCAGAAAACCAAGGTATAGGTTGCTGGGAATTTAGTCAATACTGTCAGAAAATGCCAAGACTGGCAAGATCTCAACATCACCCCTGACACTATCCATCACAGTTGGTAGATGGCATTAGAATTTGTGAAAGATGCACCAGCTTGAAATAATCCATCAGCGACATTTGTTTCATGGTTGATATCCTGAAGCATCTTGGTGTATAGCTGCTCCACAAACTTACACACATCATGCTTCACATTTTTTTCTCTAAAGGGCATAGCTATGAACAAGTGTGGTTGCCAATGCAAAAGTGAAAGTGAGGTTCCTAATAAAATCATGGGAATGCTTGAAGCAGCAAAAATTAAATACTTGAATGTTTATATAAATGAATATATGCGTATATATATGTGATATGTATATATGTGTATATACATACACATATGTATAGATATATAAATAGGTAGGCCAGCTATGAAGTGCTGGGCCTGAAGTCAAGAAGATTCATCTTTGTGATTTCAAAGCTAGCCTCAGATACTTACTAGCTCTGTGACCCTGGGCAAGTCACTTAACCCTCTTTGCCTCAGTTTCCTCATCTGTAAAATGAGCTGGAGAAGGAAATGGCAAACCTCTTCAGTATCTTTGCCAAGAAAACCCCAAATGGGGTCATGAAGGGTACAACATGACTGGAAACAACAGAATAACAATAACAGCAATGTCTATACATATAGTTATGGGTAGATACATTAGATGGATGGATGGATGGATGGATAATAGATAGATACATAGATAGATACATAGACAGACAGATAGATGGTTTGTTGTAACTGAGGATTGCATGGGGCATGTGTAAAGGTCCACTACTGAGTAATCACCTCTTCCTACTCTGTGATCAATGAGAGGATTGCTTCCTCATCTCAAATCATGTCTTTCATTGATGAGTTACACATGGTCAAAAGTAGCCAGATTCTTTGTCATCCCCAAAGTACCCAAGCATTGAATTAGTACATAATGTTGGAAAGAATCAGGAAGGAAAGTTTTCCATGTGGATTTTTCAACTCATTACACCATACTTACTTATCTGTATGTGCGTTTTCCCCCCAGAAGAATGTAAGCTTCTTGAGTGCAGGAACTATTTTTTTGTCTTTTTTTTTTTTTAGTTTACAACACATGGCTCTACATAACTTTGAGTTCCAGATTTTCTTCCCTCCCTCCCCCCTCCCCAAGACAGCATGGAATCCCATATAACTTCTATGTATAACTTCACATTGAATTAATTTTTTTTACTTTATCACTAGTGCCTAGCACATAGTAGGTAATTAATAAATGTTCGTGGAACTGTATTGAGTTAAATTGGATTAAATTTCCCTTCCAGCTCTAATATGATGACTCTGTGAAAATGCAAGTGTGTTCTTAGGACTGAGTGCTGCTGAAAGATTCCTGACACCAACTGCTGTGGTGAAAGACCATCTCTGTAAATTAAAACCTTTTGACCTCTGTTCCTGATAAGCACAACTTCAAATATAAAATACAAAACACCCAAGCCAAAAGGGCAACCCATTGCACAGTAACCTCTCTCAGGGACAAATTCCTTGAATAAAAAAAAAAACTCTAAACTCACAACCAAAGAAAGAATTGGGAAATTGAAGCAGGAGCTAGGCTCTGGCCTCATTCTCAGCCCTGGGTTGTGATTTCCTTTTATCATTTCTGGACTAGACCCTTTCCCAATTAGGAGCACAGCTGCTAAGAATAAAGTGGTGTCTGTCTAACTGGCAGAAAGCACAATGGCTGCACTCAGGCCATCAATGGGATCCATTGTTCAGGAAATATTGCCATTGAGATTTCTGTAAATGCTAATGGAATTAATTTCTCATTCATTGCTTATGGTCACACAGTTTCTTTTTTTTTTCTTTCAAAAATGGAAGAGGGATTTTTTTTTCCCCCAAATAAAAGAAACAAAAGCATTTCTCATGGAAAAAGTATGGAATCATGGAATTTTAGATCTAAAAGGGACCTTAGAGATCACATGGTGTCGTTTTCAGAAAAGAGAATTAAGCCCTGAAGGAATTAAGTGACTCATCTGTGGTCCACAGACACTTATGAACAAAGCCATGATTAGAACTCAAGTCTCCTAACTCCCAATCTTTCTATCTACTTATCTGTCCCAACTCTTTCTACACCACTTGTCTGACACATCCCAATTGTTTACCATAGGAGGACCAATCCATAGCAGGTTCCAACTTACCTTTCCAGTTTTTTCCCTCACTATGCCCCTCTAACATCCCTACACACTAGCTGAATTGGACTACTTTCCTGCCTCCATAGTTTTGCCCATGATATCCCTGAACCTAGTAATGAGTGTTTCCATGACTTTCTCACTCTCTACCTATTGCCATCCTATGCATCTTTCAAAACCCAGTCCAAATGCCACTTACTCCACGAAGTCTCATTCAACTCATCTTCATAGGACATGGATTCCCATCCCTTCCCTATTCTGATTAGTGTCCTCTGATATCCACACTGGCGATCATTTCTCCTACATCTGATCTCCCGCTCTCTACCCTTTTATGCACTTTAATTAAACTGAATGTCTATTAAGCACCGTTTGTGTTCTAGGGGCAGCTAGACGGCAGTGTGGATAGAGCACTGGGACTGGAGTTGGGAAGACCTGAGTTTGAATTCAGCCTCAGACATTTACTAGCTATATGACCCTGGGCAAGTCATTTAATCTCTTTTTACCTTAATCCACTGGAGAAGGAAATAGCAAACCTGCCAGTATCCTGGCCAGGATAACCCCATGGACAGTACAGTCAGGGTCATGAAAAATAGGACACAACTCAAGGACTGAACAACAATGTGATAGGGAATACAAAGACAAAAAGGAATCGGTCCCTGCTCTCATTCTACTGGAGTATTTACAACAATGGAAACAGAAAAATATAACACAATTTGAGGAAGGATAAAGCACTAACAACAAGGGAGATTTTTAGAAAAAAAATTAACAAAATGTCCTTCCAATAGAAGGAAACTAATTTGCATTCAATAGATCTCTGTATATATTACCTCCCCATTGGATTATAAATGTCTTGAGAGCTAGGACTACAATTTATTCATTTTTGTATCTCCCTGAGGCTCTAACACTTGGCACATAGGACTGGGAGACATATTTTAGGAAGGACACTGAAAAGCTATATTCCAATAGAAAGTAAACTCATCAGGATCAGGGGTTGTTTCACTTTCTGTCTTCATATCTCATAGAGTCTTTTGAACAGAATAGGTGTTTAATAAATGTCTATTGAATGAATGAATGAATGAAAATTGGATAGAATATAGAGGAGAGTGCCTAGGATGATAAAAGTCTTGAAATCAGCCTGCATGAGGATCAAATGAAGTATCTGGGACTGGTGTTAGCCTGTAGGACAGAAGACTTAGGAGAACATGATCCTATTTTCAAATGTTTGACTGATTGCCTTCTAGATAAGGGATTAAATTTTGTTCTTGGCTGCAGAGGACAAATTTAGAAATAATGGGTATAATTTTCAAAAGGGAAAATTTAGTCTTGATGTAAAGAAAGCTTTCTAAAATTAGAGCCATCCCAAAGTGAAATGGAAATGGGCTCCATCTCACTGGAGGTCTTTAAGCAAAGACTAGGTGATCATTTGTCCTGTGTGCTTTAAAGGGCATTCTTGTTTTATTATCGTTTGGACCAAATGACCTCAATAAATCTTTGTTGAATGAACGAATGTTCTTCCCATCACTCTTAGATCTGTTCATCCATTCAAAAATGACCTATTAAGCACTGACTATGTGCTTGTCACCATAAGAGATGCTTAGGCATAAAGATAAAAACAACTTAATCCAAACCCTCAAGTTGATTCTATCTCTTTGTAAGGCAACGTAAGATTCCAGCTGAGAATAAAAAACTTAATCACCACTCCAAGCCTAGCACTTTAATCAGTGGAAGAATAGGGACCTGTGATTTCATCACCATTAAACACAGTACATACTTAATAATTATTTGTTAAATTAATGAATGAATGTTTTGTGAATACACAAGTGAATATCTCCCTGGTGCTGCTAAAAGAAAATATGTTAGTAACAGTGGCTCTTATTTGTATAATATGGCAGTTCCACCATTGTCCTGAGATGAGGTCTGCACATAAACAACTCTAGCCCTCACATCAATTTAGTAGATATCAATTGGATTAAGAATATCATCAGCTGAACTGGCCAGACTCGTTTGTAAAATTTCATGCATTTGCAATTATCTATATACCCATGGGCAGCAACAGAATTTATTTCCTGATGCAAATTTCAGTAACTTCCAAAGGAATGGTTAAAGCAATAACATTGGGTAAACCAGTCTGCAAATATAACAATATGAAACTGCTTTTAATCAAGTGATGGATGGCCTCTTGGGTCAAAATGTATATTTTTTAAGCAAGCAAAAAGTACCTCTGTGTCCAGATAGTTTTAGCAAGATAAATACGCAATAGCTGGTGTTTACATGGGACTCTGCAAAGATTAGTTCAATAATTGAATTCTACTGGTCTGGGGAGAGAGAGAGAGAGAGAGAGAGAGAGAGAGAGAGAGAGAGAGAGAGAGAGAGAGAGAGAGAGAGAAACTACCCTTGAGAGTAATAAAAATCCTGAAAGAAATAGAAAGAGATTTCTGCAAAATGTTTTTGCCCATTTGAGCAACTTTAGGCAAGATATTTCAACTCCTGGGTTTTCAATTTCTTCATCTGTAAACTGAGGCACCTGGATGAGATGATGCCTAAGGAAACGTCCACCTCTAACATTCTATAATTCTGTGATCTCAATCCTTGAGTCACAGTCATTCAAAGATGCAGAAGATAAATCAGAGACAGGTTAGGACTTTGGAAGAAGTAGTAAAATAAGCCAGAAAGTCATTATTTGAGTTATCACCCTGCAAACTTCCCACCACAATTCTGGCTCAAACAGGAATCTAAATTCTTACATGCATCAAAATTGAAATTTTGCCTCTGGGGTCCAGAACTCTCTCTATCTAGTTCAAAAGATTCCAGTTTCATAGATTACGTATTTAGAGCTAAGAGCGAGCACACAGTCCATCTAATCCTATGCTTTTTATTTTATAAATGAAGAAACTGAGACCCAGAAAGGGGAAGTGATTTGTCCAAGGTCACACAGGTCTTGATAGGTCCTCTAACTCTAACAACCTCAAACCCATCAGTGAGTTAGGGGATGTCTATTCCAAGTATGTGAAGACTTCTCCAGTAGAACGGGCTGATGAGAATAATTTGTTGCAATGGCCACGAAGGAGGCTGAAGCAGGTGCTATGGAGCACTTAGAGCTTGGTCTGACACCAAAGACACCAACGTCATCCACTGCTTCCTGGACCGTCACCAGTTGTTCTGGCTTTTGTCTTACCACAAGACTTCACTGTCTCTGGAAAGGAGAATGAGTCTGATGACTTTGTGCAACTCTGCCTCATTTAAATCTAATTCATTCAGGAGTCAAGACATTACCCCATGATGTATTGGTCCTCTTCAAAAACAAAGGACGAACAACAGCTCTAAATCCAGTACTTCTTCCACCATGACACATATTCCTCCTAATTCAACAAACATTTATTAACTATTTACTCCTTGCATATCACCCATGCTAAGCCACTAGGGGGGATGTAAAGCTTAACAAAATGTGTTGCCTAATCAAATGGAGCTTTGATGCATACTTAAATAGCTATAACACAAAACTGAAAGTGATGATAGAGGTACAAAGAATGTACCATGTGAGGCATTTCTTCTGTCTAAGAGGATCAGGATATAACCACAATGCAGGAGGTAGCACAATTGAATTGTGGGAGTAGGAAGGCATCTATTCTTGATAATAGCTCTAATGTAGGTTTCAAACTCCCTCCTACTCTAAGGAGATATGCATTTTGAAGCTGTTGTTCAATTGTTATAGTCGTATCTGACTCTTCATGACCTCATTTGGGGTTTTCTTGGCAAAGATATTGGAGAAGTTTGCCATTTCTTTCTCTAGTTCTTTCAACAAATCAGGAAACTGAGGCTCATAGGGTTAAGTGACTTGCCCAGGGTCACACAATTAGTGTGTAAGGCCAGATTTGATCTCAGGTCTTCCTGACTCCACACCCAGTACACCACCTACCTGCACATAGGGGCAGCTAGGTGGCACAGATGATAGAACACTAGGTTTAGAATCAGGAAGACTCATTCAGGAGTTCAAATATGGCCTCAAAAACTTACTAGCTGTGTGACTCTAGACAAGTCACTTACCCATTTGCCTCAGTTTCCTCATCTGTCACATGAGCTGGAGAAGGAAATGGCAGACCACTCCAGTGTCTTTGCCAAGAAAACCCCAAACTGGGTCACGGAGAGTTGGACACAATTGGAAAACAACTGAACAAAAAAATAAGTTGCTTGAGGTCTTGGGCACTGAGTAAATCAACCCTCTGAGCTGTGATGGCTCTGTATCACAAGGTCAGTGACACAGCTGTCCTTGAGAGCACTTTCAGAGTACAAGTTCAGCCTACAGAGATGGGGATATGTTGGGAGTGATTCCAAATATAAGAAAAGAACGGAAGTAGGAAAGACTGGAAAGTGGATGAGATATATGAGCAGCCCAATTCAGCCAGAGAGTAAGCAGATCAAATCAATATTCTTCTCTGAACTTTTGCAAATGCCACTGTCAGTCAGCAGATGAGCTGACCAATTCATCAGATGCTTCCAGTTGTCCCATATATAAGTGATGCCATTAAGTACAAGTATTGTTGTAGATGTGTTCATTTTTCTCTGAAAGGAGACATTCAAAGAATATTGGACAATAACCTAAAGAATTTTTTAAACTGATAATAAGAATTATGTCTTAGATTTGCTGAACACTTTTATCTTTTTAAAAAAGTATTTACATATCTATTACATCTTTCTTATAATAACCCTGACAAATTGTTGGAGCAGGACTTATTATCTCCCTCTTATAGGCTTGTAAGCTCCACATCTTCTTTTCATCTCTGCACTCTCCCCCATATAAGATCAGTTGCCAAATTCTACCAAATACATTTCTGAAATATCTCTTCAGTCCTTTCAAGCCCCACTCCAGCCACCTTTGGTCAGGTCTACATCTGTTCTTGCCTAGAGTCTCCTGACTGGTTTTCTTTCCTTCCCTGTTTCCTTTCTCCAATCTATCTCTCACACCATAGGCTGGAATAATCTTTATAAAGCATCACTATGATCACATCACTCCCTGACACAAAAACTCTCTCAGCTTCTCTGTCTCTCTCTCTCCCTCTCTCTATTTTTCTCTGTTTTTGTCTGTCTGTCTCCATCTCTGTCTCTGTCTCTGTCTCTATCTCTCTGTCTCTGTCTCTCTCTCTGTCTCTCTCTCTGTCTCTCTCTCTCTCTCTCTCTCTCTCTCTCTCTCTCTCTCTCTCTCTCTCTCTGTTTTGTCTCTGTCTTTCTGTATCTCTCTGTCTCTGTGTGTCCTTCTCTCTGTCTTTCTCTCTCCCTCCCTCCCCCTCTCTCTGTGTGTCCTTCTCTCTCTCTGTCTCCTTGTCTCTCAATTTCCTATTCTATCCCTAAGTCTTTGCTCATACCTGGAAAGAATTTCCTTCCTCCTTGCTTTAAATCAGCCTTTTGGAAGTCCCTCTCTTCCTTTACAATGTACTTCACGTGCCACCATCCCCCCAACCCCTAACCTTAGCTCCATCAGTCTGTCAATCAGCAAACATCGATTAATTGCTTAGTATGTATCAGGCATTGTGCAAAGAGCCAGGGATACAAAGAAAAGCAAAAGACAGTCCTTGTTCTCAATGAGCTCATCACCGCCCCCCAGTGATCTCACCTTCTTTAAGTTTTTTATAACAGCCTAAACTTCTTCTTTGCATTTATCTCACTACCCATTGTATTCATATGCATGTCTTTCTCCCACATAAGATTATAAACTTCCTGAGAGCAACACCCGTATCTTCTCTGCCTTTGCATTCAAGTATTTGGAACGTAATAGCGACTTTATAAATGTTTGAATTAATTAGGGGGTGTTTGATCAGAGGGAGCAGTGAGCTCCCTCAGTCCAGCCTGATAAGATCACAGGGCATCCTTTGTTTGGAGATGTCTGAAGGGTACCTCCTTATGGAGTGTGAGCATGGCAAATACAGTAGAACCTCGATTTACCAATTCAATTCATTCCAAGATTCTGTTTGTCAAGTGATTCGTTCATATTGCAAAGCGAAATTTTCCATAGGAAATAATGTAAAGTCTGATGATCAGTACCACATCCTCAAAAATATTCATATAAAATATATGAAAAAAATTCATATAAAAATAATTATTTATAATTTTAAGTAAGTTTTTGTCCCTGAAATATAATAGCAATAATCAGCACACAATATAAACTGAAAATAAAACAAATTAACCTGCATTTTACCTTTGAGAAGAGTCATGGCTGGCATGGGGGAGACAAGAGAGAGGAGGAGGAAGATGGGTTATTGCTTGGAAGGAGAATCTCATTCCATGAGAACATCAGGTCAGGAGTGTTCTCTCTTACGCTACTTTCACTAAAAGTAAGACTAACACTACTCCTTTCACTTATTTTTCATTTTTTAGAATCACTTTCATATTTTGGCTCACTGATTTTTTTTCTTTACATTCCCTTCTAACTAGGAATCTATCTAACGACACTTGTTTTTGACATTTTTTTTCAGAATGTCACCGAAATGTGACATTGCATTATCATTAAAAATAATCATGGCTCTCATTGCTACAGTCTTATTTGGGTGATGTTTTTCAATAAAATTTTGTACTTTTTCCCACATCTGATAAACCTCCCTAATCTCACTTGACGTGAGTGTGATGGATTCCTCTGACTTCTCAACCTCCTCCTCAGATGAGGCCACTTAGGCAGTATACCCACCTGTGGTTCCTTTGTTTGACATAAGAAAGCAAAAAAAAAAACATTGCCTTAGTTGAGCATCATCCCTTCACAAGATGTTTGTAACAACAATTTGGCTAGCAGCAGCTGTTGGGGTGTAAGACCCAACAAGACCAGCAACAAGAGCTGCCAGCACAGGTTCTTTGATCTGCTTTACTAAGGAAAGTAACTTTAAGGAGTTAATAATCTCACTTCAATCACACATAACTCACTTAATTCAGGAGGAAAACCCAGCAACTCGAACTTGAGAGCAAATACAAACAAATTACAAACATACACAATATAAACAGACCAAATCACAATTCATAGTTACCAAAGAACCAATGGGTATGGGTTAGCAAAGCTGGCGGGCAGTTACAACAGCTTGCCCAGAGTCCCACAATACTCTTCCAGTGACTGAGAGCCCCCAAACCAAGCATCTGGGTTTCTTCAAAGCTGGGTGGCTTCTTAATGGCTACCCAGAGTCTCCACACTGATATTCTTCTTATGAGTGAGAGCCCCAAGGAAAAAACACCAACCTCTGGGTTTATATATTTTGTTCAGGGTCAAAGGGCGTCACAATGTGGGACTCAAACCCATGTGACCTAGAAGCCTCACAAACATGTGACCCAAACCCATGTAAACTAGGCTTTCCCTTGAGGCAAGGAGGTCATCAAAGACTCCTGATCCAATCAAAGAAACAAAGGCCAGACTCTTCAAGAGCACTTGTTTAAATAAGTGCTAAAAGAGAAAACAGTAAAAAAAAAGTCCCACCTTGATTACTAATACAAAATTTGAGTCCAAACATGATGTTCACACTGTGAATTTTTGTTCATCTGGCAAGACAAATTTTGTGAAAAATTTTTCCTCATCCAGAGAAGCATGCATAAACCAGGTTACTCATAAACCAAGGTTCTACTGTAATGCCCTGCTGAGAGTTCACGGTGAGCTCAAGATGAGACTAGTTAAAATCCTGTATGATGAACTCTTATTGGCTAGCTTGCTCTTCTTTGTCTTCTTTAAAAGCTAGCTGAAAGACTGCCAGGGTGAGGGGGAAGAGCATGCTGTGTGTGTGTGTGTGTGTGTGTGTGTGTGTGTGTGATGTAGTGTGTGTGTGTGATGTAGTGTGTGTGTGTGATGTAGTGTGTGTGCGCGTGTGATGTAGTGTGCGTGTGTGTATGTGATGTAGTGTGTGTGCGTGTGTGTGTGTGTGTGTGTGTGTGTGTGTGTGTGTGATGTAGTGTGTGTCTCCAGACCGCAGTAGAGTAAACCTGTACCGGTGAGACAGGTGAATAGGACATGCATAGTTTCTCCTCCCAGAAGCATCTAAATAACACCTGGCCAAGGTAGACTTGCATGTGGCCTGAAAAGAGAGACCACATGTGTGGAATCTTCCAGCTTAGTGATAGATTTTCTGCAAAAGTATGTAGCTGAGATAATCATCTATGCAACCACCTGGAAAAGAAGATAACTCATAAATATTGTTGTGTGTGTGTGTATGTGTGTGTAAGAGGGGATAAGGCTTGAATTCCCTAAGCATTATGATCCTAGAATCTGGCTTTTTAGTCAGAGAGAAACTTCCTGGGCAGTACCTTGAGAGTAATTGTTGCAGGTCCTGTTAAATATTAAATAGTGACTACCAAAATTCATTCCATAGAGTCTGACTTCTGGTTTTGTGATCTTTTTTTAAGAAGATTTTTATGGATAGCTCTTATTTTTACATTTCTTAGATTTCCCCCTGTGTCCTTCTCTAGAGCTATCCCTTATAGAATGAACTTTTTTAAAAGTGGAAGAAAACAAAAAATCAGCAAATTCAATCAATACATTAAAAAAATATATTCAATGAGTGACACCTATAGACCATTTTCCACCTTCCCTAAAAGGAATAGAAGAAGATATCATTTCATATGTCTTCTCTGCTTGGTCATTATAATTTTATAACCTTAGTTTTCACTTGTTTTGTGGTGGTTGTCTTTTCATTTACATGGCTGTAGTCCTTGTGTATATTATTTTCTTGGATCTGCTTACTTCCCTTTGCATTAGTTCATGTAAGTCTTTCTTTGCTTCTCTGTATTCATCATGTTCATCATTTCTTATAGTACAGAAATATTCCATTACATTCATGTACCACAGCTGTTTAGCCATTCTCCAATCATTGGGCGACTATTCCCACTTTGGTACCATCTGTGATCTTTTCTAACATATGTAAGGATGTATGCCTCTTAAAATTTTGTAATGGAGCAAATCCCATCATCTCTTTGGGAAATGTTAATGAGTCAGCATTGTTCACTATAGTACATATATGTGCATACATACATTTATTAAAAGATATATTAATTACTAATGACTTTTGTCTTCTTTTTGGGTTCTTTGTATATCAAAAGATTATTTCGTCTACCCCTTAGAATATAAACTTCCTTCACAGAGTCCCAAGGGTAAAAAACCATAAACACTTCCATAAAGCCTTTGATTCTCACTTGAGAATATATCCCAACACCATCCCCCAGTCACTCCTCCTGAATTCCCTGGGAAGGCTCATTCCAATCTCATTTGGTTAGTATTCTGTAAGTATTACTTCTTGTTTTCTTTTGCTTTCACCCTTAAAATCAGCTGACCTTTACTCCTCATTTCCCAATTATAACTCAAAGAATAACATCCATCTGGGCCCAAGCCACGGTTATCATAGATAAGACCTTCCAAATAACCTTTTCCTAACCTGGAGTAAATCAGGAAACATTCTAATCTCCTACTCTCTTTCCCCTCAAGCAGTTACTTTGCTCAGAGGTCCCAAAGCATAGATCTCAAAGCAGAGATAACAGATAATAGCTTTCTTTTTTACCTCTCTCCATCTTGGAATCCACCAAAAGGAGGAAAGATCTCAAACGCATGTCAGATATAGTACCAAAATAAACTCACCAGAAATGATCATCATGGAAGTTACTTCAGGTTTGGGACTGAGTACCTCAGTACCCTCAATTTCCTCTTCTCTGATTGAAGGTCAAAGCAAAAACCTCCTCCCACAGCCTACCTTTATAGAGAGCTCACAATTTTCAACTCTTCATTTGCTATCAGTTGCCCTGCTTGGCTACCACTTGATTAACATCTGTGCACTTGGTGATATCTGGTGAGGGTCCCCTCCCTTTTCAGGTTTCTTTTATGTATTATATTCCCCCATTAGACTGTGAACTCTCTAAGGACAGAGATTGACTTTTACATATTTGTATCCCTAACATTTAGCATGGTATCTAACAGGTAGCAGGCATTTAATAAATGTTTATAGACAATGAACTACGCCTGTATAAGAAAAGAAAGCTGGGAAGCCATCTTTGGAATTGCCACAACAACACCCCAATCTGCAGAACTATCACACTATCACCTCAATCTTGGTGCAAATTGGAGTCATGTCGCCAGTCAGCTGTAAAGAATAATATTTAGTAAATCACTATTGGTCATATATGTTTTATACAAAGATTTCCCTTTCCCCTCAGTGCGCACGAAGGGTTACCACTAATCATTCATTGGATGCATTTGCCAGCAAATGAAGGAATTAGTAGGAGAAACTGATCAAGACCCCTCAATTTTAAACTTCTGAGACTCAGAGAGCCCTCATTCCAGTGAGAGAATAAATTAGGAATTAATTCCTAATTTATAATCCCAAATTCTAGAATTTAAAGATCAAACATTCTAGAGAAAGCAGGGAAATTCCTGATACATACGTTCCAGGATGAAAGAAGATTTTCCTTAAATAAATAGAGAAAGTAAAGTCAGTAAGAGGTTATCATTTTTCTTCATTTATACGGCCAGCATTAGAATTCCATTTTCCTGATTCCTAAGCCAGTAGGGTTACTTTGTATGGCCCTCTCCTTCAAACAATCATTAACTGCCTCTACTCTGGTCCTACACAAGAAGAATATATTTTCACTGGCTTCAGTAAAAATTAGAAAAACAATATGGATATATGTTTTGCATGATTTCACACGATTGATATCACATTTCTTGCCTTCTCAATGGGTGGGGGAAGGGCAAGAAGGAAGGAAAGAATTCAAAACTCAAACTGTAACTGAAAATGAATGTTAAAAATAAATAAATGAGAATTTTTTGTAGCATGTGGGCATATGTCTATGGCTACAAGTCTAACTTGCTCTGACCCACTCAATTGGTAGATCATTTTGTCCCCAAGTGTGACAGGATGAATGTATTCTCCTCTTTCTTAAAGGATGAATATATTCTCATCTTTCTCCAACTTTTATCTAACGCATGGGATATTAACCTTTTTTGTTTCTTGGACCTTTTTGGCAGACTGGTGAGGCCTCTGGCCATCACCTCAGAATAATGTTTTTAAATGAATAAAATAACATACACAGGATTGCAAAGGAAACTAATTATGTCAAAATACAGTTATCAAAAATATTTTAAGCAAGAAAAAGTTCACAGACATTAGACTAAGAACCCTTATTCTAGAGTGTAAAGGAGAGAAAAGGTCCTTCCTGATTGTGAGACAGACTACTAAGACCAATGGGGCCAGAAATTAGCTTTGAGTGTTCTCTTCCAATAACAATTTCTGCTCATAAGCTGTGAGGTCTTTCTATGAGAATATCTGGAGAAGATGGAGGATTAGTCATGGCTTTTCTCATTTCTGTTTAATCTTTTAATAAACTGTGAAGCAGTTGGTTTAGTGAGTAGAGTGTAAGGATTCAAAGTCAGGAAAATTGGGGTCCAAATCCTGTCTTTTTTAGAGGGGAAGGCAAGGCAATTGGGGTTAAGTGACTTGCCCAAGGTCACACAGCTAGTACGTCAAGTGTCTGAGGTTGAATTGAAACTCAGGTCCTCCTGAATCCAGGGCCAGTGCTCTACTCACTGTGCCACCTAGCTGCCCCCAAATCCTTTCTTGATCCCTCATTAGCCAGGTAATCCTGGGCAAATCACCTAACTTCTCTGAATTTTAGTTTCTTCATCTGAAAAATGGGTAGAATGGTATATCCACTAAGTACCTCACAAGATTGTTGTGTAAGGGAAGCAATTTGTAAGCACTACCATGTTATACAAATGTGTTGTTACTGTTATTAGCATTGTCAGTATCTTTGCTTTTTCTTCACATCTGTAGGATACCAGTAGAGTATATGGACTGTCCACAGGTTGTTCCTCCATCTCAACACATGACCACCCCATCTTCTTTTTCAATTGTTTATTTGATAATAATAGCTTATGTTAATATCATGCTATAATTTAGTTCGCAAAACCCTTTGCCTATATTATCTTTAGGATTATAGAGTTAGATCTGGAAAGGATCTTAGAAGTCATTTAGTCCAACCCTGTTATTTTATAGATGAGGAAACTGGGGCCCAGAGAGGTTTAGTAACTTACTCAAAGTCACCCAGGTAGTAAGTAGAAGATCCAGGATTTGAACTCTGGCCCTCTAACTTTAAATCTAGACCAAATTCCAGTGTCGCACTGCCTCCACCTGTGAGGATAGGTGATATTACTATGCCCATTTTACAGATTAAGGAAACTTTAAGTAAGTTTAAATGATTTGCTTAAGGCCACCCAGTAAGTAAGTAGCAAAGGCAGAATTCAAAATAAGATCTTTGTAACTTATAGTCCAACCTTCCATCTGCTTCTGAACTGATGCTTTCATTGTGTGAGTTCTTCATAACACCTTATTTGTTATTTGTTGAAGTCATTCTATTTCCCCCTGAGTGATAGGACCCCAGCACCATAGGTGAGCCCACTGTGACAAGCTGTTGAGAGGATGTGGAACAGACCACTTGTCTGAATGGGTTTCAATCTAAATCATCACTAAAATCTAAACCAATGAGATCACAACTCCATTTGAGTATTATTATCAGTAATGATAATAATCAATTCCAAAAGTTAGAATTTTTTTCATCTTTGGTGTGCGGCAGGATCTATCTCCTAGACTCTGATTTCCCCCTGGGTCAATATTGAACTTACTCCCATGGTTTGAACCAGACTATTATTTTTTTAGGTAGAAGGATCACATGTGGTTCTTCATGGAATCATTAGCATTATCACCTTAGCACCTGCAACCCTAGGCAAGTCTTTCAACCTTCTCACTTCTCATTTTTAAAGTGAGGAAACTTGACAATTACCACATGAAGATGCTATAAGCCTTCAATGAGATTATATCTGTCCATAAACTAAGCAAACTGTGGGGTAATAAAAGCTTTCTTTTTTTTAATCACCACAACCTGAGTTTTTTCTGTAGTACATGTGACCAATTGGTTGTCAGTCAAGGTGACAGATAAAAGTTTCCCTGTGAAATTATCCATATCTATATCTATCTATCGATACATATATGTGTGTACATATGTGTGTATGTATGTATGTGTAAAGATCTCCTCAGGTGATGGCTCCTCATAGGAGTTAGAGTCAATATTATCCAAATTGGGTACTCAATAAGAAAAAAAAGGTAGAATTGCAGCCATCTATAATGTTAAGCAGGGTGGGACTTTTTTTACTGTTTTCTCTTTTGGAGGACTAAGGTGATCAAATGCCTTTAATGAGTCTTGCCTTTGTTTGAATCTGGCAGGTAAAGTGGGACCCTTTTGTCTTTTGTTTTGGAGTGCTTCTCAGCACTGAGGTAATCAAGTGCCTTTGATGAGTCTTGCCTTTGTTTCAATCTGAAGTCTTTGAATTAAGAGTCTTTGATGACCTGCTTAAGAAACAAGAAAGCCCCAGGCCCCAGGCCCCAGACCCTTTTGCTAAGTTGGTGCTAAGCCCCACCCCTGAGAAGGGTATAAATGATCTGAGATTGGCAGTTTGTTTTAGGGCTCTCATTCACTGAAAGAGTGTCCTGTGATTTGACCAGATGAAACTCTGGGTAGCCATTGTTAAGGAGCCCCCCCCCCCCCCGGCCTTAAAAACCCAGATGTTATTGCCTGTCTTTCTGGTAACTATGCGTGTGTTGCTACGGTAGACAAAAGCTTGTCTGTTGATCTGTTTATATTTTATCTGTTTGTAATTTCTATTTGTATTTGCTCTGAAGTTCAGAGTGCCGGCTTTTCCCCCTGAACTAATCAAACAATATATGTATGTTTAATTAAAGTGAGATTGTTAACCCCTTAAAGAACTTGTGCTAGAAGCTTTCCTGTGTGCTCTTGTTGTTGGTCTTTCACCTCCACAGCAGCTGCTGGCAACATTGTGGTTACACCATCCAGATCCTTCCACAGTTTCTGAAGCTAGGATAGGAGATGCCACCAATACACTCAGAGACAAGACTAGAAAGGAGATTCTGGAGGCATGGGGACTAGGCATCCCACCAGTCCCAGAAGTGATGCAAACCCAACCTACCTAAGACCAGAAGCTAGACATCACAAGATCTGGGTTGGAATCATGGCTATGCTGCTCATAAGCAATGTGATCTCAGTAAATTGTAAAACCTCTCTGAATTTCTTTTCCCATCTGAAAAATTGAGATAGAAATATCTTCCCTACTTGGCTCACAGGGTTGTTATAAGGTTTTAGGAAGGTAATATATTAGAAAATGCTTTATAAACTATAAGGGCTGTACAGTTGACCCAGCACAGTGTCTGATATATGGTAGGTACTTAATAAACGCCTATTGGTTGACTTTTTTTTACATTAAGAAAAGGGCAGAAGACTCAGGAGATGTCTTTATTTTCTAGAATTCACCAACATGCTTCAGCTGCTTTTTCCTTCCATTGCCACTGCCTCCTTCTCCCATTGATCAGTAATTCCTAGAACTTCCATTCTGAAGAAAGGTCCACACCAGCCAGGCTTTTCTCTCTGGATTTTGGCACCATGTTCCTATATGAAAACCTTTCCCTGCCTCCCCCTTTCTTCTCAGTTCTGTTTTATGTGTTGTCTTACCTCACTAAAATGTAAGCTTCTTGAGGGCAGGGACTATCATTTTTTGCTTATATTTGCATTTCTAAACTTAGCAAAGTGCCTAGCACATAGCAAATACTTAATAAGTGCTTGTTGACTTGAAAGTTAGTCAGCCTCAGCTTGTTGTTCAGAGTTCTTTTCTTCTTGGGTGTTACATGACCACATTAAGCCAGATTCTCTTAAAGCTTAGGCCACTCTGATGGTAAAGTACTCTTTCAGGCCGCCATGATTTGGGATCATGAAATGATATTTTATTAAATATCAAGTACATTTGGGAGGCAGTATGATGAGGCAGAGTGAGCACTGGCTTTCAAGTCAGAGGATCTGGGTTTGCAGCTATAAAACAAGAGTATTCAGTAGATGACCTCTGAGGTTCCTTGCAGTTCCAAATCTATGGCCCTACTTGATGAAGACAATGCCTTGCAGGCAAAGGAACAGACAGTTTGGAAAAGAGAGCAATGTCGCCTCAGATAAATGATCTCATGAATGCATTTATAGAGTAACTTTCAATTATTCAAGATCAGTCATTTAAGAATGCCATATGTGTGATTGACTAAGAGTCTATAGAAATGGTTTAGAAGCCAGAAGTCCCAATGCTATATTGGTCAGCATTGAGAGCCACAACATTCCAGGATTAGGGAGGGATAGTCCCGTCATACACTGGAGTGTTGTGTTTGATTTAGGATGCTATATTTTAGGAAGAACATTTATAAACTAGAAAGTATCCAGAAGAGGCCAATCAGTACGGTGATGGCACATGAGATCATGCCATCCAAAGATTGGGTGAAGGAAAAGAAAAGACTTAAGGGGTAACGATGGCTGTCTTAAATATTTGAAAGTCTTGTCCTAGGAAAGGAAAGGAAGGAAACAGGCTACATACCAGATGGAGAGTTGTTAAGTGCTTTATAAATATTTATCTCATTTAATCCTCACAATAACCCTGGAGGGTGGGAGTGGGGTGCTATTATTATCCCCATTTTACAAATGAAGAAACTGAGGCAGACAAGTGAAATGACTTGCCCAGGGTCGCACAGCTAATAAGCTTTTGAAGTAGGACTCAAAACCCTATCTTCTGACTCTAGGCCCAATGCTCCATCAACTGAGCCACCTAGCTACCCATGGAAAAGAAGTTTGTCCCCAGAAAGCAAAACTAAGAGCAATAAATGGAAGTGGTTGAGACAGAAAGGAAAAACTTCCTAATATTTTGAGCTCTCCAAAATCGGAATGGGCTACCTAAGGAGGCAGTGTTCTCTTGCTTGCTAGAAGCCAAGACTGGAAAACCACTTCTCGGGTACACATTGGGCTAAATGACCTCTGAGGTCCCTTCCACCTCTGGGACACTGTAATTTGGTGTAAGTCAAAGGGGAAAAAAAATATTTCTGAAGGAATGCTCAAGTTCAAGGTGAGAGAATTCAGATAAATTCAGTCAAGAAGCTAGTAAAAATAGAAACTCATTCAAGCATTGAAGACTGGCAAGAATACATCAACTCCTAACACTTCACAGCTGGAAAGGAACTTAGAGGATATCTAGTTCAACTCTCTTATTAGAGGGGCAGAAATCAAGACATAGAGATTTGGTGGGACATGCCCAAGGTCACACTGCTAGTTTGTGGTAGGACTGGGTTCAAACCCAAGTACTCCAATTCCAAATATGGAATCCTATCCATTGTACTCCAGCATTTGGAGTCTGAGGGCAGCTCACAAAAGCCTGAGTGATCTATATAATGTAACTGAAGCATAAAATCATATCAACGGGATCACAGAAACTAGCCACCATTGTTGTTCTTGTTGAGTCATTTTCAATTGTGTCCAACTCTTTGTGACCCTATTTGGGGTTTTCTTGGTAGAGATCCTGAAGTGTTTTGCCATTTCCTTCTTGCTGATTTTACAGCTGAGGAAACTGAGGCCAACAGGGCTAAGTAACTTGCCCAATGTCACATAGCATCTAAGGACTGAGATTTTGAACTCAGGAAAATGAGTCTTCCAGACTCCAGCACTCTATCCACTGTGCTACCTCACTGCCCTAACCACCCTCAGAGCAATATTTCTACAAGAGGAATATTTAGAGTACCAACTTCAGATGTCAGAAATTTATAGCTGGCTGTCTTCCCTTCTCTCTCCCG
This sequence comes from Phalanger gymnotis, assembly GCA_028646595.1. Classification (NCBI taxonomy): domain Eukaryota; kingdom Metazoa; phylum Chordata; class Mammalia; order Diprotodontia; family Phalangeridae; genus Phalanger; species Phalanger gymnotis. The sequence goes on from CM053622.1 coordinate 104,756,897, forward strand.
TACTTACCTCCCCATGATGAACACAGGGAATGGGGACGCTGTCAGGTCCATACGGTTGTCAGGGATCTCATAAAATCCTAGAATTCTCAGCATGAAATGGACCTCAGGGATCATCTAATCCAACACCCTCAGCATGCAGTTGAGGAAATTGGGGCCAGAGAGGTTATGAGTTGCTTAAGGTTCAATAGCCTGGGGTCAGTGACAGGGCTCTAGCAGCTGAGGGGAAAAGAGCCGGAGGTGGAGACTGGCAGTGAAAAGTAGAATGTGAATTTGAGGTACCTAGAAGGTTGAGCTGGAAGAGAAATTATTAGCTAGAGATAGAGACTAAGGAGGGGGAGCAAAGGGGATGAGGATTAGGGAAGAGTAGAAAGTAGGAATTTGTGGAGGGCCTTCTCTCCTTCAACCTTTCTTGCTTCTTCCTCATCCTCTCTCCATCTCTGGAGAAGCAAGGGGAGATATGGTTAACTTTCCTTCCTCCCTTCTCCCTTCTTCTTTCCCTTCCCTTCTTTCCCTTCCCTTATGTCTTCCCTAATTTCTCTTTCTTATTTTCTTTTTCTCCCCATCTTACCATTGGTCATATGGCCTCCAAAGATCTCATCCCCCTGCCACTGATGAGAACATGGACAAGGAAAAAAAAAAGGTGACTTATGCAGTGCACTAAGGAAAGAGGAAAGAGGGATGTCTAGGGCAACAACATTGAGAGGGAAGGGGAAAAAAGTCCCCAGTTGCACTAGGGAAGAATTATGAGTACCTGGCTGGGATAGCCATTCATAGAGAAGTCCAGAACACATGCATGCATACATATATATGAGTGCACATATGTGTGTGTTTATCCAAATACAGGGTAACTCTGTCTTAGTGCAGTTTTAAATTATTAAAATTTTAAACTTTACTAAGACTTTTGGAACACCCTGCATACAATCAAACACACACATACACGTACGTGTGCATATATACACACATATAAGTATATACATATAGCAACATATCTAGCTATATATCATATATCTATCTATAGCTATACATATATGTGGGCATGCATGTGTATATATATATATGCATACACACATAAATATGTGTGTTTGGAGAGAGAGAGAGAGAAAGGGGACAGGTAGGGAGGGGGGAGAGAGAGAGAGAGAGAGAGAGAAACCTTCTGATTTCCCATTTGATTGGCATTCTCCCTTCACAGATGCTAATACATAGTAGACAAGAGATAGACTGCCAGGAAAAAAAACTGCATATTATGGCTGATGCCACATTCCATTCAGCTTTCCTAAGACACAGCTGCTTCCTGACTAATGTGGTTATATCATTGGCAGGGAAGCAATTGTCCAGCAATCTCTGAATGACAATCAATGACCAACTGTTAGTATAATTTTCCTTGATAGAATGTAAGCTCTCTGATGGCATGGATGGTTTCAGTTTTTGGCTTTCTATCTCCAGCTTGATACCTGGCATATAGGTAGGTGCTAACAAATATTTGTCGATTGGTTGATTATATTAGCAGAAGTAGATCAGTGAACATTGATTAAGCCTAGGAGCCAGGGGCCATGCTAAGACCTGGAGAGACAAAGAAAGACGAAAACAGACCCTACCTTCAAGGAGCTTAGGTACTAATAGGGGAGATAATGTGTAAATAAATAGGTAGATATAAGAAAAATACAGAGTAAAAGAAAGAACTTTGAGGGGAAGGCAGTAGTGGTTGGTATTACCAGAAAAGTTCTCCTAGAGAAACAAACATTTGAGCTGAATCTTGAAGGACGCTAGGATATCAAGAGTTGGAGGTAAGGAGGGAGAAAATCCCAAACATGTTATCCCTGTTTGTATGTAAACTCCTTAAGAACAATCAAAGTTATGGATTCGGGGAATGGATTGTCTTGTATGACTAAACAAGTGAGCTGGTACTGATGGGTTGTAGAGCCCTCTGAGTGGGGTAAAGTATAAGACTAGAAAGGTAGGAAAGATCCAGGCTGGGAAGGGATTTCAATGCTGACTAAATGAGTTTATATTTGATCCTGGAGGTAATGGAGTCATGGGGTTATTGAGTAGTGGGGTAACATAGTCAAACCTACACTTAAGGAAAATCAATTTGGCAGCTACACAGAGGATGGATTGGAGTGGAGAAGAATTCAAGGTAATAGAGCTCATACTAATGCCTGGAGAGAAGGGTTTGTATGGCAGATGTGAAAATAGAATCTGCAAGATTTGACAAATGATTGGCTATATTGGGTGATTGAGAGGGAAGAGAAAGGGAGTTCCCTCAATAGTAATAGAGTTTGGAAGAGAGGTGCAAGGCGGGGAGATAATTACCTTTTGTAGAAAATCAACATATCCTTATATTGGATAGAAAGCCTTATACTAGAAAAGTTACTGTCCCTGTTTCCTTATGGGCCAAGAGATATTCAGAAAGAACTAGACGGTCCAGTTACGCATAAAGCAATAGGCCTTTACTGTGACTGTGTTTAGCTCACACAAGGGAAGGTCCAAAACCTAAAACGAAACCCAAGGAATAGAGGGCAATGAGGGATGAAGTCAAAAGATACCACAGGATCATCAGTCACCAGAAGGGTCAATCTTCAGACAACCCTTTGGAAATGCTTGACACACTCTGCTTCACCTCTTCCTAGATAATTTGTGGGCTGTCTGTATTACATCACTTCCACAAGAGAACAGAGAGGCTCCTCTCTTCTTAACAGGCCTGGCTTTGAATAGACAGAAGTAAACAATGGCCAAATTTAGTTTCTCTACCTTCCCCCCACCCCCTACTTTGCCTCAAGTGTCACAATAGAGTGAACTAACCAGGGGTCATTAAGTCTCTAGTTTCCTTCTCTGACTTCTTAAGCAAAGGACCATTTCTAATATGTCAACATAAATTTCTGAAAGGGGTTGGTTTCAACAGTGTGTCTTACAAAAAACTCGCAAAAGGGTGCAGAGACCAAGGAAGTGGGTAGGGGGAAAAAAAGGAAGGGGCCTCCTTATCTTGCCACATTCCATTTCTAGAGAATTTGGGGGTTATCTCATTAATACCACACTTTATTTTTAGAGAAATTATTAATGTAGATTTTAGAAGCCTGACAATTATTTACAAATCTGTTCTTTTACATGAAAGGTAGGTGTCCGCCCCCACCCACCCACCCAATTCAGTTATTAAAACTTGTATGCAGTTCCCACTCTGAAAGAGAATTACAAATTTCCTGTTGATTGTTCCTGGATTCTCAAAGCACAGCACTTAAGCAGGAGGTATAAATACAGTGCTCATTATTTTCACTGGGGCTTTCTGTGACATTAATTAGGCGATGTTTGCAAAGTGCTTTTAAAGACAGAGCCATTATTCGGTCCAAGAGCTGGGCCTTGGTTATCATGATTGCAGGCTGGTTTGCAAACTGCCGATTGGCCAGGGTATCACAAAGAAGGGAATTTCATCACTACATCAGTGCCTGGAGAAACAGTAACATTCCTCTTGTTTCTGGAGCCCCTCAGAAAACCATCCTCAGCCAAACTATACAGGAGCTGAAGAAGATGAAAGTACACTGAGGAGGAAAAAAGAGGAGACTCTGGCAATGTTGGGTTGGGTTAAGGGATGATTGGGGTGGGGGGAGATTTCTTGAAAATAGAACACGGTGTGTCTGTGGGTGCCTAAGGAAGGTCACCATTGTGTTCATTGTTTCTGTCGCACTAAGATTGTTTTCGACTATTTCTCAGAGGAGCCAACCTTATTGAAAGCAGTCCGCCCCAACACCTGGCCTATGAATGCTGCTTTGTGCATTTGTTCATGCAGCTCCTTTAGAGGGAGGAGGGAATATTAAATCACCTTTTCAACATTCTAAACAGGATACCACCACCCCCAAAGAGAGAAATCCGAAAAGGATATTAAACACATCGTAAAAAACCCCAAAAAAGAAGATTTCGAGGTCTTTTAGATGCTCGCTAGCTGCGTGACCTTGGGCAAATCATTTGACCTCTCTTGGCCTCATCAGTCTCCTCATCTGTAAAATGAGAATAATGATAGAAACTACCTCACAGAATTGTTGCAAGACTCAAATTAGATAACATACGTGAAGTGCTTTGCAAAATTGCTATATAAACACGAGATACCAACAGCTAGATGCAAGGTTTCCCTGGCTTCATTTCTGACATGTGGGCTGGCACAATTAAGTACCTTGTGATGTTGTCCAATGTCTCCAGAATTTTTTTTACCTAAACTACATCTGTATTCTTGCACCATTGACTGAATAACAATTGATTCATGCCATTTAGAGTGGCCTTTTTTCTGTAATGGGTGAAGAATATTGGGTTTTGGTTTCTTTGTTATTCAATAAAAATTACCCTTCTAGAATCAAAACTATTTGGAAAGCAAACATTAATAGCCACTTCATCTGGTAGAAGTGCAAAGATTATAATAATCTAGCACCCAAAAACATCCAGAGCCCAGTGTATTGCAAGGCTTTTTTTTTGTTTGGTTTGGTTTAGTTGTTTTTCAGCCCTGTCCAACTCTTTGTGACCCCATTTGGGGTTTTCTTAGCAAAGACACCGGAGTAATTTGCCATTTCCTTTTCCAGCTCATTTTACAGATGAGGAAACTGAGACCAACAAGGTTAAGTGACTTGCCCAAGGTCACATAGCTCCTAAATGACCGAGGCCAGATTTGAACTAAGAAAGATGAGTCTGGGGCAGCTAGGTGGTGCAGTGAGTAGAGCACTGGCCCTGGAGTCGGGAGATCCTGAGTTCAAATCTGACCTCAGACACTTGACATACTTACTAGCTGTGTGACCTTGGGCAAGTCACTCAATCCCAATTGCCCTGCCTTCTCTCCTCCAAAAGAAAATAAAAGAAAGAAAGATGAGTCTTCCTGACTCCAACTCCATCACTCTATTCACTTGACCACCTTGCTGCCCCATTGCAAGGCTCACAAACCATAAATCTAAATATAAAGGTTTTTTTTTTTCTTTTTTCCATAATGCTTGAAGTTGTAGTATAGTAAAGGAGCCTGGAAGAAATTAAACTTGAATGACTTCAAAAAAAAAACAAAGAAAACTTTCTAGCCTTTATTTCGTAATGAGATTCTCCCATAGAATAAGCCTTAATATCTCTTTGTCAACTGGACATTGAAGAATCTACATTAGCTGTTTCCCGGGGTCCATGAGTCCCCAGGTGCCATTTTGGATTGTAGTCATCCTTCATTCAATGGCACCTGAAAGCCATAAAGAACTAATGTCCTCTGGAAAAGCACCTGACTTAAAATCAACATGTAGTTTCTACCCTAAGGGATTCTGATTTGTGTAGAGGGACTCTCCAGTTGATATTCTAAAAAACAATTTGACATAAGATGTTCAGAAAATGGTTTCCTTTTGAAAGACTGATTTTTGCCATTAACAGGCTGTTTGTGAAGATCCTTTTTTGTTCCTTGGTCTGGGCCCATGATTTCATGCACATTGGTGACTCCTACTCCTCATGTAGAAACTCAGATCACTGTATAGATCAGCCTGTCATTATAATTTATTCCTAAGCAAGTTGCCTGGAGTATTGAGGCAATAAGTAACCTGCCCCTAAAAATACACCCATTATGTGTTAGAGTACACAGACCAGGTAGGACTTGAACCCAGTTCTTCCTGGTTCTAAGGCAAACCCCATAACTACTACATTATATTCCGTCTCATGAGGGTTCACACTTCACCGAGGTTAAATCTGATTAAATTAAACAATAATTTCTGCTCTATAATATCTCCCACGCCGTCTCCTCTTTTCTTCTACCATTCTGCTTTGAATTTTCATCACCTTTCACCTGGATCCTTAGAATAGCCTCCTGTAATTTTTCTCCGCCCCATCTGACTCCTCTAGATAATCTATCCTTGAGGCCACCATGTAAATGATCTTCATGTTATATCACTCCTCTACTCAAAAACCTTTAGACTAGAAGGTCCCCACTGCACAATGAGAGTATACGCCTTATGCTGGCATTCAAAGGCATCCAGTTCTTATTCTAACCTACTTTCTATCCTTTCTCACACTGTTTTTCTTAACATATATTCTCTATGTTCTAGCTAAAATAGGTTATTCATGAAGAAATGTGCCACCTTCCTCCTTCCCTTGGTTAAATGGGAGGTGTTGTAGAGGATAGAGAACTAGACTTGGAGTAAGAAAGACCTTAACTTAAATCTTGTCTCAGATACTAATAATTGTGTGACCCTGGACAAGTCACTTAACCTCTACTCATTTTCCTCAATGGTTAAATGAGGCAGTGAGACTCACCATTCCACCTCTAAATCTATAATCCTATGAATGAGTATACCCTTTTCTCCTAGTTTGTCAAAGGTTCCTTAACAGACTTTTTACATCTCTTTGTTGTCTGTGGTTCGAGGTGCTACGTTACTGTTGGGGCCCAAGTGACTATTACGAAGTCACAATGTTTAGAGATTGGGGAGACCATTTTGGCTGACTTAGAAGCATAAAGCAAAAAAAACAAGAGATGCAATTAAAACTCCATCAGGATACAGAATGATAAATAATTGGTGTGAGCATAATTGCGCAAGAAGAGAATTCTATCTCTAAATGGCTTGGTCATTAGGTGGCTGGTGGCACAGTGGATAGATGAATGGACCTGGAGTCAGGAAGTCCTAAGTTCAACCCTGGCCTCAGTCACTTACTAGCGATAACTTTGGACAAGTCTAACAAGACTAGGTGTAACCTCTGTCCAACTCAGTTTTCTCTCTGTAAAATGGGATGAAAATAGTACCTCTCTCCCTAATTATAAGATAGTGTATACTAAGTGCTGTATAAATATTAGCTATTATTATTATTAATACTAAAGTACTTAGCACCAGGGCCTGACACATAGTAGATGCTTAAGAAATGTTATTACAGGGCAGCTAGGTGGCGAAGTGAGTAGAGCATCGGCCCTAGAGGCAGGAGGACCTGAATTCAAATCCAGCCTCAGACACTTGACATATTTACTAGCTGTGTGACCTTGGGCAAGTCACTTAACCCCAATTATCCTGCCTTCCTCCCTCCAAAAAAAAGCAAGAAAAGAAAAAGAAATATTTATTATATTCCCATCATTAGGGAAGCTGGCACAATGGATGAACACTGGGCTTGGAATCAAGAAGATTCATCTTCATGAGTTCACATCAGACGCTTACTAGCTGCGTGACCCTGGGCAAATCATTTAACTCTGTCTGCCTCTCTTTCCTCATCTGTAAAATGACCTAGAGAAGGAAACAGCAAACCCCTCCTTTATCTTTGCCAAAGAAACCCCAACTGGGGTCATGAAGAATTGGACAAAACTGAACAATGAAAACCTTCCAATTCGCTCACAATGGAGCCGTTGGTGAAATAAAGAACAAAGATGCCATTGTCTATGGCCTGAATTTCTGATTTAACTCTTAACTCTTCTGATTCAGTCTTCAGGCAACAAGCATTCATTTAGTGCTTACTATGTGTAGGGCACGATACTAAGTGCTGGAGATACAGAAAAACAATTCAAGCCCTGGAGGAATATACATCCTAATGGGGAACACATGTAAAAATCTAAGTTTGTAGAAGAAGGTCACCTAAAAGGGCATTGCTCTAGGTGCAGTAAATCAGTCCATATTCACTCAGGACTTTTTGTTCAGTACTTCTCATATCAAAGTGTCTTGCATCCATGAGATGGGCCATCAAGCAATCACCAGGGATCTAGAGTAGGCCCTAACCCACTGTACATTTGATTATTCTGCTGTCCTCATTGCCTGGAATATAACTCAGGTTTATCTCAACGCCACAACGAGGCGTTCATGTGACTAGGATTTGTGGCTATGGATGCATGTCTATATTAAACCTGCTAAATAATAGATCACGATATCAATGCAAGCAGCAGGAAAACGAATCTTGGCTGACTCTAGGGCTGGCCCTTGGCAAATTTGTGAGGTAAGAGAAGTTTACCTTTGGCATATTTTCCTTTCCCCTCCCTCCTTAGCCTTCTTCCTTTTCAGACATTAACCAGTCCCTTCATGCTGATGTCCGGCTGCCCAGAGCTCTGTATGCCAGTCAGATCTGCCATGGCCAGGCAATGCCACATACAACAAAATAAGCAATCCTTCATCGATGGATAACCAAGCTTCCATTCTTTCAGGGTCCTGATCCCAACTATTCTGTCACAAAGAAAAAGGACCCCAGAAAAAAATTCAAGACTTAGATGGTAAACTTAACATGTTGGAGTGTTACTCCCTCCAAAGGATATTTGTATGGGGGGGGGGGTGCTGTCTGGTGTCTGCTCTTACTGAATTTCTAAAACTGGAATGTCAAATCCTGTGTCAATCTCACTGGCAAAATATTTGGGAACAGAGAAACATCTCCTTTCCGTTTCCCTCCAATCATATCACATAGGCAATTGCCCTCTCAGAGGCTACTTAGATTAGATTTACTCTAGACTCCACGCTATAGATCAGAGGTCAATAATATCTGCTCATGGGCCAAATTCAGCCAGCCCCAGTTTTTGTACACGACATGAGCTAAAAATTTTATATTAGATAACTAACTTTAATAGACTTGGCTCTTCTTAGCAATGGCAGGTTCTAAGACAGCTCCGAAAGACTCATGATCGAAAAAGCTATCCACATCCAGAGAAAGAATTCCAGAGTCTGAATGCAGATTGAAGCGAACCATTGGCTCTCTCTTTTTTTCTGTTTTTCTTTTTCTTTTTTGGTTTTGTTTCTTCTTTCTCATGGTTCATTCCATTGGTTATAATTCATCTTTACAACTTGAGTATTGTAAAAATAAGTTTAATGTGAAAGTATATATACATCCTACATCTAATTACATGCCATCTTGGGGGTAGAGGGAAGAGAAGAAGAGGGAGAAAATTTGGAGCTCACAAACTTGTGGAATTGAGTGTTGGACACTAAAAATAAAAAAATAAATTTAAAAATAAATAGATAATTCAATCTCCTTAAAAAACAAATTTTACATTATATAAATGCCATTATGGGCTTGCTGGTCAACCCCTGCCCTGGCTAACTGCCATGTACAGCCCCTTTGAAAGGTCCGTTTATGTTTGTTTATTGTGGAGTAGTGACGGTGGTTGCCGTTGTTGTTTCGATGTTGCTTTTGACTTGACCTGTGATTTGATCAAAGTAGGGAGCTGCTGGTGAAGGAATCCTTCTATCAAATTCAAATCAACATTTGGTCCAAAAGGAAGGCGTTCTGAGTCCTCCCAATTGCTTGTGCCTTTCCCTCTCCGATTGCCTCCTCTCTATATCTTGAATGTACAGAGGTACTTCAAGTTGTCATTTCCTTAAGGACAGGGAATCCTTTAGCCTTTCTTTGCATTCCCATTATTTAGTGCTGTGCACACAGTAAATACTTAATAAATACTTGTTGACCGACTATAAGTAATAATCTGAGAGAGCTGCCAGCACTTGCTTTTGTGGCTCATAGATTTAGAGCTGATCATGGCAAAAAGAAATTAAATAACTACCTCAGGGTCATAAAGGCAGTTTTTGTCAGGATTTGAACCCAGGTCTGCCTAACTCTGAGGCTTGCTTGCTGAATACAGCATACATCACACTGACTCTCCTCTCTTCAAGGGAAGATGAACTGAAGGGAATACAAATTCTCAGAAACTGTGCAGTGGATAGAGCACCAGTCCTGGAGTCAGGAAAACCTGAGTTTAAATCTGGTCTCAGACACTTACTAGTTGTGTGACCCTGAAGAAGTCACTTAACCCTGTCTGCCTCAGTTTCCTCACCTGTAAAATAATCTGGAGAAGGAAGTGGCAAACCATGCCAGTATCTTCACCAAGAAAACCCCAAATGGGGTCATAAAGAGTCAGACACAACCGAAAACAACTAAACAACAAGAAGAATGGTGTGAGCTCCTGGAATGTAAGGGCTATTTTCTTTCTGCCTTTCTTTTTATCTCCAGAGTTTAGCATAATACCTGATGCAGAACTACTTAATAAAATGCTTGTGGACTGACTGGGTTGCAATCTTGTCTGTGATTACAAATGTCTATCATTTAAACTGTAGGGGATAGTATGAACAAAAGTTTTATAAGGTCTGGCTCTGAGTACTTCTTGGGCAAGTCATTAATTTACTTAGCCATATTAGAAGCAGTTAAAAGTGATGGGAAGTGATGGCTGGGAAGAAGGAGTTATTGGGACACATGGATGGATGGAACCATGCCCATTTTCAGGTCAAATATAACTAAGTCAGAAGACAGGAATTTGAAGCTCATTTTTGTGACCCTAGTAAAGGCATTTAAATATTTGGGTACTCAGTTTCCTTATCTGAAAAAAACAAAATTATTGTATTAAGAACTCTATAAGGCCTTTTCCATTTTTAAATTCTCTGACTTCCTATGATAGCTGCAGGCAAATTAATCACTATCAATTATAAAGGCATTAAGGTTTGCAAAGTGCTTTGTATACATATCTCATTTTATTCTAACAGCAACTTTAGAGGACAGGTGCTATTCTTATTCCCATATTACAGGTGAGGAAGCTGAGGGTCAAACAGCTACCTTGGTGCCTAAGGGCGTATGTGAACTCGGTTCTCCTTGATTCCATATCCAATGCTCTATTCACTGCACCAGATTGTTGTTATGGTTGGTCATCTTTCATTCTCAAAAAGGACCAATGACATCAGGAGGGTGATGTCTTGACTTGCAAATGAATTGGATTTAAGTGAGGCAGAGCTGTGCAAGGTCATCAGCCTCACTCTTTCCCCCAAGGTCACCTAAGTCCAGTGGTGAGACATATCAAGACAACCGGAGATGACCCCAGCTGCGGTGGGAGACCTTGGTCTTTTTAAGCTACGGTCTTTCCCAAGTCATGGTTTGTCTGAGGCAACACCCACTCGGTATTTAATGGCTAGTTTCCTAAAAGAGTTAGAAACCTAGGTTTGGTTCCTAGTTCTGCCATTTATCAGCTACATGGTCCTAGACAAAACATTTAAACTCTTGGACCACACAATAAAGCAAAAATAATTACTCTTACTCTATCTCACAAGGAGATTGTGAAGGTCAAAATGAGATAATGGGTATGAAAACACAATGCAAACTATTTTGTACTGTATTAATGTAAAGCATTATTTCCCTTTGATTTGATATTTCCACGTACATCTTTTTAGATCTCTCCACCAGAGAATGTTCTCTACCACCATTACCATCCCTACTCCATTCATACACTTCCTGACATCTTTTTAATATTTCTTTGTCTCCTCCCCCTTTCCACTCCAATCAGCCTGTCCAGTTCTAAAGGCCAGTCCTTTCCACAAAGGGCAGGATTAATCTGAGTCTATGAAGCATTATTCTATGGCAAATCCCTGGCAAGGAGGTTTAAGAAAAGCTGGGTGGCTTTCCAGATCAGGGTCCTGAATTTAAATTGACATCATTGTCTTCTCGTATTTACCAGCTGCCCAGATGGTCCTATTTCCTCTGTGACCCATCTTATCTGACATAATTTGAGAGTGATTTTTATCAGAAAAAAGTATCATTTTCCTGCTAATATTTTAGTCTAATTATGTGTGGTTTTATTCACTCCAGGTATAGAAAAGTCTTCAAAAGGTATGTCTCTAATTTTATAATTCAACTCAATGGGGAAATAAGGCTCGATACGCTGCAATTTGCTTTTATGAACCAATTTTTTGAGCCATATTCCTTCCGCAAAGTGACATTTACCTGAATAGTATTTGTTTCCCATGTATAATCTTTGGTGTTATTTGAGTTTGTTTACAAAGATCTATAAGTCCATGACAATAATGGCCAAAATCAGAGGCTACATGTGCAAATGAACTTCATTTTGGCTTGGGTTCAAGTCCTAATTCTGAAACATACTGGCTAGGTGTGACCCCCGTCAAGTCATTCACCATCTTTGCACTCTAAACAACTCTCTAAGATTCTAATTTGCTGAGGGGAGTCCAGCCTTCATTGGTGGAATTGCCTACACCACAGAGCCAGTCTTCATCCCTATTATCAGGCACTGTGTTAGAGATGAAGAAACAGAGACAAAAAATGTAGACAGACATAACCAGACCCTGCACTGAGGAGCCAGCAAATAAGAACTCATAATAATACAATAAATTTGGGGAAGGGACAACGTAGCATGTTTATAAAGAACTAAAAATAAGGTAATTTAAGGAAGAAGAAAAGGTTTTTAAGGTAGTAAAATCAGAAAGGATTTCATATAGGCGGCATCTGTTCTGAGCTTTGAAAATTTTTGGTTTCTAAGAGGTGAGAAGGGAATTTATTGTAGTCATGCTAGAATCAATGAAGTATACTTTTTTGCAGCAAGGCCAACCACTGGAGGAAAATAAGTAAAATTCGTCTTTGGTAATTTCTCAGCTCTGCTTTCAGACTTACCATTACCATCATGAAATCATGTTATCTGGTACCCCAATTCTGCCAAATCAAGTGATCACCAATAAAGTGTTAAGTGAGAAGGACTGAAGGTATGACCCCAGGTTTATAAGATATTCTTCCTATTTGCAGAGGGTTTGCAGAGAAGGAGGAAGGAAGGAAATAAGCATTCATTAAATTCTTACTGAGGGCCATCTCCAGTCATCTTGACTGTCATCCAGTCATCCAGTATCTGGCCACTAGACTCAGATGGCTCTGGAGGAGAAAGTGAGGCTGGTGACTTTGCACAGCCCTGCTTCATCTAAATCCAATTCTCTTGCATGTCATGGCATCACCTCCATGATGTCATGGTCCTCTTCAAGAACAAAGGGCAAATAGTAACAACAAATTCTTACTATGGGTTCTAGATATTCTTACTAATATTTGTTCAAGTCAAAAGCAGAGTTCTGGACTTAGAATCAGGAAGGCCTGGGTTCACATCCTGCCTCGGACACTTACTAGCTGTGTGACTCTGGGAAAGGGGCTTCATTCCTCGGCCCCTCAGACAACTCTGTAAGACTACATAAAGTTAAAACCAGTTGTGATCTGCTCTGCAGGAAGTAGTTCCCATTCATTCTTAAGAAACCAACGGTCCTTGACTTATTAATGTATTTGTTCAAGATTCCAAATGTTTTGGACAGCTGCCTATCTGCCATTGTAGAGAGAATTGTCCTGGCAGTAGAAGAGGGGTGTGTATGGGGCCTAGTAAACAGGTATGCTCCTGCCTTCAGAAAACAGCTGGATACAGCCAGAAGCTAATAGAGACCATCTGTTCCAACCCTTTCACTTTACATATGAGGAAACTGAGACTCAGAAAGCTTAAATGACCATCCCAGGGTCACACGGCTAGTCAAATTAGAGGCCAAAATTGAATTCTTGCCCTTCCATATCCCAAGTCCATCATGCCATCCGCTATGCCCTATTTCCTCCCAAACCAGCTTGTGTGTAGTAATGACCAAAAGGAGCAGGTAGTGAGACCATAAGAAGACCAAGTGGACTGGCAGGATTGGTTAGCTGCACACTAGGTATAGAGATTTTTCTCCCCTATGTTTTCATTCATTCTGGAAAGTCCATTAACTGCCCTATGACTCCACTCAACATCCCTGAGACTTCCAAGGCCAAAATACCCTTTGCCAGCACTCGCCCTATATGTATCCCCTTATTAGAATATAAACTATCTAAGAGAATGGACTCTATTTTTTTTTATTTTTATTCTCATCATTTAGCATAATGTCTAGCATATAGTAGGTGCTTAATGTTTTTTAAATGTATTCATTTATTATAGTGAGTATGGAATGTTCATAAGCTTCTGTGGGGGTCCAGGGTCACATCTTATGCTGCTCCATAGCCAAGACAAAGCATATACTCACTCGTTCAATCAACAAGCATTTATTAAGTACTGACTTTGTGCCAGATACTTTGTCTCAGTGAATGACAATGATTTTTTTTTCCAGATCTAGCCTAGAGATACCTCTCTAACTTTTCCCAGCTGAGCTTACTCCTGTTCTCATACCAAAAGAGGGGAGGCCAGAGATGATCTGACACCATTGTTGTCTCCAGCATTTTCCCTTGGTCAGTGTACAGAACTTTTCTGATTGTAACAGGGGAAAAGTGTTTAATGCTAAACTTTTGGGTACTGCCATTTAACTAACATCTGGGAACTTATGATTATCTCCAACAAAGGAGTGATACTAAGCTGAAATATTCAATAAATGTGTGTTAAATTTGAATTTGCTGAAGAGAAGCAGAATGACATAAATTGGTAGAGAGTTAATCTTGAAGCTGGAAAGTCTTGGATTCAAGATCTGACTCTGACATTTACTGGCTGTATGACCTCGGCAGGTCGCTTAACACCTCTCTGCTCTGGGCAACCTTCTCAGATGATTATATGTTCCTTAGAAGGTGCTGACCCTTATTGGTAGAGGGACTTGTCCCACCAGAGAGTCCTGTTATACTACCAAAGTCATGGGTCCAGTTCTAGGCCCAGAAGAAAGGCATCACTAAGGTCCCAGGTCCCTGAATCAGAAGCAGCTAAAAGCAAGAATGGGGCACAGGGGCAGCGAGACCGAGACTGGCCTAGAGCTGGAGCTGGGGCCTTAAAAGAGTCAAAGAGAAGAAGGATCATGGATTTTTTTTAGCTGGAAGAGAACTTAGAGATCAAACAACCCAACTTCCCCATTTGACAGAGGGGGATCCTGAAATTTAGGGAAGTAAAGTGACTTGCCTAAAGTAACACAGCTGGAGAGAGCATGTAACAATCCATGATGCACGTTAGAGCATGTAGACAATATTTGAAACCATAAATCTTCACCAATTCATAGGATTTCTTATATTCCCATTTTGATAGGTGACTTAAAGGCTGAAAAATGTTTAAAATCTTAAAAAGTTAATTCCTAGTGGTAGACTTGTAATCACTGTCACAGGTATTAGGAGCCATATTTTTGAGCAAGATGCATCCATGGCATTCTTCAAATCCCACGATGTCTATGGCAAACAATTGTTTCTACTCTAAGGTCAACACTAACTGTGATTCACCATTGACTTTATTATAATGATTCTCTTGAGAACAGTGGGAGAAGATACCTTTTGGAAATCAGATGGTAAGGCAATATTGAGACATATTTACAAATTTCCTCAGTTGCTCATCTGTAAGATGGGGATTGTAATGACAATGATGGTGATGATTCTTGGTGGTTATATACTTCTTTAAGATGCACTTTACCTACATCAGAACCTCAAAACAACCCCATGAGGCAAGCATCACAGATCCTTAGCTTAATTTTACAGATGAAGAAACCGAGGCTGCAAAAGATTGACTTACTTGCCCAGGGACACAGAGCTAGAAAAATATCTTTCCTCTCAATATCACAGGGTTGTTCTGTAGTTCAAATGAGATAATGTGCATAGAAATATGGAAGAGCTTTTTAAAATTATAGAGAGTTATACAAATGTAAGGCAGTATCATTCTTTCTCTTATGTCTATAGATAAGGAAACTTTCTTATTATTTTCCTTTACCCCTGAAAATTTTTTTTCCTATTCTTGCTCATATGATTTCCCTCTACTTATGATTACTGGGGTATCTTTTTTAATTGCTTGATTTTCTTTGATGTTTTCAAAGACATAAAATAATTTCTCACCTCCTCTGAGTGCCACTTAGCCGAAAGTAAGAATGTTACAGCTTGCGGGGGTGCCAATTAGAGCCCATTATAACCAACCTGCCCTGCTGTGACACCAAAGCACTTGATAGAACTTGCTCTCCTTCTTGCAGATGGTTTGGTTTGGGTTTGTTTTGTTTTCCTTTCCTTTTCTTTTTTCTTCAGCATGTTCATCCAGCTTGGGAGATTCATTTATTTCTGAGTCTGGTGAAAGTGACTGATGTTGAGCGGCAGTGTCTGAATCAACCAAGCCCTAGAATGGACTCAAGTGCTCCCTCCTCCCATAGGGATGTTCTGCTTGCCTTCAGATACCCTTTCTCTTCTTTGTAGATGCAGACAGATGATGCTGTCCCCAACCATGACAATACTGTACAATATAACCTTTGTCATTGCAGACACCAACATGAAGGAAATCTGGACTGTAGCTTCCATAAAACTGACAAAATTATGAAGATAATTTCTTTTTTCTATTCATCCCTCTTTCAGTATCCTTCCCTCTCTTTTTTGAGTCCTTCTTCTTGTTTCCAGATACTGTGTCCTCATAATGTCACCCTGCCACCCAGTAGACACACTCTTCTAGTCTCTCCACATCTCTCCACTTCTCCACCCCACCCAGTCTGTCTTTCTTGGTAGTGTTAAGAATATGCTGAGTAGCATAACTACAAAAAGAATTATGGTTTTCCTTGCCCAACTCAACACAGATGGGAATAAAGAAGACAGAGTAGGCATGAAAACCCAATATTAACCAATAACTGAACTTTCATTCATGTTGTTCCCTTCTCACCTCCCATAACATTTAAGTCCTCCTTTGATTCTTCACTAGGGTGTGGAGATGACCCTAGTTCCCAAAGGCTGTTCCAGGAAGGACCAAGCACTGCCAGGTCCTACCAAGCTGGAAAGGTTTCAAGTAGGAAACCAACCACCAATTGTGTCTGTTGGGGGAATCATTACGAAGAAACTCCTCAACCCTCCAAAACTGTTATTTTTTTTACAATAGTCATGAGTTGTTTGTTTGGGTTGTTGTTGGTTTTGTATTTGGGGTTTTTGGGGGGAAGGTGTTGTTTTTGTTTTTGTTGTGGTGGTAGGAAGAGTTAAGGCTGATCACTCAAAAAAATGTCCTAACAGAAAGAAGGCTGTAGAGTTGTGATCTGAGTGTGTCTATGGAGAACTACACACATTGATGAAAACATAAACCTTTGGAAGAACTGAAAAAATATCCCTCAAACAAACACATGTGAGAGTGTACACACGTACATATGCATGCATGCGGAGGCAAGCTTGCACACAGAAACACAAATACATCCCTGTAATTCCCCATTTCCTCTTCTCCTCCAATCTACAACCATCACCTCAAGTTTCAACTCTGAATATTTATTCTCTAAGAAGCCCTGACCAAGTCCCATCGCCGTCTGACCTCTCTTCAATTATTCAACCCTTAATTGTTAAACTGTTAACATATGTATTTGCATTCGACAGTGTTTCTATATCACTGTTTTTTTCATTGTGTCCTGATGGTATAGGATGCCAGAATCCCTCCTCAGATACTTCCTAGCTGTATGACGTTGATTAAGTCATTTAACCTGAGACCCCATTTCCTCATCTGTAAAACAAGGAAAATACTAAGACCTACCTCAGAGGGTTGTAGTGAGAATCAGATGAGATAGTATATAAAAAAGCACTTTGCAAACCAGAAAGTGTTATATAAATATGATTCATCATCATCATTAATATATTTATCTCACCAAACACGGGTCCCTTAAATCCCAGGGTCTATAGAGCTGAAAGGGGCTTGAGAGAGTACTTAATCCAAGGTCTTCATTTTATAGATGAAGAAACTAAGGCACGATTAGGACTGTGTTTCCTTCTTTTGTGCCATCAAAGTACCTAATACAGTGGAATCTATGATATATGCTCCTAGGATTAATTAACAATTTGAATAACATAGAAATCAAAGACATAAATTACTCTCTCAGAACTAGATGGTACTTGTGAAGTCATTGTGACCATGCCTTTCTTTTTGTCTGAATCTTTTCTATCAGATCCCTAATGAGTAACCTTCGAACCTTCCCAGGGGTGGAGAATTTCATGAGACAACCCTTTTCGTTTTTGGACTACACTGATTATTGGAAAATATGTCCTTTTATTGAAAGAAAATCTTCCTTCTTATAACTTCTACCCACCGATCCTATTCGTCCCAACTGTAGTAATGAAGAAGAAGTCTATTTCTCCTTCCATGCAACAATCCTTCAAATATTTGATGACAGAGTAGCTCTTGGGACCAGTATCAGGATAGGTATTAGGCATTTGGTCATTGTTCTGTTAAATAATGTCTTTTTTTTATCATTATTTAGGAGAGGGGAGTTGGAATCAGTAATGTCCCATTAGACCTGGAAACATGAGAATTTGCTTAGAATGTGGTTTTTTTTAAGAGTGCCTTAACCCTTCCAGGCATTATTCAGGTTAAGTCAAGACTTCCCAGAGCCACTCAGAACTAAAGGAGTTCTCTTAATATCTATCTCTCTCTTTCACAGGTTCTCCCTGGTGTGAACCGAAAGCCTGAGAACAAAAATAACGCAGTCTTGGGGGAATGAAGTGACTTATGCACAGGCACTCATACACACAAATTCTTCTCTTTGTTGGTTTATTTATATTGGATTTCATAAACAGAGGATTCTGGATCACAACAACTTAAGGGCAAAATATTCATACTCTTCTCCATTGGGGCTGTTTCAGATAATGTTATTTTGGGTTTTTTCCTTCTTTTAAAATAAACTTTTAGTATTTTTTCCAAAATAAAATGACATTGCTATAACTTTACAATAATATCTTTCTCACCTTCAATAGAACATTCCATCATAATAAAAAGTATAGCTAGCACAACAAACCAACATTTTTGCTAAATTAGATAATAATAATTTGTATAGCATTTGAAGGTTTGCTAAATATTTTATATACATTACTTTGCTCTTGCAATAAACCTGCTATTATTATTCCCACTTTTCAGATGAGAAGCAGAAACAGAGAGGTCAAGTGACTTGCCCAGGGACATACAGCTATTATATTTGCATGTGGCAGGATTTGAGTTCAAATCTTCCTTTTATAAATCCAGGACTTTAGCAAGTGGACCACCCATTCGACTCATGTGACAACATATGCCACATTCCACACCTATAGTATAACACCTTTTTGTTGAGAGATAGAAGGTATATTTCATTCTGGGTCCTTTTTTCCCCTCTTTCCTCCTTTTACCAATCTTTATACATTTTTGGTTCTTAACTACAGTGAGTTTAGAAGAGGGAAAAATGTTATCATCTACCAGGTATTTCATGAAGCTAGCATGAAAGTAACTTGTCTGATGTTAAACCATCCACCTCCATTAGACTGTGAGTTCATTGAGAACAGGCGCTGTCTTTTTGCCTTTCTTTGTATCTCCAGTGCTTAGCCCAGTGCCTGGAATATAGTAGGTACTTAACAAATGCAGTGTTGACTGGCTGACTAATGCAAAACCGGAAGCCTACTGTTGACAATCATTAGATCCCCAAAGGGAAATAACTCCTGAGAGGGAGATGCCGTAAACTGCGATAGAGGTGCCTTATGGGAGAACAACAGAGAGAGGAAGTATGTGAACACTTCCTTTTGACCACATCCAAGTAAGACCATGGTCTCCCACAGAATCCAGGGCCATCACCCTGGTTTCATCTTGATCTATGTCTTGCCACTAGACTCCAATGACTCTGAAGTAGAGTGAGGCTGATGGCTTTGCACACCTGTGCCCCACTTAAATCCAATTCACTTGCAAGTTAAGACATTACCCTCCCAATGCCATTGGTCCTCTTCAAAAATGCAGGATGAACAAGAAGTCAGGGCTGTTGTAGCAGAGCGAGGAAGGTTTCAGTGGACTACAAGTTCAACATGAGTCAAGAAGATGATGGTGTAGGCCACAACTTGAATGCTACCCTAGGCTGTATTATGAGAGACATGGAGTCTAGGACCAAGGTAGTGATCTTGCTGCATTTGGCTTTGGCCAGAACACATGTGGAATATTGCATTCAGTTCTGGTCATCATATTTGAGGTAGGAAATGGATAAGCTGGAGAGCATCCAGAGGTAGAAGGGGACCTTAAGATCTCGGGGAGGTTTGACTAAAAGAATTGGGTTTGTTTAGCTCAGAAAAGAGAAGACTCAGGGATGGGGATATAATAGATATTTTAGCCAGTCTGTGAAAGACTATCCATCTATCCAGCAAATTTTCAAAAATGATAAAGGACAGGTAATGGTTAGAGGGGCTGTGGCAGATCAGGCGTATTAGTACATTGTTGGTGGAATTCTCCGTTGGTCCACCCATCATGGAAAGTAATTTAGAGTTGTGTTGAGAAAATGACAAAAGATGTGCATGCCCTTTGAACTCAGAGGTCCTGCTACTTGGGCATATACCACAAGGAGCTCAAAGATAGAAGGAAAGGTCACAAATATGCCAGAGTATGATTTGAATGAAAGCTTCTTTTGAAGAAGGATATATTTAGAAATGAAGGTGATCTAAAACAAATTTTTTAAAAACACTCTTCTACAGGAGAGGCAGTTGGACCTCTGTTTGGAAGAAGAGTATAAGCTCTTTAAACACAGGGCCTGTCCCACTTTTGTGTTGGTAACCTCTGTAAGTAACTGTAGTGCCTGGTACATGGAACCCATTCAAGGCAGGCTTGTTAATGGGCTC
Source organism: Phalanger gymnotis (assembly GCA_028646595.1). NCBI lineage: Eukaryota > Metazoa > Chordata > Mammalia > Diprotodontia > Phalangeridae > Phalanger > Phalanger gymnotis. The sequence goes on from CM053622.1 coordinate 104,777,135, forward strand.
CATCAGATGCTACTAAGAGCAAGCAAAGAGTGAAAGTTGCAGCGGGTCAGTTTTGGGCTTGTTATAATTAAAAAAAAAGTCTCCTTCCTTGCAACTCTGTTGTTATTAAGTCATTTCAGTTGTGTCCTTCTTCATGGCCCTGTCTGAGGTTTTCTTGGCAAAGATGCTGGAGTGGTTTGCCATTTCCTTCTCCAGCTCATTTTATAGATAAGGAAACTGAGAAAAACAAGGTTAAGGGAATTGACCATGCTCACACATCTAATACGTGTCTGAAGTCAAATTTGAACTCGTGAACATGAGTCTTCCAGATTCCGAGCCCTGTCCTCTATCCACTGCTCCACCTAGCTGCCAGCTAGGACCACCTAAAAGTTGAATGGGCTGTTTTGGGAGATAGTGGCTTCCCCAGCACTAGAGATATTTGAACAAAGACTAGGTAAGTCTTTGTCAAATAGTCGGGGTTGGGGGGAATGAGGGAAGGGAGGAAGGGAGGAAGGGGAGGGGGTCTTTGTTTAGTGGTGATTTGTACCAGCTGGGTTCTGAGGTCTCTTCTGACCCTGAGATTCTCCAATTGCTAGATTCAGAGGCTTTTAAATGGTTGTTCATCTGGTCCTTGGCAGTCCAGCCATACCAGACTATTTGCTGTTCCTAACACTTGATGCACCATCTACCACCTCTGTCTTTGCACTTTTTGTCCCTCATACCTGAAGTGTTCTCTTCTCCCGTCCACCCCTCACTTCTGCCTCTTAGAATCTCTGGCTTCCCTCAAGATTCAGCTCAAAGGATGCTTTTTGCAGGGACCTTCCATGCTTTCCCCCAGCTGCTACTGCCTTCTCTTCTACAATTACCTTCCACCTACTCCAGAAGTATCTTGTATGTGCCTATTTATCTCTATGATATCTTCCCCTATTAGAATGCAAGTGCCTTGAGGACAGGAATTGCTTTTTCTTTTTCGTTGCATCCTTAGTGCTTAGCACATAGAAAACACTTATTAACTGCATACTGCTTGCTCATGTAAGTCATGAGTTCCTTCTCTATTCATTTGTTCATGTAGAATGAAGGCTCTTAACCATTTTTGTGTCATGGCCTCTCTATGCAGCCTAATGAAGCCTATGGAGCCCTTCCCAGAATATTTTTAAATGCATAAAATGAAATACATAGCATTACAAAGAAACCAACTATATTGAAATTATTAATTTTTTGAAAAATTTCCTTTAAAGTTCAGAGACCCCAGGTTAAAAATCTCTGATTTAGGTAGTCACTCCAAGAAGAAGAAGAAAAAAAATTCATATGGCATTTAAAATAGGATAGAAAAATAAAACTTTAAATAGAATGAGACTATTCCAACCATCATCCTTAAGTTTACCAGAAGCAGAGAGTTGCTATAACTACAACAGCAGCTTGAAACCTTTAGCAATGAAAGAATTTGGGGCCTTACTTATAAATGGACTTTTGTTCATCAGAACCTAACTTCCCTCTAAGCAGATTCCATTGTACAAAAAATAAAAATGCTTTCTTCCAAAAACAGAAATCCTCAACAACCCCAGACAAACATTTCTTTTCTGTTGCTTAACTTGCAAAAAAAAAAAAAAAAGACTTTAAAGTCCTTTTTCACTTATTTTTGGCCTTCAGAGAAAAAAAAATGGAACTCCCTTGCTCTGATTGCAATCTAAAGCTGCTTTTTCTCAGGGGCACTGATGGTTAGTGACACGCACAACAGCCAAGATTTTCTGTAACCTTTCAGAAAGCCTGTGGGAGAGGGTTTCAAATACACCAATGTTATGGCTGCCAAGGACTGTTTCTTCAGATGAGAGATTGTTTCACTTGGGGGCCTCCTTTTTAAGGTGATTTTAAAGTCTTTCACTCTAAGGACCATGGGGTTCACTCTTGAGTTTCAATCAATGAAAAAAAAATACAGTCAATTTTTTTTCAAAGTTTATTTCTATCTGTGCCCTGGCCTCTACTTTCCATACTTCTTGTAAAGTTGCCTTTTGGGGCTGGGACAATGGTGCTATAGCAGGCCTGGCTTTGAACATTCAGCCTTCAGGCCATACAATAGTAGAATTTGTAATCCCCTGGTTAACCTTTCAATTTGAAAAAACAAATTGGAAAGTTCAGACCCACACAAAGGAGTCAGCCTCATTTTACTCGCTTCCTATCATCTCTGAGGTACCCTTCTACTGGGCTATAGCAATCGATCAATGAGTAAATGGTCTTTGGAGACCTACTACATGTAACTGACTGGTCCTGAAGAAACAAAATAGAAAGTAGACTCGAATGGATCAGAATTTGGGAAAACAGAATTCTAGGCAAAACTTTGCCAGTAACTAGCTGCATGACCTTGGGCAAGTCAGGCATTTGTTGATTCATCATTTATTAAGCACTTATCCTCTATGGCCTTTAGTTTTTTCATTTGTAAAATGAAAGAATTAGACTAGATAATCTCTCGCCTTCTTCACTGTCTATCAAAGACAAAATAAGGCCCCTACTCTCACAGACATTACAAATTAATTGGGTAGCATAAGGCGCAATCAATATAACGTTTATCATTCAACTATTATTTATTAGACACTTACTATAAGCCCCTTTCTCCCTTAAGTTTCTCCCAGGGCCTCCATTTCGGGTAGGACCCAGGCTGGCTATCCTTTATTCCTCTCCTAACTTGGCTTCTGACTCTCCAGACCACCCCCTCCTCCCCTCTCCCCACCCCCACCTGCTTTTCAGTTCCTTTTTTCTGCCTTATCTCCCCCCACCCCCATTTGAATGTAAGCTACTTGACGGCAGGGGCCATCTTTCTTTTTGCTTGTATTTTTAAGTCCAGTATTCAGCACAGTGACTGGTACTTGATAAATATCTTTTACCTGATAATCCATTTTGCGAGATAGAGATATATAAAATTAAAAATGAAAGGCCCTACCCTCATTGAGCTTACAATCTAAAGAGAATGGAGAGGAAGAGAGAGATAAAAGTATTTACACATGTATCAAGTAAATAAACTAAAGAAGGAAAAAGAACTGACAAGTAGGAGAATTAGCAAAGGCCTCAGGTGGCAGAGTACCTGAGTATCTGGGTACCTGAGCTATACTTCGTAGGAAGCTAGGGATTCCACAAGGCAAGGGAAAGGAAGGAGGGAGTTCCTGGAGGCGGTTTATTTTCTGAGCAGGCCAATTTGGCTGAAATGGAAGTGCATAAAAGGAAGTAAAATAAATTAAAACTAGAAAGGTAAGTGGAAGCTGAATTAAGGAGGCCTTTTCACACAAGGCTGAGAATTTTATGTTTTGTCCTAGAGGCAAATGGGAACCACTGAAGAGTTTTTAGTATGGTCAGATCTAAGTTATAACAACATCAGTTTGGCAAGCAGTATGGGAGGCAGAATGGAAACCAACACAGAAGTTTCTTTTCAGCCTACCTTTCCTCAAGGTAAAGTTAGAGGGAAGCGCCTGCATCTATCTGAAGGGAGCACCTATATCTATGTGACTTGTGTTCATCCTTCATTTTCCAAGAGGATCATCACATGAAGAAAATGATGACATGACTTGCAGATTTGAGTGAGAGAGGACTGTGCAAAGTCACCAGCCTCACTTTCTCCTCCAGAGCCACCTGGGTCCAGTGACCAGATATTCACCAGGATGACTGAAGATGGCCCAGGATGCAATGGGAGACCTTGGACCTTTCAGGCTAAGGCCTTTTCAGGTTCTCACCTTGAATGAGGTAATGCCCATTCAGTGAATATGGATTCACTGGAATATTGGAGTAAAGAATAAAAAAAAAATGAAGAACTGAAGGATGAGAAACCTGGGGTTCAGAGAGATTAAAGCCATTTTTGTTATTGTTATTCAGTTGTTTCAGTTCTGTGCAACTCTTCATGACCTCATTTGGGGTTTTCTTGGCAAAATACTGGAGTAGTTTGCCATTTACTTTTCTAGTTCATTTTACAAATGAGGAAACTGAGGCAAAAGGTATTAAGTGACTCTCCCAGGGTCACACAGGATTTGAATTCAGAAGATGAGTCTCCTTGACTCTAGGCCTGGCATTTGATCCACTGTGCCACCTAGCTGCCCTTAAAGTGACTACTAAGTAGAAGTGATTGGACCAGAGCCTAGATCTCTGGACTTCAAGTCTCATCCTCATTCTACTCCACCACACCACCTCTTCCCTCTTCCCTCACTTGCCCTGTCCCCAAAGCCTTTCCGGACAAGTCACACTTGGCTCCTGCCACTCCGATGACTACAGTAATGCCCTAGTATAACTTGGTACAATGTCATAGAAGAAACTTTTGGGCCAAATCAAACATCTCGCAAGGGAGCCCTTACCTTTTGTTAATTACAAAAGACATATTCAGCTCCCCTGAGATGTGGAGTTTTTATACATTACTTTGATACTTTGAAAGATCGGTAATTTCACCAGTCAGCAGGTACTCCATCACCCAAGACAGATCGAAACCCCTCTACTCCTTTTCATCCTGGGGGATTGTCTCTCATAAATCTTCCAAAGAGGATTGACCCAAGTCCTGGAAATTTTCCTCTTTCTGTTTTAATATCTCCAGAGTAGCAATGGACCATTTAGGTTGTCCATCAGAGAGAGAGAGAGAGAGAGAGAGAGAGAGAGAGAGAGAGAGAGAGAGAGGAAAGGGAAGCAGCTAGCTCCTTAAACTAATTCTTACTTGCTCCAAATTACCTTTTGTACTCTGCCTATGCAGATGAAATCCCTTGGCAAAGAACTATCTCCAAAGTTAGCCAAGTTTAAATGTGGTTATAAATGGGATATGTTTGGGATGCTTGGAAGAGTTAAGATTGTTATTTTTCATTGCTATTATAGTTATTTTTTTCATGAGAGAATGATCAGAAAGGGTTGTTAAGGCTCCAGTCATTGAACATATAACACAGATTTGACAGCACCAAATCTCTTTTTTGTTCTCTAGGACCCAAACCCTGAGCATCTAAGAAGCCAATGCTCAACTCTGATTACTTTAAAAATATATCTGGTTAAATTGACAGAACCTCCAAGAAGAGGCAATATGGTGGAGTGGAATGAGTACTGGACTTGGAGTCCAGAGATCTGGGTTGCCCAGCCCCTGTCACTTATTAGCTATAGGTAATTACTTTAATCAGGGTAACTAGGTAGCACAGTGGATGTGCAAGGCTTGGAGTGAGGAAGACTCATCTTCCTAAATTCAAATCTGGCCTCAGGCACTTACTGGCTGTGTGACCCTGGGCAAGTCACCTAACCTTGCTTGCCTCAATTTCCTCATCTGTAAAATGAACTGGAGAAGGAAATGGCAAACCAAGAAAATTCCAATGGGGTCACAGACAGTTGAACACAAGTGAAATGAATGAACCACAACTATCTACTGTACATTTTACCTGTTTGTAGGCAGCTAGTAATGTGTTGAAGCCTGCTCATACCACCATGCTCCTCCACTTGGCCCTCTAGGTGAGATTCATGTTCAATTCTTCAATTGATTACTTTTGATTCCTAATGAAGATCCTTGCCTATATCAGAAGATTTTTATACAGACAAAATGAAATAATGCTGGAGATCTCTGTGTATGCTATAAAGTCATCTGAAATTGCCCCCAACCAGCAAGAAAGAAATGCTACCAATTCTCTGTTAAAATCCATCATCTGTCTTCTTAGCCTAGATGTTCCCTAGAGAACATACAGTCCTTGGCCCTCTGATACATACTCTGTTGGAGATCTCAGCAGGTCCCACAAGTTCATGTATCTTCTCTGTATGCCATTAGATGTAAGCTGCTTGAGGACAGGAATTGTCCTTTGCCTCTTTTGGTATCCTTAGTGCTTAGCATGGTGCCTAGTGGATAGCAGGTACTTAATCAATGTTTATTGAATTAAATTGTCATCATACTACCATATCTATGTAACTAGCCCTACTCTCTCTCTAGAACTCTAGAATTCTAGTTATAAAACTTTCAAGGACCAATAAGATAACTCCACCTGGATGTCCCATAGGTATCTTATTTTCAATATGTCTATAGCAGAATTAGCTATTTTCCCTTTACATTCTACTTCCTAGCTTTCCTATTTCTATCCTCCTAGTGACCCAGGTTCAAATTGAAAATGGTATCTTCCCTTCCAGACAACTCTTTCCTTTCTTTCATCCTACACATCTAATCTATTACCAATGCTACTACCTCTACCACATGTCCCCTTTTCTCTGTTAATGATAATATAACTAGCACTTTTACGTGGCTTTAAAAATATTCTTATTTTATCCTCAAAACATCCCTACAAGGTAGGGTATTTTTTTTACAAGTGAGGTTTTTTTTATAAGCTACTTTTTACAACTGAGAGAACTGAGGCAGAAAACTGTACAATATAGCTGCCTAATTACCATCTTAGTATATCCCTTCTGGTCTGGGGTTAATTGGACTTTCTGCTTCCACTCTCTTTACTCTTCATTCTATTTTTAAATAAGTTCCCTAAGGCCAAGGATTGACTTTGTCATTCACCTGTTCAAAAATCTTTAATGACTCCCCATTAACTCTAAGATGAAGTACCAATTCCTTAATCCCAACTCAGCCTGGAAGATAAAACCCTTCACATTCTGGCTCCTATTTACCTTTCCAGACATTTTTGTTGGACCTGAATGTGATATACCATCCTTCAGCTTTGTGAATTTGTGGAAACTATTCTGCATGTCTGGAATGTAATCCCTCCTCACCTCCAACTCCCAGAATCCTTCTTGCTCTTTTAGGCTCTACTCAATTGCCATCTCCTCCATAAAGTCTCCCTTGATTTCACTCTCCCCCATCAGCGTTCCGTGCACCTATTTGTTGAATTCAGAGGCACCTATACTGAGAATGTGCTATTCAGGTGGATGAATATCAGGATATATTCAACAAAGAGAGCTTAACTACTTAACTACTAAGATGGCCGTAGCCCAACTTTGCTTCACCATTTTGTTGGCTACATATGTATGTGGTGTTGATACCTAGCCAGTCTTCACCGTCAGTAAAGCACTTTTGTTGCTTTTAAACCAATTGCCCTGCCTATTTTTATAAGTTCAGCACCCAGCCTATGACTTTGTACATAGTACATGTTTAATAAATGCTTGTTGAATTAAACTGAAGGTCAAGTTTAAATCCTACAAAATCTCTTCCCAGGTATTCCAGTCCGTTAGGATCTCTTCATATATAAACTTGAAGTACTTTTTGAAGGCTTAGGGCAGGGGTGGGGAACCTGTGGCCTTGAGGCCACATGTAGCCTTCTAGTTCCTTGGATATGGCCTTTAGACTGAGTCTAAGTTTTATGGAACAAAACCTTTTTATTAAGGAGATTTGTTCTGTGAAGTTTGGATTTAGTAAAAGGGCAACACTTGAGAACCTAGAGGGCCACATGTGGCCTCAAGGCCAAATGTTCCCCACCTTTGGTTTAGAGTCTTTGGAGATTTATTCAGCCTGTAGGACTCCAGAGCTTTGTAGGGGTACTGTTGGCACTAGGGCTTTCCCTTTAACGTTTAGATGCAAATAAAAACTCTCCTTTCCTTCTCCCATCCTCCAATTGAAAAAGAAAAATTTTATGGCAAATGTGTATAATCAAGCAAAACAAATCCCCGGATTGGCCATGTCTCAAAAGATCTATGTCTCAATCTGTACCCGAGTCTCTCACCACTCTGCCAGGGGGCAGGAAGCACATTTCATTTCCAGTCTTCTGGAATTACGGTTGATCGTTGATGAGAGTTCTTAAGCCTCTGAAAGTTATTTTCAACACAACACGGCCCCAAAAGGTAGAACCAAACAAAAGCTTCTGGACCCAAGAAAGGACCTGTGTGTATAAATGTATTTATTACGGGCCTTTTTGTGATGGCAGAGAACTGGAAATTAAGTGAGTGCCCATTCATTGGGGAATGGTTAAACAACAAAAAAAGCCTTTGTGACAAATTTGCATATTCAAGCAAATGAGATCCCTGAATTGGTCATGTCTCAAAAAGATATGTCTCAATATAAGTCTATCAACACTCTGTGAGGAGGTAGGAAGCATATTTCACTGCGAGTCTTCTGGAATTAATTTTGGTCATTGCATTGCTGAGAGTTCTTAAGCCTCTCAAAGTTGCTTATCTTTACTATGCGGTTGTATAAATCATTCTCCTGCTTCTGCTCACTTCACTCTCTGTCATTTTATGCAAGTCTTCCCTAGTCTTAATAAACCTATTTCCTTCATCATTTCTTTTTTTTTTTTATACTGGAAACCTTTTTTATTGTAGGTGGAGTGGGATAGGTGGACACAGTTTAGATGATTCCAATTTTGTTGGCAATATCTAAAGCACTGTAGTCTGGAGCAAGTCGTACATAGGCCTTCTTCTCTCCATCAGGCCTGATCAGTGTGTTGACTTTGACCACATCGATGTCATACAGCTTCTTTACCGCCTGCTTGATCTGACGCTTTGTTGGCTTTGATGTCCACAATGAAGACTAGGGTGTGGTTGTTCTCAATCTTCTTCATAGCAGACATAGCAGACTTCATAGCTTCTTCATAGCAGTGGTCAAGGGGAAATTAATGATGGCATAGTGATCCAGCTTGTTTCTCCGAGGGGCACTTTTCCGAGGGTATTCGATCTGCCTTTGAAGTCTTAGTGTCTTAGGTCGCCGAAAGGTGGGGGATGTTTGGATCTTCTTCTTTTTGTGGCTGTGGATACCCTTCAACACTGCCTTCTTGGCCTTCAAGGCCTTGGACTTGGCCTCTGTCTTCGGGGGGGGGGGCGGGGTGGAATAACGGCTTCCTTCTTCACCTTTGGCGCCATCTTGGGGGAAAGGCTCCTTCATCATTTCAGAACAAGAGTATTCTATTAAATCCATATACCATAATTTGTTCAGCCATTCCCCAATTAATGGGCACTCACTTAGTTTCCAGTTCTTTACCACCACAAAAAAGGGCTGCTGTAAATATAGTTGTACACACAGGTCTCATCACTTGGAGCTGTGTTGTGTTGAAAACAACTGGTGACTTAGCAGGAAGAGTTGCCTACTTAAAAAGCTTTAAAATGAGAAACAATTGCTCTCACTCTCTCTTCCCCTTTGAAACTTGTGACTTGAGACTAAAACTCTCCCTCAGACTTCCAAATGGGAATGACGAAAAGGGATCCTTCTCCTCCCTGATCTCCAGCAGAAGTCACAGCAGCTACCCACTTGGAAATAAGAATAGGTACTTGCCTAGGTGAGCCTAAGACTAGATCTCAGGTCCTTGGGAGATTCTTCTGATTTATGTTCCATTCCCTCTTTACAGAGGAATGAATGGTGATCCTGAGAGATGGACCCTTCCACCTTTGATAACCAACTCACAAGTTCAAGAAGTCCAAGACTACTGAGAGGTTCAAGTCCTGGTTGTCTAGTGTCCTAGTCTCTGTTAAAATCCATCATCTGTCTTCTTAGCCTAGTTGTCTAGTGGGAGATGCTCCTTACAAGTCCAGGGATGGGGAACCTGCAGCCTCGAGGCCACATGTAGCCTTCTAGGTCCTTGGGTACAGTTTTTTAACTGAGTCCAAGTTTTACAGAACAAATCCTTTTATTGAGAGGATTTGTTCTGTGAAGTTTGGATTCAATCAAAGGACAGCATTTGGGGACCTAGAGGGCCACATGTGGCCTGGAGGCTGCAGATTCCCCACCCCTGAACTATATACCCTTTTACTAGAGAGAAAATGACCACCACTAGGAAGATGAGCATCAGATGTTAGTTTGGGCAGGAGATCTGGACCTTGAGTAGCTTCTCAGACAGTACAAACTCAAGACAAATGTGAAATATTTATTTAGAAGTCTCAGAAGTATGCTGTGAATCTTTCTTATGCTCCAGAATATGTAGGTTTATTAGGAAAGATGGGCTACCATTTCATGTTTTAAGTATTTGGCAACGTGTACTTAAGAAGCTTTTGTGTTTTAAATGTGTCTTTTGTGGTAGAGGAAATAGTGGTTCTGTAACTTATATCCACTATTTTGTACATTGAGTACAAATAAAAAGTAACTTTCCTAGAATGGACCCTTTTAATCCCTTTTGGGGAAATCCTAGACATGAATCTAGACATGAGCTCTTTGTTTAAGAGATTTTACCTACGACTCCGGGCGCAGGGGCAAAAGGAACCAGAGAACGTGTGGGAGCAAAGTCTGACTTTTCTGTTTGTGGTCAGGTGCCCCAGGAAGAGTCTGGAGTTGGGATCACTCTTTCCAAGTGACACATAAAAGCCGTAGTTAAAAAAATGCAGAAATGGTTTTTATTATAATAACATATAACTAATATAATGTTTTTGTATTATAATATAATGAATGCTTTTTAATTTATCACTTCAACATTCATCTCCTGATGAGGAAAATGATGATAGCTAAAATCTTAAAGTTTACAAAACACTTTACTGTGTTATCTCACTTTATCCTTACGATAACCTAATGATGTCTTATCATTATCCTCATTTTATAGATGGGGAAACTAAGATTGAGACAAGTTAAGCGATTTGTTCAGGTTTACAAAGCTAGTAGGGGTCTAAGACAGGATTTGAATTCAAGTGGTCCTGAGTTCAAATTCAGCACTCTACCCATACACCATACACGTTAAACATGTAGCCCAGGCCACATGTGGCCCACAATACTCCCAAATATGAACCAGATAAAAATATAAATGGGAAATACTTAACGAAATAAATAAAATGCAATAAAACATAAATAATATTACACTTTAAGTCAACATGCAGCCCACAGGAACCCCTATGTGTGGTTTATTTGGCTCTGTTTCTATTGGAGTTTGACGCCATTGCACTCTCCTACCTACCTCTCTGTATGTGCCCATCCCAGTGCTAATACCATGGGTAATACAAAGAAATATCACAAAGGGATGTAATCTTCAAGGACATTCCAGGAATAAGAGAAGATATATGCGTTATATTCCACAAACCTGTATTAAGCACTCCCATGAGTGAGTGAGCACGGCATTGTGCTTTTGTTGTTGTTCAGTCATTTTCAGTCACATCCACCTCTTTGTGACCCCATTTGGAGTTTTCTTGGAAAAGAGATTGGAGTGGTTTGCCATTTCCTTCTCCAGCTCATTTTACAGATAAGGAAACTGAGTGAGGTAAATGGGGCTAAGTAATTTGCCCAGGGTCATATGGCTTATAAGTGTCTGAGGCTGGATTTGAACTGAAGAAGATGAGTCTTCCTGACTCCAGGCTCTGTACTCTATCCACTGCACCACCTAGTACCTAGGCATTGTGCTAGATGCTGAGAACATTAAAAAAAAAATCAATCCTTGTCCTTAAGGAGATTATGTTCTACTAAGAAAACAAGGATAAAACATTTTAAAAAGATAAGTAAACTATAAGGTAGGAAGTTATGGGAACAAAAGAGTATATGTTAAGAATATTTCTGGAGGGAGAAAGAGAACACTTTCTGTTGGCCTGAACAGGAACAGAAAGCCAAGTGCCTTGTACAATTTAGATGATTTTAAATAACTTTTTGGTCAGATGAATGAATATTAAGTAATAAGCCAAGGCAGCATATAATTAAGTGCCAAATAAATGAGAGCAATAATAAAGGTCATCTGGAGTTGAAAAGACAGAGATGCTAATGAGCTGGAATGATAGAGAGGGCTTCATGGATAAGGTAAAACCCAAGCTGCTGAGAAAAAATGAAGAAGATTTGTGTAGGTGGAGACAGAGAAACATTCGATGAGCAAAAGTCGAGATCAGAAGGAACACTGGACATCAAGGAGGCTAAACAGGCAGTGCATGCTGGGAGTAGTGGGAAATGAGATGAAATTTTGGGGGTGGGGCCAGTTTATGGAGGGCTTTGAAAACCAGGCAGAGTTGGCTAGATGTAATGGAGCAGGCAGTAGGGAGCCATGACATATTGTTGAGCAGGAAATAACACGAAGAAATTAATGTGCTAGGATGTTTAACTGGGTAGCTGTATGCAGCACAGATTAGAAGAGGGAGAGATGAGATAAGGGCTAAGTGATGAGAACAGATTTAGTGACTATGGAGTTGTTGGAGAGAAAGCAAGTGAAGAGAATGTTGTTGACAGTGGGGGAGGGGGTGGTAACTTACCTCATAATAGACAACCAGTTAGGTGGTGCAGGCCTGGAGTCAGGAAGACCTGAGTTCAAATTTGACCTCAAGATACTTACTAGCTGTATGATCCTGGGCAAGCCACTTAACCCTGTTGGCCTCAATTTCCTCATCTATAAAATGAGCTGGAGAAGGAAATGGCAAATTACTCCAGTACCTTTGCCAAGAAAACCCCAAAAAGTGTCACAAAGAGTTGGACATGACTAAAAATGACTAAACGACAACAACATTTTATAGAAGAAGAAACAGAAGTAGGAGGGTAGAGGGGGTGGTTAAACCGGTAAGTCAGAACATAAACTCAGTCTTCTAAGTCTTTTGATCCTAAGTCCTTTTCTCTTTCACATTGCTCCATACCTCAACACTCCCAGTGGTCCAACATTCTTAAGCTGTTAACCCTTTTTTAACCCTTGAAAAGAATCTGATATCAATCTACATCATACCCATTTCTGCTCTTTAATGATGAGCATCATAGCAAGATTCCTCTGTATTTGTTTCAAATTTCACTTTTTATTCCCTCATTTGATTATTTCAAACCTCAATTCTGTTTCCTTGATTGGACATGGAGGGAAAGATAAAATGACGGAGGAAACAAAAATTTGATCTTCCAAGCATAACAAGTAGGACCAGACCAGACTTCTTCAGCTTAGGCCTGGACATTGAATACAGGGGGAGAAAGACTTTTATACATTAATAATGATTACTTGAATAAGGCCAATTAATTAAAAGGAAACAACCTAATATTAGGTAATCTGATGTCTAATTGGAGGAAAGATCAGGGACTTTCCAAGTTGGGAGAGAGTCAGCAACCAGGTGCAATTCCCTGAATTTGGAAAAAAAGGTGTTCCGCTCCCCTCCCAGTGTCTGTAAACAATCAAAGAAACATGGAAACAATAGCTGATTGATCAGTATGAGGCCAGTTTTCAGATAAGACACATGGGTTGTTTGAAATATACAATTGTGAGAAAACTCTGTCTTTCCGTCTTTGGATCTGACTGGCCTTTTGGCCGGCATATCCTTAATTAAGGGTCTCTAAGCATCAGGTAGAGATGGTCCAGCTTCCCAGCCACGCAGGGCTAGATTCAAACACTGCAATAAAGTTTTCTCCCAGTTCACACAATTGAATAATTTTCTCATAAGACAGAATTTGGACTAGACCCGTAATTGAATAGAAACTAAGCTAGCTGTAGAATTGACCAACGAGATGGAGTCAATGAGGTTCACTTGGTTCCCACAATTAACCACTTGCTGCCTGTGGCCCCTCCAACTCCCTCATAGGTAATTTTCTGATTTCTTCTTTAAGCCCCATCCAGGTATAGATGTTGCGGCCATATTAGACTTTAGGAATTTAGGGGAAGGATTCTCTAACATTCCACAACTACCATGTCTCCTCAGTAAACTCCAGCAGCATCCTGTTATTGCTTGGATCACCTATAAACGTGTTTACCTGTCATTCAGAACTTTACAATCAAGCAATTAATTAAAAGAACATTTTTTAAGGGCTTTCTCTGAGTCGGAGACTGTTCTAAGTGTTAAGCATAGAAAGAAAAAAAAGCAAAAATAGTCCCTGCCTTCAAGGATCTTACATTTTAAAAGGTAGATAGGGTGGGGGAACAACATAGAAAGTAGGTACATACAAGACACATGCAGGGGCAACGGCAGGTAATCTTGGAGAAGTAGGCACTAGCTGTTGAGGGGACAGGGGTGAGCCGGCTGCGGAAATTGGGGTTGAGCTGAGTCTTAAAGGAAGGTAAAGAGGTGAAAATGAGCAGGAAGAAGATTCCAGGGATTGGGGACAACCAGTACAAAGACATGGAAGGGAAGATGGAGCATCATTTGTGAGGAAGGGAAAGCAGGCCCATACAGTAGCTGGGCCACAGAGTTCATGGAGGGAAGAAATGTACAAAAAGAACAGGAAGTCAGAAAGGGGCCAGGTTATATGGATCTTTAAATGCCAAACAAATGAGTTTATATTTGATCCTAGAGGTAATGGAGTTTATTGAGCCACTGGAGTTTATTGAGTAGAAAGGAAGGAAAACATGCATGTATTAAATGCTGACTGTGTGCCAGGCATTGTGCTAAGCTTTCTACAAATATTATCTCATTTGATACTCACAACAACTCTGGGAGGCAAGTGCTCTTATTATCAGCCTTATTTTACAGTTGAAGAAACTGAGACAGACAGTTTTAGTGTCTTCCTTCTAGGAAGTATCTAAGGCTAGATATAAGCTCAGTTCCTCCTTGCTCCAAGTCTAAGGCTTTATCTTCTGTACTACCTTAGCTGCAGGAGACTAACGTGGCCAGCACTACTCTTCAGGAAAAATCCCTTTGGCAGTTATGCGGAGGATGGATTGGAATAGAGAGAGAATTGAGGTGGAGACCGATTAAAAGGCCATTTAAATAATCCAGGGGAGAGGTAGTGAGGGCCTGAATGATGAAGGGGCTATGGGAGTGGAAAGAAGGGAGAAATATTGTAGAGTTAGAAATGACAAGATTTGGCAAATGAATGAATATATATATGCATGAATACCATACAGGCATACATGCCTCTATATTTATATACACACATGGGTGGATATGTGTGCGCGTGTTGTCGTTTAGTTGTTTTAGTTGTGACCCCACTTGGGGGTTTTCTTGGCAAAGATACTGGAGTGGTTTGCCATTTCCTTCTCCAGCTCATTTTAGAGATGAAGAACTGAAGCAAATAGGGTTAAGTGACTTGCTCAGAGTCACACAGCTAGTAAATGTCTGAGGCTGGATTTGACCTCAGAAAGAGGAGTCTTCCTGATTCCAAGCCCAATGCTCTAGCCAGTGCAACACCTAGGTGCACACACACACACACACACACATGCACGCACATGCACACACACACACACATACATATACACACGTATGTGCACACATACGTGTCTGTCCTCAAGGATTTCACATTCTAAAGTGAGAGATAACATAGCTATCCAGCTGAGACTGAAAAGTCCCATAGGAGTCATTCCATGTTCTCTATTGGCAACCGCATACCAGAATTTTGAACTGGATATGCAATACACACACAGGTGTATACATGTGTGTATGAACATACACACATGTATTCATGTGTGTGCATGCCTACATGTATCAGTGACTAAGAGCAAGGAGTTAAGAATGTTACCAGGGAAGGATGGTAGTGTCCTTGATGGCTCTATGGTAAGAGATACTTTGCAGTAGGCATGAGTTTTTCAGGAAAGATAATAAGTTCTGCTTTGGTTATGTTGAGCTGGAGATTATGCCAGGATGCCAGAGTGCCTATTTCAAAAAGTCTAGCATGCAGTTGATGATAAAGGACGTGGAACGGCTCTTATGGGACCATTTGGTCTCAGTTAGACGTCTCTGTCATCTCTCGCATACGTTAGAATGTAAGCTCCTTGAAGGAAGAGATTTTTGTTTTGTTTTTAATTTTTTCTTTGTGTTTCCAGCACCTCTTAGCACAGTGCCTGGCACACAGCAAGCCCTGATTCAAAGCCTGTTAAATAACTGATTCCCTTCCTCCTCCAAGGCAACTATCTATTCTGTGATTCATAAAATTCACCCAACAGGAGGGCTAGGGCCTTTATGCAATTAGAGATAAGGTTTAAATGCACATTCCCCTGGAAGAGATAACACATTGACTTAAATTCACCCTAAGGAGGAATGAAAACAGATCGTTTTCACCTTGCAGGCTTTGATAAGAGGAGATCTCTGGGCCTGAAATTGGATGGGGAGAAGCAGGAGTAGAATAAAGGTTCAGAAAATGAAAGGTGAGGAGGCTGAAGACAAACCTGGAATACTGAATAATTTTGCCTAGTGCCAGGCCCAGCAATAGGATCTTCTAAACTGAAAGGGAACTCAGAGACTATCTAGACCATTCTCGTTGAACAAAAGAGCAAGATAACTTGCCTAAGGTCTCACAGAGGCAGAACTGAATGGTGGGAAGAAAACTAACTGCCTTTGTAGTTAGAGGATGAAGTTTAAATGCTAATGTTGTTGCCACTTAGAGTGTTTGAGACCATAACCAAGTCATTTAACCTCTCTAGAGCTCAGTTTCCCCATTCATTGTTGTAGTTGTAGTTGTAGTAGTAGTAGTAGTTGTAGTAGTAGTAGTGGTAATTGTGGTAGTAGTAGTAGTTGTAGTAGTTACAGTAGTAATAGCTGTAGTAGTAGTTTTAGTAATAGTAGTTGTAGTAATAGTTGTAGTAGTAGTTGTAGTAGTAGTAGTTGTAATAGTAGTAGTTGTAATAGTAGTTATTGTAGTAGTAGTAGTTGTTGTAGTAACCACCATTTATCTAGCTCTTTAAGGTTTGTGAATTGCTTTACATGTGTTATCCCTTTGATCCTCACAAAATGTAGTGAGGTAGATGTTATTATTTCTCCCATTTTACAGAAAAGGAAACAGACTCACAGAGATTAAATGATTTGCCCAGGATCACCTAGTCTAAGGCAAGATTCGAATCCAAGTCTTCCTGACTCCAAGTCAGTGTTTTATCCAGTGAGGGGAGAGGTAGGAGGGATGAGAGAGACCCAAACTAGATAATATCCAAGCTCTTTTTTAGCACTAAATCTTACGATTCTATGATAATAAACAGTAAATTGCAAGGATTCAAACCCAGCTCTTTTGACTCCAAATCTGATGCTCTTCCCATTGGCTGCTTCCCTTGGTGTGTCAGGGCCTTGAACGTGAGAGGATAAGGGATAACTGTACACATTAATTCATGTTTTGTGTCATTATTGGTTATAACATAAGTTCTGTAGAGGGGAACATGAGAACCAGACTGGTCTTTGTCTCGTAAGGGATTGACTGGCAATATGGCGTTCATCCAATGGGCTAAAGCAAACAGAAGGTAGGTAGAACCAAAGGCCTTGAGTGACATCCTAGGAGAGTCCAACCCACCACAACCATCCCAATCCAAAGGGAACTAAACACCTTTTCTCCAATGGCCCAAGAGCTAACCTACTTGCATTTGGAGTCAAAGGGCATAAGTTTGAATTTTAACTCTGACACTTAGAAAGAGTATGACTAGGTAAGTCATCTAACGTCCTCGGGCCTCACTTCCTCATTTGTAAAAAGAGGGAGTTGTATCATATGGCCTCTATTCTATGATCCTCTGTTTTTCATTTAGTTTTTGAGAACTAATTTTTCTTGTTCTTTCCTTCAATGGTCCAAATAATCAGTAATGCTGAGCTGATAGTCCTACCACCCTTTAAACAACCACCAGACAGACTTCCTGCTTCTAAACTTTCTTCTTCCTTTCTAAATAGAATTCCTAACTAAATTCATCTGTGGCTTGGTGTTTGGTGATTTGGGAGATTCGAAGGTACAAGTGAGAGAACTGGGAGCTTGGTGTATGGATAAGATCCTTTGAATCAGAAAGTGTAAAGCTAGAGAGGGGGATTCACCAAGGGTACATCAAGAGAGTGATGTTAGCCCCTGGAAGGGTCCCTGATCTGCATCAGCAGAGCCAAACAAAGGAATCCTAGGTCTACTGGAGCAGCGGTGTCAAACTGAAATGGAAATGGAGGCCACCAATCCATACATAAGGATCTACAGGCTGCACATTGACTTAGAAAACCATACGTGCTAGTATATTTCTTTTATTATTAATGTATCAGCACATTCAAATCAGACAGGAACTATATCTTCATCTGGTTCTGGCTAAACTCGGGCTACTCCTATAAACTGTGTTAGACCCCTCTTCATTAGAATATCCCACTTTGGGGGGAGTGGCATTTAATTATTCAATTCATTTTTATAAATACTGAAATCCAAAGAAGGTAAGGCAGTGTCTTCCACTCTAGGAAACAGTGGAGTTCTTTGACAACCTGAGAACAGTAACAGGAAAAAATCAGTAAGAGAAGTAGCGAAAGGTCAGATCAGCAGTCAGGCTGCAGTCCACAGCGCAAAATATGTCCTCGGAATTCTGCTTTGGCCACAGAGGAAGAAAGACAATTTTCCTTTCTGCTTCAGGAAATGATTGAAGAAAAGGGTAAGGAAAAAAATGTGAACAGAACCTGAGACCTTTGAATCAGGAATGAAGGTGATTCCAATTTTATGTGGAATGATTTTACGGGTGCTGGAAGAATACTCCTCCTTGCTATGGGTGAAAAGCCTTTCATTTCATAAGAACTAGAGCCTAGAGGGCAAATACCCTCTGGGGAGGTACAACAGTATGGTATCAGTGCCCTCACGAGAGCCTGTAGCCTTCACCATCATGTCAGTCACTTAGGTACCTAGGACTGATAACCAATATATTTTTTAGAGCAGATCGCGATATGGTTGCTGGGGTTATTTTTTAGTGGGGAGGGCAATGCAGAATTAGGGGAAAGGGAAGAAAAAAAAATAAGGCAAAAGGAGATGGAGCATGTCAAGACAAATTTATCCAGTTAAGCCAGTGCGTGAAATACTGTACTTGTCTGTGATAACTCCTACTTAATGTCTGTGAGATTGAATCATGGTGCAGTGAAAAGAGCATTAGTCCTGGTGTCAAAGGTTCTCGGTTCAAATTCAGCCTCTACTGATTGTTAACTAACTGATCTGGAGCTATTTAACCTCTTTGGGCCTGTTTCACCATCAGTGGGTCGGATTAGATGACCTCTGAGTTCCCCTATAGCTCTAGATTTTGAGCAAGTTATTTCAGCTCTCTTGGACTAAACTTCATCATCTGTTAAATAAGGGAAATTGGCTAGATGACCTCTAACTTACCTTCTTGCTCTAAATCCCATGATCCTATAATTACAGAGAGTAAGATCGCTCTGCTGCCATTGCTTCTAAGACCATATGGGATTTTCACTTGCCTCCTTTACCCCATTATGCCTTTCTTCCCTGCATTTGTACATTGACGTGACCTGTTTTTCACAAAAATAAGTTCATTCAAACTCTCCTATGAATACTATATTGCCTAATTCATAGGAAAGTGTTGTTGTCCAGTAATGTCTGATTCTATGTGACCCCACAGACATCCATGGGATTTTCTTGACAAAGATACTAAAATAGTTTGCTGTTGCCTTCTCTAGTATGTCCCCATTTTACTGATGAGGAACTGAGGCAAATAGGGGTTAAGTGACTTGCCCAGGATCACAAAGCTAGTGAGTATCTGAGGCCAAATTTGAACTCAAGCCCTACTGACTCCAGGGCCAGCACTCTTATCTGCTGAACCACCTAGCTGCCTTCAGCCTGGGAAAGTAACAAGAGCTAATAAAGGACTAGAATTAGGATGGGGGTGGGGAGCAGAGGAGAGACATAAAATTAGGGGATTTAGGTCAGAACAAGATCTGACTAGACACCCAGGCTCAATAATTTTCAGCAGCTCCTTATTGGTTCTTGGATTACATGAAAACCTTAACCTCCTCTATTTTGATGTTTAAAGTCCTTTATGATCTGGCTCTAGCCTACTCTTTCAAACTTATTTCATATTACTTTTTCTCACCTTCTATGTTTCAGCCAGACTTGCCTACTTGCCAGTCTCAACTTGGAATTCTGTGTCCCACCTTCGTGCTTTTACAATAGGCTGTCCTCTATGCCTGGAAGTTTTCTTGCTTCATTTGTTAGGTCTCTCCTGCACAGCTACAAAATTACTACCTTGTACACATTGTGTATTTACTTACCTATGTACACATTGTACATTGAGATCCAGCACAGAGTCCAGGTTGAAGAGGGATTCCCTATGGATAGTGATGCCTTCCAAATGCTCCTGTTTGCAAATGACATTGTGTCAATTGCATTAAGCCCCAAGATATTGCAGAGCCTGGAAGAGATCTGTAATCATTCAAAAGACTGATGTAGCTCCCTCTCTCCTCCAGGATTGGATATAAAATCATCTGTTTGGCTTTCAAAGCCCTTCATAACCTAACTGCATCCTCTTTTCAGTCTTCTTACCACCAGTCACTCCCGTGTATTCTTCATTCCAGTGATATTAGCCTCCTTACTGTTCCTTGTGCAAGACACCCCATCTCTTGACTCTTGGCATTCTTTTTCTCTGTCCTCCATGCCTCTTTATCTCTGTGTCCTGGTTTTCCTGGATTTTTTAAATCTCAGATAAAATCCCACCTTCTCCAGGAAGTCTTTCCTAATCCCTGCTTAATTCTATTGTCTTCTCTTGGTGGATTATTTCCCATTTATCTTGTATATATCTTGTTTGTACATAGTTGTTTGCATGTTATCTCCCCCATTGGACTGTGAGCTCTTCAAGGTCAGAGATTGTCTTTGCTTTTTTTTTTTTTATCCTCGTTGCTTAGTGCAGTGAATGGCACATGTAGTAGAACTTTGAAATTGATTATGAGACATGGGAGACACTGGCACAGAACTGGCCAGCATGGCATGCCTGCATCAAAGGAGGCCCTGTGCTTTATTGAGCAAAGCAGAATTGAAGTAGCTCAAAAGAAATGTGGGATGCACAAATTTAGAGACATTTTCACTCCAAATGTTCATATGGATTATTTGTGCCCGACCTATGGTAGAGCCTTCCAAGCTCATATTGGTCTGATCAGACACAGTCAGACACATTGAACCTTGACACTGACATAGTGATGTCATTTTGGTCCTCTTTGAGCATGGAGTACAGCAACCAACCAACCAACATACGTTTACTAACTGACTTCACAGATAAATTCGGTCTGTTTATCCACCCTGGAAAAACCAAATTGGTGAAGAAGGACTATTGCTCAGATTTCAATATGCATCTGAACAGACACACAATAGAACTCATTCTGAGAGTGTGCATACCTGGAATAAGTAGTATAGATGGACAGTGATGGAGACCAACGATTCAAAAAGAGGAAAAGAGTGGGCTGGATTGCTTTTGAAAAATTGCAAAGCACGTTCATTGACCTCAATCTTCTTATGAAAGCAAAAGCCCACTTGTTCAGTATAAAAATTTGACTGAAATTGCTGCATGGCAGCAAGGCATGGAATGCCTCTGAAGAACTAAAGATGAAGAGTGCGGAGAGGGAAATAGAGAGGAACATTTTGCATGAGTGCAGACTGTAATTTATAACCCATAAGTAACTCCAAAGAAGAACAAGAGTAAATGATATCAACAAGGATTTGTAAGATAGGAAGAGAAGATGGGTTGGTCACAGGAGGAAGGCCTACAGCACATTGATTGCACCTCCCTGTGGCATACTTTCAGGAGGACATGAACAAAGGCTGCACAAGATTGGAAGGGATGGATGGAGGGCATTCCCAAATCAATGAGATCAAAGGCCTATTTGAGAGCAATATGTATATTCCTCCCCAATAGAATGTAGGCTTCTCGAAGGCAGGGACCATTTCATTTTGTTTGTCTGTTTTTCAGTATCCTAAGCCTCTGACACGGTGTCTTGAATGTAGCAGATACTTTTAAAAATGTAAGATGAAAACAGAGAAATTTGGGTCCTGAAGCTGACACACCATCTCCCCTAAGTTCCCATCCAAACCTATCAATTATCAGAAAAACTGAAATCTGGTATTGACCTTCCACGATGAGGTCATTACTATAAGGTCATAACAAGGGTGTCATGTTGCCTTGATGAGCATGAGTTTGTGTAAGTGGGGATAAGGATGTGCAATGAGGTGCTAGATATAGATCCAGTAGGAGGCAGAGTACACCCTGATTTCACTATAAAAGACCAACAAAAAATACAGAACTCAGCAGCACTTACTGGGAAAAGACAGTTCACATCTGTAGTTTGGGATGAGATAGAAGAAGCCTGATTGGGAGTCAGGAGACTTGAGTCCTAGTCCAAAATCACTAACTAGATGGGTGACCTTGGGGAAGTCACAGAACCTCTATGGACTTCAGTTTCCTCATCTGGAAAATGGGAGGGATTTGGGAGAGCTGACTAGATGAATTCTAAGGACCCTTCCCACTATGACTCTAGGAGAAGGGACAGATGAGAGTACAGGCAGTTCCTGGCTCACAAACAATGCATACCTACAAACAGTTGCCAGAGCTGGCACCCCTGGTGCCATGTGAAAAACATATACTTCTAAAGATTCTGTGCTTCAGAAGTGGAGCGAGGAAAGAAACTGTGAGAAGCAGAAATAGTCTTGTCAGGAGACTGACCAGGCTGGACCAGCCTGCCTATCTGGTGCCTCCAGAAATATCTTCTCTCAAACTGCCTGAATTGTTTTCACTTTGCTTTTTATATCAATGGAAAGCCCATTAATGGGAGATTCATTTTGGTTAGGAAGAATTCTTTTTCTTGGATGCAAAGAGAGAGAATTTTCATTTTTTTAAAATGTAGAGAGAAGCTATTACCTCAAAATTAGTAATAGTTAATTCAACCAGATTAATATCTCTTAACATCTAGGGTTAGCTTTGGAATTTTGTAAAATACTTGCTGTATGCAATGTATTATACTATAATAATAATAACAACATTTATGAGTATAGGGGGCGGAGCTAAGATGGTGGCTGGAAAGCAGGGACTTGCGTGAGCTCCCTGCCAGGTCCCTCCAAAAACCTATAAAAAATGGCTCTGAACAAATTCTAGAACTGCAGAACCCACAAAATAGCAGAGGGAACCAGGGGTCCGGCCCAGGACAGCCTGGATGGTCACTGGATGAGGTCTATCGCTCACGGGAGCAGAGGGGAGTGGAGCTCAGCGTGGGTGCTGGCAGGATCAACCAAACCAGGAACCAAGGCAGAACAGGACCTAGCGACCTGAATCAGTGAGCTGTGGCAGTTATCAGACTTCTCAACCTACAAACACCAAAGACAACAGAGAAGGTTAGTGGGGAAAACTGCAGGGGACAGAGTTGGAGGTTCAGCCACTGCCCCACGGGCAGCGGCAGTGGTGCAGCTACACAACTACAGCTGTAGTTACTTCCTGCCCCAGGCCTAAGTGTTGGGGGGAATTAAGTGGCAGATCAGAGCAGGAGTGCAGAGCCTGCTTAAGATTTGCATCAGTTCCAGGTTGGTGGTTCTTGGGGAAGGAGGAGTGCTGGTGTGGCAGAGCTGGCTGTATAGAAATAGCTCTGAAATCAACGGCACATCCCATCAAGCTTGGAACAAAGTACTCTTTGCTCCACAAGCAGTCATACCCCACTGAAAAACTCAAGAGTCAAGCAGTTGGCTGGGAACATGGCCAGGCCGTGAAAATGCACCCAGATTCAGTCTCAGACTTTGGGATCTTTCTTTGTTGACAAAGAAGACCAAAACATAAAGCCAGAAGAAATCAACAAAGTCAAAGAGCCTATACCAAAAGCCTCCAAGAAAAACATGAACTGGTCTCAGGCCATGGAAGAACTCAAAAAGGAGTTGGAAAAGCAAGTTAGAGAAGTAGAGGAAAAGTTGGGACGAGAAATGAGAATGATGCAAGAAAACCATGAATAATAACATTTACATTTTAATGTTTACAAAGAACTTTACATATGTTACCACATTTTATTTTCACAACCACCCTATGAGTTGGGTGCTATTATTACCCTCATTTTACAAATGACAAAACTCAGAGATAGGGAGATTAAGTGACTTGACCCCTGGATGTAAAGATAGTAAGTATCTGGAGTCTTCCTGTTTCCAGGTCCCATGTGTCATGAAGGGGCTTTGAGGATAAAAAGACAAAAAAAATTAGTGTCTGATTACAACGAAATGGTATCCTATGGGGGATAGAACAGGCAAAATATGAAGGAAATGTAAAATATGTACAAAATGATACAAAGCAATTTCGTTCTATAGAATAATAAGGATAGGGACTGGATTTATTATTTTATTATATGTTGTTGTGCATCCTTCCTTCATTTTTGAAGAGGACCAATGACATCACTGGGTGATATCTTGACGTGTGTATATGTGTGTGTGAATTGGATTTAAGTGAGGCAGGGTTTCTCACAAGTCATCAGCCTCACTCTATCTTCTAGAGACATAGAAGTCCAGCAGCAAGACAAAAGGCAAAACAACTGGCGATGGCCCAGGATGCAGTGGATGACCCTGGCATTTTTGATGTCTGATCACGCTCTAAGTGTTCCACGGCTCCTGCTTCAATTGGGCCAAATTATTCTCATCTGCCCATTCTGCTGGGGGAAGTCTTCACATGCTTGGGGTAGACATCCCTTTAATTTACTATAAGAAACTTATAGATGAGGAAGGTCCCTCTACCAAAGCAGGTCAGCACCTACTCTTTCACATAAAGCATTAGAAAGGTGAGGGGTGGAGGGAGTGAGAGGGTAAATGATTTTCTAGGATCACAAAGCCAGTATGATCAAATGAAAAAGATATTTTGCATGATTCCCATGCACCAAATCAATGAATCCTGGTCTTTCTAGCTCTAAGACTGGCTCTCTATCTATTAGGCCACATTGCATACAAGATAATAGAAAGTAATTTCAACAAGTGAGAGATAGCCTGGTGTAGTGACTAGGAAACTAGCCTATGGCCTGCCTTTATGGATACTAGCTGTGTGACCCCAAGGAAATCACTTAATCTGTCAGTGTCCTAGGCAAAGTTCTAAGGCAAAAAGTCAGGTTGTCAGATACTTACAGATTTCCACCAGAAGAAAAAGTTTCCTTACCAGCATGCTTCCTATAAGGATGAAATCACAGGTCTGGACTAAAGAAAATGAGATTTCCCCTAAGAGGTAGAATACTAATGGGGGGAAGGGAAGAGGTGGATCATGAAAGATATTGTGGAGGAGGTTTTAAGTTTAACCTGTGGGGATC
The DNA here is from genome assembly GCA_028646595.1 of Phalanger gymnotis. NCBI lineage: Eukaryota > Metazoa > Chordata > Mammalia > Diprotodontia > Phalangeridae > Phalanger > Phalanger gymnotis. Next base: position 104,801,840 of record CM053622.1, read on the forward strand.
GAGTTTTGCCTGTAACATTGAAAAGAGGGCTGTATTTGGAGTCAGAGGACCTGGCTTCAGACCTTAGCTCATCCACTATATTTATTACCTGTGTGATTCTCTGAACTTGGATTGTTTTGTAAAATAAAGGGGCTAGTCTCTATGATCTGTAAAGGTCTTTTCCTTCTAGAAATCTATGTTCTAGCATCTTCTGATCTTGACCAACAAGTCTTAACTTCTGAGTGCCTTTGGCAATTTTCCAAAATTTTAAGTTACAGCTGAGTTGAGGATCGTTACAGGTAGAAGGAATTTACTGCACTGATGAAATCTCCAGTCCAAACCACCACCACCACCCAAAAAAGGTCATCAGACTTGAAGAAATCTGCTGTACTGAGAGGATGGGAGTTATGACTGGAGACAAAAGAGATCAGTAATTTGAGAACATGGAGAATTTTGAGGGGCCTTCCCCTCAAAGATTAGGAACAGACAGGCTACTGCTCTGGGTTATTGGAGACAGTATGAGGATAGGCCTTAGAAGCATGAAGAGGCATCAGGAGTGCGGAGAATGCCAAAGAGAATCTTCACCTATTTAAAATGTTTGCCCTTAAAGGACAGAAAATGCTCTTCTTCCTATGCCTCCCTCAGTACTGCATGGTCTCCTGGCCTCAGAACCCAGAATTTAGAATAGCACCATTGATACTATTGTTATCTGTTACGCTATTAGAGCTTAAAGCTGCATTGAGACTTTTGGGTAACCCAGTATGAAACTCATCTACAGGATGGATTAAAAATAATAGAGCTTATATTTCTATAGGATTATTGCGAATAAACCATTTTAGAAATGAGAAAGCCCTATACAGGAGAAGCTAGGAGGTGCAGTTGATAGAGCACCAGGCCTGGAGTGAGGAAGACCTGTGTTCAGATCCAGCCTCAGACCCTTACCAGCTGTGCGGCCCTGGACAAGTCACTTAACCTTGTTTGCCTCAGTTTTCTCATCTGTAAAATGGGCTAGAAATGGTAAACCATTTTTTTTTACCAAGAAAATCCTAAATGAGGTCATGAAGTCAGACCTGACTGAATAACAACAACAACAAAGCCCTGTACAAATATGTTAGACAGGCAGGGCGGCAGGCCTTGCAGCAAATAATACCAGAGTTCAACTCCTGCTCCTGACATACTGGCTGTGGGACCCTGGACAAGGTGCCTCACCTTTCAATGCTCTAGAACAACACTTCTCAAGTTTTTTGGTCTCAAAACCCCTTTATACTTAGAAAAATTATTGAGGACCCTTAAGAATTTTTCTTAATTTGGAGATCTACTGATATCTACCTTGTCTGAAATTAAAATATAAATTTTAAAAATATTTATTAACTCATTAAATAATGATAAATCTATTACATGTTAACATAGATAATATTTTATGAAAAATAGCTATATTTTCAAAACAAAAAATATTGAGGAAAAATGGCATTGTTTTATGGATTTTTACAAATCTCTTTAATGTTTGACTCAACAGAAGAGGGCTCGATTCTCCACCTTGTTCTGCATTCAATCTGTTGTAATGTTGTTTTTGCTGAAGACAATCTGGCCTCACACAGTCAAGTAGTTGGAAAAAAAGGAAGAACACTTTAATGGGCAAATAATGAATTTGTATTATTGTGAAAATAATTTTGCCCTTATGGACCTTCTGAAAGGATCTCGGGGACATTTGGGGGGGGGGGTGGACACAGATAACACTTTGAGAACCACAGTTCTAGAGAAGGGAAGGGAACAAACATTTATTAATGGCCTACTAGGTGCTAGACACTATGCTAAGCAATTTACAAATATTACTTCATTTGATTCTCACAGCAACCCTGAGAGTTATTTCTTACAGTTATGATTACCCTTGTTTCACAAATGAAGAAACTGAGAGAAGCTGACCTACCCACGGTCCTTTAGTATCAGTGGTAGGACTGAAAATGGAAAATTGGAATCTAGGTCTCCTATATGACTCCTGTATGTTGTCAACAACAAACCCTGATACTGACTGAGGAGTACTCTTTCCACCACAACATTGCTGCCTCTGTAGTAATGATAATAGTAATAAATAATAACAAGATCTAATGTTTATACAGAATCACGTTTAAGATTTGCAAAGTGCTTTTGTGGTCTGGTCTGGGAATGTACTAGCCTTTTATAGCATTTTCATCTATGAGAAAATATGCTCCTACTTCCAGCCAACTTCAAAAAACAAATCCTCCATACACTGGAGCCTGATATACCCTAATTGGGGAAGAAACAGGAAGAAAGTAAAGTTTGGAATGGGATTAGGAAGAGAGGATGGAATAATAAAGCATACAAAATAATAGAACAAAATGAGATTGAAGTCAGGAAGGTAACCTCTCCTAGGAAGGCCGGAGCACAGTAATTCATGATAGCACACATTGGACTAAAACCAGCTCCATTCCTTTGACCTAGCACGAGGCAAGTCCTTTGAACAAAGAAACCCTGGAGGAATAGGGCTACTATGAGGACTTCGCCAGGTTGACTCTCAAGTCTGGATACTCAGGGTATCCTTTTCACCTTTTCTCGGGTTCTTTCCTGAGTGTGCAAGCTACCTTCTCACTTAGCCCCGGAGTCCCCTTGTCTTTGACTTCCAAACAAAATTCGCTAGGATGAGAGACCAGCCCGAGCTCAGCAGAGAAAGGAAAGACCAGGTTGGGGCAAAGTAGCAAGAGATGGCTCTAGATTTATTTCGGAGCGCGGAAAATGAGAAGAGTATGGCAGGTTTAGGCCAAGAAAGAGAATAGCAGATGCGGCCCAACAAGGCAAGCTGGAGAGAAAAGCAGCTGAGAAGACAGGTGTTGAGAGTACAAAGTCTGTGAAGAGGAAGGGAGCCAGCCAAGGTAGCGAGGGGATTCTTGGCACGGATTTGGGAGCAGTCCTCGGCTCAGGTCTCCGCTACGCTTAATTGGGGAAGGAGGGGGGCCGGTGGGGTGGTGCAGCATTTGTCAGCATTTGTCTGCCTTTGCTGCTGCTGCTGCGGCGGCGGCTGGAACAGGTGAGCTGCCGGTGCCAGGTCCCTTCCCTGCCCTTCCCCGAGTGCCCTTTCGAGAGAAACCCTGCCCAGCTCTTTGCAGTTCGGCAGCTCCCCTCGTTTTGGGGTTTTGTAATTGGAGGCAGGGTGCTTCACTCCCCCCACCCCCACCTCCTTCTTTTAGGTTGCTCCACCCCGCCCCGGATCAGGCGAGGGGGAAACCAGCAGAAGCTATTAGCTGGCCCTTGCCAACTCGTGCGTGCGGAGTGTGTCTCTGAACTCCGGGAGTGAAGTCCTGCGGCGGCGGCGGCGGCGGCAGCGGCCGCAGCGGGCGCTGCCTCTCCTTCTGCGCTCCCTGTCTTCTCGCTCCCGCAGGACCCCTCGGCCTGCCCCCACCCCCTTCCCTCCAGCACACCCACCCTTCCCCACTTTTTTTTCCCCCTTTTGCAATCACATGGTATTTTAAGAATGCTGGAAAGATGGCGGTAGCAGCAGCAGCAGCTTCAGCAGCGCCGGCTGGGGGAGGCGGCGGCCGGGGGCAGCGGAGCGGGCTGCTGGAAGTTTTGGTGCGGGACCGCTGGTACAAAGTTCTGGTGAACTTGAACGAGGACGCCCTGGTCCTGAGCAGTGAGGAGGGCGCCGGGGCTTACAACGGTATCGGGGGTGGCGGAACTACCAATGGCTCTTTCTGCAGGAGCGGTGGCGGCGGGGCCGGTGGTCACGGCCCTGGGGGTCCGGGGGGCGGTGGCGGGGCTGTGAGCGGGAACCAGTCCCTGGACACCACTTTGCCGCCGGGCGGAGGCAGCCCCCAAGTGGGAGTCCGCACTGCCTTCACTGACCTGCCTGACCAAGTACCCGAGTCCATCGCCAACCAGAAGAGGGGCGTGAAGGTGCTGAAACAGGAGCTAGGGGGGCTGGGCATCAGTATCAAGGGGGGCAAAGAGAACAAAATGCCCATCCTCATCAGCAAGATTTTCAAGGGGCTGGCTGCCGATCAGACCCAGGCCCTGTACGTGGGGGATGCGATCCTGTCTGTGAATGGAGCTGACCTGAGGGACGCCACCCACGACGAGGCGGTTCAGGCGCTCAAGCGAGCCGGCAAAGAGGTGCTGTTGGAAGGTAAGGGGTTAATGCCACCCGGGACGCGTTGAGCACAGAGACACAGGCACACCGACAGAGACACACAGACAGACAGACACACACACACATACACACACACACGCCCTCAGTCTGGGGCCGCGCCGTCTTGACAACTTTTGTGTCCCAACAACCTCACCTCCCCACCCCAGGAAGCCTACCAGCGTCAATGTAGGGATGAATGAAAAGCCAGGTCGCCTCACCTCTTTCCCGAGCTGGTCTTGTAAACATTACCCCTGGGCTGGTACTACAGTTAAGGTCCGGGTCTGAGTGGGGTGTGAGGGGTAGGAGGAATGTGGTTGGAAAACTTGGAAGGAAGAGGATACTCCCCACCTTCTCCCACATGAGAATTCCTTCTCTGGCGCTTTGAGTCTGGGGATCGACTCTAGGCGAAACCGCTTAAGAGACAGGGACCGACCAGGGACGTAGGGAGAGAAGGTCCCCCCTTGTAGGTGCGGTTGGGCAAAATGTTAAGACCTTTCACTGGCTGCATGTGTGACCTGTGGAGACTTGCGATGAGACTCCCATGAGAGAGAGAAAGAGAAAACTTGCTAGCTAAGTTGCTAGCTAAGACGAGACGAGAGTTTTGCTAAGGAAATGTGGCCGTTTCGTGCAGAAGTTCGCCCCTCCTTCTGCAGGGCGTCTGTTGGTCCAGTCAATCTGGATACTTGATTGCGCTGAGTGGAGAGCTGTGAGGTCGTTTTCTGCCCATTTTTTTTCCTAGGCTTTGCTGTAGTCATACATCTGGAGCTTCAATCTGCAGCTAGTCTTTTATCCGTGCCTGGGGTGCCTTAGAAACTACTTCTTCGTGAGCCGATTAACCTGAACAACTCTACACCCCCCACTAGGACCGCGTCTGAAATACCCTAGGAATTACTGTTCTTTCCAACGTTGTGAATGCGAGGGAACGGTTGCAAACTAGATCATTAATTCTTCATGCCATCTGGGGGCATGTTATCCCTCCATCCTATGGAACCAAACATTCCTTCTGAGACCCCGTATGAATCCATTTGTTGTAAGCCTAGGAGCACGGGATCTGGGTGGAGGAAGACCAGTCTGTTCAGACGCCCTGCTGGCCTTGTGGTGGTGCTGCTGTCTCTCTGTGTGGAGGAGCTGTGAGAGTAAGAGAAGCCGCGGCGGAGCCCAGCGCCGCGGGGAAATAGACTTTGCAACTTGTGACAGGTGATGCAACTCCCTGGAATGTTATGGCCCACCTGATGGCCTAGAAGGAACGAATTGAAGTGACGCTGAGTTGGGTGTGGAGGTGTTTCTGTAATCTGACGGGACACTGCTCGGTGCCTCCTGATTCCCTCCTACCGCCCTCCGCAGCTAACTCAGGCACTAGTCTATTTGCTTTGGCTTGGTGATTAACATAAGTAAACAGTCAAGTTTTTCTTTGCTAAGGTGTGGGGGTAGTGGGGCCTGGTCCCAGCCGATTGTGATTATATGCGTATATGTATAAAATATACACATCTACACATACACATAACAACCAACCCTGTTATCTTTCTGGAGCCCTGTAAAATACTGAGTAAGGGCTAGTAAGGTCACTGACTTCAGGCTGTTATTTTACTAACTATCCCCCTCACCTCTTCTCATTCTGTTCTCTTTCTTTTCTTTACACTTTTTTTTCCTCTTTGGACACTCCTCCTTCTGGTCTTCCGGTTTTCTTACCCGCTATTCAGACAAATAATCATCTAAATAGACGCTTTGTAATGTAGTAGGCCGCACAATCTGAGTTCTAGTCTAGCCTCAGGCTCTGGCTGGTTTTTTGATACTGGACTAGTCTTTCAGTGATGCTAGGAAATTCTTTAGCAGACTTAAATTGCAGAACTGTAGCTCAACTGCATTGTTTGGAAGTATTTCCTCACTGGGGAGCCTTCTACTGGGATAAAATCATTGGTCTGCACAAAAATAAAAATTATCTAGTATAGAGGAAAAAAATTACCCTGGGGTATGTGGGATGGTCGTGGAAAGGATATTATCAAAGAAATATATGATGAGGGAAGGAGGGAAAATGCCAGATAGATAATGATCTCACCAGGATGTTGGGGGGGAGGTAATATGATGCAGCTGGGGTCTAGATAAAGGGAAGGATGGTGTGCCCATCATAAAGACCCCTAAACTGAGAGGCTATGTGAGAACAATAGGTGAAGGAATAGAACTATCTATCCTCAATGAACAGCTTGTGAGGATTTCTAGCTAAACCTCCCAGATCTGAGAGATACAGGTTAGGGATAAGGATAGAACTCCTGGGGACCTGGAAACTTTCAGCAGCCCTCAGAAGAAGTAGAAAGTATGTTCAAAATTAATGCAGGGTGGTTTGAAGCTAGAGGAAATACTTTTAGAATCAGCTAGGGAAACCCTTTTTTCACCCAGGGGACCCCAGATCAGAGAGGACTTACTTGTAGGAGTCCAGAGACTGCAGACTAAATGTTGCCCAAATTGGGAGATACAACATTGAAGCAGGGTCTAGGAGAAAAGAAGGATCCCATAAGGTCTGAAAGTCCAACCAAGCCAAATATTATTTTAGGCTTAGAAGTTATCTTTTTCAGCTTCTAAATTATGAACCATTAGAGGATTGAGGGGAAAGGACCCAAGGGGGGGGTGCAAACACATCATAAGCTGTGCCTGGACTGTGGGTTAGAATGGAGGAAGGGAGGAGAGGGGAGAGGAAAAGGCAGATAAATGCTCCAGCTTGTAGAGCTAAGGCCAAAAATGGAGGGCTAAACCAGGAAAGAAAGGATGTAGGCTGTGGAAGTAGACCCCTTCCTCACCTTTGGTCACTCCTCCAGAACAATGCTTTGCTCCCTAAAGAATAATCATTTCTTCTTTCAAAAAGACAACTACTGTAGCAGATGGAAAGGAAGTCTCAAAGCCAGGAAGACCTGGATTCAAGTCATAGGTAATTGTAATACTAAAAGTTACAAAGAAAGTACAGACCTCCTTTGGTAAAGGAAGTTGCCGTAACCCAGAATTCCCTTTATTAATAAGATCATGGGGTCAAATCCCTATCCCAATCTCTTAGAATAATATAAGGGAGCTCCTTATTAAGTGTCCTAAGAGAGAGAAAAACTGACATCTTAGTGAATTCCCTCTGGGTAGCCTGTTATCACCTGAAGCTATTTTCCTTCTGATGAAAATTCTTATGACTACCTATGATTTGACTGACTCCTCTGTACGTCTGCCTGACAGTACAGGTTAGCCAGCAATTATCCCCTGAAGTATGCCTTTTAGAACCTTGCCCACCTGGTACTGCCAGATCATTTACAAAACAAACTACCACAGAGGCCGTGTCCAAAAAATGTCTCATCCTGCATTTTGAGTCCCTAACCTCTCTGTCAGAAGACAGGTAGTATAGTTCACCATCAGTCCTGAGGAATCATGGTTGTTCATTTTATTGATCAGAATTTTTAAGTTTTTCAAAGTTGTCCATTTTTATAATGCTGTTAAGATAGTTTTCCTCCTGGTTCTGCTCACTTCGCTCTGTCTCAGTTAATCCAAATCTTCCCAAGTTTTTCTGAAACCATTTCTTTTGTCAGTTCTTGTGGCACAACAGTATGGAATTATTGTCTGTTAGAGCTGGAAAATACTTTACAAATTATATAGTTCAAGTCTCTTATTTTACAGGTGAGGAAACCAGAGAGTTAAAGTGGTTGGTAAATAGTAGAACCACAGTTCAGACTCAGGCTTTTGATTATTATGATTTGATTATTTTGATTATTTAAACATTCACACTACACACTATATATCGAATTTCCTGAACCTAGTATACTACAAACTCAGGGGATTTTGCTAGGCAGTGTGTAGGGGAACAAACAAGCAGACCCTCATGGTTCCTAAGCTCACGAAGTTTCCATTCGAATTGTAAAGTTAGTACATCCATATGAAACTAACTGTATAAGCCAATAAAAGCTAAGTACTAAATGAAAGGCACAAGTGAAAAGTACTTCAGGAGTTCCGAAGAAAGAGAGAAGAGTACAATTATCCCTTCCATACCTCAGGAGTTGGGGGCATGGCACCTCCTGAGATCTGAAAAATCTATGTAAAATTTTTTTGGCCCTCCCTTCATACCAGAGAAATCTGAATTGTTATGGTATTAAAAGATAAAATACATTGCTGTTATACAATACTATTCATGTATTTTATGCATTTCTGAGTTTCTAATTTTTTTCTGTGTCATCTGCTACTTCCACAAAACTCCCCCCAAAATTCCCATTTAATTTCTCATGCCAACCCACGATATATTGAAACCACAGTGAGGAAAGTCAAGATGTGGAAGGGATAATGTGTGGGCTAGAGTAGTCATGGAAGGCTTCATAGAGGTGGGTTTTGAACAGTACATGGACAGACCATAACAGCTGACTTCTCTATAACACCTTTAGGTTTATAAAGTGCCTTATATACATTGTTGCACTTGAAACTCACAACACCCCTGTGAAAGCAGTGTTATTTTACAGACATAGAAACTGAGACTTATAAAGGTTATGTGACATGCCCAAGGTCACAGAGCTAGTCTGTGAAAGATTTTGAACACAAGTCTTTCTAAAATCAGCATTCTACCCACTATCTCTCACTGCTTATTTGGATAGGCAGCAAGAGCAGGAGGGTGTCCCACAAAGAGGAATGGAATGAACAAAAACACAGAAGTGGAGGGCCAAGTTACAGCCATGGTAGAATAGTTTGGGAAGCACAGAGAATTCACATAGGGGAGGATGGAGAGATGGACTAAGAATGTAAGTTTGGGGATAGAAGGTGAAGGACTCTGGATGCAAGGCTGAGTTGTCTGGGTTTTTATCCTATGGACAATAAGGAACCCTTGAAAATTTCTGAGCAGGTAAAGGACAGGCTAAAGTGGTTGTTTTAGAGATTAATCTAGTTGGTTTTGTGTGGAATGCACAGAAGAGGGAAAAGACTATTGTAGGAATAGTCTAGGTTTCTGTTGGGTAGAGCAGATAAGCCCATAACTCTCTCCAAGGGAGGCCCTAACCGGATTAAAATGTGATTGGGAAATATTTAACAAAATAATTAAAAATACAATAAAACATAGATAATACTATATTTTTAACTAAGTGAGTATACAGCCCACAGGGATTACTTATTTCTGAAGGGGCGTGATGTTATATACTGATTTGTGGCCCATTTCTGTTAGAGTTTGACACCACTGGCAACCAAATCATAGGGAGACATTCTCATCTTTTCTTTGAATATGAATTCCCAGAGAACTCATTTTGCTTCCTGATAATCCATTCTCTCCATAGGAATATATATTATCTTATATAATAAACCATGCCATATGTAGAGCAGAGCTAAAATAAAGTATCCTTCATTCATCAAGAAGCCTAGAGTTTTCCTTTCTAAAAGTGGCAGTGACTTTTCAGTCCTTTGCTTCCTGCCTTTCTCCATTCCGCTTAGGATCTATTTTGTGAAAAACTGGTCAAAGGAAGGAGGAGCAGCCTGTGGCCACATATTAGAACAGTGCTAACTGGCCCACACAGGAATGAAACCTAGTTAAATTTTAGAACATTAAAAATACACATTTTTCCCCCAGCCCATCTTGAATAATAATGAATAAGCTTTCTTAAATGTAGAGCTAGTATGTCACTCTTCTGCTCACAATTCTTCAATGACTCCCTATTGCCTTCTGAATAAACTTTTTGTAACTTTCCCAGCATCTAAGGTCCCCCTTAGGCTAGTGATTAACTATGAGATTTCCTCCGATTTAAATATAGATAGATGATAGAGTGATATACACACATGTCTATACATATATGTACACATGTATGTACATATACTATATATGCATGTATGTATATGTGTTACTTGTATGTATGTATAAAGTTGTTTGCATGTTTTCTTCCCATTAAAATGTGAGCTCCTGGAGTTCAGGGATTGAGTTTTACCTTTCTTTCTATCCCTAGAGCTCATCACAATGCTTGACACAGTAAGCAATTAACAAATGTTAATTTCTTACTTGTTTTCTAGTGCTGTCTGACCTTTCCAGCCTTCTTTCCTATTACTTTTCTGCCTTCACCCTGTGTTTTGGCCAACTACTTTCTACGCCCCCTGTATACACCAAGTACTTTCCTGCCTCCATTCTTTCATTATCACTGTTTCTGATGCCTGAGATACCTCTTACCCTCTTCATCTGTTAAATGCTTACCTATACTTTAAAGTCCAGTCTCCTTGGATTATAGAGCTAGGGCTAAGAGGAACCCTAGTCTAATCCTGTTATTTTAAAGATGGGGAGACTGAGGTCCAGGAATGGTTTGACTTCTTCAGAGGCACACAGGTAGAAAATATCAGAGGTGAAATTAGAAACTGGTCCTCTGAGTCCAAGCCCGGTGATCTTTTCACCATTCCAAAGTTTCTTCCCCCAAGAAAGAGCAAGAAAAGAGTGAAAGGTTGGATGGATATGCAGCATTACCCTTTCCATTTTAAAGTCATAACTAACATTTTTTTTTCCTGTAGCTAAGAGACGTACAAGCTTGAAATTCTAAAAGCTCTTTCTACCTGAGGAGACTAAAACTGTCTGCTTAGGTTGCTAAATTGGTTCTTTTTAAGGTTACATATCCTTCTCAGAGTTTGGACCCTACTCTTTAAGTAGAGTTGATTGGCCCCATCCATCAATTACTTATTTCTGTAGTGGTGGGATAACATTCTTCATGTTCAGCGGTGCATTTTAATAGTCACCCTGTGGAGCAGTAAAAATAACTCAGCCCACAGTCCTCCACATCTGTGAGAGGCATCTTGCCTGGCGCCCTGTGGGCCTGGTGGAAGGAGAATTATCCTGTGGCTACTACCAGCCTGCTCAAAGGACTGTTTTTTTCAATGATGCATTTCAAAGCAGTTAGTATGAAGGAAAAAACAAATGATAATGTGTCTTAAATATCTTACCTCCCTCCTTACCAACTGACTGGCATTAATCAGTGAAAATCGAAGTTAAGAGTATCCTTTAGCTCCTGCCTAGGGATTCCTACAAAAATATTTAATAGGATCATGGAGTTAGAATTGAAAGACCCTTAGAGGTTATCTAATCCAACCCCCTCATTTTAAATGAGGGAGTCGAGCCTTGGGAAGTTAATGACTTAAAATCACAAAGCTAATAAGTGTTTAATATGGGTATGGTATGGGTGGGTATTCAAGCCTCCCTGACTCTCAATCCAATACTCTTTCCACTATAACATGATGTTCACAAATATTGAGTGACAGAGCTAGCTTTTGAACCCATGTCCTCTGAGTTTCAATTCATTATCATTTCCACTATTGTTTCCAACTTAGCACAAGATAAATGTCCGTGTGCTCTGCTGCCTCAGCCCTAAGCCCATGTCATATGGAGATCAGTTAAAGGAACTGGGTATATTTAGCCTAGAGAGTAGAAGACTTGAGGATGTCAGATCTGTCACCAATTAGTTGAAGGGCTGTCATTCAGAGGAGGGATTAGTCTGGTTCTGTTTGTACTCAGAGGGCAGAACCAGAAGCACTGAGCGGAAGTTGCAAAGAGCAAATTTAACCTTGACAGAAGGAAAGCTTCCTAACAATTAAAGCTATTCAGAAGGCAAGTGGGTGGCCTCAAGAGGTAGCGTATTCTCCCATTTTGGAAGCTTTCAGGTTAAAGCTGGACGCCAACTTTTTAAGGACGTGCAAGATAAGAGCCTTTAATCAATCAGCAAGCATTTATTAAATGGTTCCTTTGTTCAGGGACCTATACAGGGCACTTGGGATACAAAGACAAAAGTGGAACAATCCCCACCCTCAAGGGGCTTATGTTCTTTTGGGAAAGAAAGGTGTCATATAGGTACATGCAAAATGACTATGTGCAGAATTTATATGAATAGAAATAGAGACAGGTTGCAGAATGGTATTTCCTGGGATTGATGACATATTTTTTTCATAAGAACATTAAAAACTATCCCTCTTTGGAATGAAACCCATTCTCTGACCCTACTAACATCCCCTACCATGGGGTATGTTCATAGTGGCTGCTACCTAGCCCTTTTCCTGTCTCTGCTAATATTCCAATCATTCTTTCATATTAAAAAAGAAATATTCCAAAAGAGTCGTGCAAGTCAACCCTATCCTTAAGTTAGTCTCAGCCAGAAGGAAAGACTCAAGGAAAAGAAGAATTTTGAGGAAAATGGAAATGATGAGCCTCAGTCCAAGACTAATTTTCAACTCCCACTGCTTTTGGCTACCAAAGGTCTGTCTGTTTAGTTGAAAGGGACCTGAGAAGCTATGGAGTCCAATCCCCCCATTTTGCAGATGAGGAAACAGAAGCCCAAAGAAACTGACTTGCTCACAGTCACATGCTAATGTGTGGCAGAACTGGCTTTTGAACAAAAGTCCATCTAACCTAACACACTTTCCATGGGGTACCATGCTCCTCCTGCATCAGCTCTGCAATACTAGTAAGTGTAAGAAAACCTAGCAGATCCTATTTATATAATGCTTTGTAGTTCCAAAGCAGCTTATAGCATGATATTTGATTTTCACAACTGTTGTGAGATGGGTTACACAAATATTATCACAAGTTAAAAGATGAGGATGCTGAGGCTCTGGGGTTAAGAGCCTTGCTTATGAGGCACTGCTAGTGTCAAGCCTCCTGACTTCAAGCTGAGTTCCTGGTCTTGTTATAAGCTACTCAAAATATGGCAGGCTGTCCAAGATTTTTTGCAGTAGAGAGGTTTGAGCTTATCTGCAAGGCTATTCATTTAAGCTGGATTCAAATCCCTCCTGTGACACTTACTAGCTGTGTGACCCAGCTTAAATCACTTAACCTCTGCCTCTCATTTCCACACTTATAAAAGGAAGAATTTGACTCAATTGCTTTTAAGGTTCTTTCTAGCTCTGAATCTATGATTCCATGATCTCATTTGTTATAATCGTTTCTTCCATGGCCATAGTCTTTCATAGACTCTAATGTGACCCATCCCTTGGTGAGCTAGGCATTTTTTGAGAAATAAAGGGTTCAATCATGTAAGATAAATGAACTCATTCAGGAAACGTACTAACCAATTGGTAAATTGCCATGTTAGAACACTGGGTGGTAACTTGATGCCCAGGATGAGTGAGTTAGCCTTGCATGGAAGAGCACTCTAATCCCAGGAGGGTATGTCATTGGCTCTGATGGCTTAAATCACATCAAATGGTTTTCATATAAAAAGAGCCCTCTGTGTGGGTTGTTGTGGTTTTAGAGGGCTATGAGACATGAAGTATGGTGTTGTGTTACCCGCTGATATTATCCAGAGCCACATAGAAAAATATGTAAAGGGAAAGGCAGAATGTGGGCCCTGAGGAGAGATTTTGCTTACAGAGCAACATTCAAATTTCTTGTCAAGATCTCTAGAAATTCTAAGAATGTGTGGCTTATATTTTCCAGAAGACGCTAAAATGTTTTCTTATAAAATTATGTAAAATATTTAACTTAGATATTATTAATCAAACATTCCAATTTCTTAATGTTTCTCCTGCATTTTGATAACATTATTTATATTTTGGATTTCAACTAGTTTCTATTAAAATTTATTTTATTTTAGTTATCTGTTCATGTGTTTGTTTTTGGTCTGAACTTCTCATTCCATCCCTGTGGGATCCTTCTAGTTTGAAAATTCCTTCCGCAAATCATATTGGGAATTGGCCTATGACTTACACTTTTAGAGAGTCACCAGGGGCACTGAGTGGTGAGGGAGCTTGCCCATACTCCCACATCTGTCTGGTATTTGAAACAGAATTTGAATCCATTTCAATGGTTGAATAAGCTGACTTCTATGCTGAATAAAAATCACTATGACTCCTCTTGAGAGGCAGGATTGCCTAATGGATAGAGGGTTAAACTCAGAGCTTTAGGTATTTTCCCAGCAACCAAGAGAGAATAAATAGAGTTAGCCTTCTATGCCATCTTTCCTCACAAGAAGCATCACTGTGGTTTTTACAACTGAATTTTTACAAATTCAGAGGTGAAAAGAATGTCCTTCAAGTTAGGCCCACCTGCAATGATCATGGTTTTATTTTTGACAACTTCACATGATTCTGTCCTCATGAAAAATGGATTTGTAGAACCAGAGCAAAATTTTGACTGTAGGCAGTTTTATGGATACTAAGGTTGAAGTTTCTTCCACATTCTTTCCCCTCGTATTATCCAGATAATTGAGTGGGATGACAATGGGGCAGAAGATGGGTATCTTTTTTACTCAAATTATCCAAATAATTTCTTGAGTTTGTACTCCCCATTGTGTTTGTTGGTGAAGTTTCACTGGAGGCTTGTTCACAGTTTCTCAAGTCAAAGATTTCTCCCAGTGTTGGTTTAAGCAAAACAAACACAAAAAAATCAACCCTAAACCAGTAGTTCTCCAACTTTTTGCCATGGCAGAACTCTTTAGTTTGAACAAAAACTCTGTCTGAGTCCTTGTGGTAAAATCTGCTAAAAATGATTATTTTTAATACACAACATAAGGCTAATAAAAATAAAACACCACCACAGAAGAACTTCCTGGTTCCTTGGAGCACAGTTTTAGGGCTCATTTAAAAACAAACAAACCAACCTTTGGGTACTTTTTCCTAGATCCTTAAAGCACAATTTTGGAAACATTACCACATTTCCTAATTGAATGTGTTTTGAGGTATAGGCAGAGAACTGTAGAGATAGAATTAGAAGGAAATAAGGCTTGTAGAAACTTTTCTGCCCAAAGCTTTTGTTTGATAAAAAGACCGGACCCTGGCAGGGTCAAGTAGGGATCCAGAAGTGATTTCTAAGCCCCAGAGAAGAGTGATAGGCAGAACCTTTTGACAAAGAGGGTCTGCTCTCCTAGCTCAGTAGTTTCAGAAATGTAACCTGGGGAAGGAGATACCTCCCTTCACAGAAATTCTCTACCTATCAGTCAATCAGTTCACATTTACTAAGTATCTACTGGAGTTACAAAGACAAAAAGAAAAAAAAAACAGTCCCTGGCCTCAAAGAGCTTACAGGCTAACTAAAGTAAACAGTATTTACAAATTAGGTATGTAAGAAATAGATCTAAAATAGGTCACAATTGAAGGCAGGTGTGATATGAAAAAAAAAGGGTACCACAGAAAACCTCTTTTACCCCAAAGTATCTCCTCAGCCCTCAACTCACAATGTCTGGAAGCGACTCTATGATAAATTTCCTCCTGTCTTTTGAGTAATGGAATCTCTAGGAGTCCTCAGTTTAAAAGAGATACCTAGGGGAGTACAACTCACTAAGCCTGTCAGTTATTGTAATCCACCTATAAATTAATTTTTCAGATTCATCCTGAAGGACTGAGGACCCGCAAGCCGAGCTTAGAAGAAAGAGCACTGGCTAGATCATTCCTAAAGTGTATTGTGGCTTTAACATTCTGAGTTTCTAACTCTGTGTTTTGATGAAGGTGGACCTTGAAAGGGGACCAGAATAGGAGGGAAGGCCCAGACAGGGGTCCTGAGCATCCAGGAAACAGCACCTGGTGGGTGGGGTGGGAGGGGGGTGGAGGGAGGTGGAAGTCCATCAAAGTGTTTTCCCTACTTCACTGCTTCTCCTCCCCAGTTGGGTACATTTATTTCTTTATTTATGGATGTGCTTTGGAATGTACACAAGGTAATTATGGAATGCCTTCCTTTTGACAGCAACCCTCATTTCCCATGCTCCAGTGAGGTCAAGCACGCCTCAGCAGAGGCTAAATAGTGGAAGTTTCGGGCTATCACTGCCTGGCTGCCATCAAAGAGTTGGGGAGGAAGGAACCATGGCTAGTTAGATTTGAGAGAACTTTAACTTTAAATCACAGTATATAAAATTATATATTTTGTTTCTAAGTCAATAATTCTCCTGATGTGTAATAGCAGGGGACTTGGCTTTGAAAGACATGAGTTTGAATCGTACTCTGACACTGACTTATTTGTATGATCTGTCATAAAACTGCTTTGTCTCAGTCACCTCATCTGTAAAGTGTTGATAATATCTACTAAGGGCATTATAAAATTTTTGTGAGAAAAACAACTTTAAAGTGCTGTATAAATGTTCAATATTGTTAAGAGTTAATCTTAGAGCTTTAATTGTCCTTCTAACAGCCAAGAATAAAGCCACGTTAAACAACAAAGACAAATTTAATCTTTGCCAGTCCTCAAGAAATATTTCTTTCTTAAAAAAAGTATGTGTATACACACACACATATATGTGTATATATGTTATACATATATATTATATATGACATATATATATATTTGTATGTATGTAGGGAGCATTGAATAGTCAGAATTAGGATCACAGATTTTACACTTAAAAATGTAACCTGACTGCTTAATGGTGCTTGTCATAGAAGTGAAGTTTCTGTATTATCAGAAAAACATGTTCTCCATAAATTCACCTTTGCCTGGATAATTGTGAGACTTCAGGAGAGCATGTTTCTGGAACAATATTCCCATTAATCTATATTTACTGTGGTAAAAATAAATACTTTATAATGTTCCAAGCCACTGGATAAAGTTTTATGGATCTTTTGCAAATGGACCTATGACCTAGGAACTCTCTAAAGGAAGAAATTGTTTTAAAAGAAGTTTTACAAAAGAGTTTTCCTTATCCATTCTAAATAATTGCACATATGTATTGTGTAACTACTATGTGTGTGTCTGTGTATATGTATATCGTTTATTCATTCATTAATATATTCAGCAGTCAATGATTACAGAGTACCTATTAAGATCCAGAGGAAAGGCTTATTGGAATATAAGATTCTTGAGGGTAAGGACCTTTTTTCTTTTGTTTTTTGTATCAACAGCACCAAGCAAATTGCCATGTACGTAGTAGGAATGTTTGTTTAGTTGAATTAAGTGGGATTGAATTTGGAGTTTTTGTGCTACCCATAGTACTTTTATAAAGCAGAGACATTCTTCTGGTATTTATCTGTTAGTTACTTGCCCTTGTTTCTACATATATAAAAATGTAAGTTGACCATTGAGCTCCCTGACCTCTCACATCTTGTACACTTATAGTGGGTTTTTTAGGGAAGAGGTAGAGGGTCCTGACCTATGATTTTAACAGTGCAGAGAACTCCCAGTGTGGAGAAACTCCTTCTTCCTTGCAGATGGGTGACTCTTTTATAGCTTATAGTCTTAGAAAGTTGCCTTGGGCACCAAGAGGTTAAATAAAAACTTGCATATTCTAGATATCCTGTATGTTAGAGAATTGGGACGTAAACCCAGACATTCCTGACTCCAAAGACAACCCTCTGTATTTTAAGCCCTTTTGTTTCTTGTCTTTCAAGGTGTTTAATAAATGCATGTTGAATTAAATCAAAGAAGTTGGACAGAGGAGTGAGGAAAACTAAAGGGAGGTAGATTTCACTTCAGTATAAGGAACAACTTCAAAATAGTAACATCTGTCTGAAAATGGAATGGACTCCTACGGGAGGCAATGAGTTTCTTTTCACAGATGTTCAAACAAAAGCTGAATGACTACTTCTTAGGGGTGTTATAGACAGGATTCATCCAGCCATCAGGGATGGGTAAAGAGCAATAAACTATCGAGTCTTCATTAACCCTCAGCCTCTAGGAAATAAAAAGAAGAAGGAGAAGGAGAAGAAGGAAGAGGAGGGAGAGGAGAAGGAAGGGAGAGGGGAGAAGGAGAAGAAATGTAGCTGACAATGACATGGACTTTACAAAGGTTTGCAAAGCATTTTATCTTGTTTGATCTTCACAATGATCCAGTAAGATAGGCACCTCAGGTAGTATTATTTCCAAGACCAACTCTGGTCATTATAATTACACATTTTAATTTTCTGTTATTTCTGCTTACATTGTTGTAGGTATTCCACATATTCTTGATTGTACTTATTTCAGTCTTCATCAATTCATATGTCTTCCTGTATTTATCTGACTTCTTCATATTTGACATTTCTTGTGCTATAGAGATATTCTATATTATATTCATGTACAACTATTTGTTTAGATATTCCCCAATAGATGTGCATCTGTTTTAAAACCATTTTTTTCAAAATTTACAGTTTTATATACTCATTCATCTAGGAAGGTTAAGTTAGATATCTATTGGACATCCAGTTCAAGATGTCCAAAAGGCAGTTGGAGATGTGAGATTGAAGGTCAGCAGAGAGTATGAGGCAGGCTAAGTGGATTTGAGAATCATCAGCATAGAGATGGTACTTAAATCACTTTGTAGGTGATGAGATCACCAAGTGAAATAGTGGGGAGGAAGAAGAGAAGTGAGCCCAGCATAGAACCCTGGAGGATACCTGTAATTAGAAGGTGTCATCTGAAAGAGGAGCCAACAAAAGAGATGGAGAAAGAGAGGTCAGATAAATAGGAGGAGAACCAGGAGAGAGTGGTGCCAAAAACCTAGAGAGAAGAGAGTTTCAAGGAGTAGAGAGTGTGTCAAAAGCTCCAGAGAAGTTAAGAAGATTGAAGATTGAGAAAAGACCAATGGATTTGACAACTAAGAGATCGTCGGTAACTTTGGCAAGAACAGCTTCACTGAAATGATGAGGTCAGAAGACATAATGTAAGGGGTAGAGTGAGAGGAGAGAAAGAGGAAGAACCTATTATAGACAGTTTTTTGAGGAGTTTAACTACAAAGGGTAGAAGAGATGTAGGACTATAGTTAGCAGAGATGAAGGATTAAGACAGGGGTTTTGTTTTGTTTTGTTTTGTTTTCCTGGGTAGGAAAGATGTGGGAATGTTCATAGTCAGTAGGAAATAAACTAGTAGTCACAGAGAGTTTCTAAATAAGTGAAAGAATAAGTATGACAGAGGGGGCAATCTGCTGGAAGAAACAGGATTGAGTGGGATCACTTGAATGGGTAGAGTGCTTGACCTTCGCAAGGAATAAGGCTATTTCAATCATGTGAGATGGCAGTGGAGGCAATGGAGATGATAGTGGCAGAAGGCATCAGAGTGATAGGAGATGAGAAAGAGAGGAGAAGAGACAGCTCATGGTGAATGGCCCCCATTTTTTATGTTAAATGAGGCAAGGTTCTCAGCTGAGAGAGTGAGGGGGCAGGAGGAGCCATGAGACATTTGAGGAGTGATGAAAAGGTTTAAAAGAACTGCTGTAGAGAATAGAATCATGAATTGATAAGGGAGATACAGTATGATTGCCTAGCAGCAGCAAGAGCCCAGTTGAGGTTATGCAACATAAACTAGTTGTAGACCCAGTTGGAATGGTTGTATGATTTTCTCCACCTTCGCTTAGCAGCGTAGATATAGATGTAGATGTAGATGTAGATGTAGATATAGATGTATGTATGTATAGGAGTGAAGGTGATAAATGGTGAGAGTGATCTAAAGCTGAGGCTTGGCCAGGAATAATTGGGTAAGTGATGAGAAGGCTAGGAATGCAAGAGAGGAAGACAGTGTAGAGTTGAATTGGTTCATCAAGGAGTCAAGATAGGGAAAAGAGAAAAGTGTGGCAAGTGCAGAGAAGATAACCTGGAAGAAAATTCAGGGGTTAAGGGATTGGCAGTCATGTACAGATGAAGAGTGGGATTTTATAGAGAAGGCAGACGGAGAGGTAAAAAACCTGTAAATCATGATCAGATAAGGGCATTTCAGAGTTCTTGAACATGGAAATGGTACATTTGTGGGTGAAAGCAGGATCAAGAGTACAACCATTTTTGTGTATGGCTGAGGTGGAGTGGAGGAGGTGAGTAGGTTGAGAACTGAGTGGTTAGAGTATTTGAAATAGAATCAATATGTATATTGAAGTCACCAGCATTTAATCCCCAAGTTTTCTGACTTCAGGGTCCTTCACCACAGCCCACAAATAACAGAATATTTGTTCCATCCTTCACTTTTTTGAGGGGCAGGGGTGGTATGGGACAGCTATTTATTTCTTCTACCACCACCACCAAAAAAAATACTTGTAACCCTTAAAAATTAGTAAGCACACAGAGATACTTTTAAAAACATGATATAGCAACTGTTATTGTATATTATATTACTCAGACTGTGAGCTCCTTGAAAACAGGGATTGTCTTTTTTTTTACTTTATTCTATTTGTATTCCCAGTGCTTAGCACAGTGCCTAGAATATAGTAAGCATTTAATAAATGCTTATTGACTTGTTGACCAATGAATGCCCCAGGGGACTCCTTAGGATTTATTTATCTACTTAGTCCAAGATGGGTTATGATCTGTTTTGGTGCAGATTGTTCCCATACTTGGAGTTCCCCATGTTGAAGCAATCTCAGAATTATAATAATGATATTAACAATAACAATAATAGCTCACATTCATATAGTGCTTTAACTTCATGATCTTGTCCGATCCTCACAACAATCCTATGAGGTAAATGCTACTATTATACAGGGATTTCCTACAGTCTGGACACAGGAAATGTGGAGTTATTGCATTGAGGTCATGTGAATCTTACAAAGCACACCAACCTTTGCATCACAAATGATGGAAATCATACTGAAGATGTTAGTTGTTAATATTCCAGTTAAATAAAATGTTATTGAAAATTTCATTCATTTCATTTCTTGAAAATATGCATTTTTGCCTGTGTGTCTAGACTTTAGGAACACCTTGTCCACATGGTACTGATGAGGAATATGAAACTCAGAAATGTTAGATGACTTGCTCAGAATCACACAGCTTGAGAACTCACTGACTCCATAGATTATTCCTTTTACTGGAAAAGCAAATAGTCTGCTTTGCAGCTGTAACATTTCCCACACCCTGCAGCAGGTAGCCACAGTCTTGGTAATTCCAGTTATTGGAAATCCATTACAATGAGAAAGTTTCTGGACTTAAGTTGTTCACTAGAGTGGAACACTTTATAGATTGGCTCCTGATAAGATTAGATTGAGATTGGGTTACGGGCGCCTTTCCATTGCCACTATGCGTCTTCCCTCAGAGATCTGGACTAATTTTACCTTTTGAATAGCACATTTAGAAGAGATTGCCTCAATTTTTGTGAAAAAAACTGGGAGATTCTCATATTTAACATGGTTTAGAAATTTTTTTAAAGACTTTGATAAGGCAGTGTTCAGGCAATAACAGTATTTCATAATCAGTGTGCCACCACGCTGGCCAGGTGTGCTGTACACCGTTAAATCCTTCTTCCCTCAGGACATAATATTGTTCTTTAAAAGTACTTGCTTCCCTTCCCTCCTGCCACCCCTTGTATTGCCAACCAGGGCACATTTCCCAGGATTTACTCTCCACACCTAGTAAGATAGCTCTTCTGGAATTCTATGTGGTTTTTAACCCATTCAGCCCCAACTCAACCTCAAAGTTTACCAGGGTTTTTTTTAAACAACATGCCACCCCTGATGTCTTCTTCCAGTTTCTAGCCATCTGATATCCTCTTGTTTTAGAGTATAGTTAAAGGAAACAGTGGTACAAAACTACAGTTCAACCTAAACTTTAACTGTAGTTTTTTGAATGCTTATCAGTTCATTTCTTTTTTTTAAGGAATTAAAAGGTTGAAAAGCATCTTTTAAAAAAAAGTTTTATTAATGCCTTTGGTTTTTTCATCATAGGCATTTCTGGATTTATACCCACCCTTATCCCCAGTGAATCCTCCCTTTGTAATAAAGTAAAACAGGAGAAAGAAAGAAAGAAAGAAAGAAAGAAAGAAAGAAAGAAAGAAAGAAAGAAAGAAAGAAAGAAAGAAAGAAAGAAAGAAAGAAAGAAAGAGGAGAGAGAGAGGAAGGAAAGGAAAAAAGGAAAGAAGGAAGAAAGAGAAGGAAAGAGAGAGAAGGAGGGAGGGAGGAAAGAAAGAAGGAGGGAGGGAGGAAGGAAGGAAGGAAGGAAGGAAGGAAGGAAGGAAGGAAGGAAGGAAGGAAGGAAGGAAGAACCATTAAGCAAAAATGGCAATATAGCAACAGTTTCTGACAACGTATACGACATTCTCCACTCCCTACCTAGTCCTGTGTTAAATTCTGCTCAAATGTACTTGCCCACACTCACCCAGTCCCCTCTGCCTGATATAGTCAATCAGTCAACAACTAGGTGCCAGGCACTGTGATATGCATTCCTCTCTCTACTTACTGAACTTCCCTTTCTCTTTCAAGATCCAGCTCAGATGCTGGTGCTTCTGTGAAACATTCTCTGGTTCATCCTTTCAAAAGTATATCTCTTTACTCTCAACTTCGGTACTGCTTCCTATTGGTACCAGCTGTGTGCCAAGAAGTGTGTAATAAAACCTCTCTCAACCTCAGTTATCTTATCTGTAAAATGGAAATAATATCTGGACACTCTTTTCAAAGGGTTGTTATGAGAATCAAATGAGATAATGGACATCAAACACTTTGTAAACCTTAAGGCTCTAACTAAATGTCAATTACAGTAATTTATTATTATTAAATGTGTTATGATATAATAGATTGTAACAATATTATAATATAATATACTGTTGATGATGTATGATATGTCATGATATAATATACCATAATGTAATATATAATATATGTAATAGAATATAAGTTAATCATTCAACAAGCATTTAGTAAGTCCTGACTCTGTTCCAGGCACTGTGCTAAACAATGGGGGTACAAAGAAAAGAATGGCCTCCTGTCCTTAAGGAACTCATATTCCAGTAGGGTAGACAACATGCAAACAGTTGTGTATAAACAAGATATATACAGGGTAAATCTGAGGGAATCTCTGAGGGAAAGCACTAGGTTTTGATTCAGAACAGGAAAGCCTTGCAGAAAAAGATGGGATTTGGATTGATTCTTGAAGGAAGTCATGGAAGCCGAGAGGCAGAAGTGAGGAACAGAGAGAATTTTAGTTGTGAGGAGATAGCCAGTGAAAAAGCACCAGACTTAGGAGGAGTGTTGTGTAAAGGAACAGCAGAAAGGCCATTGCTGTTGGATTGTAGCACATGTGGAGGAGAGGAGTATGTTATTCTTTAACACTCATTTGTCACTTTTTGCATGCTTCTGGTGCTATTTGGCTAATAGCCTTTAGTTGTTCTGATCTCCCTAACTAAACCAAAAGCTCCTTAAGGTCAGAGATTATTTCTTATACATTTTTTCCACCCCCCGAAGTACCTAGCACAGTGCCGAATACATAATGGAAACTCATTAAATACAGGCATGCCAGGTTAGTCCCTTCTATTCTCCTTTTTATTATTCTTTTTCTCCTAGTTGGGAAGGACTAGTTAGCCATTCAGCCTAATGAGTACCTGAATGAGAATCTCTCTCCATCATGCCCAACACACGCCCGTCCAGCCTTTGCTCAAAGACCTCCAGTGATGGAAAGCTCACTAACTCTTAAAGTAGCCCATTCACTTCTGACTGGTCTAAAATAAGGCAGCTTTTTCTCACATCAGGTCCAAATTTGCCTCTTCAAAGTTCCCACCCATTGTTCCAAATTCTGCCCTCTTAAGACCAAGCAGAAAGTCTGATCTCTCCTTCACATGGCAGTTTTTCAGATGCTTCAAAGCAACTCTCTTGCCCCTTCCTCTACCTCATGAGTTTTCTGCTCTTCAGGCTAAACATACTAGCTTATTGAACTAATCCTCATATGCCTTAAAATCAAGGCCCTGGTTGTCTTCCTCTGGACACTGCAGCCTAATAAGTACCTACCTCAAATATGGTATCAAGAATGTAACATAACATATACCACGCATGGTATGACAATGATATTATTTTTAGTTATGTGTTATTATATAACATTATTTTTAGTTATGTAGCACTTTAAGACTTACAAAACACTTTGCAAATAATCTCATTTTATCCTCACAACTCTGAGATATAGGTGCTCTTATCCCCATTTCACAGATGGGGAAACTCAGGCAGACTGAGATAAGTGACTTGCCCAGCGTCATTCAACCAGCATGAATCTGGGATCATATTTGAACTTAGTTCTTCCTGACCGCATAAAGGCCTATCCTCTATCTACTGTGTCACCTAGCTGCCTTTTTAAGACTAAGAAGAAAACAGAGGAACTCTCATTAGTTCTAAGGTCTGGATATTCCTAACACAATCTAAGAATGTATTAGCTTTCTTGCTTGCCATATCCACCTTGCTGACACATTTGGAGCTTATATTTCAAGTTCTCCATAACCTAATTCCAACCTACTTTTCCACACTCATTACACATTATGCATCTTCATGAACTTTATTCCCCAGCCAAACTGACTATCTTACTGCTCTTTTCCTATCACATTTCTCTTTCTCATTTCTGTTCCTTTGTATAGTTGGTATAGTCACTCCTTTCTTTGCCTCTGAAAACTCCTTGTTCCCTTCAAAGCTCACCTCGATTGCTACCTCCTGTACAAGGCCTTCCCTTCCCTACCAACTCCATCTCACTCCTACCTGGAGTAACCAAATCCTTCTGGTCTAATGGTGATATATGGAGCCTGGTCCAGGAAACTATCTGGCCAACATGATGTCTTCCTTGTCACCCACCTTCTCCCATCATAAAAAATGCACTTCTCAGTCATCTTCACTTATCTGGTGGGAAACAAAGCAAAACGAGACATTGGCCATGGAGCAGACCTGGATTTTGTCCTAGACTTTAGCACTTACTCACTGTGAGTAACACAGTGAGTTTGTAACAATGAGTAACACAGCAACAGTGAGCACAAAACTTAACCTCTCTTAATCACAGTCACCACATAAAATAGGAATGAATATGCTACCTTCCTCACAGTTTTGTGTGGAAAAGTTTTGCAAATCTTAAAGATCTGTCTGTAAGATCAGAAGACCAGAAGATCAGATAGAGGTGAAAGAGAGCATAGATGTGATATAGTCTAGCCCCTCTCATTTTAATTTTACAAATGAGAAAACTGAGGCTCAGATGACTTTAATGACTTGGCCAAGGTCACCCAAGGTAGTGTGTAGTAGTCCTGGGTCATCTTTTGCTACATCACTCTCACATCATATAATAAAAATAACAATAACAATATTAATAACAACATCAATTCTAATAATAGCATTTATATAGCACTTTAAGGTTTGCAAAGCACTCTGTATGTGTTATCTCCTTTGACCTTCACAACAACCCTGGGAAATGAGGACTAAACGAGAAAAGTAAAATTAAGAGAGGTTGAGACTTGCCTGCTCACACACCTATACCTAGCAAGTGTCTGCGAAAGGATTTGAAGACAGGTCATCCTAACTCAAAGGCCAGCACTATAATCCCCTATGCCACCTAGCCGCCTGGATAAGTGGGAGCTATTATTGCAATTATTTTCTTTTTTTTCTTCATTCATATGGCCCAGTTAATTCAACCTTAAGCTAGCCCATTACTCTTTTTTTTCTCTCTTTTACAATTCATGCCTAGTTGCCACAGGTAAGTCTTTCCCTCTCTTCTTTCATTACAGTTGTCAATAGTCAATAAACATTTATTAAGCCTCTGTTACATTCTTGGCACTGTTAAGTAAGCTAAGTGCTGGGACAGGGCTGGGGGGGGATGGAGGGGGAAAGTCCTGGATACAAATAAGAAAAAGCATCCCTGCCTTCAAGGAGCTTATAATCTAATAGGGTAAGAAAATACACAAAAGCAGTAGGAGGGGGAAAGGTGTGCTCCAGAGTAGTGAGCTGATGGGCAATGAAATTAACTGGAAAATTCTGAACCCTATATAATGTGTTCAGTCCTCCATTCAAAGCAGCTGAGGGAGCTGAGGAGGCATTGAACAGAAAACTCAACTCTCCTGCTCTCTGACCAGCAACAGGATAGTATTAGACACAAATACACACACACACACACACACACACACACACACACACACACACACACACACACTCTTTTATCAAGGAAAAGGAAAAAAATGAGATAATTTTGAAGCAGAATTAAGTACAATGAAGAACCAGGACCATCAACATTTAAAGGTATTGAAAGTACCCATAAGACCCTTCAACATCTCTGCAAAAGGCTCCATCTACTTTCTCATCCTCTTCTATGCCCAATTTTTCTTTAAAGGGCCAGCCTTCAAAACAGAGAAACTTTATTATTCAAAAGTGTTTTTGTACATTTCTTTTCATTATTGGCGTTACAACTGTTGTGTTTTGTTCTTTTTCCAAGTGGAGGGCTACAGGCAATTGGGCTTTGTGAAAGGCATAAAAACAAATAGCACAAGAACGGGATGATGTGGAAGGTGCTGTGATCTTCACTGGTGAAGTGGATACTACTAAGAATTAGATGATTCTATTCACCTTTACTTCCTGCTCACTCCCCAGTCAGCTCCACTTTCCCACCAGCTGTGGGACCCTTTCCTCCCCTACTCCCCCTTTCCACTTTCCTTTTGGTTCCATCTTTCCCTATTAGAATATAAGCTCCTTGTTTTCTGTATCCCCAGAACTTCACACAATGCTGGCTCATAGTAAGCGCTTAAGCAATGCCTTATCTATTTAAATTAATAGCTCACATTTATGTAGAAATGTAGGGCTTTAAAAGAGAAGTAGAAAATGCAAATATCAGTATCTCTATTTTACAGATGACAAAACTGAGGCTCGAAAAGTTAAGGGGTTTGACTATGGTCACACAACTAAATAATAAATGTCAGAGCCAGGATTTGAGCCCAGATTTCTCCCGATTCCATAGCTACCTTGTTTTCTATTAGGCAATACTGCTGGCAGAGATAGAGTATCTTGGCTACAGGTGGAATAGATTTTCAACATCCAGCCTGAGAATCTATTCATAATTTTGTTTCCATGGGAAAACATATTCTGAGTCCCAAACAAACTTTGACTTACAAATCAACTTTTGGAACACATCCTATTTGTGTAGTGGGTGAGTGAGGGAAGACTTCAAATCTAAGTATGAGAAGTAAGTAGGCTTTGAAAATTACACTAATATTCATGGATAATTTACCATTGGCAAAATACCTTCACTTAATTTATCATTTGACTTGTTCTATGAAATTACTCCATTTCTTGGGTGAGAAAGCTTAGAAACATAGTAGTGACCGAAGCTGTAATATTTCTATCTGAAAAGACTTCTTAGTTCTTCTGTAACGAGTAGCACACATTTAAGGTTGTCTTTTCAGCAAATAAACCTGTAAAATTTTGTAAGAGGTCAGTTTTTCCCAAAGATTAATTAAGGAAAAACAATCTGCTCTTGGAAACATAGTATGAATGCCTTGGACAAGAGGGGAATCTAGCATCCTTATTTTTATTTCTGAGTGAAATGCAAAAGGTAAATATCACAGTTGAATGAAAAAGTAAATTGGATTTTAAATTTTTATGTGTGTTTTTATAGTTTGAAGCGTTCAGATTTCACTCAGCTGCACAATTGAAACTGACAAATGCCTCCAAAATGTGGTGTACCTACACGAGAACAGCACCTTTGTAATGGCTCAGTTGGATGTATGCTTTTAAATTATTGGACATGACAATATCGTAATCTGCCCTTTTCTTTATGATGTATGTCTTTGTAACTTACTTCGTGACAGTCTATTGTACTTTCCTTATCCATAAGAGTCCAAGGTATTCTTGTTGTGGTAAGGAAAAGTACGCGGTTATTTACCATGTGGAAAACAATCACTGTTGACTCAACTTTAGGGAGTAAACTCAAATTCATAAATGCTAGAATCTGAAGCATCTTCTTGTCTTATACAAACCCTGCAGGGGGTGACTGAGTCTCTTCAACCGATCTCAAAATGCTTCCTATGTAGTAGCATTTCATTTCATCTAAATGTTGGAAGCATCTTGCTTCTTTCCAAGTTGATTACCTAGTTTGTTTTCCCTTGTTGCGTATTCTTTCATTGATGGATTGATTGATTCAGTAGATGTATTCTAACCTATTAAAAGTATCAGGATTGATTCGCTTAACCCTCCACCCTTACATATACATTCCAGCCAAATTGGCTATAAAATGAATTTCTATTCAAAGAATACTATTTATCCATTATGAAATGCTTTATAAAATCAGGTATGTATTCCAGAAAGATAAGAATATCTAATAAAAGCATGTGAACACTCAGTTTTCTTTTGAAAAACTTTTCCTAATCCTTGATCTCTCAGCCACTGACCACCACCACTAACTTGCTCATAGGAATTTATTCTGGTCTCCAATACTTTGCTTACTTCTTTTTTTCCCTTTGATTATTTGGCCCCAAGAAAGAGTACCTGTATGTTTGCATTTTACCAGTACAGGCTACAGTTTAATATCCTGCCTTCCAGTCTGAAAATTCCTGTAAGTTCAAAAATAATACATTGGTTCCCTATTTTATGAGTTCCATCTAGAATTCTGTTTATCAAGGCTACTTAGGAGAAAAGCTACCTGTAATATAGTGATATCACTTAGGCATTTTAGAGACACTGATGGTGAAGTGTAGACCAAATGGACTTTTTGCTTGTCTGCAGAATTCTTGATGGACCTAATTTGAGCACATTTTCTCTTGTGGTCAGAGGGAGACCGATATTCTGATGCTATCTAAAAGGCATAGGACAAGACAAGTGGATTCAGTTTATTATTCACTCTGAATATTCAAGACATTCTCCTTAGCAGTATTATTTCCTGAGACTTTTACTTAATTAAAAAAAATCACCCCAGAATCCAAAATGTTGATACAATGAAAAAAGGACATGATAGCAGCCCATGTTGACCTCTTTCCCATTTGCTCATAATAAATACCAAGCAAAAGGTTTATTAAGCACCCATTCATCACTCATTGTAACACTGAAAGTTAAAAAGCCTCTGTGCTCCTGGAGCTCACAGTCTAAACACAGATGAAAACATTCTGTTCAGTTCAGCTTAATTTTCATTAAACACATATCATATGCTACGTGCTGTGCTAGACATTGGGGATATAAAAAGCAAAAAAAAAAGTGGCCCCACAAAAGATCATCAGATCCTAAACAGACAGCTCAGGGACCTTAGTGATTCTCTGGTCCAACTTTCTTATTTTACAGATAAGGAAATTGAGGCCAAAATAGGTTAAGTGACCTTCCAAGAATATTGAGCAAACACTCGCGAAGGCATAAGGCAAAATATGTCCAAGTAATGTGGGAATTTGGTGGTCCAGGATGAGGGAAGAATTGCAGGTAGGTGGAACAGTGGAGTCAAATATGGCCTGAGACATTTAGTAGCTGGGTGACCCTGGGCAAGCCACTTAACCCTGTTTGCTTCAGTTTCGTCATCTGTAAAATGAGCTGGAGAAGGAAATGACAAACCGTTCCAGTATCTTTGCCAAGAAAATCCCCAAACTGGGTCACAAAGTGTTGGACGTGACAGAAATGAATGAAACAAAAATATGATTTATAGCCTGAGCTTAATAAGTAGTCATCAGTTGCATAAAAATAGCATTCTAGGAACACAGATGTTATTACCTTCATTTTACAAATGAAGAACTAGAGGAGCAGATGGGTTAAGTTAGGGGTCTCCATAACTTTTTTTTGCTCATGTATCCCTATTAGGCAGGAAATAGCTGTGGTAGGTGACTAGGTGAGGTTAAGTTATAGTGTCCCTATGCCCAGTGCAAGGTTAAGTTACAGTGTCCCTATGCCCAGTGCAAGCACAGAAAGCCAGCTATGCCTCTACTTTGGAGATTGATGGGTTAAGTGTTTTCCCTAGGTTCACAACAGGTAAGCAACAGATTCAATCTCAAGCTGTCCTGACTCCAAATCTGACATTCTTTATATTTTGACATGCTTCAGTGCATAGAGATGGAGTTTACAAAGTGAGACCTGGGGCAGCTAGGTGGCACAGTGAGTAGAGCACCAGCCCTGGAGTCAGGAGGACCTGAGTTCAAATCCGGCCTCAGACACTTGACACATGTACTAGCTGTATGACCTTGGGCAAGACACTTAACCCCAATTGCCATGCCCCCCAAAAAAACAAAACAAAGTGAGACCCCCGCCCCGCCAGAGGCTACAACCTAAAAGCACTTGAGTAGACACTAACACTAGACCTGGAATGGATTCTTAGAGATTATCTAGTCTACTTGCATCATTTTACAGGTATGGAAACTGTATTTTACATCATTTTACAGGTATGGAGGCCCAGAGAAGGGGACTTGCCTAACATCACACAGTAAGTGTAGTAAATGGTAGAGCTAGAATTATAATCTAGGTCAACTGGATTCCAGATGCAGGTTACTTTCTACTGTAGCCTACCTTTTCAGGGCTGCTCATCCACCTTTGGAGTTCATATGGCACTCAACTCTCACCTGTGGCTCCAAGAAGCTGTAGCATGCATAGCAGCCACACCCCGGTAAAACCATCTCAGCAGTTGGGCTAAACCAGGTAACAAACAGCCTCAAATATGTTGGTCAGTTGTGGGGGTGTCTACCCCAAGCACTTCCTCCAGTGTAATGGGTGGATGAGAATAAATTGTTCCAAAGGCCATGAAGGAGGCTAAAGCAGGCACTGCAGAGCACTTGGAGCTTAGTCAGACATCAAAGATGGCGCTGCATCTCGGGCTGTCAGCAGTCGTCTTGCCTTTTGTCTTGCCTCTGAACTTTACTGACTCTGGAAGAGAGAATGGAGCCGACAACTTAGCATAACTCTGCCTCACTCAAATCCGGTTCATTCACAAGTCAAGACATCACTCCATGATGTCACTGTTCTTCAAGGATGAACCACAACCAACGCTTCCCACTGGCAGAGATATATGGTGGTGGCAGGTACTAGGTGGGCAGAGAAGGTGGCAATTTGTCTTGGACATAGAGCTTAAGTGGAATCTAACTTGAAATTTTCTGGAACCGCCTGACCCTACTATGTCCTTTCAGGTGCTTCTTGAGCTGTCTTTGGGAACGATTCATTGCTTGCAGATGGTCTCCTACCCATTGTTTCTGGCTGAATTCTCTTTTTCTACTTCCTTTCTCTGTTCCCTCTCCACCCCCCAACTCCCTGTCCTTGTTCCTGGCCTCTCAGCCTAGAATTCTATGTTGCAATTACCAGACTCCTACTCTTAAAGGACTAACCTAATGCTTCTGGGCCTGACTTTCCCATGGGTGACATTCATGAAGCTTCAGGCCTAATTCATGGCCGGTCCTAACCCCTGCCCCTGCAACCAAGGATCAGTCCTCCTTTGCCACAGGCTGAAGTCTACAAAGTTTCTGCTGGGAACATTGGATCATAAGATTTAGAGCTGGAATAGACCATAGAGCTCACAAAGGCTGACACTGTTCCCCACCATCCCCCCATTTTACAGAGAAGGAAACTGAGTACCGGATAAGTAATTTGATCTGCCCAAAATCACATTGGGGGCACATAGCAGAGCCTGGATTAGAGCCTGACTCTAAATAAAATACGGGTTTCATTGCAGCAAAGTTCATTAAAATCCCCAAGAGGTAAACAAAGAGACATATGACCCTTTTAATATAGTATTTCATAAAGAAATTTGCACAAGATGGTAGAGGAAATCACTGAAGCCCTGAACCAGGCCCTTTGGCTCAATTCAATTCAGTAATAATGCGTGAGGCAACATGGAGAATACAAAAGTTATATAAATGTGTCATTCTTGCCTCAAATGAGCTTATAAGCTAGTTAGATAAGTGTAAAGGTAACTACACTGGCATACCCAGAATGGCTGCTAACACAGGTTCTTAGATCTGCTTTACTAGGAAAGATAGTTGTTTAAGGGGTCAGCAATCTTCTTTAATTACATTTAGTTGTTCAGGGGAAAAATCAGCACCCTGAACTTCAAAGAAAATATAACCAGAGAAAATACAAGCAAAGAAATAAAGACCAACAGACAGGATTCTGACTATGTGAATCAAAGCAATATTGCTACACACTTTACATACACCACTGGATCTAGAGAGCCTTTACCTCTGAGCAGTTAGGGGAGCTCTGAACATACGGCTACTCAGAGTCTGCACTGGGGAATCACAAGATCTTTCTCATAAGCTAGCCCCCAAAGCAAACTACCAACTCAGAATATATATTTACTTCTCAGAACTAGAAAGCATCAAACCCTCATGACTCAGTGCCTAATTAGAAATTAGCAAAAGGCATGAAAGCCTTCCTATAAGCAAGCCTCCTTCTAAGTAAGTCCCTCCCCCAATGGGCTCCACATGAGGCTTATTAATGGGCAGGGAATATCTTCCTAACCCATTAATGTTACAGTAGGCAAAATATGTACAGGTGAAAAGTTACATGGATGCTGGTTTAGACCAAGAGTTCTTACACATTTTGGTGTCATGGACCCATCTGGCAGATGGAGGAACAGTTGGACTAAGAAGTAGAGCCTAGCCTGTGAACTCCACCTCAGAGTAATGTTTTTAAATACGTAAAATAAGATGCATTACATTACAAATGAAATTAATCATATTGAAATGCAATTATCAAAATCTTTTTGAAAAATAAGTTCAACTCCAAGTTAAGAATGCCAGTTTTAGACTTATCCCACTTGGCCCTAGGAGGAAGAGAGCAAGGACTAATGACCACAAGTTAAAGGCAGGCAGATTTTTGCTTAACAGAAGAACCTCCCAGCTGAATAGGGACAAATCTAACTACCCATTATTTATTTAGACCACTGACAAATGGTGATTATTTGAACAAGGTAAGCATCAACAGTTAAAGATGTTTGTAAGTGGAGCAGGCTTCCTACCTCTACAGATACTCAAGCAGATGTTGGATGACCAATTTTCTACGATATTAGATTATATACTATTATTTCTCATGCTTTATACTGTATAGTGGGGGTAGGGAACCTGAAGTTTGGATTCAGTTGAAGGGCTGCACTTGAGGACCTAGAGGGCCACATGTGGCCTCAAGGCCACAAGTTCCCCACCTGTGCTATATACAATACTGAAATGTAGCATAATATCCCAGAGGGAATTCTTGCTTTGGATAAGGGTTATACTAGTTGGCTTCTGAGGCCTTTTCTAACTGTGATTCTATGAAAATCAGACAATATGAATATTGAGTAGCAAGTTGTGCATAACAGATTTGCAGTTTCATGAATAATCATCTTTTTATTGTACTATGATGTGGAAATGCTTGTTTTCTTCCATAAATTAAAAAAGAAAATTAGACAATATGACAGAATAGAATTGTATTCAAATAAATGGCACAGAGAGCAATTCCTACAATGATTCTTTGCCTAGTGTTTGTTCTGTATCAGACACACATACACAATAAAAATTAAACATGAAATATTATTTACTTCTCTTGACCTATCTCATGACTTTAGAAGAGGCATAGATTATCTTGGTACTTTGCCATTATACTGTTAGACTTTGAAACAATTATAATGCAAAATCTCTTTTTTGTAATGTCAAGTTTATTTTTGGCTATCCATTTACTTATCTTGTTCAAATAAACATCAAAATTTATAAGTGCTAGAAATAAATAACAAGGGGTTAGATTTTTTCCCTACATCTCTACTTAAAGAAAACATTAGTCATTGTTTTTATAGTACATCTGATAGTATGTAACATTGCATAAAATATAGGCCCTAATTATAAGGAAATGAGCCAGAACAGTAGATAAGGAAAGACTGTCTGATTAGCAGTGATAAACCTACAGTATGCACCCTGATTAAAATGTTATGTAGTCTTCTTAGGAATTACCATAAGTCGTGGCTTTTGGAAAGTTAATAAGAGCGTATCCTAAATTGTTGCTTTCAACAAGTCTAATTTTAAAGTGTATTAAATGATTCAAGTTCCTCATTTGTAGAATGGGGACAGTGATATCTGCACTGCCTTCCTCACATGGTTATTGGATAATAATAACAGCTTATACACACACACACACACAGCTTTAAGGTTTGCAAAGATCTTTATATAGGTTATCTCATTTGATCCTGACAGCGACCCTGGGAGGCAAGGTCCTATTATTATCCCCGCTATATAGATGAGGAAACCCAGGATGAGGGAGGTTAAGTAACTTGTCTGGAGTCACATAGCTAGTTAAGTGTCTTTGCTGTTGTTCAGTTATTTTCAGTCATGTCTTACTCTTTGTGATCCCAATTAGGGTTTTCTTGACAAAGATCCTGGAATGGTTTGCCATTTCCTTCTCCAGCTGATTTTACAGATGAGGAAAATGAGGTAAACAGGGTTAAGTGACCTCCCCAGGGTCTCACAGCTAAGTATCTGAGGCCAGATTTGAACTTAGAAAAATGAGTCTTCTTGAACCCAGGCCTGGCACTTTATCCACTGTGCCACTTAGTTTGAAATTGGATTATAATTTAGGTCTTCCTGATTCCTGGTAAAGTCTAGTGCTCTATCCACAGAGCTTCCTAACTACGTATAGGTATAGGAACTGAGGACTGGAAGGGACCTCAGAGTTCATCCAGAGGCAGCAAAAACAATTGATTTGATCCTTGTTCATGATTCTAGAACTGACACACTGCCCTATCTTTTCCCTTTTCCCTTCCCCCAAAGAAGAAAAACTCTTTGAAGGGTGGGACTGTTTGGACTTTTTTTTAAATCCCCAAGGAGACAGCTCAGCATTGCCGAGACAGAGGTTCTGGTCTAGCCTCCTACATATACTGGCTATGTGACCCTGGGCATGCTACTTCCCAGGCATCTCTCTAATATGAAATATTGCTGAAGAGTTGCTGATATCGAACTCCTCTTAATTCCGGTGCCTTCCTGCCGTTAACTATTTCTTATTTATCCTGTATATAGCTTGCTTTGTATATATTTGTTTGCTTATTGTCTCGCCTATTAGACGGTGAGCTCCTTGGGAGCAGGGACTGTTTTGTACCTCTTTTTATATCTCCTAGTGCCTGGCACATAGTAGATACTTAAGTGAGGAAAGAAGGAAGGAAGGAAGGAAAGAAGGAAGGGCGGAAGGAAGGAAGGAAGGAAGGAAGGAAGGAAGGAAGGAAGGAAGGAAGGAAGGAAGGGAGGAAGGAAGGGAGGGAGGGAGGGAAGGGGGTGGGAGGGAAGAAAGGAGGAAAGGAGGGAGGGAGGAAAGGAGAAAAAAGAAGGAAAGAAGGAAGTTCACTTACCAGGAGTTCCCTACACCAATGAAATCAAAGGTCCAGACAAAAGTACAAACCCTCCATCCCTAGTACAGAGTCATAAACAGAGGAGGTGTTAAGTTAATGTTCACTGGATTGGATTTTGTTGATGCTAACTTCAAGTTAGGTTAGTGTGATACAATGGAGTGCATCTTTGCTCTGGAGTCAAAAGACATGGGTTCAAAAATGCTTCTGATGCTTCCTGGCTGTGGGGCCTCAGTTTCTTCATCTGCAAAATGAAGTGATTGGTCTAGAATGGTCTCTAAGGTCCCTTTCAGTTTGATACTATAAACGTATGATCTTGTCTTTAGCACCTTCTTGTGCACAGCAGACAAATGGCTGCTGAATTAAGGCATGAAATGAGAGAATTATGAAAGTAAACCCTAAGAAGCCAGATAAGCAGAAACTATTGTTATTGCTGTGGTTTAGCTGGGGTTTGAGCTCAATCTGCTTCTGAAAATGGCTCACAGACTCACCGTTTCAGAGCAGGGCATGGAGTGGCAGAGCTGGGGTTCAAATCCTGATTCTTTTGTGTCCCTTTCAGGGTACCACACTACAAATCTACCTTTAAAAGAAAATCTAGGTTTCTTCACAGTATAAACATAACAAGCCTATTTAATTAGAGTGCATGTTTTTATTTTTTTAACAAGAGATTGCCATTTGAGTGCTGGGGATTATCATGCTACTTGCCAGGAATTTTAGCTTACTTTTGATACTGAGAAATCATTTTGACTGGGCTCTCCCTGCCTCCCTCCATACTCCACTTCTGTCTCTCTCCTATCTTTCTTGATCTCCCCATTCCCCGTGTCTGTTTGTTGCTTGTTGGTCTGCCTCTTTCTCTCTCTATGTCTTTCGTTTCTGCCTCTCTCTACATTTCCTCTTTCTGTCTCCCTTTCCACCCCTCTGTCTCTCTTTCCCCTCTTTCCTCTTTCCTCCCTCTTTCCCTTTCCCCTTCTCTTTTTCAATCTCCTTCCCCATCTCTGGTGCCCTCTCTCTCCCCCGCCTTCCTCACTCTCCTCCAATCTCTCTTTCCCCTCATCTCTCCTCCTTCCTCTCCCCTTCTCTGTGCCCTTCTCTTGCTGTACCCCTCTCTCTGTCTCTGTCCATCTCTCTCTGTCTCTGTCTCTCTCTGTCTCTGTCTCTCTCTGTCTTGTGTCTCCGTCTCTCTCTGTCTCTGTCTTTCTCTCTCTCTCTCTCTCTCTCTCTCTCTCTCTCTCTCTCTCTCTCTCTTTCTCTCTCTCTTTCTCTCTCTCTTTCTCTCTCTCTCTCTCTCTCTCTGTTTCTCTTTCCCTCTCTCCCCTTCTCACCTCTTCATTACCCTCTCTACTTCTACTCCCCCTCCCCATTCCCTCCCTCTTTCATAAAAATCATTGTCTTTGACAGTTTTTGGCCACATGCTCACTCACACTTTTGACCTTAAGTCTTTGGGTCTCCTGGGTCATTTGGGATTAAGATTTTGGCCTGTACTTTGCCATTTGGCTCAATGAAGAACTTTTTTAAAGCCTCTGATGTTTGAAGGAGAGTACTCCTCGGGCTTTGCATTGTGTAACTCACTTGTTTCTCCGAGAAGGGCTCAAGAAGGTTTAAGCAGGAAGGTATTAGGAAATGTAATTGTCTATGCATTCCTCAAAGCAAGTGCTTTTTTTTCTTGGTCTGAACATAAAAGGGAAAGATGTGGAAGCATACCTTACTTCTCCAAGGAATAATCGTCATCATAACTCACACTGGTGGTGTGCCTTAAGACTTACAGAATACTTTGCTCTTAACTACTCTGGAAAGTAGGTACTGTAGGCATTGCTTGGACCCAATTTGCAGATGAGGAAATAAATCGATTAAGTCATCAGTCAATCATAGTGCATTTATTAAGTGTGTGCTATATGCCTGGCACTATGCTAAGTGCTAAGAGATACAAAGATATATTAAAATAGTCCCTGCTCCCAAGGAGCTTACATCCTTTTGGAAGTGGTGGAATAAGCCCTATGGTCACATAACACAACTATGAAGACGTGAAACTAGGAGAACCCAGGTTTTCTTACCCCCAAGTCTAGTGTGCTCCCCACTCAATCACACAGGCACAGAACCACAGAGTTTGAGATTTGGAAAGTACCCAGTAGCCATCTGGTCCAACCCATGGGTTTTGAATAGTGGAATATTTCTGTATTCTAATGAGTCTGGAGTTTTCAGTGTTTAAAAGTATGATGACCACCCGAAGAAAGTGATTAAGCATGATATAACAGCAAAAGAGTTGAACATAGAGTCTTATGCATGATTCTGATTAGCTGTGAGAGCTCAGAAAATTTGATAATCCTCTCTGAGCCTCAGTTTCTTCATCTGAAAAATGAGAAAATAATTCCTTTTTATGCTTAATTCACAAGGTCATTGATGAGAATCAAATGAAATGATGGACAGAATGTTGTATATTTTGAAAGGGTTTGTAAACATAAATCACTAAATAAGCATTGTTGCTATTAATCAAAAGTCTTCAGATTACTTTGAAAGTGCATAATGTGCACTGCGAAGCCATGAAGGGAGTGTCATAGGTGTATGGAACTGAATGCAAGAAGCTAAGTAGGAATGAGTTGGGAGAGGGGAGTGGGCTGTGGACCACTTTAACAGACTTGGAGAGAAGGAAGTATGAAAGGAAGAAAGCTGTAGCTGGGTCTTTGGGTTCCCTGCATCAAATCTAGCATGGTGGTGGGGATCGCTGGGTCATCTGAAATTAGGGGTTCCTTTGCCCTCTTTAGTGATGCAGGACCATGGATTTGCAACATGGCAGACACTCTTAGATGAGGTCAAATTGTCCTTTGGATTTTGTTCAAATTTTCTTTTATTGTGGGAGAAGTGTCATTGGGGAGGTGGTGCATACTGGGAAGTGATCCTGATGTTAAAAAAGGCATAAATAAAAATTATTACTCAGAAAATAATGAGTGGTTACAGATCTGTCTGAGTCACACTAACAGTACTACAGATTTAGGCTGGAGTTAAAGAATGAGTTGGGGAATTTAGCAAGTCAAAGAAAAGGCTCAGAAGGGGGCTATTGGTGGCATTATATAGCACAGAGCTCTGGGCTTAGAATCAGGAAAACCTGAGTCAAAACCAAACCTCAGACTCTCACTTGCTTTGTGACTTTGGGCAAGTCACGAAACCTCAGTTTTCTCAACTGTAAAATGGGAGTATTATAGCACCTACATCTCAGGGTTATTGTGAAGATCAAATATTTGTAAAGAGCTCAGCACAGTGCCTAGCACATAGTCACTATAGAAATGTTAATTACTATTGTTGTTACTAGTATCATTATAGAAGGCAGGGAAGATAGCAGGAGTGGAGGGTAGGGAATTTCATTGTTGTCTTCATATCCCTAGTGCCTATCATAGGTACTTAACAGGTGCTCAATAAATGCGTGTCAACTGATTCATTGGAAGTAGGAAACTTTGACTGCCCTGGGCATTCCGAACTCACCAGGACCAACCTTATTTAGTAAGAGAAATATTGTTTTAAGAATGACTTTGAGCAACTAAATAATTTTAACTATTTATAAACACAAATTAAAAATAAAAGACATATGAAGAAAGATGCTATGCATCCAAAGAACTGATAAACAGAAGTGTATAGAGAATAATTTTACCTATGTATACACACGCATATATGTGTCTGTGTTTGTGTCTGATGGTAGTCATGTCTAGGGTAGGGGGAAGGGAACAAAAAAAGAAATTTACATGATAACTTTGGCATATATTTGGAGGGAAGAGCAAGTTGCACATGGTAGATTGATATGCAATCATCTTTTTATTGTACAGTGTTATGAAAATGCTTGTTTTGTTCTGTGAATTGAAAATAAAATGAATTTTAAAAAAAAGAAAAGAAAAAAGCAGTAGAGTGGTGATTAAGACTCCTTAGCATTTACTTTGAGCGAAGCCACCTTGGTACTGTATCAGTATCCCCGCCTTCTCCAAGACTGGTGGCCATCCTGGTCAGCAAACATACATTAATATGATGAGAGGTTTCCTATTTGTGCGTGGATGGTTTTCACCTTCTACCATTTGGCTCTTATGCTGGACTGGCTTCTACAACGAGCAGGTCATTTTTTCAAACCTCCTCATCCAAGCAAGCATTTATCCCCACCTTAGGAGTGTGCAGTGCTATTGGTTCTAGCCATTTAGAAGGCATACTGTATGTGGCCTTTGGATATTGACTATCTTTTACTTAACTCTTGTTTTAAATGTCTTTAGCTTTTAGAGATCGCCATTTTTTAAAATCTGAAAGCCCTCGATTCTGTCTATGACCATTGTCCATTTTCATAACCTCCGTGTTGTAAAATAAATAGGATAATAATGTTTTATGCAGTGGGAGAGGTCTTTTAATAAATCTCAGCTGCCAAACCCTTTCATATTATTTTTGTTTTGAAAGTAAATATAGAATCAGGAAGAAATGTTCCTGGGAACAGGAAGGGGACCCATTTAAAGCTAAAGTGAACTTAATAACCACATATTTTTCTTTCTAACAGGAGTCCTGGCACCAGTATTAGTGGAATCAAATAAATACAGTTATTGCAATTTGCTTAAGTTATGTTATGTCCATGTACACAGTGGTGGAAGCTGGATGTGGCCTAAGTGAATGGTCTGGCATTGTTAACACAGCTGCAGCTTATTAAACAATAGAAGTGGCTTTAAATTTGTCCGGAAAGAGAGTGTGCAAGTGTGTGTGGGGTGTGTGTGTGTGTGTGTGTGCGCGCGCGTGTGGCAACATTACTCTGATTAAAACATTTCTGCTGCTACTGCAAATACCACTGTTAATTTGAATTGGCTTATTACCTCAGTTGCTCTCAATGATGCTCTGGGGGGTATATCACTTTCATATTGTCTGAATTTGTTCCTGCCACCAGGACCTGGCCAACCTATGGGCATTTTTACAGGCATCCTATTAGCTAAGAATAGGGCATTCAGCCTCTTCTCTTACAAATAGAAATTTCTCCAGGGACTGCAACCTCCTGTTGAAAGCCAAGCCTCCTGTCAAGGTTCATTGGTACAAAATGTGAGCCTAATAATGCTTTGAATTTCACACGGTGCTTTTCACCTGTGGCTTGCACAAGGCTTTGTGGTTATTAGCTCATTAATCTTCTCCCTGAGCCCTGTTCAGAAGGTAGTGTTAGATGTTTTCACTCTTTCATACCTTTTGAACCTAAAAGGTAGACTGGCCATAAGTGTCACTGCCAGGCCTAATGCTGTAGTCCAGGGGTTCTTAACCTTTGTGACATCGATCGCTAAGGTATTCTGTTAAATCCTGTGCACCCTATGCAGAGTAACGTTTTTACAAGCACACAATAAAATACTTATGTTTACAAAGGAACCCAAATGTATTGAAATACAGTTACCTTTATTATATATTTAAAAGGAAAAGCAAGTTGTGCATAATAGATTTGCAGTTTCATGTGCAATAATCTTTTTTATTATGCTTTGTTATGAAAATGCTTGTTTTATTCCATAAATTAAAAAGAAAATAAAAACAAATAAAAAAGAAATACAGTTACCAGGATACTGAAAAAATAAGTTCACAGATCTTAGGTTTGAAACCCTGCCCTAATTGCTAGTACCCTTCCCCTAAAAATTATCACATACACACAGACACACAGTCACACAGACACAGACACAGACAGAGAGACAGACACACACACACACACACACACATACACACACACAATACTGTCCCCTTTATAAAACCTCTTAGAGCAAAGACAGTTTTTTCTTTGTATTGTGAGCACTGAGCGCAGTGTTTGGTACTTAGTGTAGGGGCTAAAAAATATGATTATTGAATTGGATTATGTTGTTCCATTATGTCTTACAGGTTTTTGTTCATATGTCACATCTCTCAACAGCACTGTAAGCTCCATGAGGGCAAGGAACAAGCCTTTCTTTGTTCCCCAATTTTTGTGTTCCCCTAGCTACTAACAGAGTTCTGTGTGGGTGCTTAAGATGTTAGTTTGATGGAAATTAATAGGCCTCCTCTTTCTTCCTTACCTGTTCATCTTCAAGACAGGAATCCTTTGTTCCCCAATTAAGATCACAAGAGATGCAAGATTTCGCAGCTGATAAGTTCTGTAAAGAATGACTTCCTTTCCTGTTCCACTTTCCCCAGCCTATACTCTTCACAATTTGAGGCCTGTGTTCTCCTCCTAGGTATTCTTCTTAGAGCATACAACTCTATTTGTTCTCCACCTTCCTCATTGAAACTCAGTTGGCTCCAGTGTAGTAGAAGCCAGGAATAAACATATCTCCTTTTGTGAAAAAAATGTGCATGTCTCTCTCTCTCTCTCTCTCTCTCTCCATCCATCCACATGTATGTGTATATGTATTTATATAAATATATATTTTTATGTATTTGTATACATCTGTATGTATTTATATAAATATGTTTAAAAGTATCCTTTCTATGTGTGTACATATGTTCTATATGCATATATACACAAATATACATACAAATGCGTATACATATACACATGTGCATACATACATGTAAATGTATATGTGTGTGTGTATATACATGTATGTATACACACACACACATATTGTAAGTGTCCCTGATCTCATTGAATGCTTTGGCATAATGAGCAGCACTTTCAAGGACGGTGGGCAACAAGAGAGAAGAGATAAAAAAATGTGTTGATACATTGTTACCCAACAAAAGCACTTAGGACAGCACATTCAGAGATGTTGTCAGGTAGTTAGGACTATATTCCATTTAAAAGATGCTATGGAGTCTTGATCTTAATAGAAAAGCTTTTATGTTCTGGGTTAAATTTAAAAGAAAATCAGGTTATGTTTTGGTTTTCTTTTAAGCCCTTTGTGGGGGCACTATTTTTTTCCATTCAAAGCCTAGGATCAAAAATGCAATGTGAAAAAGAGGTAAAGTGATCAGCTTTGTGTCTCAAACTGCATCTTGGGTTCAGTGCCTGGAACATAAAAGGCACATAATAGATGTGTGTTGATTGACAAATAATCTAAGTGAGATATGCAATAGCTTCCCAAAAAACCCTTTAAATAATAGTAGTAGTATTTGTCTTCAACAAGAGATCACTTACATCTTTGGCTTTCAAGGGATTGGAGAATTTTTCATGGTGAGTCATATCCTTTTTGTAATATTAACAATAATAGCCAACATTTACATATATGTATATATAGCTTACAAAGCACTATAAATGTCATCTCACTTGATATACATGCATATATACACATATATGTGTATGTGAATATGCACAATATGTGAGAGATTTGAGGATGTTTTAAAGAAAGAGCGCTCTCTAGACATTAGAAATAGTGACCCAAAATGAAAACTACCCAAGATTTCTTTCAATTCTATAAATTCCATTGTGCTTTCATCTTATTCTGCACATTCTAAAAATTCAGTTGCTGGCTGTATCCCTGTGGCTTTCTCTTTTCCCAAAACCTTATCAACCTCCCTTTGGGACTAAACATTTTCCCGTTTTGCTGATTTTTTTGGCAACCAGCTCTTACATTTCAACCATACACTATCTTCAAAACACCAGCCTGGAGTCATCCTGCATGGTCTTCTCCCTGGCTTCTTTTGTAACTGACATTGTGTTGGGCTTGTCAGTAATTGTAAAGTGATTCTGCTGTTCGAGGTAAGAACGTCAAGAATCATTTAAGTACCTCTTATGTGCCAGCACTGTTCTAAGTGCAAAGGATACAAAGGAAATTTTGAAGTCATTAGGGTCTGGTTTTTGCTTTTACCCCTTCCTCCTCCAATGTGCTAAACCAACATTTGGGCAGTGCCAAGAAGTAGTGGAAAAATTGTTGGTCTTGGAGTCACAAGACCAGAGAGGCCTCTTAACAGTGCCATAGATTCATAGCTCAGAGGGACCTGAGGAGTCATTTAATCCAACCCCTTTGTTCTATATATAAGGAAACTGAGGCCCAGAAAGGTTAGCTGAGTTGAGTTAATATCACACAGGGAGTCAGCCCAGTGGTATAGTTGATAGAACTCTGGGCCTAGATTCAGGAAGGCTTGAGTTCAAATTTGGTCTCAGATAGCTATGACCCTGGACCAGTCTCTCTCAGCTTCCAAAATGCAGGTAATAATCACCTACCTCCCAAGGTTATTGTGAAGATCAAATGAAGTAATAGTCATAAAACATTTAGCACAGTGCCTGGTACATAGTAGGTTCTTAATAAAGGCTTGTTTCCTTTCCTTCCCCCTTTCCTTCCCCTTTAGTGGCAAAACTGGGGTTTGAACCTGGGCCTTCTGACACTAAGTCCAGTGCTATATTCCCTATATCAAGCCATAGCAAATTAATTGATCTTGGAACCTCAGTTTTCTTATCTGCAAAATGAGACTGATTTTCATATTCTGCACCCCACTGGGTTGTTGTGAAGAAAGCAACTTGCAAACCTGAAAACACTCTGCAAATGTGAATTACAGTCTCTAAGATAAAGTTACAGTCTCCATGAGAAGAGGAGCTGCCCCTCTGAGGACCCAACTGGAATGGTCCAGTTGAGCAATATAGTTTCTTTTCTCTTCTTTCCTCTCCTCACCTCCTCTCTCCCCTTCTTCCTTCTCCTTCCCTTCATTCCCCTCCTCTTCTTTTTTCTTTTTTTCTTTTCTCTGTCCACATAGGGTATCATACCCTTACCTACAGGTACTCAACCCAAAGGAATGCAAATTTTGATTTCTGAAACTTTTTTTTTCCCTTAAGGACCAGCCTTAAAGCCAAATCACTTTGGCTTTCATTGATTGGCCAACAATAGGTCCCAGACCAACTTCCACTTGGTTTAGGCCCTGATTGGCTCAGGATGAATATAGGTAGCAATCATTTCTGTTTTGGTCAGAAATCCTGAGGCTCTTTCTCTCCCAAATTTCTTTCTTCCTTTTCCTTCCTTCTTTCCTTCCTTCCTTCCTTCCTTCCTTCCTTCCTCCCTCCCTCCCTCCCTCCCTCCCTCCCTCCCTTTCTTTCTTTCTTTCTTTCTTTCTTTCTTTCTTTCTTTCTTTCTTTCTCCCTTCCTTCCTCTCTCTCTCTCTCTCTCTCTCTCTCTCTCTCTCTCTCTCTCTCTCTCTCTCTCTCTTCCTT
This sequence comes from Phalanger gymnotis, assembly GCA_028646595.1. NCBI lineage: Eukaryota > Metazoa > Chordata > Mammalia > Diprotodontia > Phalangeridae > Phalanger > Phalanger gymnotis. The sequence continues at coordinate 104,845,870 of CM053622.1, forward strand.
CCTTTCTTCCTTCCTTCCTTCCTTCCTTTCTTTCTTTTTTTACTGGGTAAAGAGGTCATTCTCTACCTCATTTCTTATTTTGCCTTAATCACTGAATGGGCGTTGCCTCAGTCAGACTGAGACCTGTTAAAAACCTTATCTTAAAAAGACCAAGGTGGGGGGGGCAGCTAAGTGGCACAGTAAGTAGAGCACCAGCCCTGGACTCAGGAACACCTGAGTTCAAATCTGGCCTCAGACACTTGGCACATGAACTAGCTGTATGACATTGGGCAAGTCACTTAACTCCAATTGCTTGCTCTGCCTTCCCCCCTCCAAAAAAAAAAGGCCAGGGTCTCCCATTGTATCCAGGGCCTTCTTCAGCCATCTTGATCTATATCTTGCCATGGACCCAGATGTCTCAGGAGGAGGCTGGTGACTTTGCATAGCCCTCCCTCACTTAAATCCAATTCACTTGCCTGTAATGACCTTTCTGGTGTCATGGTCCTTTTGGAGAACAAAAGACAAACAACAACAGCAATAGACATGCTTGCTTAAGAGACTGTTGAGCCTTGTTTCATATTCACTGTCCCTAAACGTGGAGGCAAAAAACTCTAAGCTTTTCTGAGGTCTGTTTTTTAGATAAAATCTTGAAATAGGACTCAGAAATGGAGACCTAAGTGATGGCATTGGTCCACACAATATTAGCAATGGCTTTCTATAGGCTTACTGAATAGTAGCTATACATCTGTGCATTTATTCTGGCTCCAGGAGCAAAGTGCACTTGACCAAGAAGGGTTAGTACAACTAGAACTGGGAAAGACACAAAAAGAAGGCAGGAAGGAAGGAAGGAAGGAAGGAAGGAAGGAAGGAAGGAAGGAAGGAAGGAAGGAAGGAAGGAAGGAAGGAAGGAAGGAAGGAAGGAAGGAAGGACAACATTCTCTGGGTGTCTTGTCCTTATGATCCAACTGTCTGTGTTTTCAGGCTTTTTCTTTTATCAAGACTTCCAAGAGCATAGTGAAAAAATTTCCAAAAGTCAATTAATGAGGTAGTTGTGAGTCCAATCCTAGTGTCATGCTTACAGGAGCCCTTGAATGGGAGCCAGGAGACCTATGGGTTGAGCCTAAACTCTGCCACCGACCTTGGACATGGCATTTCCCCCCTCCCCAAGCTTCACGCTTCTCATCTATCAAAATGGGAAGAGCAATGCCTCTACTACCCACTCGTGTTATCACAGGGAAAGTGTAGTAGTATGTAGTACCATATGAATGTGGAAATACTTGGGGAGAAGTGTGCATAGTAGGCACACACAAAAAATTGTCAGGTGAATGAGTAGAGCAGATGCCGTAATTTGGAAAGATTAGTGAAGGGAGGGGATTTTAAAGATCCTTGGTGTTTCTAAGCTGTTTGGAACTAGCCAGCGGTTCCATACCTCCTGTAGAGCCTAGCAGCTAGGTGGAACAGGGCACTAGGTCTGAAGTTAAAAACTCCTGAGCTCAAATGCTACCCTAGGCATGTATTAGCGTTGGGACTCCAGGCAAAGTCACTTGACCTTTCTCAGCCTCAGTTTTTTTATCTGTAAAATAGGGATAACAATCACAACTACCTCACAGGATTCTTGTGAGACAGTATACAGGAAGTTCTTTGAACGGCTTAAAGGAGTGCATGATGCTAACTCTTATTATCTTGGAAGCTTCTCTTCACTGGAGCTTTCTGCTACAGTGGAGCCCTGGTGGTGGGTAGTAAATAATCTTTCTATATCTTTCTATTATTCTATTCTATATTTTTCTATTATTCTATTCTGTTATCATACACATACATATATACATACACAATATACATACATGTATGAATACACGCATATAGACACAATATGCATGTGTATGTGTATTCATACATGTATGTATGTATATTCAGTGACACATGGAGAAGAAATGTACTGAAGAAGATTCCCAGTCAGAGGACTTGAGTTTGAATCCTACCTTTGCTACTTGCTCTCTATATGACATTGGGCAATTCAACTAATCAATCAACAGTATTCACTTAGGCTCTCTGACCCCAGTTTCCATATCTATAAATGAGGAAATTGAACTAGACCTCTAAGTTCCTTTCCAGTTCTATATCTATGAACCTTTGAGTTCCAGTCCTGGATGGCACTAGGTAGTTCCAACTCATCACATATCCTAAGCATGGACACCTGACCCTGCTCCCTCATAAGAATGACCAGGTTTAAAAGCCATTCCCCAATAGATCAATTTATGTGAAATAATCAAATTATGTGAAAAGCATTCCTTGAAAGAAGAATTAAAGACTATTAACAATGATATGAAATCAAAAGAATGAGAGAAAGGCAGATCAAAACAACCCTAAGATTTCATCTCACACCCTGAAAATATGACTAGATGATAAAAGGTGGGAAGAGTCAATTGTGGAAGGATTTCAGGAAGATAGGCATACTAGTGCATTGTTGGTAGAGCTGTTAAGTGGTGCAACTTTGGAAAGCAATTAGGAATTATGCAAATAAAGTGACTAAAATGTCCAAACCTTTTGACCAAAAGATCCTCCTACCAAAAGACCCTGCCCCAGGGAGGAAATCGATAAGAAAAAAGTCAGAGTATTCATCAAAATAATTATAGCATCACTTTTTATAGTAGCAGAGAACTGGAAACAAAGTAGCTGTCTGTTGATTGGAGAATGGGTAAACAAAGATCTATATGAAGTAATACAGAGTGATGTAAGTAGAGCTAAGAAAACCATACACAATGACTGTAAAAAGTGTATTTAGAAAGAGTAACCCCAAAAAAATGAACACTGCAAAATTATGTAGAATAAATATGGAACCAAAGAAGGGATACAAGAAATTGCCTTATGGTGTCCATGAGTATGGACATATTCGCACATACTTTCAGACTTTTATGATTTGTTGATCTGTTTCTTTTCCCTTTTTTCCTTTAAAATATTATTTGTTATATAGGGTAGATCCCTGGGAAGAGGAAGATTATTGCAAGAATTTTAGTGAAATTTAAAAAAGACATCAATAAATTTTTATTAAAAAAAATGACTAAGTTTCTTCCAGGAATGGAGATGAAAAACCTAGGGAGATAGGATACTGGCAATTCATTATTTATGAAATGTATCAGAACTATTTAGTCTTGCTAAGTAATACCAATTACCATAGCTAGTGCAGACATCTGTGCAGAGTCTGTGTTTTCAGGACAACTAACTCCCTCTCCCAGGAGAGAAGGACTAGTGATGGAATGCTGGAGTTAAACTCCACAGCTGTAGTCATTGGAAGCCAAAAAGTTGTTTCCCCTTGTGACTTCCATCGATCTGGAGAAGAATTATTTTAGCCACAGAACAGTGAGTTCACAAGCATTTACTGAGTACCTACTGATATGCCGAGAACTATTTATAGTTGGTGCAGATCAGGGACATGAAAATAAAAGAAAAGATATAATCAATTCCTTGGAGAAGGTTATGGCATTTATGTGGATATGGGATGTTTTTATTGAGGGGAAAGGACAGGATTCACAGGCATGGGGAGTAGGTGGACTTAAAGAGCACAACAGACTTGGTTAGCCCAAGGTAGGTGATATCATAAGACAACATCTAGGTTCTTTAAATGAGTTCAGCTCTCCAGGTTGTTGAACTAAAAGCAAAGAAATTATAGATATAATTGCTGAGTTACTATTGGCAATAAATAATCATGGCAAAAGGAGAAAGGTGCTGAAACAATAGAAGGAAAACATTGTTCCTGTTTTCAAAATGGGATAAAATTTTGATTCTTATAGACTAGAGAATAGAGTCTTAAAAAGGAAAACAGTGATTACCAGGAACCATTGTAGGTTCAATAAGACAAATCATGTCCAACTAATTTCATTTTGTTTTTCATATTGTTATTGGGATGTTAGTTTAGGAGAATATCAAAGCCAACAAACATCTGGATTTCAGTAAGCCATGTGCCATAGTTTCTCATGAGTCTTGTAGAAAAAGTTTAGAATTTGTAACTGGTTGAACAACAATAATTGAATGTTGGTTAATGGACTAAAGCCAAACTGGAGGTAGGTCTCCAGTGGCATGCTACAGGTCGATATCATAACTTTGTCTTATTCAACATTTATGTCAGTTACTTAGATAACAATATACAAGATTTGTGGTGACACAAAAAGCTGGAGTTAGTGGGAAATCTAATATGTTGGGTAATAGAATTATGTCTCAAAAATCTCGACAGACTGACATGGAGTCAGATTTTATAATATGAAATTTAAAAAGGATAAATGTAAAATCAGCAAGCATTTATTAAGTTTCTCGTATGTTTTAAGTTCTGGGGATACAAACATAAGCCAAGAAGAAAGACAGTCTAGGACGTCTAGGAGCTTATATTCTTACGGAGTAAGAGAGCATGTAAAAGGGAGCTGAAAGGGAGAGAGAAGTGGAAAGACATTAAGGTACCTGGCTTGGGAGCATTGTAGAAAAAGTCCATCAGAGTCAGGAGTGTAGCAAAGAAGACATAGGTCTGAGCCTCATCCTCAAAATGGAGGTTCTAGTTGGTGTGTGTGTTGTTGTTGTTGTTTTATCTAGAGTTTTTGTTTGTTTTGTTTTGTTTTCTAATCAGAGAGCAGGGCTGAAAGGGCAGAGGGTACTTCTGATGTGTGAAGTCCAGGGTGGAGTGAGTTTCAGGGTGAATAAGTTTCTGGGGTAATGCAGAAAAAGTTTGGGAGACTCAAGTGCAGCATAGAGAAGAAAATCCTTGTACTGTACATGGATTTCTATCCCCACTCTCACCAAAACAAAATCTGTAAGTATAAAATTGGGGGACATTTAGTTAAACAGCAATTCAAATGCAAAGACACATAGGGGGTTTTATTGAAGGTGAGCTCTGTATGAGTCAGTGGGCTGCCATGGCTGCTACAAAATGAAAAAGATGTTAGGCTGCATTCCCAGAAGTCCAGAACAAGAGAGTTTAGATCCCCACTGTGTTGTGCTGGTCAGATCACATTTGAAGTTCATTTCTGGGCATCCCATTTTAAGAGGGAAGTTGACAAACAAGAAACTGGTTATTTTTAGTTTGGAGAAGAGAATTATGGGGAGAATGTGATGACTATCTTCACATATTTAAAGGGCTATCATAAGAACAAGTTAACTTTGTTCTGTGTGTCCTCAGAAGGCAGAAGATTTAAGACTAAGCTTTGAAGACTGGAATGAGATGCCATAAGAAAGATCAAGTTTATGGTCAGAGGGAATGTTCAGAAGTTCCTGGATTATCACCCCATGTCAATGGTGAATAAAAACAGATTCTTGCTTGTGGTGGAAAGCTGACCTATGTAACCTCTGAGGTCCCTTTCAATTCAAAGATTTCTTTTATGCTAGAGAAGGTTACCTGAAAGTTGAGCCGGGTTTGGGAAGTGGTAATGGATATGGGCTGGTAGAGAAAAAGCACTAACCCATCTCAGGTGGAGAGGAGGTCATTGGCAAACTCTTGTTTAGGGCTGCCTTAATGCTGTGGTAACAGTTGGTTGGTTCATAAAAGTAGAACTAAAAGGGATCTTAGAAGTCATCTCATCCAACAACCTCTTTTATAGGTGAGGGAACTGAGACTTAGAGGGGGAAAGGGATTTGTTCCAAGTCACATAGGTAGCAATGGGTAGAGCCAGGTCTGGATGTTTAACCCCTCATTTCATATTCCAAGTAGAATGCTTTTTCCACTCAGAGCAGTGAACTTCCATGTGAAGCCAAGTTAAGAAATTTTACAGTTCATAGGCTCAACAATTCACATGCTAATCACGTAAGTTCTGCCTCAGTATCCTCATCTGCAAAATGAGGGTAAGATCATAATGCCTGTAGCATTTAACTCACAAGACTGTTTTGAGGATCAAATGAGGAAATGCATATAAAATATTTGGCAAGAACCAGAACATTATACATGATTACAGACACATGGTATCTGTAATGACTAACTTTGATAGGCTTGGCTCTTCTCAGCAATACAAGGTTCTAGGACAGTTCCAAAAGACATATGATGGAAAAGTCATCCACATCCAGAGAAGTATTAGAGAGTCTGGATGCAGACTGAGGCAAACTATTTGCTCTCTCTTTTTTTCCTTTTTTGGTTTTGTTTCTTCTTTCTCATGGTTCATTCCATTGGTTCTAATTCTTCTTTACAACTTGACTATTGTGAAAATAAGTTTAATGTGAAGGTGTATGTAGAGCCTATATTGGATTGCATGCCATCTTGGAGGCAGGGGGAAGGGGAAGAAAATTTGGAACTCAAAAACTTGTGGAACTGAGTGTTGCAAGCTAAAAATAAAAAAAAAATTTAAATATTTTGCAAACCTTCAAGTGCCATAAGTGTCTGTAATGGTTTTCCCTGAGCCCCAGTTTCTTTATCTCTAAAATACGGACAATAATATTTGGGTCAGGAGTTGTTGTCAATGCCAAATAAAAGAAGAATAGATAAAGCACTTTGAAAACTATAAAGCAGTATTCAAATCAATTAGGAAGCATTTATTAAGTGCCTGCTGTGTGTAAACCATTGTGTGAAGTATCAAGGTGGTATGGAAGGGAGGGGATTAATTAAGTAAATAGATGTAATCCTGTTCTCGAACAGCTGCCCAGCATGTGGGGGAGATCAGACATACGATTTTTGACATCAAATGAATTTCATCATTTTTAATTGCTTTGCCTTTTAAAACTGTTTATTGATACATTGGCTTTTACATCACCTTCATCTGCTGGGAACTATCTCCAGTCGTCCTGATCTGTATCTTGCCACTGGATCCACGTGGCTCCAGAGGAGAAAGTGAGGCTGGTGACTTTGCACAGCCCTCCCTCACTTAAATCCAATTCACTTTGAGTCATGGCATCACCTTCCTGATATCATGGTCCTCTTGGAGAGCAAAGCACAAACAACAACAGCCTTCATTTCCGGATATATCCCCCCCTACCAAGGCAGGGAAGAGGTCAGGGCAGTCTTTGTTCAAAGGATTTTCAAAAGAGGAAAAAAAGCAACTTAGCAAAATCAATCAACCCATCCGTCAGTATCTTCCATATTTTCATGCCCATAATTCTCCATATCTGCAAAGAAAAAAGGGAAAGCCGTGCATTTTCTCAGCTCTTGGTCTTTATACTCATAGGTTGTTCAGTTTCCTTTTGGCCACTGTTGTTTCTATTTCCATTTTTATTATTATTGGCCTTATTTTTTTTTAAATCAATCCTCCCTTATCAATCGATCAACAAGTAGTTGTTAAGCATCTCGGTGTGCCCAGTGCACTATGCTAGGTGTTAGTAATACCATGACAAAAATAAGCCAGCCTTGCCCTCAAGAAGCTTATATTCTATGTATATAAATACACAGAAATTAGAAGATAGTACTGATAAAAAGAAAGCTGGAAAGAAAAATGACCGAAGGTTCCCTGATTGCTCTACCAACTGAGGTATCTTTGGAAAGACATGGGTTTAAGTCCTGGATCTAACAGTTACCGTGTAACCTTGGACAAGTCATTTAACTCCGTGGATCCTATTAAATGTGCATAATCTTATCATTCCCTTACTTTCAGGATTATTGGAAGGAAAGCTCATAGTAAGCCTTAAAGCACTATGTAAATTTGAACTATCTTTTATTCTAAGTTTCCTCAGAGAATTGGAGGTGGTACATATTTAATGTGGTATCTTCTGCTTTTCATTGCTATGCCCCCAATATAGATACTTTAAAAATGCCGCTTTCTTCTTCTCTTGTCTTGGGCAGGCTCTGGAGAATTGGACCAGCTGCTATTAGGCATGCCGATGATTTACAGATGACCTGTTTCAATTCCTAGCACTCTGCCTTACACCAGATAGGCACTTAAATGCTTGTTGGATTGAACAGTGTTTAATGGTGCCAGGTAGTGAGTTAATAAATAGTCAATCAATAGATAATAAGCATTTATTAAGTGCCTAATACGTGCTGGGCATTGTGCTAATCACTGGGGACATGAAGAAAGGCAAAAGATAGTTCCATATCTCAATCTAATGGGGGAGGTTAGATGAAAATAAGTATTAGAAACAAGATATATACAGGTTAAATTGGAGATGATCAACAGAGGGAAGGCACTAGCATTAAAGGGGAACTTGGACAGGGTCCCCATCGATATTGAGATTTTAACTGAGACTTTAAGGAAACCAATGAAGATTCATACTGAATCACAGCATCCTTCCCACAGCTGGAAGGAACTTCCCTCATGCCTGGAATGCTCTCCAGGCAGGGGAGACAGCCAGGGAAAATACCTGGAGTATAGGGATCAAGTATCTTATTCAAGGAGCAGCTAGGTGGTGCAATGGATAGAGCCTGGAGTCAGGAAGACCTGAGTTCAAATCACCTTCATTCACTTATGAGTTGTGTGACTCTGGGCAAGTCACTTAACTCTGTTGGCCTCAGTTTCCTCATCTGTAAAATGACTTGGAGCAGGAAATGGCAAACCACTCTTGTATCTCTCTCAAGAAAACCCCAAATGGGGTCATGAAGAGTTGGACACGACTGAGACAATTGAACAATAGCAAAAACAATTCAAGGAATGGCAAGGAGGCAAGTAAGATATGAGAAAATTGTGAAGGTAGGTTATGAAGGGATTTGAATGCCGAAAAAAAAGATTTTATATTTGATCATGAAGGTTTATAGGGAACCACTGGAGTATATTCAAGGGGTGGGGTAGTACTAAGGTGGGATAGTTGGTAGGCATTGGCAGGGGGTGATATTGTCATACCTGTGTGAATTGTCAGAAGATCACTGACAGCCGGAGTGGAGATAATATTAAATGGTATTTATATAATGCAAAGCACTTTGCATATGTTATCTCATTTGATTGAGTCCCCTGTTCCCCTCCTCAAGCAGAGGCTGAACAAAAAGGATGTTGTAGGAAGAATTTCTGTTCAGATATAGGTTAGACTGGATGACCTCTGAGTTCCCCTCTAGCTCTGGGATACTGTGATTCAGTATGACTGCTATAGTTTCTAGACTTCATAAGCTCAGAAAGGAAAAGTTGACCTTGTGGTGCCCTCTCTGAAGCACAGCTTTGTGGCTCTGTTGGAGTGGTGACACTCAGCAGGGGACTTGTAGACAAAATGCATGGCTTTCTATGTTTGGGAAACCTCTGCACCGTGGAAATTGTTCTAGGTCCCTCTGCAGTGTGCACTGACCTGCCTGCTGCTAGGTAACTCACAGGCAAGAGCAATCCCTCCCTCTTCCCCCCCCCCCCCCCCCCCCCCCCCCCCCCCCCCCCCCCCCCCCCCCCCCCCGCCCCGCCACCATACACACACCTCTCTCCAGCAGAGAGGGAGCTTTCAACAACAGAACCAACCCCATGCGTCTTGAGCACTTAACAAAACAATTTAATGCACATGTAATTAAATAATTGGGCCAATGGAAGGTACAGCTCCTTGGCTGACTCTCCACAATCTGCTTTGTACACCTGTCTGTGATCTCTCTTCAGTGCCCTTTGGGGAGGGGATGGGGAGAATGGAACAATTTATGATATCATTACCTATAAAAGCTGTCTTTAAAACTTTACTGGGGACTGGGGAACATATATAGCAAGCAGTCTGAAAATATAAATAGGTTGGAGTTGATAAATAAACTCTGAATATCAGCAGTCTCTCTATTCCGTTGTTGTGCGTCCTTCATTTCCAAAGAAGACCAGTAATTTCATGTGTGTTGTCTTGACTTGCAAGTGAATTGGATTTAAGTGAGGCAGAGTTCTCTTCCAGAGACACTGAAGTCCAAAGGCAGGAAAAAAGTCAAGATGTTGAGCAATGGCCTGGATGCAGTGGATGACCTTGGCACCTTCGATGCCTAACCAGGCTCTAAGGGCTGCACAGCACCTACTTCAGCCACTTGCGTAGTAGTTGGAACAAATCGTTCTCATGTACCCATTCTACTGGGGAAGGTCTTTACGTGCTTGGGGCAGACATTTCCCTAACTCACCAATGGGTTTGAAGCCTGTTGGTTATCATCAGCCTGGTTTAGCCCATCTGCCAACATGGTTTACCAGAGTGTGGGCTGCACATGCTACAGCTTCTTGAAGCCACAGTTGAGAGTTGAGTGCCAGGTGAACACTAAAGGTGGATGAACAACTCTGAAAAGGGCTTGGCAAGCCCTCACACCAGAGATGCTAGTCCTCCCTGAACATAAGGCATATACCGCAAGAGTAATTTTGTTCAGTAGTCAGGTAACAAATGTGCGATGCATTTGTACTGTTAGGCTTTATGCTTATACACTGCACGTTCCTATATATTATAGGCTAGAATTATTTAAAAAGATCTGGGATTCTAGCTATGTGGATACTCCCTTTAACTGATGCAGATAGCAAGCTTTCTGTGACTTATAGATAGTTTGAGTATCTGTGGCCAAAAATAACTCTTCAGCATCTGGTGGTAGAGCCTTTGGTGATGGGCTTCTGGGAAATGGGCTGGGCAGGCCCTCCAACAACAGATGCAGCCCATTACCAGGCTTGAATCTGAATCCCTTCCAGCTTACCAAGACTTGTTGGAATTTGTGTTCTGCTGGCACAGACTTTGAGAACTCAGGGTTACCTACCCTACAGCCGTCTCTATACTGCCACAAGGAGGCATTAGAATAGGACACAACACTGACTACAAACCACCAGAATTCCCATCTGCTAGTACTGCTTCCTTCCAAAGCAGTATCATGTATTTCTTTAACCCTTTCAGACCTGTAATAACCACTCTGGGGGTAGCTTCAATCATCCACTCAATCTAGGACCAACAGAATATAGGCTTTACTTCTCTCCCAGGTTGTCACTCAAGCTGCCATACTCTAGGTATGCCCAACTCCTTCACCTCCTACCCTTTTTCCAGCTCTGGAGTCATAATCAAATCAGTTGCGAAAGGGTATGACAATCTACTTTCTCATAACTCTATTCAACATCCATGTAACTTTCCAAACCAAAATATCCCTCCTTGACCACCATTCTACTATAGATGTTGTCTCTATTCCTATTAAAATGTAAGCTCCTTGGGGGCAGGAGCTCTCTTCCATTTTGTCTCTATATCCCCACCACTGGCACAGAGTAAGTGATTAATAAGTGCTTCTTCTTTTATTCATTTACTTTTTCTCTCCATTCATTTGTTCATGTTTTCTTCACCAGTAGAATGTTATCTCCATAAGGACAGTGACTGTGTCATTCTGTCTTTGTATCCTCCACAGCAGTTAGCCTAGTACTTGGCACATAGAAAGGGTTTAGTACACATTAATTGATTATTGAAAATATTTAGAATATAGCATATTTATGAAGACTATATAGGAAATGCCTGCTGTTGGACACCCCATCGCCAACTTACCTATGGCAGAGTAGAGGAATCCCAAGGAGCTGCCTGAGGCTTAGAGAGGTTATGTGATTTGGACAGGGTCACACAGCTAGTAAGTGGCACAGACAGGATTTAAACTCAAGACCTCCAGACTCCCAGCCCAGCATACAATACAGTAAACAGCACCATTTCTGTGCTCACTAAAATAATAAACCCGGTCGAATCCTCTGCTGAAGTCCTTGAGTTTTCAAAAGCTCTGCTTGTGGAGTGCAGGCTCTGGCAGGTCCCACTGAGCTGGAAAGGCTGATGGAATGAACCTGGCAACAGACCAGCTCTGTTCTCTGAGGACTAGTCTATCACACTTCAGAAACTGGCCAGCAGGGCATGAATAGCATTAGGCCATGACAACTTATTAAACTATTTAGGTGCATTGGAGTTGCAATATTCATAAAGGGAATCTCCATACTCTCCCACTTCCCACTTCCAACAGGGCTCCCATGAGATCATGGGTCTTTGAAGTCTATCTAGTGGTGCAGAGGAGGAAAGCACTAGGCCTGGGTCCAAATCCTGAGTTTTCTCCTTACCATCTGTATGATCTTGGAAATGTCACTTAATTTTTCTGTGCCACAGTTTCTTTACTTGCAACATTAGATTAATACGTACCTACCTCACAGAGTAATTGTGGGCAAACTGCTCTGTAAGTTGTAAAGGGATAGAGACTGGACCTGTGATATAAGGAACTCAGGTGTGAAAAGACTCTCCTAATGCAACTGATAGTCTTAAAGAGTTGCTTAGAATACTGAGAGATCAAGGGTTTCCCAAGGTCACACATACAGCCAGTATGAATGTAATGGCTGGGCTGCCCAACAGGAACCTAGTCCTTCGTGTGTGTACAGTATGTTTAACCTGGTTCCAACCCACATAGATGTTTGAAAAACCTGCTTTTTTTTCAAGAAATTTGTGTTAACACTCAATGGAGGGGTCTTGACCTTGATTCAGAGCAAATATAAGTATTCTGTGTCTTATTTCCTAACTGGAAACAGCCTTTGGTAGGGAAGAGCAGGTAAATTGGGATGATTTTAATATTTTTGACTCCAGCCACCATTTTGATGAGTTTCCCCCAATGTCAATCACTAGTGATTATTGTCCCTGGTATAAATTTACCAGTTCCAGTTAGTATCTCCTTTATCATTTAAATATTTGATGTGTCTTCAATATAATTGATGAGCAATTAACACCAGTTAGCTTTTACAAGGATATTTACTATGATATAGAAAAAAAACAAAAAAACTCCAATACGAAAACATCCCCCTGCACCCCGTTCTTTACCACATCAGTCCCTTTGAAATGTGAACTCAAAGATAATATGATTGCTACTAAATGTTTTCCACACAAAATTCGTATCTAGCTGTAGCGTAACTACTGAATAACTTGTTCCCTTGCCTATAGCATGGCTGCCAGGGAGATTCATGGCTGATCTGGGTCAAGCAGGTTTCTTCTTGGAGATGTATTGGTTCTCCCCCCACCACCTGATACACACACACACGCACACACGCACACAATGCCTAGAGCTTATAGTAACTTCTTGCCTCATTTACCTCCAGGGAAAGAGAGAGCTAGATTTCTCCTGTTGGAGTTTTTTTTTTTTTTGTATTTGCATGCAGTTCCAGATTAGCAGCTAATTAAAATGCTTCTCTAAGAAGGCCTCTCTAAGAAGGAAAGACTGGCACCTAGACCGCTAGGAAGGACGCCTCCATTACATCTTCATAAATGTCGATAAGCAGGCTCAACTACCATCCGCTGGGTTGGCACCAGGCAGAATGCATTTCACATGTTTACAGCACTGGTTCCATGGCCATTTCCCCCTCCTCTCTTTTTCTTTGAGTGGCAGGTGGGACTGAAACCCAAGCTTCCTTGGCTAAGAGGCAGGTTCTCTCTCTACTAAATTGTGCTGCCTATAAAACTGTAAGGCACTTTTTAAATTTAAGCTATTGAGAAATGGGTCAAATAGGTGGTTCAGCAGATAGAGTCTGGAGTCAGGAAGACCTGAGTTCAAATGTGACCTCAGATGGTTACTAGCTATATATGACCCTGGACAAGTCACTTAACCCTGTTTGCCTCAGTTTGTCATCTGTAAAATGAGCTGAAGAAGGAAATGACAAACCACTCTAATATCTCTGCCAAGAAAACCCCAAATGGGGTCATGAAGAGTTGGATACAACTGAAATGACTGAAGACCAACAGTTCGGAAATAAGTGTGGTATGGTGGGAAAAGCATTAAATCTGGCATCAGAGACTTGGGTATAAGTCTTGGCCTCTGCTACTAACAAGCTGCATGACTTTATCCAGTTTTCTCATCTATAAAAAGCGTGGCAAAGTGGAAAGAGTACATAGTCTGGAGCCGGAAGACGCCAGCTAAAGTCCTACCTCTGACACTTACCCTGTGTGGGACCCTGAGCAAGTCACCTAACCTCTCTGGGCCTCAGCTTCCATGGAGGTGATTTCAGAAGTCTCTTCCCACTTCAGTTCCTATGACACCCAGCCCCTAGTGCCTAACTACCCCCCCGCCCAACAAACAACAACAAAAAGTAATATTTCTCTTTTGTCTATTTTGCATAGACTCATATACATATATATGTATATATATGTACATGTATATGTATATATATGTACATGTATATGTATATATATGTATGTTCTCTCCCCTGATAGGATGTAAGCTCCTTGAGGTCAGGGACTGTTTCATTTTTGTCTTTTTATCGTGGTTATATAGCACTTAATAAATGCGTGTTGATCGATTGACTCTATTTGCCCTACAAGATGCATAGCTGGCAAAATCCATGATGAAGATGATGACGTTGATAATAGCTTGAGCAAGTCATTTAAGCTCCTTGGGCCTCAGTTTCCTCATTTTTAAAATTGGTGGAGGGATGGACTAAATGGGTTTTAACTCAGGATCAGCAGTGTGGCAATAATCATGGTGGCTAACGTTTATATAGTGTTTTAAGGTTCTCAAAGCTCTTTACAAATATCCTTGTCTGATCCTCACAAAACACTGTAAGGTAGGTGCTCTTATTATACCTACTTACAGTTGAGGAAACTGAGGCAGACAGGGTTAAGTGACTTGCCCAGGATCACACAGCTAGTAAGTGTCTGAGGCTGGATTTGAGCTCAGGTCTTCCTGATTCCAACTCTCTCACTCAAAGTGCCACCTTGCTGGTATAATAAGTTCCAGATTTGGAGTCAGAAAGACGTGGGGTCACCGACTCATAGATTCAAAGCTGGGAGACACCTTAGAGGACTTCTGTTCCAACTCCCTGATTTTACAGCTGGCAAAACTGAGGCACAAAGAGATTAAGTAAATTAAGATTGCATAGCTGGAAATTGAATACAGGTCTTCCTGACTTCCAGACCAATGCCTTATCCACTACACCATGCACTCTGTGGTTTACTAGCAGTGTGACCGTGAGTAAAATGGTTAACCTCTCTGAGCTTCAGGCAACTCTAAGATTTTAAGTTATAGGTAGGTTGTGATCTGCGTTAGTGGTTGTTGTTGAGTTCTTTCAGTCACATCTGACTCTTCGTTACCCCATTTGAGGTTTTCTTGGCAGAGATACTGGAGACATTTGCCATTTCCTTCTCTAGCTCCTTTTACAAATGAGGAAACTAAGGCAAACAGGGTTAAGTGACTTGCCCAGGATCACACAGCCAGTAAGTGTCTGAGACTGGATCTGAAACATAGTGTTCCTGACTCCAGGCCCAGAGTTCTATCTGCTAAGCCACGTAGCTGCCCATGTGTTAGTGGTAGGAGTCCTTAAACTTATGAAATCATAGTCAGAATGTATATATTAAATGCTGGCCCTGTGCTAAGCTCTGGGGATACAAAGAAAGCAAACACTTCCTTCTCTAAAGGAGTTCACAGTTTGACTGGAGGGAAAACATGCAGACAGCTACACAATAAGAAAATATACACAGGATAAATTAGTGATAATCAACAGGGAGAGGATATTAAAGG
Organism: Phalanger gymnotis; assembly: GCA_028646595.1. Taxonomy (NCBI): domain Eukaryota; kingdom Metazoa; phylum Chordata; class Mammalia; order Diprotodontia; family Phalangeridae; genus Phalanger; species Phalanger gymnotis. The sequence goes on from CM053622.1 coordinate 104,861,159, forward strand.
GCATTAGGAAGGCTTCCTGCAGAAGGTAGAACTTCAACTGGGTCTGAAGAAAGCCAGGAGCTAGAGAAGAGGAGAGACACAGTTCCAGGCATGGGTTGGGGGCCAGTCCATGAAAACGCCTGGAGTTTGCAGATGAAGTGTTTTGTGTAAGAAACAGCAGCACACCATTGTCACTGAATGGAAGAATAATTGGGGGTGTGTAATGTGGAAGCATATCAGAAAGGTAGGAAGGGGGCAGGTTTTCTTTTTGATCCTGAAGGCGGTATTTGTTGCATGGGGGTGGAAAGAGACATAGACTTCGACATAGTAATTAGATTTTGCTCAATATATTCTAGCTTGTGTAAACCTCTTTGGATTTTGGAGGAAACAGTGAGGAAAGGTAACAAACATATTTGAATAGAAAAGGGAAGGTTCTGGCTAGCAGAAAGCCTCCTAGGCCATATTGCTACACAATTTTGCTTCACCAACAGTAAATTTCCCATCTGTGACAGGATAAGAGGGGGCAAGGTAATAAGTAATGGAAAAATGGAAATTGAGAGACTGCCGGGAAAGAGTTTCTGAGCTGGGCAGTTCATTACCTGGTGATGTTTTAGTCTCATGATAGGATCAGGTTGCATCTTTTAAAAGCCTATAATCAGTAGTAATGCCAAGCACACAGCATGTCACCGCCAAAAATTTAGGAGTGGGACCCGTAGGTGGCAGGTGTCCACAAATGGGCTTCTCGGCAAGTTGGCAAAGGGCCTACAGGAGGATAGCAGGTGGCCCCCAAAGCCTGGGATCTGGCTGGGAATACCAGCTCTGGGATGGCTTCTGCTCAAAGCTATTTTTTCCTCCTCTCAACCCAAACAATTCTTTCTTTTAATGCATTTAACTGGAAAGTATGGGGCAGGGAGCAGGGCCTAATACACGGGGCCTCTCCTGGCTGGAGGCCTGGATTTCATCCCAATTAGAAACTAAATAAAAATGGATTTCCTGGCTCATCTCATCCTCGGTAAACATTTTGCCTGCCTTTGGAAACCACCAGCCTAGTTAAGTAACGCGTGCTGGACCTGGCAGGGAGGAGAACAGCAGGGCTTTTGACTGTCAATGCCAAGGGGAAGGGATAAATGAGGAGGGGATTTAAGAGGCCTGGCAGAAGAACATGCTTGACTCCAGCTGGTGCTACTTGTCATCTTTTAAAGGACCTTTGACTCTTGAAGTTGACTGCAATCCTTCTTTAAAATATTTAATAATAACTTGTATCTATATGGCAGTTTAAGGCTGAGAGAGATTTAAGTGACTTGCCTGGGCTCACAGAGCTAAGAAGTGTCTGAGTCAGGATCTGAACTCAGGTCTTCCTGAATCCAAAGACCAATGCTACCTTGCCAATGAAGGGCCTCTGTTGCAAAATATATAAAAATGGTTTATAGCCAGCTATTAGTATTCTCTTCCTCTTGAAATTACTTTGTGTAGTAAGAGAGCCACAGGTGTCCTAGTGACTAGAGAATCTGGTGTGGAGTCTGGAAGAGAATGAGACACTTGCTAGTTTTGTGACCTTGGGCAAGTCACTTAACCTCTGTTTACCTCAATTTCATTAACTACAAAATGGGGATAATAATAGCACCCACCTCACAGAGTTGTTGTGAGGCTCAAATGAGATATTATTTGTAAAGTGTTTAGTACAGTGCTTGGCATGTAGTAGGTTCTATATAAATCCTTATTCCCTTCCTTTCCCCCTTGTATACAGTTTATATTTCATCTGTGAATGTGTTGCATCATAAACAAATTCGAGGAACAAGGAACAAATTATCTTTTGGATCTATAGAGAGGAAAAGAGTCTGTGATTAAGTAAGTAATAGAGAGGATAGCACCACATAGAATAGATAATTTTGACTATATAATATTTAAAATTTTTTGCATAAACAAAACTAATATAGTTAAAATCAGAAGGGAAATGAGTAACTGGGAAAAACCTTTGCATCAATTTTCTCTGATAAAAGTCTCATATGCTATATATTCATGGAACTGAGCTAAATCTATAAGACTCAGAGCTGTTCCCTAACAGATAAATGGTCGAAGGATATGAACAATTTTGAAAAGAAGAAAAACTACCATATAAAAACATGCCATTAACTACCATGTTTAAAAAACAATCTGAATCACTAATAATTAGAGAAATATATACTATAGCAACTTTGAGGTTCTATCACACACCCATCCAATTAGCAAAAATGGCAAAAGAGGAAAATGACAAGTTTTCCTGTAGGAAGACAGGCACACTAATGCATTGTTGGTGGAGCTGTGAATTGATCTAGCCATTCTAAAAAGCAATTTGGAATTATCTCCCAAGAGTTACTAACCTGCACATGTTCTTTGACCCAGCTATATCACTGCTAGGCCTATATTCCAAAGAAATCAAAGAACGAGGACTAGGTCCTATATGTATAAAAATATTTATAGCAGTTCTTTTACTGATAGTCCAAAATGATAAACTAAGGGAATTTCCTCCTTATAGGGAAATGGCTAAACAAATTGTGTTATACAAAAGTAATGGGATATTATTAAGCCATAATAAATGAAAATGGATGGCTTCAGAGGAAACTGGAAAGACCTCCATGAATAATTGATGAAAAAAAAAGTGAGCTGACCTAGGCAATAGTTTATATGATGGTAACAACATTGTGAGAAAAGCAGTTTTGAAAGACTTCAGAACTCTGATCAACACCACCATGAGTCCAAATGAATGAAGATAAAACATGATATTCACTTCCTGTCAGAGAAGTGATGAATTTAAAATACAAAAAGAGATATACACTTTTTAACATGCTCAATGTACAAATTTGTCTTCCTAGACTATGCATTTATGTATTGAGTTCTTTATTTTTTTTCCTTTAATTTGCCCAAAATTGTGGGAGTGGAGATAATGGGAAGGATAGATTGATAAAAGAAAAAAAATCTGTGTATGTATTAGTCATTTCCTGAAGAATGAATGAATGAACAAATGAATTAATGAATGAGAAAACATCTATTAAACACTTACTCTGTGCCAAGCACTGGGCTAAGCCCTGGTAATAGAAATAGAAAAAGCAAGATGGTCCCTACCCTCAAGGACATCACACTCTAATTTTGAGAAGACAACATTAAAAGAAATTTATGCCACAGGGTGGATGGCAAGGCCAAGGAGTACTTCGGTTGTCATTAGGTCAGATGATGGTATAGAGGTATTCGAGACAGAGAAGCAGAAAGGGTGATTAGGCCTGGAAGACTTTGGAAGGCAACGGCAGGGCCCAAAGCAACTCCATCTCTCCAGAAAGAATAAAGTTGGTGATTCTCATTTTGTCCACTAGTAAGAAATGATTGATTTCTGGTGGCCTGGGCAGAGATAAGAGTGAGGGAAGAGAAAACAAGGAGAGATGTGAACTGGTCTTTTGTTGTCACATACCTATGTGCACAATCCTGGCACATAGTAAGTACCCAATAAATGTTTATTTAAATGAATTGAATAAAAATATTAAAAATGTTTGTTGTTGCTATAACTTAACAAGATAACATAGAATATGAGAATAGTAACAGATTATGTTGTTGTTCAGTCATGTCTGATTCTTCATGATCCCATTTGGGGTTTTCTTGGCAAAGATACTGGGATGTTTGCCGTTTCCTTCTCCAGCTCATTTTACAGATGAAGAAACTGAGGCAAACAGGGTTAAGTGATTTACCCAGAGTCACATAGCTAGTAAGTGTCTGAGGCCAGATCTGAAGTCAGGAAGATGAGTCAGTCTGACTCCAGCCTGGGCACTCTATCCACTGTACCATCTAGCTGTCCTATAGTAAAAGAACCATCAAGATTATTAATTGTAATAACATTGATGATAATTATGCTTTGCAGTCAAGCTTAGTGTATTTTTAAAAATAGAGAAAGTAATTTCTAAACCCAATAGATCTCCACATAAGAAGTGGAGAAAAATTTAATGAAGTTAGAAAAAAGATTGTATTTTAAAGCACACTAAAGAGATCTGGGGAAATTGGAGTTGTTTGGACAGTTATTTGAGGATTGTTTTTTTTTTTAATTAAGAACTAGCATTACATGAGGTGAGGTATGGGATCTGTACTTTTTCTGTAAATCAATCTAATTTCACAGTCCAGGTTTCATTGTTAGTATGATTTTTTTTAAATTGACTTTTGAAAATTAATAGTTAGCTGAATTTTCCCTGTGGGGTGAATACTTCCAGAGCAGCTTTCTTTGATTTAGTATGGCTTCTCAGACAGCTAGAAGCTCCTTGTTTACACCCAAGGACTCTAGGGAGATAAGAGGCATCATGGACTAGTAAAAGAAGTGCTGGTCCTAGTGTCAGAAGAGACCTAGAATTCCACCTCAGATACCTACTGGCTGGGTGGCCATGAGCAAGTTATTTGAGTTACTTAACCTGTGCTAAATCTCCCCACGTGTAATGTAGGGGAATAGTAATACCAGCCACAGAGCTATAACTGGGAATTCTGGTACTACATATACACACATGTTCACATATGTGTATATACATATACACATATACATATATATACACAACACATACGTGTACATATGTACACCTGCTCACATATACATATATTTATATATGTAGGCATATACATGTGCAAATATGGTATGTACAATAAACTAACATAAAACACAAAGATGTCTAAGATGTGCATATAATTCAATATATGTTTATGTATACACATATTCACTTGCATATATGTGTTCATACACACAATACATGCATATAATCATATATGCACATATATAACATACATGTGTCTTGTTTATATACATGTACATATGCTACATGCTATATGCAAATGCTGTTTCTATAAAATATATGCACGTATATACACACATAGAGGGCAGCTAGGTGGTGCAGTGGATAGAGTACCAGGCCTGGAGTCAGAAAGACTCATCTTCCTGAGTTCAAATCTGCTCTCAGACATTTACTCACTATATTGACCCTAGGCAAGTTACTTAACCCTGCTTGCTTTGGTTTCCTCATCTATAAAATAAGCTGGAGAAGGAAATGGCAAAATTCCGGTGTCTTTGCCAAGAGAACCCCAAAAGGAGTCACAAAAAGTTGGACAAAGGAACAAAAATGCACACATACACACTCAAGATGTAAACAGTGTAAATGGTAGGTAATTTCAGTGGGAATGCACTAGCAATTGGTGATGCTGGGAAAGGCACTCCTTGCATTGCAAACTATCCTTTTATTTTAACCTGCAGAGCACTTTCTCATCATCTCTGCCTTTCAAAATCTTTTCTTGGAGGCTCAGCCCATGTATCACCTCTTCTTTGAAGCCTTCCCTTAGTCCTCCAGATAAGTCTTTCCTCTCTCCTCAAGTTTTCCTGGAATGCTTTGTCTGTCTCTCTTCTTTCCCGTCATCAGATTTTGTTTTATATTATACTTATTTGTTATATAAACACCTTCATTAGAATGTCAGCTTCTTGAGGGCAGGAACTGTGTCTTTATATCCCCAATGCCTCAAATATATTTGGTGCTTTAATAAATAAATGTTGGTTAGGATAAGTTTAATTTATCAATTATTACTGTAGCATAAATTCATATCATAAGTTACAATGTCAAGAGATCTAGAAAACAGCCCCTCAAATATTGAGTGTACCTCCCTGTGTCAGATTTACAAGGCAGATTTGGTCAAGATTCAGACATGATGGGCAGGCATGAAGGAGGTATTCTCCCCATCATTGGAGGGAAACCCACACTAGTGAGACTTTACACTCCACTGGAATATCAAAGTACAAATATAGATCTGGTTCGTTAAAGGTCTGCACTGAATTTCTTTCCTGACATCGACAAACCTATATGAACACTGAGAAAGCCATAGTACATTCTTAGAGATATCATAGATCCCCCAATTCTCAAATTTGGCTTGGTTTCAGAATCCTAAGTGTCTGCATTTTTCTGGGCCCTCCTCTCCCATTACCTGGGTGATTACAGAACATGCCAGGCAACCAAGAAACACCCCCACCCCCACACCCCCTCCTAGTATGCTTTTTGTTGATTCCAGTCATTGTAAACTTTCCCTGGGAGGAATTGCAAGTGAGCTCACCAAGGGTTACAATGGAGTTTGGGAAATAAAGAATTCAATGGCCCACATAGGGGTGGTTGAAGTGTTATATACAGCAAATAAAATTTTACTCTTTACTATCCCAAAGCTATTCCAGAATAATAGGCCATCACCAGAGCTGGAAGGAGTCTTAGAGGTCATTGTGTCTCACTTCCCCTCTAATAGAAAAGGCCCCTCTAGAGCATCCCTGACAATATTTTTTTTAACACTTCTAGTTATGGGGAGCTCATTACTTTGAAAAATAGCTGATTCCTTTTCTTGGACAGCTCTAGTTGTTAAAAATGTTTCGCCAATGTTTAGCTGATATCTACCTTCCTACCACTTCTGGCCCAGTTCTGTGTCTCTCCTTCTACTCTCAAAAGCAATGTCACAGGACCTGAGTTTCAATCCTGATTCAACTAGTTACTACCAGGACGACTTTGAGCAAGCTGCATAACCTGTGCCTCAGTTTCCTGGGTGTTGGACTGGATGACCCGTGGGGTCCTTTCAGGTTCTAGATCTTTGATCCTATAAACCTTGTTGGCTTGGCATTCACAGACTTCAAGAATCCCAACCCCCAATGGGCTCTCCTACCTCCATATTTCCACAGTGCTTGTTGTTTGCACCATTCATTTAGGACTTTAGAAATGAGAGCAGCAGACATTCTGGATCTTGTTACAGATTCTTAGAATGTCAAAGCAGCAAAAGACTGTAGAGCTCATTTAATCCAGGGGTTCTTCATTTTTTTATATGTGTCATGGACCCCTTTAGAAATCTAGGGAAACCTATTGACCCCTTTTCAGAATAATGTTTCCAAATGTATAAAATCAATACATAGGATTACAAATGAAACCAATTATATTGAGATAAAAGTGTTTTTTTTCCCTCCTCCAAGTTCTTATATCCCCTGAAATCTATCCATGGAGCTTTCAGAAGTCTGTAGACTAGAGGTTAAAAACTCCCAATCTAATCCAACTCTTTCCTTTTACATATGAGGAAAATGAAGCTCTGAGAGGGAAGTTATTTGCTTGTGGTCACATGACTAGTTAGTAGCTGAGTCAGGACTAGAATTCAAGCCTTCTGATGCCTAGGCCAATGCCTTTTTCACTTCACCATCCTATAGATACATGCATTTTGCCTCTTCTGGTCCTTGAGAGGAGAGATCATATTTTATACTTGTCATATCTCCTAGCTGGCACCTTGTATACAGAAGGGGCTCAGTCAGTCTTGAGTGACAGGGTACCTTGTACACGGAAGGGGCTCAGTCAGACATGGGTGATTGGGCATCTGGAGGAGGGGCTCAGGCAGACTTGGGTGACTGGTTGATTTGTTGACTGAAAACATCATTCAAGGATTTACCTGAACCTAAGCAGGAATCTGATTTGGGAGTGAAATAATGGAGAAGGAAATGGCAAACCACTCTAGTATCTTTGCCAAGGAAACTCCAAATGGGGTCACAAACAGTTGAACATGACCGAAATGACTCAACAACAATAACAAGGAACAACTTACTGTCTTTGTTTACAGTCTTGTTTTCCATTGTTCCAGTATCTTCCATGCTTTTACCAAACAGCTCCTTTTTTTTTTTTACTTTTCTTTTTGCGTCACCGGGACATAGGAATTTTTCATATTCTCCATCCTCATCCATAATTATACTTCTAGGGGATGAAGTCATACTGGCTAGCCTCAGAACTAGGAGTTAAAGTCCTGAAGTTTTTCTCACCTCCCAATTCCAAAGCTCTTGCTTGTGACATGAACCATTTCTGAGCCACAGAAGACACAGGAAAGAAAAAGGGGAGAAATCCATCCCCTTGAGATTCAAGGCCTGTGGCAGCTGACCTTCAGTCCAGCACCCTGCAGTCGTTGTAAGGATTTTGGCTATGCTCTAGGAATTTAGGTACGAGATGAGATTTCTTTTGATCACCTTAACTAAAACCAAAGTCTATTTGATTTTTTAAACCTTGTTTTTTAAATTCTAGAATTTTAAATAGGAAATGAAGCTGGTACCAAAGAATATTTTTTAAAAGTTTTTGATTGGTGATCTTTTGTTTCTTGTACCAAATTCACTTCACAATCCTCCCTCTCCCCTCCCCCTGCCCCTTCCAGAACCTTCCCTCATAACAAGAAACCCATTTAAGCAAAACCAACTGATACCACCTGACCAAACTGGACTGCAAATGCAATTCTCTATATACCCAGAGTCCATGGCTTCTCTATGAAGATCTTCCATAACTAAGATTTGGGCAATTTCTTTCTTTCGCAATTCATACAGGTTTTCAAAATGGAGTAAGGGCCTACCATGTATACTTTAAGTAAATCTGCTGTGTTTTTTGTTTGTTTGTTTTATGAAGGCTTACAAACCAAATTGGTGTGTGCATACACCCTTTACTGAAGTGGTTTTATAAACAGCAAACACTCCTTGACCTTATAGAATACAATTTGATTTGTGAAAATTAAGTTTGCATCCAAAGTTTCAGGAATAACTTTCCCGCACGAGGCATGTAGCACCTACAGTCTGTCCATTCAGCATTTATTTCTCACCTGGTTTCCATGATTTGCACTGACTGTTTACTTATATCCAAAAAAGAATCCAAGGGCTCTTTTATGGGGTGGAGATAACTAAATACAAAACAGGTACAAGATAATTTCAGCCCTAACAACTAAGGGGATCAGGAAAGCTTCCTGGAGGAGGTGGCTCATCAGCTTCACTTTTCTCCGTAGATATGATAACTGCATTCCTCTTGGGGAGGTAAGATTAACAATCCATTGGAAACAAGAGAATAATGAGTGTCCCTCTGTGTGACCTTGAGTCCAGCTCTAAAATTCTGGAAGTCTAGGATTCTAAGCACAGTTGTAGTGAGAGAAGGCCAAGGTCATTATAAAAAGTTTCATAGAAGTGCTTAGACCTTCAAGAGTTAATAGCATTTAGACAGGTACAAAGAAGAGAGGAGACTCTAAGGCTTGAGAAATAGCATGAACCAAGACCCAGAGGCACCAATGAATATGGTTTGTGAGTGGTACTCTGAGGAGGAGGGCCTGACAAATCTTTCTCCCTTCTATGTTGTCACGGTGGTTCCTAGAACAGTACAATGCATCAGAGAAAAGCTTGTATTTGAAGGCACAGGACCCGGGTTGGACTCTTGGCTCTACTACCACTGTCTGTAGAACATTGGGCAATTTACTTCCTCTTAGTGGATGTACTTTTGTGTATCTGGAAAATGAGAAACCTAGACTAGATGACCTCCAAGGCCCCTTCCACTTCTAAATCCATGATGCTTTGATCTCTAAAGTTCTGCTGGCTCCAAATCCTATGATTCTCTGCTCGATTGGATGGGCTCTCAGCTGGAACAAAAGTTAGATCTCTTTCAAGAAGTGGCCTTCTCTTCTAATTTGCTTGCTCCCTTAGCCAAACAGTGACCATCTGAGGCCTTTGAAGACATAACTACTCTTCAATCCTACCAATCTTTGGGGAAATTCCAGAAAAGGAACTTATTTTGTTCTATTCCTTTTTCTATGGGGTAAGGTTTAGGAATGAGAAAGTCTGCAAACAGTTATTATGTAAACACATACATGGGGTTTATAGGGTGTGCAGGAAAGACTATCACTTCTGGTGTGAGGGTTTGCTGAGCCCTTTTCAGGGCTGCTCATCCACCTTTGGTGTCCGCCTCTCACTCAACTCTCACCTGGAGCTCTGAGAAGGTGTAGCATGTGCAGCAACCCCACACTGTGGTAAACCATCTTGGCAAATGGCCTAAACTAGGTTAAGAGTAACCACCTGGCCTCAGACCCATCAGTGAGTTAGGGAGATGTCTACTCCAAGCATGTGAAGACTTCCTCTAGCAGAAATAGGTGGATGAGAACAATTTGTTCTAACTGCCATGAAGGTGGCTGAAGCAGGCACCATGGAGTGCTTTGATCTTGGTCAGGCATGGAAGGTACCAAGCTTATCCATTGCATCCAGAGCCATCCTCAATTGTCTTGACTTTTGTCTCACCACTGGACTTTAGTGATTCTGGAAGAATGCTCGAGGTTGAGGACTTTGTGCAACTCTGCTCACTTAAATCCAATTTATACACAAGTCAAGACATTGCTCATGATGTCATTAGTCCTCTTCAAAAACAAAGGACAAACAACAACATATACCATACACACATACACATAATATGCACAAAAACATATATACACACATGTGTGTATATAGATATTGTGTATATACACGCATATATAACACATATACATATATTATACACACACACACGTACCCATTATATGAATTTAGTTATTTTGACATTTCTTCCCATAAAAGTGCATAGGCTCCTTGAGGGCAGGCACCATGTTTTTACCTTTCTTTCTTTGTATCCCCAATGCTTAGCACAATGCCTGGTATATAAACACTTAAAAAATGCTTGCTGACTGGTTGGTTCGCTATATATATGTGAGGAGGGGAGAGTGGAGATTTTTTTTTTATTAAATAAGATCGTTTGTGTTGTACCTATCACTTGTGTGCCTTGGCAGTTTCTGAACCCAGTTAACCTGGCCAGGTTGCTTGAGATAGAATAAATGTTTTCATTCCCTCTTTGGTTGATGAACCAGAAAAACCTGTAGCTCTCTTAGGAGTGGCTTTGGCTAATTTTCATGCATAATTTTTTCCTCTTCTTTTTCCCCACTGGGGCATGTGCCATTTTGGAATATAATTCTCATAAGGATTGTACCAGCAGCGTTATAATGGGGAGTTGGGAAAATCAGGGGGAAAAGTTTGTATCAGGTAATATTGACAAGGAGGATATTTAAGGTGTTCCCTGATTGGGTTTAGCTAAGGACTGAATTAAAGGATTTTGGATGAACTCAGTTGACCTGAAATATGAGCTCTAACAATTGGAATTAGCTCTAAATAGAATGGGCTACCTCTGGATATAGTGGGTTTCCCCTCCCCAGAAGCCTTCAAGCAGAGGCTGTATGACCACTTTCTTGTATGTAATAGCGGGGATTCCTTTCACGTCAGGCTCTGACTAATGGCCTTTGAGGTTTCATGCAACTCAGATTCTGTGATTTTGATAAAGAAGCTTTTAAGAAATGGGGAAGCGTTGCATGGGGAAAGGATTTGAATTTTAAAATCATTGTGTATGGCTGGCAAAATGGTATCGTGTAGGACTTTTGAAAGTATTTGCTTGGACCCTTTTTTTGAAAAGGGGGAAAAAAATCCGCTCTGAACACAAGGGGGAATCAGCATTTGGAAGGCCATAGACAAGATTTGAAAATCAGCCTCAGGTTGCCATGTCGATCAATCAACAAGTATTTATTAAGCTCCTACCACGTACTGGGCACTGTGACAAGCACCGAGGATAAAATAACAAAGACTAAAGTCAACCTTAATCGGAGAGAATTTAGATTGCAGCCCCTGCCCAAGATATTCCACCAAAACATTTAGAGCGCCCAAGGCACAAGTTCTTTGTGAGGATCAAATAAAACGGCGTATGTCAGGCCCTTTGTAAATACGAAAGCATTCTCCGGATGCTAGCTCTTGTTAAAGACCTCACAGTGGTGAGCTGCGAGAGCTGTGACGGACCCTAGAAAAGTGATTGAGTGCTAGGGATATAAAGAAAATGAAAAACGAACAAACAACCAAAAGAGTTCCTGCCTTCAAAAGGAACTTGCATTCTAATAGGGATTTTGTTGCTGTTGTCGAGTTGTTCTTGTCTGACTCATTGTAATGCCATTTGGGGTTTTCGTGGCAAAAATACTAGAGTGGTTTGCCATTTCCTTCTCCAGCTCATTTTACAGGCAAATAGGGTTAAGTGACTTGCCCAGGATCACGTAATTAGTGTCTGAGGCTGGATTTGAACTCAGGTTTTCCTGACTCCTGGCCTTGTGCTTGTGCCACCTAGCTGCCTTTCTAGTGGGGATACACACACACACACACACACACACACACACACACACACGTATAGATACAGATATCCATCTATCTTTCTTATGTATATATACATGTATACACACATATTCTATACATACATATACACATACATTATGTATATGTAGAGAGATTATATACGTCCGGATGCATTTCTATGTGTGTGTATATGAAAATACAAGAGAAATTCAGAGCAGATAGAAAGGCATGCCAGATTATTTATTAGGATTACTCAATTGCTCAAGGGAAGGATGGAAGGAACAAGCTTTTACGTAGTACCTACTAGGTACCTAGCACTATGCTAGGCTCTTTATAAATATTATCTCATTTCATCCTCACAACCTTGGAAGATAAGTACTATTACCTATATCCATTATACAGGTGAGGAAACTGAGGAAGATAGCCATCCCACAGCTGGTGAGCATTTGAAGTCAAATTCGAATTCAGGTCCCTCTGACTCCAGGTCTGGTGTTGCATCTACTGCACCAACCAGTGGCCTCTATCATCCATTTCAGTTTTACTGAGTCTTTTATGTTATCTTTATGGATAAACTAGAGATAGGTGAGCTTGAAAGGAAAGTGCAGTTTTGAACTAGTTGTTGGCTATATCCAAAATCACCTCGGAGGGAGATCTCTGGTGGTGTGGGCCAGGGTTCTAACCCTGATCCTGCATTAATCAGCATTTTTACTAATGACTCTGATGAAGGCATCAATTTCATGCTTCTTAAGTTTATAGATGATACAAAACAGTGAGAAATAGTTAATACCATGGATAAGTAAGTCAGGATCCCAAAGGATCTTCACAGGTTGGATCAATGGTCTCAATTTTAAAAGATAATATTTAGTAGAGATTAATGTAAAGCTTTCCCCTTGGGTTCTAAATCCAACTGCACAAATGTGGGATGGAGAATGTGTAGTTATTCCATACTACATAGGAAGAAGCTCTAAGGGCTTAATCAGCTGCCAGCTCAGTTTGTCATAGAGTGACATGACAGTCCCAAAGCCTAATTCTGTGTCAGGCTGATCTTGAAGCATAGTATCCAAAAGAAGAAAGTCTTCTTCTTGTTGTTCAATTGTTTTTCAGCCTTGTTCAACTCTATGTGACCCCATTTGGAGTTTTCTTGGTAGAAAGACTGGAGTGGTTTGCCATTTCCTTCTCCAACTCATTTTACAGTTGAGGAAACTGAGGCAAAGAGGGTTAAATGGCTTGCCCAGGGTCACACAACTAGTTAAGTGTCTGAGGCCAGATTTGAACTCAGGAAGATGAGTCTTCCTGACTTCAGCACTCTATCCACTGCGCCACCTCACTGACCCTGTAGAAGAAGGTCTGTGATACAGCTATTCTCTGGCTTCATTAGACCATATTTAGATTAGATAATTTAGCTCTGGGCACTACATTTTTAGGAAGAAGACTGGCAAACTCGACTATATGCAGAAGGTGACCAGAAGTCTGGAAACTACCACATATGATGAATCCAAAAGGTTCAAGAGACATAGTTTCTGGGTAATTTAATCATTTTATTGATAAAACCAGTACATTATTACTAAAAGGATGGTCATTTGGCCATCTCTCTTAGGCCAAAGACAAAAATGGCGGCAGGTACACAGTTTATAGACGCTTCAAGGAAAAGAAAGTGTTCCAATGTGGGGCTGAGAGTAACATCACATCACCCTTGGACAGAGAAACTATCTCTCTACTCAGACCACTCTCAGTCTTAGCTACCTAGACAAAAGGATCTGTCTCCACTCCAGCTTGAGTAGAACACAGTGGACTTCCCCACCTTAGATCAAATTCCTGGTAAAGTTGGGTGGGGTCTGACCAATATTGAGGAAAATTAATTCAGTCTCATTATCAGTAATGTCTTTCCAGAGACTGAATTTAAAATCAGGACTTTAGAAGAAGAGGAGAGCTCTGAATCTCCCCAAGATATTGGTTATTAATAATCATCTCTCTCAGATATGAGGATTGATTGAAGGTACTGGATATGTTTAGCTTGGAAAAGTGAAAATTTTGGACTTGTTCTTGGCCCCAGAGTGTGGAAATAGGAGCACTAGGTGAAAGTTTCAGAGAGAATGATTTCAGCTCCCTGTTAGGAAAAAATTTCCTAAAAACTAGTATCCCACAGTGGAATAGATTCTCCCTGGATATATTGGGCTCCTCTTTTCGTCAATGGTCTTCAGGCTGTCCCAGGATATAGCAGACTCTTCTTCAGTGGGGCAGGGGGCTCTTCAGACTGAGGCTAAATGACCACTTGTCAGAGATATCATTCATAGAAGGGGTTAGAATAGGTCACCTCTGACCTTGAGATTCTAGGGTGAATGCTTTAGCTCTATTGGATTCCTTGCTGTTTTGCAAATGCTTTCCATACTCTCAAGCTTCCATGCTTGCTATTTATTTATGCTGGTTCCTTCACTTGGAATACCTTCCCCACCTCCATCCTCAATAACAATAATACTGTAAGGAAAAACAACTTTGAAAGGCTAGAAACTATGGTCAATGCAATGACCAACCACAATTCTAAAGGAACAATGATGGACTATTCTTCTCACCTCTTGACAAAGAGGTAATAGACTCAAGATGTGGAATAAAACATGCATTTAGCATTCTAGCTCATTGAAAAAATAAAATTTAATATAAAAAAGACCAACACCCCTAATGGGTTATACTCTTCCAAAGATCACGTTCACTTTCCCATTCCCCGCCCCCTTATACTTCAAAATTCCAGCATTTAACAGATACAGAATTCCCTCTCTCCATCCCCCCCCCTCTCCACCCCATACCATGTTTTGAATTTCTAATACACAGTTCCCAGACTACGGAAGGAGAGAGGCCCATCTTTTATAATATTTCATCAGCTGTTTCTAGGGATATATTTATTTTATAAGCAAGTAAAACAACAAAACAAAACCAGCCCCAAAACTAACAACTCCCTGAAGCAATGCTAAGTATATAGGAAGCATTCATATTTAGTACAAGGAACAGGATGTCAACTGTTTTTGCTGCAGTAAAATCTGTGCAAACAGAGCCTGTCCCTGATATATGTCATACAGGTCAACTTGAAGGCATTTGATGAGAATGGTTGTAGGGGAGACTAAGGGTAGAGAAGAGGTGTGACTGACTTCAGAAAACATTAATAAAACTCTGATTAGTGGTTTTATTGCTCTAGATTCTTGTCTCTCTTCTCTTTAAGAGTGTCCCTAGCCATAAGATTACAGTTGCCTGCCTCGACTTTTGATATGAGTTAGGGTGCTAAGTGCCAAGGGTGGTATTAGTGGAAAAACAACACATGACCTATAGTAATCATCCCACTTTCCCAACCTGTCTCCTTGCTTCTGTTACAGTAATTATTCAGCATGTATGGACATGACTTGATCTAAATAAATACAATATATTCATGGGATTGTAAAAGATCTTATTGGGTCTTCACTCTTTATGTAGCTTTTGTTGTTGTTTAGTTGCTTTTTCAGTCATGTCTGACTCTTCATGGTCCCATTTGGCATTTTCTTAACAAAGATACCGGAGTGGTTTGCCATTTCCTTTTCCCAGCTCATTTTACAGATGAGGAAATTGAAGCAAACAAGGTTAAAGGATTTGTCCAGGATCACATAGCTAATAAATGTTTGAGGTCACATTTGAACTCAGGTCTTCCTGACTCCAGGCCTGGCCCTCTACCCACTGCACCACCTAGCTGCATGTGTAGCTTTTAGCCTGCTGTTATGATGTCCTCTTCTGGGTGGATGGTACCCCAAGTTTTACTGTGATGCCTCCTTGTGGGATAGAGTTGACCTCAGGCTCCCAATCTGCCCATGAAGTGCATACCTTGAGCATATCTTAAATTGTAAGGGCTTCAAATCATGGGTCTAATAATGGATTATATATCTAACATCTGAGTACCAGCCTAACCGAAATTCAGAGACTCACGTAGGCAGGAATACCTACATTCAACTCCTACCTTAGACACTTAGGACATATATAATCCCAGCCTCTTAGGGTACTACTTACCTTTTCTGAGCCTCAGCTTCTTCACACATAGGATGTCATCTTCCCTGCAAGGTTGTTGACAGAATCATGACATAGTGTATAAAAAGTACTTTGCAAACCTTAAAACCCTTATATAGATGTCAGTTATACTAATAACATAGCAATTATCTTGTTAGTATAATTATTCATGTAAATTATATGTTGATAGTCAATTATATTATTTTCATTAGTAATAATAATTTTTTTTAAATTTTTACTCAGGCATAGGTAGTTACAATGTGTATTGGCTACATTGACCCATACCTATGAAATCATTAGCCATGGGAGAACTGGAGCATATTATGTGTGAATCAAATGTGTATTAGACACTAAAAAACATGGCAGGGTGGGTAGAGTTCTGGCCTTGGAGGCAAGAATTCCTGTGTTCAAATCCCTTTTCTGATGCTCACTAGTTCTGTGACCATGGACATTTCACCTTCTGAAAGCTGAATTGCAATCTGTGTCGATGGAACAACTGACCCTAACAAAATCACAATTCCTGCAATGTGTTGATGACTTACATGTGACATTTACACATCCCATCTATATATGGGAGACAGTGTGGTATATATGGGGGGGGGGAGAATGTACTGATTCTAGAGTTGAAGGATCTGGGTTCAAATTCCACTCTTGATGCTGACTTTGGGCAACACACTTAATGATCCCTGAGCCTCAGGGGTTGGAATATATAACTTCTAAGGTCCCTTCCAGCTCTACATCAGTGGTCCTATGGCCTTGGTTTTAGGCTGCACTCAAAAGCAATAGTATATTGTTCACAAATATTTGTTGAGTTCCTACTGCCTGCCAGGCACCGAGGAGGGTAAGAAACATTCAAACAACCCATTCTTCTAGGGAGTTTTTGATCTTAATACACCACTGGGGCAGCTATGTGATGCCATAGTAGATAGAATGCTGATCATGGAGTCAGGAAGACTCATCTTCTTGAGTTCAAATCTGGCCTCAGATACTGACTTAGCTGTGTGACCTTAGACAAGTCACTTAACCTTGTTTACCTCAGTTTCCTCCCCTGTAAAAATGACCTGGAGAAGAAAATGGCAAATCTCTCCAGTATCCTTGCCAAGAAAACCCCAAATGGGGTCAAAAAGTCAGGCACAACTGAAAAGTGACTAAATGACAATGGTATAATATACAAATAACTCTAATAAAAAGCAATTTGCCGTCAATTCAAGAGATGTAACAGAATTAGTGCTGGGTTTGGAATCATATAACCTGAGTTCAAATTGTGGCCCTGCTGCTTTTTACCTGTGTGACTGCGAGCAAGTCACTTACCATTGGGTGCCTCGATTTCCTTATCAGTAAAATGAAGGATTTAGACCACACCATCTCTAAGGTTCCTTCTAAATTCATAAACTAATATATAAGCAAAATAGCCCAGGAGCACATAGAAGGAGAAATCAGAATAGGATTCTTATTAGAGCAGCAACTTGAAGTGTTTCAACAGGTGGGAATGGGGTGGGGGAAGGGAAAAAAAGAGTAGCACATTCCAGGCAGAGGGAACAGGATTTAAAAAGCTATGGAAGCAGAAATATGTGTGGCATGCTTAAGGGGCAGCACGAAGCCCACTTTGGAACATAGGATACATACAGGGCAGTGGTGAAAAATAAAGTAGGAAAGATTATATTAGGGCAAGATCTTAGGAAGCCTTAAATGTCAAGCTCAAGAGCTTGGACTTTGTTGGGTAACCTGAAGAGAGCTGCAGAATGTTATGGCACACACTTTGGGTGGATTCATTTGACTGCAATGTGTAGGATGGATTGTTAAGAGAAGAGGCTAGCATCAGAAAGATTTGAATTGGAGAGACTAGTTAGAAGGCTATTAAAAAATTACCCAGGCATGAGGTATAAAAGGCCTAGACTTGGGTTGATAACAGTAGAAATGGGAAGTAGGAAGTAGATTTTGGGAAGAGTACTGTCAAGGCTTAGCACACGACTAGATGTAACAGAGGAGAAGAGAAGCTTTAAGGTTTGATAACTGGAGGAATGATAGTATTTGTTAATAGAAGTAGGTAAGTTAAGGAAAAGAGGTCAGGGGACAAGGAAATTAGTGTGGCTTTGGAACTGTTAAATTTAAATTGGTGGTGGTATCTACAAGTGGCCAAGTCTAGCAAATAATTTGAAATTTGGGACTGGAAAGGGGTCAAGGTTGAGACTATAGATTTGGGGGGGGCCGAACTTTTCGTTTAAAGAGACGAAACTTCAGAAACCAAGAGGAAGTGGTAAGAGAAATGCACCAAAAACATAAGCTTGCAGGAACACCTACATTCAAGGGAGCAAAGGGATGTAGAGGAGAAAACTTCAAAGGAAACAGAGAAGGAACATTCAGGGAAGTGTAACAACAGTGTTTCTAGCAGCTGCTGTGGGGGTGTAAGACCAATAGCAAGAGCACACAGGAGAGCTGCTAGCACAGGCTCTTTCATCTGCTTTTCTAAGGAAAGCAACTTTAAGGGATTAACCATCTTACTTTAATTAAACATACATATATCATTCACTTAGTTCAGGGAAAAACCAGCACCCTGAACTTCAGAGAGTATATAAACAGAAATTACAAGCATATATTATATAAACGGAGCAAACACAAACAGAAATCCACAGGCCTCTAGCTATCTGACCAGAGAATTACATAGTTACCAGAGAGAAAGACACTAATATCTGGGTTTTCAAGGCAGGGGGATCACCAGTGGCTACCCAGAGTCTCATCTGACCAAATCACCAACGCTCTTCCAAAGAGTGTGCCCCCAGAAGCAAAATGCTAATCTGAGTATATATACATTTCTTCAGGGTCAAAGGGCATCACAACCATGCAACTCAAACCCATGTGAACTAGGCCTTCCCTTGACATAAGCAGGTCATCAAAGACTCCTGATTCAATCAAAGATTCCTTAGTGCTGAGAAGCACTCCAAAACAAAGACAGCAAAAAGTCCACTTTGCTTGCCATTATATTTGAAAGGCAAAACTCATCAAAGGTACTTGATTACCTCAGTGCTAAGAAGCACTCCAAAATAAAAGACAAAAGGGTCCCACTTTACCTGCCCCATTCAAACAAAGGCAAGACTCATTAAAGGCAGATGATGGCCCTAGCATTGCAAAAGATAAGAACAGCAAAAAAGTCCCACCCTAATTACTGTAACAGGAAGGAGAAGAAAAATCAGGAGAGTGAGTACAGACTAGTAATGAAGAGTAAACTGGCCCAAGTCAGAATCAGAGCAAGTCAGAGCTCCCATGATTTTTGAGTTAAATTGGAAATGGTAGTTGTATTTCTAGCCTGAGCAAGATAGAGACCCTCAGTTTCAAAACAGATCAGGTGAGGGGGAACACTTGGAAAGAATGCTCCCTGTTTTTCTTAGAGGGCATAAGAAGAGGTTGCATGAAGAATTTTTAAAATGCAAAAAAAAAAAAAAAGGAGGAAAATTGGGGAAGCTTTTGGCCAAGTCTTTGTCTCTTCAGCAAAGTAGGAGGCAAGATTATCTGCTGAGATGGAAGAGGAAAAGGAATGAAACTGGAGGCTTGAGGAACATGGAAAGATTTGGAACAGCTGCTGGAATATAAAAGAATTGCTAAGCAGCAGCGAAGCCCCAGCTGAAGTGAGACTGCATGGATTTGTTAGGGTACCCAATCATTTCAGTTTTATTACTCGTTTCAACTGTGTCCCAGGAGTTTGGAAGTAAAAGCAGAAAAAGTAAAATAGTAAAAATTTCCCAGGGTCAGAGACTGGCAGGGTGGGAGTAAGGAGAAAAAAGGAGACAGATTGTAAGTTTCTACCAAAAGAATGGGTGAAATTCCTTCTAATTCAACAAGTTCTTATTAAGAATGCAAGGTACTAGATGCCACGGATGCAAAATCAAAATGAAAAACTATCCCTGTCCTCAGAGAGTTTATATTCTCCTAGAGTGAAATGGTGAGGTCCAACTTAGGAAGGCACTTAAAAACAGGTGGGGGGGGGGCATGGTGTGGACAAGTCATATAGCATAAGGTTGAGGTCCTAGAGGTCACACTGAGGATGATGGTCTGTTTCAGTAAAAGTGATGGAGTGATAGATGTGGAAGGTAATGAGGCTGCGGTCAGAGAGGAGATTTTAAGAGTTTGAGTTCTTGGAGATGGAGGTCTGTGAAATGACTTGCTCTTAATTACAGATGTCTGAGGGTAGCTAAAGTAGAGGGAAAATGAATGAATGTCATCGGAGCCAAGCTGGTCAAAGGACTACGAGGCCAGAGTGTGAGCAAAGCAATCACTGTAGATGGTAAAAGAAAATGGATTAGAAAGGAAGGCTGTGAATAAAACATTAGAAATTGAGGAAATCTTCTGGAAGTTGTTAAAAAAACACACATAGAGGTTAGTGAAAGCAGATGAAATGGAATTCAAATGAATTGTGGTTGATTGTTGGTAGGGGGTCAGTGGTTAATGATCTAGAAGAATCACTGGAAAGCAAAAAGTCTACCAGCCTCTTCTCCCTATATGTCAGGTTAAAAAGCAGGAGGAGAAGCTTTTGCTGAACAGGTTACAAGGGAACTGGATTCCTTAGAGCAAAGTGTCACTGAAGTTTCGATTAAGGTGAGGAACCATTGTTGAAAGTGTGGAGTTTGTATGCAGTTTTGTTCGTGAAGAGAAGGGTTCAACAAAATCTGACTCTCTATGTTGGCAGAAGCCTGAGAGACCATCCAGTCCCACTGGTACCTGGACACAGGCAACTTTCTTACATCTTCCTTGACAAGTATTAATTCTGTCTTCACTTGAAATCTAGTGAGCATGAACACCGCCTCCCTAGGCATCTATTTCACTTTAGCACACTCATACTTAGTCATGTCTAACTCTTTGTGACCCTTTTTGGGGTGTTCTTGGCAGAGATAATAGAATGGTTTGCCATTTCCTTCTCCAGGGCTGAGGAAGTAAAGCAAATAAAGTTAAGTGACTTGCCCAGGGTTGCACTGCTAGTAAGTATCTGAGGCTGGATTTCAACTCAGGTCTTCTTGACACCTGGTCCACCTAGCTGCCCAAAGTCTAGAAGCACAGGAGGCACTTTTTGCCTCAATTTGAGGAAATTTCACAGAGATATTTTTTGTTACTGTTGTTGTTCAGCCATTTTTTCAGTCACGTTTGACTTTTCATGACCCCACTTGGGGTCTTCTTGCCAAAGATACTGGAGTGGTTTGCCGTTTCCTTCTTCCAGTTCATTTTACAGATGAGGAAAATGAGGCAAACAGGATTAAGTGACTGGCCCAGGGTCACACAGCTAGTAAGTGTCTGAGTCTGGATTGGAACTCAGAAAGATGAGTCTTCTTCACTCCAGTCCAGGCATTCTATCCACTGTACCACCTAACTGCCTATAAGTTATGTCCACAGAATATTAAATATATACTTAATAATAATACTAAATATACAGATAAAAGCTGTCATTGATTCCAGTCATTTATTCAGATGCAAGTCTATCTTTTCGTGGGAGTAGAAATGACTTTGTGAATCCAACTAGACAACTAACCCTTCAGGAAGGAACTCACTCGGCCCCCAGTCTTTTGCTCATTTTCCCTCCGAGTATATTGCATCAAAGAATATCCTTTTACAGAACCATACTTGTGTAAATGGATACTACATGTCATTATAGAAGGATTGTATCTATGCCTGAAAATTTTGGAAGTCCTTCAAAGTCAAACCCTCTCATTTACAGATGAGGAAACTGAGTCAGGGAGGTTAAATGATTTGCCCAAGGTCATATAGATCATAAGCATCAGAGGTGGACTTTCAGCACTAGTTCTCTGGCTCTGGAATCCCTGCTTTTTCCACCACACCAGGGCTCCTTCAATCTGAATGGATATAATCGAAGTTTCCGAGTAAATATTGGTAAGATTTGGAAATCAGTTTTGAATGTTCTTTGGCCAGACCTGAATCACAATCAGCTCTTCTTTCTAATGAAAAGGGAAAAATATGAAATGGAAATTAAGACATGACTTTCTCCAGCCCATTAAGTTTCCATAGAAGGATTTACCTGGCACAGAAAGCAAGAGGTGCTTTTTTTATTTGGCCCTGTGGTAGAACAACAGCGTGTGTTTTGTTGTAACTGGGGGGATATGAGTTCAGAACAGATTTAGGTTATTTCAGCACCAGCTGCCAAAATGGTAGTAATCATACCCAAAAAGCACACCTTGAAAACTGCTGGAGTCTTTGGCTTCCCCGCTGAGAACTTCATGTTTTATTCATAGATTCCAAGGAGGCCTTATTTTATCAGAGGTTAGGGAACTGTTACTTGGGCCTTTACTGCAAATCAAGTCGCATTAGGTTTAGTCCCATCCATCATTGATTCGAAACCCTTTAAACACAGCCTCTTCAATGATCCAGTATCCCAACAATTGTGCTTTCCATTATAGTGGGGTCTGATTTCCCCAATCTGTATTACTAAGGTCAATTGGGAGAACGAATTGGTCAAGCAGGAAAAATGCAGATGGAAGAGTCAAGAAGGTAGTTGACAAAATTTCTATAATCATTATTTGTCATGCAGAATTTCTATATGCCATGGGGCACCTAGGTGGCGCAGTGAGTAGAGCACCAGCCCTGAAGTCAGGAGGACCTGAGTTCAAATCCGGCCTCAGACACTTGACACACTTACTAGCTCTGTGACGTTGGGCAAGTCACTTAACCCTAATTTCCCTGCCCTCCCCCCTCCAAAAACAATTCCTATATGCCAAATGATGATCATAACAGAAATAATAATTAGCATTTATGTATGTAGGGTTCCACAATTTATGCAGCAATCAATGGAACACTAGCCTGGGAACTGAGAAGACCTAAGTTTGAATTCTTCATGAGTTCACGAGTTCAGATCTTCACGAGTTCAAATCTGGCCTTAGACACTTACTAGCTGTGGGACCCTGGGCAAGACATTCCATCTCAGCCTGTTTCCTTGCCTGTAAGAATGAAAGAGTTAAATTACATGACCTCTGAGTCATCTTTCATTTCTAGACCTTTCACAAATCCCCTGCCTCCAAATAAAAAAGTTCCCTTTCAGTACTGCATGGCAGAAGAGTGCCAGATAGTAGAAATATAGAGCTCTGGAAAGTCAGAATGGGAAGCAGCCTTATAAGTCACCAGTAGAATGTAAACTCCTTAAGGGCAGTTTTCTCTTTTGACTGTATGTACCTGTGTTGCTGTTGTTGTTGAGTTATTTCAGTCATGTCCAACTCTTCATGACCCCATTTGGGGTTTTCTTAGCAAAGATACTGGAATGGTTTGCCATTTCCTTCTTCAGCTCATTTTACAGATGAGGAAACCCAGGCAGACGGTGTTAAGTGATTTGCCCAGGGTCACCCAGCTAGTAAATGGCTGAGGCCAGATTTGAACTCGGGAAGATAAGAGTTCCTGACTTCAGGCCCAGCACTCTATCCACTGTGCCACCTAGATGCCTGTGTTGGCAATCAGAATGGGCTCTTAGCACTCAGTTCAACCAAGTGCCCTTGAAGAGTTTGGCCTTCTTTTCCTCGATTAGATTGGGAGTCCTTGGTGACCTCCTTGCCTCAGGGGAGGGCCTAGTTTACATAGGTTTGAGTGACATGTTTGGGACATCAGAGGCTTTTAGACCACGTGGGTTTAAGTCGCATCTTTGTGACAATTTTAGGTCACATGGGTGAGTCGCATGTGTGACTCACAGTTGACCCTGAAAAAAAGATATAAAACCAGCGGTTGGCTTTCTCTTTCTCGGAGCTCTTGCCCACAGCAGTGGTGGCGCACGTGACTCTGGGCCAGCCCTTGTTATGAGCTCCTGGGCTGAACTTAGATGTCGGTAACTATGAATTGTATTTGGTCTGTCTGTCGATGTTTGTAATTTGTTTGTATTTTGCTCTGAAGTTCAGGGTGCTGGCTTTTTCCCTTGAACTAAGTGAATGGCATTTGTATGCCAGATTAAAGTAAGCTTGTTAACCCCTTAACGTTGCTTTCCTTAGTAAGGCAGATCAAGAGAACCTGGGCTTTGGCAGCATTCTTATTGTTGGGCTTGTGTTGGTCTTTCACCCCCACAACAGCTACTAGCCGGATTGTTGAAACAATGCCTTTTTGTATACCCACCCAATGCTTAACACAGTGCCTTGAATGAATCCAGTCTTAATTCCTGTATTTTGTAAAGAAGGTGGCTGAGAAAGTAATAAGCATTTATTAAGAGCCTACTATGTTCCAGGCACTATGCTAAGCACTTTACAGCTATTGTCTCATTCGTAAAGAAGCTCAAGGTCAGAGAGGCTAATTCACTTGTCTGAGGTAACATAGTGAATTAAGGGCTGGACCAGGTCACAGTCCTATTACCTCAGAGCTCATTTGTTAAAATAATTCATATTGCTGACAGGCAGAGATGCAAATAACTGTGACATATTATAACAATAACTGCTTGCATTTATTTAAAGCTCTAAGGTTTCCGCTATTAAATCATTTGACCAACAGAGGCAGAAAGACTTCGAAGTCAGGAAGACATAGGTTCAAATCTTGCCTCTGTTGTTTACTGGCTGTGTGACCTTGTGGTGCTGTGCAGAGCTTAGAGCTTGGTCAGACATTAAGACACCAAGATCACCCACTGCGTCTTTGGCCACGGCCAGTCATCTTGACTTTTGTCCTGTCACTGGACTTCGATGGCTCTGGAAGAGAGAATAAAGGTGATGACTTTGTGCAACTCTGCCTCACTTAAATCTACTTCATACACGAGTCAAGATGTCACCCTGTTGTGATGTCTTTGGTCCTCTTTGAAAATGAAGGATGAACGAAAACGACAACGGTGTCACCCTGGACAAGTCACACACCTTCTCTGTGCGGCAGGCAACTCGATAAGACTAAATTTCAGAGAAGTTTTCAATCTGTTTTAAATCTGTGATCCTATGATATGATATGTGGCTATACAAAACACCTTGGAGGTACAGATTTATTATATGGGAGAGCATCTTTGCCCAAAGGTAGGGATAAATAGGCCTTTCTCAGGAGTAACTCAGTATAAATAATGGCAGTTCCTCAGGTGTTCATATGAGAACAATTTTATTAATATTATTTTTGGAAGGAAGAATATTCAGTAAAATTTCTTCAGTGTGTGGAACACACAAAGCTCTAGTGAAATACCAAGATGCTGAAAGAGCTGATGTGGTTGTGTGAGTAGGCAGCAAAGTGGCAGTTGTGTTCTAGTCTAGGCACATGACAAATAAAGGGTTTAGGGAAGAATCATCTCAAATGTATTTGAAAACTGAGATCACATTCTGAAATATCAGTAGCAAATCAAGAAGGGACTCTATGGGTCCTTGTGAGTTCAGTCCTTAAGATACTAGCCCAGTGTGTTCCCATAGCCAAAAAGTATTGCGTGGGATATGTGGGGAGAGAGAGAGACAGAGGGAGAGAGACAGAGACAGAGAGAGAGATAAGTTCAGATATATGTCAATGTGTAGGTGTATGTACATATTTAAGTACACATATATACCCATACATATATACATATATGCTTGTACATTTATATTCATATAACGATGTGTATATGTATCTATATAAAACTATATATGCCAAATATATGTGTATGTATATATATATATATATACATACATACATATGCACATATATAGGGCCATCTCCAGTCATCCTGATCTATATCTTGCCACTGGACCCAGATAGCTCCAAAGGAGAAAGTAAGGCTGGTGACCTTACATGGCCCTCCCTCACTTAAATCCAATCCATTTGCAAGTCATGGCATCATCTTCCTGATGTCATGGTCCTCCTCAAGAAAAAAGGACAAACCTCAGATAGATGAATGGATGGATGGATAGATAGATAGATAGATAGATAGATAGATAGATAGATAGATAGATAGATAGACACACACACACACACACACATATAAATAGATCTAGAACAGAGTTGTCAAACACACAGACTTGCTAGTCACTGCCAGAACAAGATTAAAATGTAATTGGGAAATATTGAACAAGATAAATAAAAATACAATGGAACGTAGATTATATTAATATGTGGTTATCTGAGTCAATGTGTGGAGCAGCTAGGTGGCACAGTGGATAGAGTACCTAGCCTAGAGTCAGGAATACTCATCTTCATGAATTCAAATCTGGCCTCAGATATTTACTAGCTGTGTAACTCTGGACAAGTCACTTAACCATGTTTGCCTCAGTTTCCTCATCTGTAAAATGAGTTGGAGAAGAAAATGGCAGACCACTCCAGTATTTTGGTCAAGAAGACTTCAAATGGGGTCACAAAGAGTCAGATACCATTGAACCATTGCCACAAGTCAGTATGTGGCCCATGGGGGTCCTAATGTATGGTTTAATGGCCTGTATTCTATTTGAGTTTGACATCACCAAGTAGAGTTTACTCTCCCTAGAACCTCCATTTGAGGATGTTCCTAAGCCAGCCATAATCGCTCCTTTCTACTCATGACTGTCTAGATTTTTATACCTTGATTCCTCATGGGTTCCTTCCCCTCTTCACTTCTCAGGCCCCTATTATGTGTGGACTTCCTCCATTAGAATGTAAGTTCCTTGAGGACAGAGATTACTTTTCTTTTTTCTTATATTTGAATTTCCAGTGCTTAGCAAAGTGCCTGAAACATAGCAAGTGCTTAATAAATGCTATATCTATCTATCTATCTGTCTGTCTGCCTGCCTGTCTCTCATTCATTTTTAAATAGGACCAATGACATCTTGATGTTGGGGTCTATCTGTCTGTCTGTCTGTTGCTCATCCTTCATTTTTAAATAAGACCAATGACATCATGATGTTGGGGTCTATCTGTCTGTCAGCTATCTCTATCCAAAGCTGGAAGGAAATTATGAGGGCATATAGTCAAACACCCTCATTTTACTAGACCATACTGCCGATTACATCTTTGTGTTCCTAATATTCAGCCCCATACCTAGCCCATAGCAGGCACTGTTTGCTGATTAGTTGATATAGATATAAAAATTAATTCATTTGGAGTTCCAAAATCCCATTCTCTTTCCACTACACCATTTTGCATGGATAATCTCTGAGGTCCCTTCCACTTTTAAGATTCCATGATTCTGAACTTGAACTGCTATAAAAACATTTTTAAGAGGAATAAGAGGTTTTTGAGATGTAATGAAGTTTTGCATTTACAGACACTGAATTACAAGGTTGTGATCAGTCCAGATATATAGCGCATTACAGCAATGGATGAGTCAGTGAGCAGAGAAGTACAAAAAAGGCTAATGTATACATGTAATAATAATAAATTGAGATTTATAAGACATCTTGTATATCCTTCGGAAGGCACCAGCATGTTCCATTACAGTTCTGGACCCCTCTTCTTCAGGGTGAGGTTTAAATCCTTGTGAAAGTAAATGTCTTTTCCTTTGAATTACAGTTTCTCTTATTTCTTTGCAAAGCATAATTCCTATCAGCACTGAGGGGACGCACATCCTCATAATACCAGTGTCGGGTGCTTTTCATTTAAGCTTCACAAAATACATCCAATCTTAATTCCTTTTATAGAGAGATCCCAAGAGGGGAGACCCTTCAAGAAAAAGGCTATTTTCATTTTTGGAAGTGTTGATGTAGAGTAAAGAGCTTTAGAGTGGTGATCAAATGGGTTAACAAATATAAAATGCTTTGTAAACTTCAGAGCCCTATATAAATACAAGCTATCATTGTACAGCTATTATTTCTTCTTTGCTCAGACCATAAAGGGTACCCCCAGGGTCACTGATCTAGGAACTAAAAAAAAGAAATCCATGTTCTCTTAAGTGCTCCTTGGGTGGAGGGAAAGATATAAAACTCATTATCTAGGTTTGGGAGGCAGAATGATACCTGCCTTCAAGGAGCTGACAGTCTAGTCAATTGCCAGAGGTGCTCTAATTTCTGTTAGAGCATTAGGACTTACCTGAATCACACAATGGCCAAAAATAGAATCACAAACAACGATAACAGCGTGCCTTTGGATAGAAGAGCTTCCTCTAAATCTGATTAAACACTCTCTGCGCTCTCGATTCTGAGTGTAGAAATCAGACCACCCCAGGAACAGTCATGGAATCTTAGGAGCTGGAAGGACACTTATAGATCGTTTACTCCATCTCTTCCATTTTGGAGATGTAAAAACCACAGGTTGTTAAAGGTTAAGTGACTTGCCCATGGTTACACAAGCCATTAAGTGGTGGAAACCAACTTTGCCAATTCCACGTCTAGAGCTCTTTTTACCACCAGATTGGGAGCCACTTCTGGCCCTGGATTACATTCCTTGCTAAAGCACTGAAATGCTGTAAAAATTTGGGTGCACCCCCGACCTCTCTTTTCAGCCTACCTATACTGTAAAAATAACAATGAACAATATTAACATAATCTTCCTCATTTGTAAGATGAGAGTTTGATAAGATGACCTCTGAAGACCTTTCCATCTCCAATTCTAGGAGTGAATGAATATAGCAAGAATCATAAAACTATGTGGAAGATTTTAAGTTCTTTGAAGGAAAATGGAATATCAATAAAAGATACTGTTATAGTGATGTATGAAATGCTGCAAAGGCAAGAGTTTGAAATGCAGCAGAACTGTCCAAATGGGAGAGCACATCCCCAAACATATGTGGCCAAGGGAACCTGAAAAACTGCAGAACTGCTGGTCTTCCAAGAGTGCAAGTTTATGTGGACAAGAGCTATCTATGTTATGGCCCCCCTATGGCACATAGGGGACTATCTTTCTGAGCTTCTAGTTATCCATTAGATGGTATTGTGCTGGTAGGAGGAGAGGAAGAGGGAGGAAGAAACCTGTCCTCTGAACATAAGTGGTTAAGAGTTGATGTTGGACATGTGTTACTCACAAGCATTAATTTGCAGATGCTCATCATATGCCTTTGCAGTGAGGGGAGAGAGAGAGAGAGAGAGAGAGAGAGAGAGAGAGAGAGAGAGAGAGAGAGAGAGAGAGAGAGAGAGAGAGAGAGAGAGAGAGAGAGAAACAGAGAGAGAAACAGAGAGAGAAACAGAGACAGAGAGAAAGAGAGATTCTTCTGATCATACTTGATTGAAAATAATCTTTGGGCTGATGGTCATTTTCATCAGACTACTAGACTAGCATTGGTTTCATCCATATTTATGAATGCCACCCTCTCCCTCTCCCCTTCCTAGCTCTTACACCCTGCTCTCCAACTTCCACCAAATGCTTATGCCTCATGCAACAATGCAGGCAACTGAAGTTGAGTTGAGGAACTTGAGCAAGACCTACCTCATCAGATTACTATGAAGAATGTACTTTATAATCTATAAAGCACCATAAATAGGAGTTGTTATATCACTAATTTTAAAGAATCTAACCAACTACCTGGAGCAAAACCAATACCCACCAAGGAGATAAAATAAGTTAGATAAAAAGACAAAAGAAATTAGAGATCCATTTGACTGGAACAATAGTGTGTTAGAAATGGAGGGTTTATAGAGATCATTTAGTTCAAACTGCCTCTCTTACCAATGAGGAAACTAAGTATCCTATTTTTAAAAATAAATAACTTATCATGAATATCTTTTTTGCTTCACCATAATTTCTCCTAGCATCTTTCCCCCTCTACCCTCCCAAAGGACTATCCCATGTAATCGATTAATAATTTCTTTTAGGACTATTGAC
Organism: Phalanger gymnotis; assembly: GCA_028646595.1. Classification (NCBI taxonomy): domain Eukaryota; kingdom Metazoa; phylum Chordata; class Mammalia; order Diprotodontia; family Phalangeridae; genus Phalanger; species Phalanger gymnotis. The sequence continues at coordinate 104,890,767 of CM053622.1, forward strand.
TGACTGTCATTAGCCATAGATTACTCTTAGAAATATGGATTCCTGATGAGTTTCTTTTTTCATCATGTATATGTCATCATACAGCTTCCATCAAATGCTTCCTCAGACTCACTAGTTGTATGACCTGTCTAAGTCACTTAACTTCCCTTTGCCTCATTTGTAAAAGGGAGATAACAATAGCAGCTAACTCGCAGGATGGTTGTGAGGATCAAATGAGATGATATCTATGAAGTGCTTTACAAACTTTAAAGCGTTGTAAACAAATGCTAGCTATTAGTACTATTCTTCATCTATAAGATAGTTAATTCACTTAGTTTCTCGCTGCCTCTATTTCTGCATCATTAAAATGTGAACTAATGATGGTGGTGGTGGTAATAATGATACAGAGCACAACTTCCCTAACTGGGTAGGAGAAATAAGTTTTTAAAAGAATTAGAAAGCACTTTATAAGCTTGAGTGCTTTGTAAATATTTAATGCATAATATGTTGAGGTAAATGCCAGGGGACCGTGGAGATCTGTATAAATCTTTTTGTTATGACAACTGTTTAGTGGTGGTTAACATCCTAAGCCAAACTTTGGTACCACGTGCTAGCCTGACCCCCTCCCCATCCCCTCTCTGTTCTTTTCTTATTTAATAGTCATCTCTGACAGCGTTCAAATCCTCACGCTGCTTAATCAAACTGCAGCCTCTTCCACTTTCGGCTCTAAAAGATAAAATGAGCTCCTAGGAGTCCTGATGCCTCGTTCTTTGCTTTTGGTTCCTGAGCGCTTTGGGGAAGCATGAGAGGGAAGAGAGAGGGGAGGGAGGCAATCGTGTCCCCAGCTGTATCTGGAAATGCCCTTTGGAAACAAATACCCATTTTGTATTCCAACCTGAATACCGCTGTCCCAGGACACTACGCTGTTTGAATTCTTCCTCTTTTCTATTCTGTTTGCTTGTTTTCACTGACAGACTAAAATAATTTCTGTTCAACTGCAGCCATCCTACTGTGTCCTCATAAATAACAGTTCTAAGAATTTTGCTCAGCAGGTCCCATTGCTGGTGAATCTGAGGGGGTATGTGTAGGAGTCAGGGCAGAAAGAAAAACAGAAGACTGTTTGTTTATTTTTTAAACCAGTCCCTAGAATTCATTCTCAAATCAACTATGCTGTTTTCTAATTACGAAGGCTCTTCATTTAAGTAGTTTAAAACACCTAGAGGGAGATAGGATCTTATAGATCAAGAGTCCAACTCATATAATTTACTGAGAAGGAAAACTAACTATATGGCAGGGCTGGGATGTACTCTGACTTCAAACCACTCTTCTTCCATGACACAAGGCTTCCTCTCAGTTTCTAACCCAAAAAGAAGCGTGGCCATCTATAATGTTTCATGGCCTGGAGCCAAGTGATTGTTCCCAGAGTTTGGTTGAGGCTGGACATTTCTAGCTTCATCAGTGACTCTGGTGGTGGTGGTTAATGTGTATTGAAAGGGGGGATGGGCTTTCACTCCATAGGCACCAATTCTCTGCTGTATCAGGAAAGGAGGATTATGAGCATAGGCTTGAGGACAGTGCCAAAGTGAGAATGCAGAAGCTACCTGCCTGCTGGCTGACTCTAAACATCTTAGAAGGAAAAAGGAGCTTTCAAATAACTACACCCTCCAATCAAAGTACCTTCTCCTCCACTGTGGTCTGATTATTGGCTGAATTTTGATTTTTATTATATCCAATCAACAAATATTAATTATAATAACTAGTGTTGTTCAGTCATGTCCAACTCTTGACCCATTTGGGGTTTTCTTGTCAAAGATACTAGAATAGTTCGCCATATTCTTCTCCAGCTCATTTTACAGGGGAGGCAAACAGGGTTAAGTGTCTAAGGTCACACAGCTCATAAGTGTCTGAGGTTGGATTTGAACTCATAAAGATAGCTACCTAGCTATGTAAATATTTATTCCCTTCTCTTTCCTTCTCCACTCTCCTTACTACAAATTTGTGAGCTAGATAGTGTGAGTATCATAACACTCATTTTTTGTCATCGCATTTTATAACCAGTCCTGTGATTTCATCACTGTAGGTAGCCCCCAATGAGGAGAGGCTCCTTTCAATGTTGATCAGCACCTTCCTTATAACTTACTGAGAACTGTATCCAAGGAATACTGAAAGGTTTACTGACTTGCCTGGGGTCACCAAGTCAGTAAGTGTCATTGGCAAGATTTGAACATTGCTCTTCCTGAGGTCTATCTGCAATGCCACTACATCTCTCCGTCCTAATTTTATAAAGGACATAACCTAGACACAGATTGTGTCTTCCTCAAGATCATAAATGTAGGGCCAGAAAGAACCTCCGAGGCCATTGAGTCCAATCACTACAATTTACAGGTAAGGAAACTGAGTCCCAGGGAAGTTAAGCGATTTATCCAAGATCACACAGATAATAAATGGCAAAGATAGGATTCAGATCTCAGGTCCTCTGACTCAAGAACCAAGGATTCTTCTAATGTACTGCTACCAATCTGCTTTAACACAGAAAGTAAGTGTTGAAGATAGGATATGAACCCAAATCATTTCTGACTCTAGTTCTGGACCACTTTCTACTATACCATGGTGCCTGGCTAAGTCCTAAGGGGCTCATTCCCAGCTTGGCTACAAGATGATAACTTTTTTTTTTAAACCATGACAATTTCAATATTAATTTATAAAGAAATTGAAATCTGTACTAATGTACCAAGTGCCCACGCTGATGAAATCGTGGTTACTTGAAGGATTGAAGTATTTAATTTAATATAACATTCAGGGTTCGTGATTAAAATGAATGTAGAGGGGAGAAAATTTTAAAGGGACATTGCTATAGGGATTTGCTATACTTTTGGTGACACAGGCCTTCCTACCCAAAGTGAAACTGAATGATAGCCCTGGTTGGATATATGAGGATTATTTCCCATCTCTTTTAGCATTTCTTCTTCGAAAGGTAACTGGGTCCTGACCCAAGGAGGACAATTATTAGGTAACTGAATGAGTATCAAAGGGCGGAGACATCAGTGAGGTGATTTGGGACAGAAGTTCCTTGAAATATGAACTGTTCAAAAGTAGGACATAGTGCTTCATAGGAGAGTGAGTTTCCTGTCACTGGATGTGTTCAAGAAAAGGCTAACTATCTGTCAAGAAAAAGCTGAGGGCTTTATTTGAAGGGGCTTCTGAATTAGTTTGGAGGTCAGATTTGATGAATTTTAAGTTTCCTTGTTCTCCAAAACTATTATTCATCTCCATAAACCGATACTGAGATTCTGTCTCCCACCTACTCCATTTTTACGCACTCACCTTGTTTTTCCTCCCTGAGAGAAGAGATCTTTCTCCATAGTTTCCTGTTTTTCTTTAAATCAGAGACTAATGTATATATGTGGGAGGAGGGGGCACTTATTTCTCAAAGTCCGGGTTCTCAGACCTTTCTCCTCCAGAGGGATGGGTTCACACAAAAGTAGCAGCAGTTGTGGTTGTCAGCTCTGTATCTTTCACTCAATCCCCAAATTCAAGAATGATCTTGGAGGCCTATATTTTTAGCTTCAGCTTCCTGTACCCATAAAGTCAAATTCAGACAAGCATTGGTTGTTCCTTCTTAAGGTCACATTAAAAAAATTTTTTTAATTGCCTTTAAAAAAAAACCACTGCTGCTACTTCAATAAGCATTCAAGGAGAATTTATTAAATACCCACCGAGTTCTGAGCAGTTGCTCCTAAACTCATGCTTTCCATAATCTTCTCCCCAGTAGATTCTTCCCTTGTAACAAAGAACTGAAATAAATGAAAATAATGGATGCAATGGACATATCTGATACCATATGCGTCATTTCATACCCACAGGTCACCATCTCTTTCTATTGAGAAGGAGATATGTTTCATTATTAGTCCTTTGAAGTCAAGATTGGTCATTGTATTGATCTAAATTCTGATGCCTTTTGTTACTAACTTGGCTTTATATTTTTATGAGCATTATGGCTATTGCTCTCCTAGTTCCACTCCCTTTTCTCTGAATCAGTATATATATAGAAGTCCTCCCAAGTTTCTCTGAATTCTTCATATCCTTCCTTGTGTAATGACACTATAATATTCTAGCATGGTCATGTGCCACTATTTGTTCAGCCATTCTTCAATAATATATGGGCACTCTCTTTGTTCCCGTGGCTGGTTTGTTTGTTTATTTTTTGCTACAAGTGTTGCTGTGAATTCTTTTGTGTATGTTGAGCCTTTCATTAAATGTTTTATTTTATTCTTTGGTTGTTTTTTTTTTTAACCTCCTCAACACTCAGGCCCAGTGGTGGTGTTTCTGGGTGAAAAAAAAAATTAGTTAACTTTTCTAAGACAGTTCCAAAATATTTTTATTTCACACCACATTTTTTTCGTTAAAACTTGTTACTTTTCAGAACTCCCTGTCATATTTAAGGACCCCCAAACCACTTGTCTTCTAGATATCTTAGAAAATGTCTAAGTGACAAAGAAAGGAAGCTAATGTGTTAAAAAAAAAAACAAAACAAAACATGAGAATCATTTTATCTTGGCCAAACAATTATTATGTGCCAGACACTGGAAGTACAAAAAAAAGGGAGGGGGGACATAGGTCCTGCTCTCAAGGAGCTTTTAATATGAAAGAGACAACATGCAAATAACTAGGTCATAATATATGTGTATATATATATACACATACTATATATATATATATATCCATGTATGTGTGTTTATATATGTATATATATATGTGTGTGTGTGTGTGTGTGTGTGTGTATTTATGTATGCACTGACTATAATCTGAGAAGAGAAGGCACTAGCAATTGAGGAGACCATGAGAAGCTTCCTGCAGAAGGTGGGCTTTGAGCTGAGTCTTGAAGAAAGCCAGGAAAACTGAGGTAGAGGTGAGGGGCCAGAGCATTTCAGGCCTAGGGGGACAATCATTGCAAAGACAAAAGATGGGGTATCCTATTTGAGGAAGTACAAGTAGGTCACTATAACTGGATTCTAGACTGCATGGAAGGGAGTGTCTGTATAATAAAATGGGATTGAGAATTTAGCAATACCAGCTGATGTTCTGAGTCTGGATTCTGGAGTTGTGATATGTCACACACACACACACACACAAAAAATAAAAGTGATATATTAAGACACAGGTGAGAGATAATTAGCACCTCCCCTATCTGTGATTAGGAATATCATGTAGAAATTGTGTGTGCCTGTGGCTTAGGTATGGTAATGTAATCAAAAGGGCTTATGGGAATGAAGCACCGATAATGTGGATCCAGCTTCCCTGCTTCCAAGTTTGAGCCCTGCTACATCAGCCTTTACATATTAATAGTTGGTTGGCAAACCCTAGGGAGACAGAGAGTGAGAAAGGCCCCCTGTGAAATTAAAAACAAGCTAGTCCAGTTGGAGGCATTTGTGAAGTCTTTTTCTATCTCCTTTGCCTTTTGATTTCTGGATGTATCCCATGGAAATGCTTTTATTTTCTGCTGGAGAAGTTTAAGTCCTTGGTGGAGCCATGCTTTGGCAGAACTGTCAAGTGGCTGAAGCCTGTCTTTAGCAAACTGTGCTTTCTACATTTGTCTACCCTTTGCCTCTACTTTCCAGTATCCTCTTCGTGGACAGAGCTGTAACTAGGATTTTTTTTGTAGCCAAGAGAAGGGGGAAGTAAGAATAAGAGTGGAAAAGGACAGGGAAAGGTTGAGGTCATCAGAAATGCGTCTACCAGGGCAAGGAGATATGCCCCAGGCCACCACAGGATTTCTACCATGCTGAAGGATTGGCCAAAGCTGGGGAGGTGGGGAAATTGGGGAAGCGTCACAGGGAAAACCATGTCCCAGGACACGATGAGATTTATATACTGCTGGAAGACTGGTGACTGTAGGGAAACAAGGTAGAGTGGGAGGTCAAGGGATGGGAGTTGTGGCTACCAGAAAGACAAAGATGTGGTTGGTGCTCTCTAAATTATGGCACCCTGGGGCAAAGCCTTGATCTCCCCACCCTAGGCACTGCTCTGGTCCTAGGTACCCAACGATGTGCTGCGTCCCCCTCTCCTGGATTTGGAGTCAGATAACTTGGGTTCAAATTCTGGCTCTGCTGCTCTGTGACCTTGGGCAAGTCTCTTCAACCCTGGTTCTAAGTTTCCTTAACTATAAAATAACCAGGTTTGAGTAGATGACATGGAACAATCCTTCCCTCTCTGAATCTATCATTCTATTATCCCAGTATCTGTTGCATTAAATTGTCTTTGGGTGTGACCTGTATGATCTCTATATTACATTTGTTTTCACTTTATGGTATGCATTAGCTTTCGTTGAACAAAAATATCACTGGTTTTTTTTTTCAACTGACTTGTTTTACCCCCAAAGCTTCCATAGTTAAACGAAGTTGTAAGCCTGGTGTATGTTCTTCCATGCTGTCTCTGTTTGCTAGAGTTAAGAAGCATTTTATGTTTACCCTGCTAATGGAACACTTCTTTGTTCTATAAACACACAGCCCTGGGCACAAATAAAGAGAATCAAGATGTGAAGCGGGGAGATGGGGTGGGAAACAGAAATGACTTTTATATTTTCATGCTATAGAACACAGAACCCACATCCTCAGATTGAGGTTTCTACTTGTAGGCCTATAAATTAGGTGTGACATAATAAATCTGCTCAGAATGTCCTTTGCTACAGCAACAGCTGAAATGATTCTGTCTGCCCATGCATTTTTTTTTCCTGGTCACACTCTAATGCTACCTTACTAGTGGTGCACTAAGGTCAGTGAAATAAAAACTAGCTAATAGACTAAACCTTCATCGTCAATGCTACTTGAAGAAAATGGTTCTGTTTTCAACAGGTTGTTCAGTGGTTTGAAGTGAAGAATGCAGACCTGGATCTTCTTGGAGGTGTTAGAAGCAAAACTCTTACAAAAATCTTTGAGTTCTCTCTAATTTTTAAATTCTGTGGACTTGTAGAAAGATTAGCATTTTGACAATGCTACTTTAAAGGAGACAAATTGTGTTTCATATTGATACTAAAGGAATTTCTGGTTTTGAAATCCTCCCCCAGCCTTTTGAATCAACTGTCATATTCATAAGATCATGGCTCCAGAGTTGGCAGGAACTTCAGGGGCTTAAACCCCTATTTTAAAGATAAGAAAACTGAGGCCCAGAGAGGATAAGCAACTTATCATCTGCAACCTCAAGGCTGTGTTCCTACATTTGATGACTGCCATTTGGCTAGTCGGTTGTCAAGCAGTAAATTGGGCCATGGATGGTCAGTTATGTTGTATCAACCTCCAAAATATCTTACCATTAGGATATATGGGTTGAATTCAGAATTCTAATACAACAAACATCTGTTACAGATGACTACTGTTGAAAAACACTATGCTAGGTGCCAGCACAGATAAGATCTGTCCCTTGCCCATATGGGGCTTATAGTCTATTTCAGACACAAGGCAAAGAAATAACTATAAACATGGTAAATGTGTTAGAAAGCTACAAAATATTGCATATCTACAACAAGAGGAATGGATTTATGCAGTTATGAGTGATAGAGTCCTCTGCAGACAGAGCTGAGAAGCCCCTTCCTAATCAAAGAACAGAGTTTTGGAAAACATCAACCAGGAGAAAACAACAGAGCTTCTGTAGCATCGGCGGTAAGCAGAGCTAGCTGAGTAATGAAAGCAGATCACCTACTGAATGGCAAAGCCTTAACAAGATGGGCTCCAATGGTTCCGCCCTACCATAGAGAATGTGAGACTGAAGGACCAGGAACCTAGATAATGCAGATTGAACTTAGGGCTACAAGAGCTAGAAAGTGAGGAGATCCCAGGGTGAAGCAAACCAACAGTAGGAAAGTATGAATGACATCTTCCCTAAAGTCTTAAATTCATTCTGATAGTGATCAGCCCTCTAGGGGAAGAAGAGAAATAGCAGTATTTCTATTATCTAACTACACTAGAATTTGAGACCCTTTCTGCTCCCTGTAATAAATTTGCTCAATGTTCAAAGTATATTAGGTACTTGATGCTTGTTTAGGGGAAATATCCAGAATTTCTTCAACACTTACATGCAGTGGACAAAGAGCTAGATTTGGACCTGGGTTCAAATCCTGGCTTTGCCACCTATTGCCTGTGTGACCTTGGGTTAGGTTATTTAACATCTCAAAACACCAGCTCCTCATTGGTAAAAAGGATTGGGGTAGATGGCTTCTGAAGTTGCTTCCACCTCTAAATCTACAATCCCATGTGCCAAGAACTGTGCTAAATGCTAGGGATGTAGCTAGGGATACAAAAGGAGGAAGATCAGCCTGTTCTCATGTAGCTTACATCCCAGTGAGGAGAGAAAAAACACAGAAGAGAGTGTTGGCCAGGGACGTATACTCTGGTTTGGAAAGTTAAAGGGATGTTGAGTAATGCCACAGAAGAGTTGACTGACGTAGGCTTTCTAGTAGTAATGATTTGATTATGATTCCAATGCTAGAAAAAGACAAGGAAATTGGTGATGTACACAGGGGCAAGGCAGCTGTTGGGAATCTATCTAGGCATGGCAGATCACATGAGGCTTTCGTAAATCAGGGCAATGGAGGGGGCCTCATATGTGGGTTCTGGAGGTCATAGAATGAAGCCTCACCATGCATGTTCTCTGGTCCCAGAGGCAAGGCTGCTTTCAGGTAAATGGGCAGGAAATAGGGTGAAGCCTGCGCCTCCCTAGATGTGGTAGATCACATGTAGCATTTACTGGTCAGGATAGTAAGAGCTGAGGTTGGGAGTTATAGAGAGAGAGAGACAGACAGAAAAATAGAGACAGAGACACACAGAAGGAGACAGGCAGAAACAGAGGGACACAAAGAGAGAGAGAGAGACAGAAAGAAACTCACAGTACTTATAAACCCTACTACCTGGTTTACAAAGCACAATGAGAAGGTGGTTTTGAGTTTTCTTAAAGGGTGGAGAGTAATTTAATACCTTGAAGGGAGAAAAGGGAAAGGGAAGGGTAGCCCAGGTGGAGAGAACATCTATGAGCAAAAGCCCAGATGTGTGGGAAAGTTCGCACAGCATGAAGAGATACCATAAGCAGTCCGGTTTGGCTGGAGCATAGAGTTTATAGAGGAGATTAATTCATAATGATGCCTATGTAGTAGCTGTGCTTTACCTCTGAGGACATGGATGCCAGGTGGGCATTTTTAAAAGATGGATTGAGCTAAACAGGAGAAGAGGGATCAAAGCAATGGCACCTTGCTAGGGAAACCTGTGTGTTCTTCCTCTACTTGGCTAGGACTAAGAGATCCCACGTTATTGATGCTCAGTCTGGGAAAATACCCTCCCTTCACAATTGTCCCTGAGAAAAGAGAGAGAAATGCAATTCAGTGAGTACATAGGAAGAACAAACAAACAAAAACAAAAGCTAGATTGAAGAGGGCAGACAGGGTTTACCCACTCAAGGGATCGGCGGCAGATCCAGCCTGCTTGGTGCCATGCGGTTCACTCAAGCGAGCTGCTGTTTAAAAAGAGAGACCAGCCAGATTTCCTGAGTCACCCTGACTAGAAGTTGACCCTCTAGGGTTTTTTGGTGTGAGTGGAAAAACCCTGGTGTGGACACTGGGCTTGGAAGTAGAAATAATATGGTAGAGTAGAGAGTACACAGTCTTGAATTAGAACTTGGATCAAATCCCACCTATATGACCTTGCCTAGGTCTCTTAACCTCCAGGGAACTCAGTATCTTCATCTGCAAAAGATGGCTTCTGAGGTTCCTTTTGGCTCTAGACCGATAATCTAAAGAACCCAGCTCCTGGGTTTTGGTTTGCCCACCGAGGTGAGCTACAGACTGACTGGTCAGTCTAGGAATGAGACACAGGTTAAGAGATGCACATACTGTTTTCATGGATGTATTTGGTTTTATTCATCTTTAATGCTGTGATTAAGGAGCTAAACACAATTATTCTTTTGTATATGTCCTCCCCTGAAATGCAGCCAGGGACTTGATAAGGTGAAGAAGTAGGACGGGGGGCAGAGCTGTGATCTAAATGAGTAAATGTGCAGAACCCCACCCCGCCCAAGATTCTGAAGAAGGAAGCTGGGCCACCAACCAACCAATCAATTGGCATTAACAATTAATCACCTTTCTAAGTACCTACTAAGTACTCGTGTTAAGGATAAAAAAAGCAAAAGTGGCACAACAAATATGCATTCCACTGCAACTCTGATCCTTGAGGAATGCAGTCTAAGGCTGTGAAGTTTGGTTAAAAAAAAAAAGGAAATAGAGCAGAGGTTCTTAACCTTTCTTGTATCATGGATCCCTTTGCCAGTCTGGTGAAGCCTCTGGACCTCTTCTAAGAATAAAGTTTTTAAATGAATAAAAGAAAATGTATAGGATTAAAAAGAAATCAATTATATTGAAATTTTGTTGGTAGTTATTTGTCATGGTTGACTTTTCCTGATCCCATTTGGGGTTTTCTTGGCAAAGATACTGGAATAGTTTACCATTTCCTTCCTCAGATCATTTTACAGATGTAGAAACTGAGGCAAACAGTGACTTGCCCGGGTCACACAACTAGTAAGTGTCTGAGGCCATATTTGAACTCAGAAAGATGAGTCTTCCCAACTTCAGGCCCAGCATTCTATGCACTGTCCAACCTAGTTGCCCTTTTCAAAAAGTACATATATTTTGACAATTATATTTCGATATAATTGTCAAAATATTTTTTTAAAAAATAAGGTCACGGACTCCAGGTTAAGAACCCCTGACAGTAGACCCTAACACAACTAAATGAATATATTTTATAAACATGGACCAAAGCTGATAAGCTAGGAACACGGGTAATGCCTGCACCTGTTCCTCTGCTTTACTTATTGGATTGGATACATGGATGGCCTAGAGCCTGCTGAACCAGTTCCTAAAAGCCTGTTGTTAAATTTCCATTGTGAGCATTTATACCTCAGAAATTGGCAAATGGCTATAAAAGAGAGCTTGATTTAGCATTTTGTTAATTGTATACACTTAAGAAAGTGATGGAGTAAATGTTAATGCAGATTTAATTTCATAGTGTGTAGTGCTTATCAGAGAGCCAGTTGTTAAACATTTACCAGCATACCTATGGTTGGAAGTGGACCTCCCTTGCTGGCTAATGTTCATATTTCCCTCTCAGTGGCTCTGTTGCTGCATCCTCAACTCTTAACCATACCCCCTCTGATTGAGAAATTAATAACATTTTTCTTGCTTCCATGGGGAGAAGATGGTTAAACTGAGATCAGAAGTCAAAGTTCTTGACCTCAGAGTCCCTGCTGTTTTTACCCACTTCTTTACACACACACACACACACACACACACACACACACACACACACACACACACACACACACACACACACACACTACTGATTAGCAGGCCTGGGCAAGATGAGAACTTTAATGTAGTTGATTATGTCTTATTAGTTCAGGCCTACGAGGCAGCTCTGCACAGAGGCTAACACAGTGACAGGACTGGTTTTATCCAGATGTTGCTTGTCTCAGTTTTCATAGAGCAACCAGATTTTACAAGTTCTGCATAACTGAGGTCAAGCTGCAGCCAGTGTGGACAGTGTCTGGAAATATCCATTGGCCAGGTTTACTGTGACCTTCTGGCAAGTATTAGGGAAATGAAGCCTTTCTTCTGATGCCCTTACTGTTCTTTCTTGACCCTAACCTTGTGCCATGAGAATGCTAACACGTGAGTGGTGAGCGATGCTGATTTTTATTAACTAACCTGTGAAGAGGAAAGCCTGGTATAGGGGATGGCTCTTTAGAGCTAAAGGGCTTTGCATCTTATTTCATTTGGTCCTTGTCCCATGAGGTAGGTGTTACGTTATTGTCCACCTTTTACAGATGAGGAAAGGGTGGGGGGGGGGGAGAGAGAGAGAGAGAGAGAGAGAGAGAGAGAGAGAGAGAGAGAGAGAGAGAGAGAGAGAGAGAGAGACTGAGGGAGAGACTGAGGGAGAGACTGAGGGAGAGACTGAGGGAGAGACTGAGAGAGAAAGAGACAGAGAGAGACAGAGAGACTGAGACAGAGACAGAGAGACAGAGACTGAAACAGAAAGAGATAGAGACTGACAGAGACAGACAGAGAGGAAGAGACTGAGAGAGACCAAAAAAGAAAAATACTGAGAAAGAGATATTGATACAGAGAGACAGAGGCAGACAGAGACTGAGACAGAAAGAGAGACTAAGACAGAGAGAGAGACTGAGATAGAGACAGAGACTGAAACAGAGACCGAGAGTCAGAGACTGAGTGAGACAGACAGACAAGTAGACAGATAGATACTGAGACTGAAAAAGAGAGAGATTGAAACAGAGACAGAGACACAGAGAGAGGGGAGAGAGAGAGAGAGAGAGAGAGAGACAGAGACAGAGAGACCAAGACAGACAGAGAGGGAGAGACTGAGAGAGACTGAAAAAGAAAAAGACTGAGAGATATTGAGACAGACAGAGAGAGAGAGAGTCTGAGACAGACAAAGAGAGAAAGAGACGAAGACAGACAGAGAGAGAGACTGAGAGTCAGAGACTGAGAGTCAGACAGATAGACAAATAGACAGAGACTGAGAATGAAAAAGAGATAGAGAGATATTGAGACAGAGAGAGATAGAGAGAGAGACAGAGACAGAGAGAGAGAGAGATAGAGAGAGAGACAGAGACAGAGAGAGAGAGAGGCGGGATTTGAATTCAAGTTTTGCAAACAGTAAGACCAGTTTATTATCACTCCAAATGACAGAGCCAGGATTTAGTTAGTCGGACTTGGGCATTTGCAATTTAGTACAGGTATAAGTAATGAGAATGGCCATATAGCACGACACTAAAGAGAGTATGGAGCTGCCTAATTCAGTCAGGTAGAGAGACTAAATGGTCAGCAGGAGCTCCATCTCCCCTCCCTTCACTCTCCCCAGTCCATTCCCTGCCCTGGCCCAGAAGCACCTGGGTGCTTTTTCCGTCTCTTAATCGCAGCCAGTGCCCCCATTACTGCAGCATAAAGCAAAAAAAGAAAGGGGAAAAAGTGTCGACTGCAGGATCCTGGCAAACATTATTTAAGCTGAAGAGGAGCATTACAGATTGACTATTAGGCGATTAGTGCTGATAGTGCTGGGCAGGCTGCCTGTCAGCATTCCAGTTTAAGATTTTTATAACCATTTAATTACCATTTGGATTCGCCGGTTGCCAACGTTCAACGCTTTAAAAATACTTCACTGTGGATTACAACAAAATACTCCGGCACGCCCTGTGTTGTGAAGAAAGCTTTCTTCACACCATGTTGCTGTCAAAAAGAACCCAGATAATGGCTTCAATTTTCTCTTTAAATACAGCACTTTTTTTTCCTGGAGCCATTAAAAAGATCTGGTGGCTTTTCCCCTCTCTGCCAAAGCCATAGCTTTCCTGGGAATTGTTGCCAGATGCAAACTGCCAATGACATCATTTGCACTTTGCAAAGCATTCCCCTTGGTTTGTCATGTTCCTTCAGGTTTATCCCCTTTAAAAAAAATTACCGTCATCTTTTGTTTTTTATATTGCTTGTGTTTCCTGATAGATCTCTTCCTCCTTGAGCTCTCTGAAATCAACGCCTTCTAACAAAAAAAACAAAACCAAGGGGAAGTAAACAACGGGTCTGCAAAACTAGTCAATCATCTTACTGTTTATTAGTCAAGTTTCTTCCTTAGTTGATTAAGCCAGTTGAATCAGCTTCAGGCTTATATAGGTGGTACAAACATTGAATGAGGAATTTGGGCTTCTGCCTCTTTTGGTCAAGAGAAATTCTTTAGTAGAATGATACAATAGAAGAAACTCCTTGAGAGCAGGGCCTGATTTGTCCTAGTGTCCTCAGCACCCAGGAAAATGCCTTATCGGTCCTTATAAGACTTTTTTTTCTTTTATAGAAGAACAGAATTGGTAAGTTTGACTAAGCTAAGGCACTTGGTCCTGGTTCTGCCATTAACTGTCACTTCAGAACAGTCACTTAATCAATCAACAAGCATTTGTAAAGTGATTACCAGCACTGTCACTTAACCTTTGAGGGCCTTGGCTACCTTATCTATAAAGTGCTAAGGCACTATTTATTGTCCCTGTTATCCCCCTACACACTCTGAAAATGCTTAGGAAACCAGGACAGAGGCTTAAAAAGCCACTCAGGAACATACTGCCCATGGGTGGTAAGGTTAAAATTCTCTTTAAAAAATTATATTGGTTGGGACAGCTAGGTGGCACAGTGAGTAGAGCACCAGCCCTGCAGGCAGGAGGACCTGAGTTCAAATTTGGCCTCAGACATTTGACACATTAGCTGTGTAACCTTGGGCAAGTCACTAAACCCCAATTGCCCTGCTTTCCTGCCTCCAGCAAAAAAGAAAGAAAAGAAAACCCCATGAACTTCTGTGAGGTTACGAACAGTTGGACACGACTGGACAACTGAACAACAACAGCTATGTGTTGTCTTGGTTGTGGTCCTTCATTCTTGACATTACCATGCTAGAGTGAAGTTTCAATGTGTCCAACTTTGGCTGATCAGACCAATACAAGCTCAGAATGCTTTACCACAGGTTGGGCACAAATAGTCCATGTGAGTATTTGGGATGAATTTTCTAAATTTTCACATCCTGCATTTCCTTTGTGCTGTTTCAATTCTACTTTGCTTATAGAGCACAGCACCTTCTCTGATGTGGGCATGCCATGCTGAGCGGTCCTGTACTAGTGCCTCCCATGTCACACAATCAATTCCAAAGTTCTTAAGAGAGACCTTGAAAGTGTCCTCCTGATCACCATGTGAACATTTGCCCTGTGTGGGTTCTCCATTAAAGTCTTTTTGGCAAGCATATGTTTGTGTTTGAACAACATGGCTAGCCCAAATGTGTTGTCAGGCACTGAGCTCAGTGCTGGGGATACAATTAATAAAAAGAAAGTCCCTGCCTTCAATGAGCTTATAATCTAGAGGAGACAACACACAAAAGCAGGCTGGAAGGGGAAGGGGACATCTTGTTCAGTGCATTTGAAGCCTGGTGGAGCAGCAGCTACAAAGAGTGAGCTAAACAAACCTCTCTTGAAGTGTTCCTTCCAAAGCCACTCCTGCTCTAACAACTGCTCCTTCCTAAAACCAACCACCCGAACCCCTTTTTAGGAGGCAAACTAATTAGCTTGTACTCCGACTATGAAGAGGAAAATTTGTCATTCCTATTTAATACCCAGTGGAAACTGAAGCTCTGGTTGGTGATTGAGAAGAAAAGAACTGCCTGTGCTCATGAAAAGGTGGTGGTTTATTGCATTGTGATACACCGTGATTAATTACATTGCATACCCCAGTGCATGCCTTCTGTGCAGTAGTCTCTGTAAGACTGACTTAATGTCACTGCTCATGAATAACAGGTCTTCTCAAAATTCCTAGAGCCATATATCCTAAGATACTATAATCATCAAGATTAATAGCAGCATGTTAATTTTTCACTCCATATATTTTGATTTGCTGCTTAAGAATTTTCCCCTGTAAGACATAGAAGTTTTTGAAAATATGAAAGATTCTCTTCTTTTTGCCACAAGTTGGCCTTCTGGATGTAAAATAAAAATTTAAAAATAAATACTTAAAATTTGAAGTAAGTTTTAAAAAATATTGTAAAAATAAGTTAAAATACTAACGGAAGTTCCCTTTCAGGCTTAGAATTGTATGATTACTGATTCCTGTTATATATTGCGGGACATTCTCCACATGGCCTTTGTCTTTCTCATCCCTGTTTTATGCATCATTTGATGTTGACAATCAGAGAATCAATGAATAAAATTACCTTTCATGAACAATCTTAATGTATGCTTGGGAGATTTGTTGTTAGAGGAGAGCCTTTAAGATTCTACATTGCCCTGAGTCAAATACTTGTTTGTAATTATCAAATAATAAACACATCGACATTTAGTATTCTTTATACCTTTAAGTCAGTTGCATGACTTTATACCTGTAAGTCAACAAGCATTTATTAGGCACCTTCTATGTGCTTATAGTCTAAGGGGAGAGAGAACATGAAGACAATTATGCCCAAACAAGTCCAATGCAGGATAAATTGAAGATAATTTCAAAGGGAAGGCATTAGAAATAAGGAGGAAAGAAAGGCTTCTTGCAGAAGGTGGGCTGTAAGCTGAGACTTGAAGGAAGCCAGGGAATGCAAAAAGCAGATATGAGAACGGAGAGAGTTCCAGGCATGGGGGGACAGCCAGTACAAAGAAATGGAGTTTGGAGATGGAGTTTCATGTGCAAAGAATAGAAAGGAAGCCAATGTCTGTTGGAAGGTAATCTGTTGTGGAAAATGGCCTGCAAAAGCCAACCTGCTCCTTTCTTATATTTTATCAGTGAGACCCTTGTATCATATGTAGAGAGCATTCTTTAGATTAATTTTAGAGATAAGAAAGTAGTTATACGGGTCAGCCAACAAACATTTATTAAGCTCTTACTATGTAGCAAGCATAAGGAAAGACCAGAAGAAAACAAAACAAAAAAAGAAATCCACATCCCTTACTGCCAAAGAGCATATATTTTAATGAAGGAAACAACACATAAATACATAGGAACTCAAAGCTAAATACAAAGTAGATGAGATGACATTAGCCACTGAGGGGAAAGGCTTCCTGCAAAAGGAAGGATTTGAGCCGAGTTTTAGGAAAAGGAATCCAGTAATGGTTTATGCCTTCCCAGCATCTCTAAGGAGTATGTATATTCTAGGTGCATGTTTTATATTGTGTATAGTACACATATACATAATTGTGTATGCACGTATATAAATTAGATGTAAAATTATTCTATGTTTCTTTGCTTTGTGTAAACCATAGTGTCAAGGGTTTTTAAAAATTTTATACAAATACATAAATGTATGTCTCTATATGTATTATGTATATATTTTGGTCTAGACTTGTGATTTTATTGGCATAAGGAGCTCCCGGTGAGAATACTTTCTCTACCAATGCAGATCAGCTATTCATAGTCTTAGGAAATTGCCTTGGGCAATAAGAGATGAAATGCTTTGCCCAGGCCCCACAGCCACCAAGTGTCAGAGGGAGGATTTGAACCCAGGTGGTCCTAACCCAGAGGCTGGCTCATATCCATTATGCCATGCTCTCTCTCATTATGATATCTATTATTTTCCCAATTGGATATTCCTATAAATCCAATTAGTTGATCTTTTCCTCCCTCTTCTGAGGTCCCTCCAAGGAAATCCCAATTTAAAATAGCTTTCAAGGATTGTGAGTTGATTATTGGCAGTGAGGAGGAGCCCAGCCTGACATATCTGTATTTGTGCCTGAAGAGAACTTTATTCTCAGAGCCGTAAGGGACTGAGCCTCTCGCTCTGTGAATTGACATTCGATGATAGAACAGCATGTCCCATGGTGACAGCAGTGGAGGGAAATCTTTGTACTAGCACTAAATAAAGCCCCAAGAATGTAGTTGTCACTTCTTTATCCCAGAGCTGGTGTGAGAGAGGGTCTGGCCTCCTACTGACTGATTCCCTCATAGCATTATCCAGTGTAGCAAAGAAAATGAATAGCAGCTGTCTGTAGAGAAAGGGCTCTGAAACTGTTCTATGTCATGGATCCTTTTGGCAGCCTGGTGAAGCCTATGGACTCTTCAAAATAATGCACTAAAGTAAAAAACAAACAACGAAAAAGCCCCAGGACGTCAATTATATAGAAAGAGTTACCAAACTTATTTTTTTTAAGTTCATGGACCCCCAAGTCAAGACCCCTTGCTGTAAATGATCTTTCAGATTTAAAAAATTTTTCTAATGCAGACCCAGAGTGAGATCTCCAGACAGACTCAGATTTCCAAAGTGAGTGTTGCTGACCATTTCATCTTCTCATCTCAGCCCTTTACAAGAGTAGGGATTCTTGTCTTACGGTGACTGAGCGCTCTCCAGCTTTAAGCCTTCATCAGTGGAAAGGCTACTGTTGAAAAATCCTCATCTACCTCCCATTAACAGATCCTAGGCTCCTAGAATCATAGAACCTCTGAGTTGGAAGAGACTTCAAAAATCATCTAGTCCAACCCCTGCCCAGTGATCCAATTATAGATTCACTTCTTCAGTGTCAGCTCATCCTATCTTCCTTCACCAGGAAAAATATCTTTCTGATAACAGTTGACAGATGTCATAGACTCGTGGTGTTGGAAAGGACATTTGGAGGATGTCTACTCCCACTTCCTTCTCTCAGACAGGCTCTCATCTAAACCACTCTCAGAAAATCTGGCCTTCTTTTAGAGATCTCCAAAAAGGAGACCCTATAACTTTCCTCAGTAATTTTATTAATATAATTGGACCCTATCTGCACTTTTATTCATGCTGGGAAATGCTGATGAGGAAAGTCTCTCTACCAGCTAAATGAAACAGTGCACAGAGTGCTGGGCCTAGAGTCAGGAGCTGGGTTCAAATTTGGACTCAGATACTTAATAGCTGTGTGGCCCTGGGCAAGTCTCTTAACTTCTGTTTGCCCCAGTTTCCTCATCTGTGAAATGGGGACAATAATAGCATCTACTTTCCAAGGTTATTGTGAGGATTAAATGAAGCAATATTTTTAAAGCACTTAGCAAGGTGCCTGGCACATGGTAAGCATTTTTGAAATGCTAACTATAATTATTTTATTGCCAATGAAGATTTGTGACATATAGCCCTAGAAAATTGAGCAGGGGTACTAAACAATTGAGTGACTAACCCAGGGTCACAAAACGAGCATGTGTCAGCAGAAGCTGAACCCGTGTCTTGAACCTGTCTTGGCTCTCTATCCATCACATCACACTATTACTGTAGTAAAATACACAAATATTTAACAACCCTTACTGTTGGGCTGCTCTTCACCATGCTTTTAACTTTTTAGAAATGAGTTTTATTGACATATTTAATTTTTTAACCTGAAAAATTGCTCCCAGCATCCCTTTTTTACCCCTGCCAGAGTCATTCCACATAACCAAAAAATTCTTTCTTAAGAAAAAGCAGTAAGAGGAGGGGAAAAAATCAGCAAAACCTATCAATACATCAAAAAAAAGTCTGAAAATACAATCAACAATCCACATCTTTGACCTACCACTTCTACAAAGGAGTAGAATAAAAATGTATTCTTATAGTTCTTCTTTGAAGCTGTGATTATTCTTTGTAATTTTTGCAACATTTACTTTTGATTATTTTGTGGTGGTCGTTGCTTCCATTTTAATTGTTATAGTCAGTGTGTATACCATTTTTTAGCTCTGCTTATTTCACTGTTCATCAGTTGATGTGTCTTTCCATGCTTCTCTGTACTCATCATATTTTTCATTTGTTAAGCTCAATAATATTCCATTACATTCAGGTACCACAATTTGTCTAACCATACCCTTATCAAATGGCATTGGCTTTGTTTCCAGCTCTTGTGGTGCTGTAAATATTTTACTATATTGCGCTTTGCTGTACTACTCTTTGCAGATGTTGCATTTTTTTTTTTTACAAATTGAAAGTTTGTGGCAACTCTGCATCAAGAAAGTCTGTGGCGCCATTTTTCCAACATCATGTGCTCACATTGTGTTTCTGTGTCACATTTTGGTATTGTTACAATATTTCAAACTTTTTCACTGTTCACTATTTATATCTGTTATGGTGATCTGTAACCAGTGATCTTTGATGTTACTATTGTAACCATTTTAGGGTGCCATGAACAATTCCCAATATAAGACAGTGAACTCAATCGATAAATGTTGTATGTGTCCTAACTGCTCCACCTACTGACAGTTCCCCTGTCTCTCTCCCTCTCCTTGGGCCTCCCCCTATTCCCTGAGACAAAATGATATTGACATTAGACCATTTAATAACCCTACAATGGCCTGTAAGTGTTCAAGTGAAAGGAAGAATTGATCAATGCAGCAAACTTCATTGTTGTCATATTTTAAGAAATTGCCACAGCCACCTCAATCTGCAGCAGCCATCACCCTGATCAGTCAGCAGACTTCAATGTTGAGGCAAGACCCTCCGCCAGCAAAAAGATTGTAACTTGCTGAAGGCTCAGGTGATGGTTAGCATTTTTAGCAATAAAGTTTTATAATAATGTTTATTTTAAACATAATACTACTGTATACTTAATAAACTACAGTATAGTGTAAACATAACTTTTATATGCACTGGGAAACCAAAAAATTGGTGTGACTGGCTTTATTGCAATATTCACTTTGTTGAGGTGGTCTAGAACCAAACCCTCAATATCTCTGAGATGTGCCTGTAGGGACTTTCTACTTAGCATTGAGTTTCCTGGGGTACATGCATAGGAGTAGAATCGCTGGTTCAGAGGATATGGACATTTTAGTCACTTTAATTGCTTAATTCCAAAGTGCTTCCCAAAACAGTTGTACTTATTCACACACCGCTCCACCAATAATGCACTAGTATGCCTGTCCTCCCACCACCCCTCCAACACTGATGGTTCCTATCTTTTGTCATCTTTGCTAGTTTTCCAAAAGGTAAAATTATAGGGTTGTTTCGATTTGCATTTCTCTTATTACTAGTGATTTAGAGGATTGTTTCTTGTAGTTGTTAATAGTTTGCAATTCTTTTGACAACTTATCCATTGAGGAATAGCTTTTGGTTTTCCTATGACTATATTAATGTAGTCTCAGATAATATTGAGGAGAGATTACTAAATTGGTAGTTAGTAAAGTATGTTCTAGTCTAGGCTTATACATTAACTCACTTTGTTACCTTAGTTAGTAGTTTCTTCCTCTATAAAATGATGGAGATGAATCATATGGAATAGAGGAAGGAACGCAATCAAATAATGCTCGCCTCTCTTGACTAAGTATTTTCACTGGCTATCCCCCATGCATAGACTGCTTTTCCTCTTCATCTCTACTTCCTGGCTTCCTTCAAGTCCCAGCTAAAATTCCACCTTCTACAAGAAGCCTTTCCTGATCTTCCTTATTCCTTATCCTCCTTAGTGCTAATCCCTTCCCTTTCTTGGTTATCTCCAGTTTATCCTGTATATATCATATTTGTACATGGTTGTTTACATGTTGCCTCCCCATTAGATTGTGAGCTTCATGACAGCAAGAATTGTCTTTTGCCTTTCTCTGTACCCTCAGAGCTTGGGGAAACTATCAGTTCAGGCTAGCTAACCTGAGGAAAACAGTTAATGTCTAGTAGTAGAAAGAATCCAAGATATAGAGAGACAGAAGACCTAGGTTCAAATGCTTGTTCTACCATATACTATCTAAATGGCACTGGTCCAATAACTTAACCTCTCTAGGACTCAGTTTCCTCATCTATAGAAAGAGGAACTTGGACTAGATGATCTCCAACGGCCCTTTCTACTTTAAATTTATTTGTTTTTTTCAATTAATAAGCATTTATTCTTTCTCCTTCCCACCCATCACTTCCTTTTGACTGAATAAAAGAAGAAGAAAACCCTGGTAATAAATATGTACAGTCAAGCAAAACAAATTCCCACATTGTCCATGTTCAAACACATATGTATACATGTCTCTCTCTCTCTCTCTCTCTCTCTCTCTCTCTCTCTCTCTCTCTCTCTCTATCTCTGTGTGTGTGTGTGTGTGTGTGTGTGTGTGTACTGGATATTCATGGGAGATGTGGTTTCAAGTCCTGTCTTCCCCTTGGGACGGTGGGGTGTAAATCCCTCTAAAAACCTCTTTGTTCACCTATAAATTGGGGATATTTTTATCTATATTTTAGGGCTATTGTGAGGATCAAATAACCTAGTATATACAAAATACCTGGTCAGTCTTAAAGTACCATATGAATTTCAGCTAAAACATTCAGCTAACAGTGTTTTTGAATGGAATAAAAATATAAAAGAAAAAAGGAAGGAAGAGAATAGAAGGAACAGAGGGAGAGCGGGAGAAAAGGAAGAAGGAAAAGGAAAAAGAACAACCCTGGGGAATTCTTTCTCAAACGTTTCATCAGGACAGCACTTTCTTTTTTCCCTTAGAGTCTAAGCTCCCTTGATAGGACTGTTTCTTAGGCACTGTTTCTGTTTGTTCTTTGTATAGCAAAACACTTATCAAAGTACCTGCCGCAAAGTGAGTGTTTAACAAATGCCTGTGGATCAATTGTTTTTTGACCATCTGTTGACTCTTGAGAAATCAGGAGAGATTCTAGAATAGTTCCAAAGGTCCGGACTGTACCTTTACCAGGTCTGGACTTAAAAGAACATAGAGGTCAAGAAGGCGAAGGCAGGAAATGTATTATTTCTCCTTAGCTGGCTTTGAACGAGCTCACTTCTCCAATTCACTTGTGCTTCAGGCCACGAAACAGAAGATGGAGTTGCGAGATGGTCATGGCACTTCTTCATTTCTGGGGCTTTTTGCTCCTCTCCTCAACTGCTGACCATTGTTGTCTTTGAGGTTGTTGTTGTTCCTTCATTTTCAAAGAGGACCGAAGACATCCTTAGGATGACATCCTGGCTTGTGTGTGAATAGTGAGGCAGAGTTGCAGCCAAGTCATCAGCCTCACTCTCTCCTCCAGAGCCATCAAAGTCCAGTGGCAAGACAAATGTCAAGGAGGATTGGCGACGGCCCATGCAATGGATAATTTTGCCCTTTCTAAGTTAAGGTCATTTCCTGTTCTGTCAGGAAACTTTGAGGGTCTTTCCCTCCCATATTGATATTTTGTGATGGTATATTAGATCATCTTCCACTTCAATTCCTACATAGCCCGTGGACATTGAATGGGCATCGCCTCAGACAAACTGAAATCTAGCAAACTGCTCCAGAGGACCCCACCTGCTCGTCCCTCTTACTTGTGCCTGCTCTTTTCTTCCTCTCTTCTTCAAAGGCAGAGAGGAGATACAGTGGAGAAAGTGCTGGATCTAAAGCCAGGAAGACCTGAGTTCAAATTCTACCTCATGCACTTACTAGCTTCATGACTCTGGGCAAATCACATAACCTCTGTTTGACCCAGGTTCTCAAACTATAAGATGGGGATAATAATAGTACCTTCCTCCCAGAAAGAGGATCAAATGAGATAATAATGTAAGTATTAAATGAAATAATCCTTATAAAATGTTTGGCACATAGTAGGTGCTTAATAAATGATTATTTCCTTCTTCCATAAAATCAGTGAGTAAGCCAGGATATTGTCCTTCTTCCTATAAAGCCCTGTCCTCCCCAGATCTTACCTAAATCTGAATAATCCAGCTGAGAGATTGTTGTTGCTTCTGGTTTTACATTTCTGCATTTATTAAATTGGTGTCAGACCAGTCCTCTAAAAATGATGGGATATACAGCCAACCACCAAGTTGAGAAAACCTGGGTTCAAATCCCACTTGCCCAGGATCACACATCTGGTAAGTGTCTGAAACAGGATTTGAACTCTGGTTTTTCTGACTCCAAGCCTAGTGTTCTCTTCACTGCCTCACCTAGGACTTCCCTATACTAATGAGATCACCCCTTCTACCCCCAAAAATGTGATGGGGAAAGCACTTAATAAACATTTCAGAGGCAGTGCAGTATTGCGATATCATGCTAGATTTAATACCAGGGCGATGTGGCTTTAAATCCTGCCTTAGGCACTTACTGGTTATGTGACCCTGTAGATGCTATTTAACCCTTCTCAGCCTCAGTTTTCTCATTTTTTAAAATGGGAATTAAAATAGTACTCATTTCCCTGAAGACCAAATGAGAAACCATATAAAGATACTGTTTGCAAATTTTAAGGTGTGTACAAACGTCAACTATAATAAGCCATTGCCTACCTTGTGTACGTTCATCCATCTGGAGACACACGGCAGACCATGCTGCTATACTGCCTCTGACCCAATCTGGAAACCATTTGTTACCTTTTACATTCAGTTTTGGAAGGAGGAAGGTGGAGTAAAGTTTTGACAGACTAAGTCAGTTCTCCTGGAGTGGACAGCTACACGTTACCAGGCTTGCTCTCCAACTCTCCCTGTGGGCTGGCAAGGTTTGTAGGGGTGATATGTAGCCTAAAACAGACTGATCCTGCTACTGTCCATAGCTTGACCTATGAGCTCAAGGCCTCTGTCAACAAATCCAAGTTCAAAGGAATAAGCTGATAGAAAAAGAAAAATGGTCACTGCTTGAAAGATATGAAAGACATTCTGTTAGGGGTATGAGAGTAATCCAAGAGTCCTTTTGGCTGGGCCACCCCTTTGCCAGAACTGCATGTCCGGCATGTGGCACGTTTGTTCAGGAGAAGCCCTAATATAGATTTGCCATTTGAGTGGGGTTCGATGGGCTGAAGCCCAGGCTATGTGATATCAGATGGCATATATGTGATATCTGTATCAGTGGGACTAGAGCTGAAAGGAACATTGCCTTGCATTCTCATTACCAGCAAGTCCCTCAGTGGCTCAGCCTGAGATTCATACTCTTTAGATTAGCAAACTTGGTACAAAATGACTAATGTGGAAATGTTTTACATAATTGCACATGTATAACCTACATCTGATTGCTTGCCATCTCAGGGAGGAGGGCAAGGAGGGGGGGATAGAATTTGGAACTCAGAACTTCAAATAAAAATGTTTTTAAAAATGGGGAAAATATATCAATAAGTTTGCTTTTATGGGGCTTCTCCAACACATCTAAGGATGGTATGCACATAGAGGCTTAAATACTTTTCAGGGGAAAAGAAAGAATACATATGAATGTTAAACTAGAAGAGGCTGTGATAGATTAATAAGTCATAGATTTAGTGCTAGAAAAGACTTGAGAAATCATAGATCCATTGCCTTTATTTAATAAGGAAGGAACTGAGGCGCCAAGGCTACAACAGTAGTACATTGAAGGGCTGGGATTCAAACCCATGTTCTCTAACTCCAGTTCCACTACACTATGTAGCTTCCAGTAAATTCAGATACAATTTCAGAATTTCTACAGGGCTTTCTAAGTGGCTTTCTCTTGATTGTTTATAATGTTGAACACCTCCAAATTGACAAATGAGAGGGGGAAGGCAGTAAGAGGAATTATCTTGTGATGTTTTAGAAAGAGGACTGGCCTTAAAATCAGGAGGTCTGGATTTGAGTTGGCCTTTACAATTTATTAGTGTCTGATACGCATAGTACTTTAAAAGCAGTCAGTCAATAAACATTTATAAGTACCTACTATGTGCCAGCCACTTTGCTAAGGGCTGAGGATACAAAGAAAGGGAAAAGTCAGCCTCTGTCCTCATGTAGTTCACGTTCTAACTGAGATGGGGAGGACAACATGCAAATATATGTGTGTATGTGTGTATATATATATGTATATATACATACATACACACACACACACACAAGCTATGTAGAATAAAAATGGAAGATAATCTCAGAGCAAAGGCATTGACTGTGGGACTATGAAAGATATCTTGCAGGTGGGGTTTGAGCTGAAATTTTGAAGGAAGCCAGGAGGTAAATGTGAAGAGGGAAAGCATGCCCCACTCCTCTCCCTCCCCAGAAGATGCTCTTCTCTTGTAACAAATACACATAGTCAAGCAAAACAAATTATCGCCTTGGCCATATCTGAAAACACGTATCTCATTTCACACCTCTAGTCTATCATCATTTCTGCCAAGTATGATGAAAGCCTTGCATCTTCCTCAGTCTTTTGAAACCGGTATTGGTCACTACATTGATCCAGAGTTTTGAAGTCTCTCAGATTTGTTTTTCTTTACATTATTGTTGTCATTATGTAAACTTTCCTCTGGGTTCCGCTAGTTTCACTCTGTATCAGTTCATCCAAGTCTTCCCTCCGAATTCCTCTTATTCGTTATTTCTTGTCGGGTGGTTATGTTTCATTACACTCCTATAGCACATTTTGTTCAGCTGTTGTCCCATGGATGAGCATTCACTTTGTTTCCAGTGTTTTGCTACTACAAAAAATAATGTATCTTTTTAAAAAAGAACAAGAGGAATACGTAAAAAGATAAGTGGGAAAGAAAAGAAAGTCGTAAGACACAATTTGGTCACAATCTTGGGAGCTTTTATGAGTCGGGGTAGAAAGAGAATGAGATGGTGGTAGGGGTTTATGTCTTCCATACAGGTTAAATTTCTCCAATTTGTATCATTATGTAGCTCATCTTTTAACAGACATCTAAGATTGTCGACAGATCAAAAGGTTTAATGTTTCAGATTCTTTCACTGTTCTGCAAAAGCAATAAATATTAGAGGTGGCTTATGCTGAGTGTAAGAACAGATGTTGTTTCTACAGGAAGCAGAACGGAAACCCTTACACCCACATGCCCACAGTAATGCCGGTGAGATTATTTTTTTTCCTTTTACTTTAGTCTAGGAGTGGTTTGAAACTTTCCTCTATGATGTTTTGTTAGAATTTGGTATTTTTCTAGAGGCCTGTATATTGTCTAAGTAACTCCTTCTTGTAGGGAATGGCCACTTTCAAATGGGATGGGGGTGGGTTGCAAGTAGCAGATTTATTTTTTACATTTAACAGAGGATGGAACTACACATACAAAATTATTTATAGCAGCTCCTTTTGTAGAGCAAAGAACAGGAAACTGATGGGGTGTCCATCAATTGGGGGATATTTGAAAAGTTCTAGTATATAAATGTTATGGGATACTTCTATATTGTGAGAAATGATGAAGTGGACAGTTCCAGAGAAACCTGGGAAGATACGTATGAACTGATGCAGAGTAAAGTGAAAAGAATCAGGAGAACAATTGATACAATAGAAACAATATTGTAAAGAAAAACAACTTTGAAAGACTTAAGAAATCCCATCAGCATAATGATAAACCACAATTCCAAAGGTCTGATAGTGGAACATTACTGCCTACTGTCTGACAGAGAGGTCTCAAGATACAGAATAAAACATACATATTTGGACTTGTTCACAGGGGATCTGTTTTGCTTGACTATGCATATTTCTCTTTCTTTTTTTAATAGTAGGTGGAAGGGAGAAAAAGAAGAGATATTCCTTAATTGAAAAATTAAATTTTAATTTAAAAAATTAATAGAGAATAAGGGAAGAAGCTGTAGAGTAGAGGATAGAGAAGATGCCTTGAGCCAGGAAAATCTAGGTTCAGGGCTTGCCTTTGATACATGTTGATTGTATGACCCTGGGAAAATCACTTAGCTTCTGAATGCTCTAGGCCGGAGGTATCATATGCACAGCCCACGGGCCATGTGCGGCCTACAACATTCCTGAGTGCCCAAACCAGATAAAAGCATAATTGGGAAATATTTCAAAAAATAAAATAAAATAAAACATATATTTCTACATAGGTTGTTTTTAAGTTAGTATGTGGACCATAGGAATCCTTATATATGATTTAGTGGCCTCTATTTCTATTTGAGTTTCACACTACTTTTCTAGATAACTCTGTAAGTCTTAACTGCGGGTTAAATCTTAACCTAGGATCAATGAACTTTAAAAGAAATTTTTTTTGATGACTAAAAATTTTTTTATTTGGAGGGTGGAAGGCAGGGAAATTGGGGTTAAGTGACTTGCCTAAGGTCACACAGCTAGTAAGTATGTCAAGTGTCTAAGGTCAAATTTGAACTCAGGTCCTCCTAACTCCAGGGCCAGCGCTCTACTCACTGGGCCATCTAGCTGCCCCTTGATGACTAAATTTTAATATAATTGGTTTCCTTTGTAATCCTGTGCATTTTATTTTATGCCTTTAGAAACATTTTTCTGAGGGATCTCTAGGCTTTGCCAGGTTGCCGCAGGGGTTCATGATACAAAGTTTAAGAACACGGGGTCTCAGTCTGTAAATCACAAAGGAGGTGCCAGCCTGCATTAGCAGAGGGAGT
This sequence comes from Phalanger gymnotis, assembly GCA_028646595.1. Taxonomy (NCBI): domain Eukaryota; kingdom Metazoa; phylum Chordata; class Mammalia; order Diprotodontia; family Phalangeridae; genus Phalanger; species Phalanger gymnotis. The sequence continues at coordinate 104,918,469 of CM053622.1, forward strand.
TTTCCTCATGCAAGAGTCCTCTGTATCATTGAAATCACAGTACCAGTCCTTGTCCCTAAATGGAGGGCAAAGGGACCCTGACTGGCCTTTCTAAAATTTTCACTTGAAAGCCCAGAACCAAAATCTCCATCTGCCTTGGCCTGCAGACATTTCACAAAGTTATCTTTGTCAGTAGCACCTGCTGCCTAGATTAGTGGCTTATGCTGTTATTAGGGAATGTCTCAGTCAGAGAGAAAGGGCTTAACTCTTCACCTGAGTGATTCTCTTTCCTTTCTGGGGTGTAGATTTATGGACTGTGGCCAAAACACCCTTTGGGAAGCACAGAATTAGTATCATATTTTAGTCAGGGCAAGGTGGAGGTTCCTCTGGAAAAATTGAATTGCTCAGCTGACCAGAGTTAACAGCAGTTGCTTTGGCTCTCGGCAAATGAAAGAGTTATAGATGGCTTTCCATAGACTGGTTTCTCAAGTGTAATCCTTTAAGAAAGGGGACAGGCTCTATCTTTTGCATGCCAAAAGAAATGTTTCAGAGACCATAGAGAATACCAGTGTATGACACTCCTGTATCTGCATCCTGCACCAAGCACCTTTGGGTCTAAAAGGCTGGTTTCAGCTGAAATTTCCCAAATTCAAGTCCATTCATCGAGGATTTATTTAGCACATACTATGTGCCAGGAATGCTAGTGAATGCAGGGAACACAAAAACAAAGACAAAATGATACCTGCCCTCAAAAGCAGAGGTGTAAAATGAAAATGGGAAATAGTTAACAGAACAAGTAAAAAATATTACAAAGGATAGATAATATTAATATGGAGTTTTCTAAGCCAATCTGTGCCCACAGAGATCTTTATATACAGCTTAGTAGCTACCATGTATATTGGAATTTGACACGAGTGGTCAAGAGGACCACATTTTTCAAATAGGCTGATTTGTGAGTGGGATGTATTGTGAAAAACAAGAGGAAATCACTCTCTACTGCCTCCCCCACTGTAAACATTTTATTCATTCATTAATTCATTCATTCATCAGATGCTTGAGTATCTACTATGTGTAAGGTCTTGCCCTGTTCTAAAGTCACAGAGGCTACAAAGATGGACAAAATAGCCTTGGCAGTTCAGTGGTATAGTGGTTAGAAGGCTGGGGCCTGGCGTTACCAAAACCTTAGTTCAAATCCAGCCCCAGATTCTTACTAGTTCTGTGACTCTGAGCAAGTCACTTAACCTCTGTCTCTGTCAGTTTCATAACCTGTAAAACAGTTGAGGAAATTCAACTGTTTAAGTTTATAATAGCACCAATCTCCCAGGACCAGATGAGATATTTGTAAAGCATTTAGCACAGTGCCTGACACATAGTAGGTGCTTAATAGATGCTTGTTCTCTTCCTTCCCTGGATCACATTTCACCTATTAATATTTACTAAATTAGATAGTCACAGAATTGTTGGATGTTAAAGATCAAATAATTTAATCTAACACCCTCATTTTATATCAATGAGAAAACTGAGGCCTAGAGAGGTCACAGAGAGAGTAAGAACCAGAAGCCACATTTGGACTCAAGTCCCCTGATTGCAAATCCATGTGGGGCTGGGGACAAGCAAGGTAGGAGAGGCACCAATGGGGGAACAGGGGTCCCAAAACTAATTTCAGCGACTTCATAATTTTTCTGTGAGCTAATCTTGTTCCTAGGGAAAAAGGTGGCCTTTTTGGAGTACCATACATTTACAATGCATCTGCAGACACTTACACATAAAGCATATATAGAAAGAATTTTTTTGGTCCAGAAGGCTGATTTCAATTGAATTTGACAAAGAACTTCAAGTTGCCCACAGAGAACAAGCTGGCCTTTAATGAGTGACTTAAAGGATGCTAGCTAGTGACTCCCTCCTCCTCTCCAAGCCTAACCTCCACCAAGTCTTTCTTTCTCTTTCTTCCTTTTCTTTCCTTTCTCCCTCCCCTCATTTGTTCTTTCCTTTCCTGCCTTCTTCCTTCCTTCCTTTACCTTTCTAATTTTTTTTCTTTTTTGATTAATTTTTTTTAGATGTTATACCTAGGCAGCTAGGTGACACAGTGGATAGAGTTCTGGGCCTGGAGTCAGAAAGACTCATCTTCCTGAGTTCAAATCCTCCTCAGATACTTATTAGCTTTGTGACCCTGGGCAAGTCACTTAACCCTGTTTGCCTCAGTTCCTTAAAAGCAAGATGAGCTAGAGAAGGAAATGGTAAACCACTCCACTCTCTTTGCCAAGAAAACCCCAAACGGGGTAGGAAAAGTCAGACATGACTGAAAATGACTGAACAACAAATGTTATGCCCACCACTACTCCCCTTTATTGTCTCATCTATAAAATGGGTATAATATTATTTATTCGGCCTGCCTCAAAGGATTGTTATGATGATCAAATGACATAATATATGTAGAAGCCTTTTGAAAACTCTAAAGTGCTAGGCACATATACTACAGGGATAAATTATTCTCCCACAAATTTTATGTGTGATTTTTGCTAATGCATATTTTACACTTTTAAAGTGTTACAGAACTGGCAGAAGTTGCTTTTGGAAGAAATTTATATAAGATATTGCAAAAATGGGTAGTTGTTTTCTTCCCTTGTTTCTTAAAACAGAAGTTCCTTTGGGGAAACTTATCTGGATACTACCCAAGAATTTAAAAGATGAGTCTTCCATAACAACCAGGATAAGTTGCTTTGGCAGAAGAGTTCATTGCTCTGGTACTGTTTCTACTAATGTTGATAGTGTATTTTCAACAATCCACTGCACCATAAATATTTTATTAGATATCAGTAAAACTTGGCTCAGAGCCCTCTTGGGTCTGCTTAGGTCACACTTCCTGCAGGACTTGGCTGTACACATAGACTCTGACAATAAGGTAGAGCTCTATATTTAGAGGAGCACTGTCTTGCTTATGAAGAGGGATATATGTATATATACATATATATGTATATATACACATATACATATATATATATACACATATACATATGTGTCTATCCATATGATAGTTATCTTTCTAGACCTGGTGGAAATTGAGGCACCAGGATCCACTGAAAAAAAAACTTCCCCAGATAGTTTGATGGTAATGGAATTTTATTGTACCCTGAGAAACAATTGAGTAATGGATTCTGAGAATTATGGAAAGACTTCTGTGAACTGACACTGAATGAAATGAGTAGAACCAACCACTAAAACATTTTATATGGTAATCACAATTACTGTGATGGGAAACAACTTTAAAAAACCTCAGAACCCTGACTAAAATGTAACCAGTCACAGCTTCAAAAGATTGATGATTTAATGTGCCTCTGTCCTTGTGGCAAAGCGATGATGAACTAGATGGTGGTGCAGAATCCAGCATGCTTTCTCAGAAATGGCTGTCAATATTTTGGTTTATTTAACTGTACTTATCTTGTTACAAAGGAGGGCTTCTGCTGGAACAGGGCAGTCATCAAAGAATAGTGATAGACTTGAAAAGAGAGGAGCATCAATAAAACTTGTTTAAATGCACAGAAGTAGAACAGAATTGAGGAAGGGGACACAAATAGAACAATTTTGTTTTTACTTTGTTAAGCATTTAATATATATGTATACACATGTATGTGTATATGTGTAATGTAGATGTTATTTCCAATCATTCTTCAGTCGTGTGCAACTCTTTGGGACCCCATTTGGAGTTTTCTTGGCAAAGATGCCGAAGTGGTTTGCCATTTCCTTCTCCAGATGTGGAGCTGAGGTAAACAAGGTTAAATGACTTGCCCAGGGTCACACAGCCAGTAAGTGTCTGAGACCAGATTTGGCCCAGCACTCTATCCACCATACCATGAAGGGATTGGGACTGTACTTGAAGGCCTCCAGTGAAAGAAAAGCCACCACTTCCCAAAGCAGCCCATTCCATTTGTAGATAACTCTAATGTTGGGGTGGGGGGGAGGTTGTCATTGTTGTTGCTAACTCTAATTTTAAGAAAATTTTCCTTATGCTAAGCCAAAATATGCTTGTTAGCTCAATGGGCTGTCTCTAAGATCAGTGTTGATTGAGTCACAAAAATGTATTTTGTCTCCTTGTATGGATCCTGCTTATTCACACCCACACATCCTTAAGACCTACTTTGGCTCCAGGGCAGATCTCAGTTGGAAAAGTCATAGACCTAACCAAAGTATGCCCTTGACAATTGTATTTTGTTTACCTAATATGCTTTCCATTTGAAAAGATTTGTGGGCCAGAGAAGCACTGGACCTCTGCCACCAATAAGCATCTGTAAATTAGCTAAGATTGCAATTTTACTTGTGGGATGCATTATAAAACTGGGCTTGGAATGATGTTACATATATTTTTAAAGTTACCTGTGGGAGAGGGCTGAAGGGAGGGGAGGGGTCTTCCTGCCTCTTGACGTAGGATACTATGGATATTTGATCCTTTTAACTTGGAAACGAATGAAAACAATACTGGCAGTTGTGTTTTCAGACATCCTTTCTGCCCATTACTCATTTCCTGGAGTAAGCTGCTGTTAAAATAGTTGCTGTGTTTTGTCCTGGACGTGAATGAAAAGTTGTCAGCGTATGTGAATTGTCAGAGTTCACAAATAGTTTACAGGTTAAGCTTTTATTCTGCATCCCCTCAGAACTTATGTTACAAGTCCAATTAATAAACATATTATCTTCTACACTTCAGATAATATTACTCAGTTTTTAGTTTGTTACATTCATTAGAATGCAAGTTCATTTGGACGGGGTTTATTGATTTGTCTATGACCACCATGGTTCCTAGGACATAACTGGCATTTAAAAATGCTTATTGGATTGAATTAGATTGGATTGGACTGTATCTTGTCACCCCAGGTAGATTGTAATCTTCTCCAGGGCAAAAACTACATCCTTTGCTCTTTCTCCTACCTTACCCCAAAGAGGTAATGATTTTTGAGTAGAAGCATGGTTGATCAGAAGGAAAATTAGCTTGGAAGCAAAATGAAAGATGGATTAGAAGAGACAGTTGGAGTGGGATAACCTGTTCAAAAGTTTTTGGCATAGTCTGGGATAGTTGGCATAGGCAGGTAGAAGTGAGTACCAACAGAATGGTAGTGGGGAACAGAGAGGAGGGGACAGATATGAGAAATATTACAGAGGACCCTATAATTGATTGGATCTAGTAGAAAAGAGAGAGAAGAGTCAATGATAATACTAAGATTTTGAATATGGGAGATGGGGTATATGCTGGTGGTATAGCCAGAAACAAGGGAGACAAAATGAGGTACAGCTTTAGGTTGAAAGATCATAAACTTAATTTTGGATATGCTGAGTTTGAGATGATTCTAGGAAATCTGGGCAGAGATATCTTGTTAACAGGTGGGGTTATAGAAATACAATTGATGGAGAAAAAAAGATTCAGGCACCAACATTTATCCCTTTAAAAATTTTATCTCATTAGAATGAACCCATTGAATTTGTAGTTTCGTGTGCAGTCAGCTTTTTTATTGTACTGTGTTATGGAAATGCTTGTTTTTTTTCCATAAATTAAAAAAGGAGAAGAAGAGGAGGAGGAAGAAGAGGAGGAGGTGGAGAAAGAGAAAGAAAAGGAGGAAGAGGAGGAGGAAGAAGAAGAGAAAGAAGAAGAGGAAGAGAAAGAAGAAGAGGAGGAAAAAGAAGGAAGAACAAAGAAAAGAAGGAGGAAGAGGAGAAGGAGGAGGTCTGAGTCTGAAACAGCTACTTCACTAAAGGGCAAGATGGAGGCATATAAAGCATAACCTTTGGACATAGGGTCATTTTAGTTCAGTTTTCCACAAGGGAATAAGAGCGTGTGTGCTCAATGACAACTCACCCTGTTTATCCCATTCATGCCTCCTTTCACCTTCAGAAGTATCATGCCATATGGTAACTTTCTTATTAATCTTTTAATTAAGCTTTTAATAAGCACCTGTTACATGCCAGATACATACAGAGACAAAATTGAAACAGTATCTGCCCAGGGGCAGCTAGGTGGCGCAGTGAGTAGAGCACTGGCTCTAGAGTCAAGAGGACCTGAGTTCAAATCCAGCCTCAGACACTTGACATACTTGCCTGTAGTAGGAAGGCTGAATTTATAATCTCAAATATAATCATGTATATGTTTGAATGGTTCAAAATCACAAGGTATATAGAATTCTCTAAGAAGAAGGCATCAAAACATTTATTTAGGGCCCACTGTGACAGATTCACAAACCAGCCTCCCCATTCCAATATTGTTATCACGAGCCTCCAGGCCCAGTAGGCCGGCCTCACAAGAGTAACCAGGAGGCCACAGAAAAATAAGATGGCATAAATCATATTCACTGGCCTCAAGTCCTCGTTCGAACTCCTGGGTCCACACACGGGTCGGCTCTGCTTTGGCTTCGGCTGTAGTTTCTCACCTCTTCTTGCAGCCAAGCCTCTGGGGTTCTCAAGCCCCGGCCTCAACGACCAGAGACCAGAGACCATTGGTTCCCGAGTTGGCCCCTCTTAAGTCATTAATCTATGCCCACACAGGTTTCACACCTGATAGGGCTTTGGGCCTGGGGCTTAGCACTTAACAGCTGAAAGTACTTTTACTCGAGGTAAACAAAAGCCAAATTCCTCAAGGGCACACCCTAAACTAAGTACTAAGGAGCCCATTTTGCATTACTGACACATTGCCCCTCCTTCCCCCCCTCAAAAAAAAAAAAAGTAAAATGGCATATGCAAAATAAGTACCAGATGAGTATGTTAATTTTTTTTGGCCTAGCAGCTAAGTGGTGCAGTGGATAGAGTGTGGGGCATGGAGTCAGAAAGACTCATTTTCCTGAGTTCGAATCTGGCCTCAGACACTTACTAGCCGCGTGACTGGGCTACTCACTTAATCTTATGTTTGCTTCAGTTTCCTCATCTATAAAATGAGCTGGAGAAGGAAACTGCAAACCATTCTAGTAGCTTTGCCAAGAAAACTCTAAATGGAGTGGCGAAGAATCAAACACAACTGAATAACAGCAATATTTTGTCCAGAGAAGCAGGCGCGAGTAGCCGGGAGAATCAGGAAGGACGTCATATAGGAAGTGGTGCTTGCATTGAGACTTTGATTAATCAACAAGCATTTATTAAGTTATATGCGACAACACAGACATCTACAAGTATACATAAATATGTATTATATAAAATTAATACCATCTTAAGGCTCACCTATTCCGGCTTCTTTTGATAAAGAAACAGAAGCACAAATAAGCTTAATGACTTACTCAATGTCATCGATGTTCTTGTCACCATGCTATGTGCTACCTCTTCAGGTGTTAACTAAAATTTCCAAACTTATGTATTTTTTCCTTTCTTATTGATTCTTCTATCTCACTTTTAAAAATCTACGTATCAATAGATGAATCTTTCGGCACAGTGAGTAGAGCACCGGCCCTGGAGTCAGGAGGACCGGAGTTCAAATCCGGCCTCAGACATTTGATGCATGTACTAGCTGTGTGACCTTGGGCAAGTCACTTAACCCCAATTTCCCTGCGTGTGTGTGTATATATATATGTCTCTATATAGATAAATATATAATATTTATTTATATATATTCATATATCATTATATATGTATATAATTATTTTTTCTCAGGAATGGCTCACGAAGGGAATATTCTCAACTTCTAATATCCACAGTATTCACAGACTCTGCTTTCTCTAACTTATCTCTTCCTTGAATGTTCCAAGCAGGGTATTAATCCCCTGATTTCTGGCTTCATTTTTCCCAATTCCTCTTCCCTTTCATCATACGGTAAATCTACATTTTCCATTCACATTCCCTACAGTAACAGAGCAGATTTCCTCCTTGTAATCTTATAGTCCTTTTTTTGTTATTTTAAAGAAAACGAACATATCAAAGGGACTTCTAGGCTCTTTCAGAAACTTGCTCAGTAGGAGATTCGATCAAATTTGTCTGAAGTATTTCCTCATTAGCAGTGTGTGTGAAATTTTTCTTTTAAATGCCATCTAGATAATCTTAACAAAGATTTAATTGTGGAAAGTTGGGAACCTGGAAGACATGGGCTTTACCAAAATGCCCTTTTGGAAGCTGCCTTATCTTTCAAAAGAAAAAAAAGACATATTATATATATATGTGTGTGTGTGTGTGTGTATGTGTGTGTGTCGGTAGATATGTATATATGTATATTTTTATACATATATGTATACATATTTATCTCGAACATATGTCAGTGGATTAATTTTTCTGAAGACCACTTTCTTTTTTTTAACTTCTAGAGATTAGAATTTTAATTGCCCCCCACTTCAATTTTTAATTCACACTGAACAGAAATGACACGGTTTATTAATTAGCCCTGATTTTAAGCACCCTAAAACTGGCCCTAGCAACTGTAGATAGGTCTAGACAACCCTTAACTAACTAGAAGTACGACCTGTCAGTATATCAACTTGTAATTATGGAGATATGAGTATTTCAGGCTTGGCAGATTAAACTGTCTATTATGAATCCAGATTATTTCATCTTAACATATATCTAATGAAATGCCATAATTCAGTATTTTGATCATCAAAACCAAGCTCTTACAGGGTAATAACTTTCTAATCAAACTTTTCTATTTCAACAAAGCCTTAGCTGAAACACATAAATATGTATACATGCAAACACACACTTAATTTAAAACATTTTAAAAATATATTTTCCCTTTCAGGTTGCTATTATAAATACAAACTTATGTGTCCTATAATATTTAATAAAAAGGGAGGAAAATTAACAAATTCAACCCAACAAACATTTGTTTGTACTGGATATAGAGTTAAGGACCTCCATTCAAACTCTAGATCTCTCACTGTGTAATATCCTTCTCAGTTCCCTTGTCTGTAAATGGAGAGCTGAAAGGGACCAAAGAAGCTCTCTAGCCCCCTTCTAGAGGAGGTGGCCAGGTGGTACAATGGATAGCATGATGGGCTTAGTTTCAGGAAGATCTGGGTTCAACTCTTGACTCTGACATTTACCAGCTGTTTGACTCTTGGTAAACCTCCTTGGACCTCATCTATAGTTTCTTCTTCTATAAAATGATGGTTGGAATCTAAGGGCCCTTCCAACTCCAGATCTCTATCATCCCTCATTTTACAGATGAGAAAACTTAGGCCCAGGGAATTCAAGTGATTTGCCCAGGTAGTAAACCTCTAGGGTGGGAATTGAATTGGGTCTTCTGATTCTTGAGCCAATGCTCTTCCCACTGCACCACACTGCCTCCTGTGGATGGGGATAGGGATAAAGATAGAGTGAAAGGGCACAGAATTTGGAGTCAAGTTCCATTCTTTCTGTTGCTTCTGGTGTGACCTTCTCTGGACCTCAGTTTTCATCTATAAAATGAAGGAATTGTGCTGGGTAAACTCCAAGGTCTCTTGGAACTCAAAATTCATGATCTGATGACCTCTAAGGTCTGTTCTAGGTCTAAATCTACAATCTAATGCTTAGTCTAATTTAATTCAACAAACATGGTTTAAGTTCCTGCTTTGTTCCAGGCAGTGTAAGTACAAAGAAGAAATGGGATATTATGGAGATGGAATTGACAAGACTTGCCAGCTGATTGAACGTGGACAGTGTGGAAGAAGGAGAAGTTTTAAATGACTGACTCCAAGGTTTTGGAGCCTGAGTGACTGGAAAGATGGTAGAACCATCAATAGAAACAGGGAAGTTGAGAAGAGAAGCAAGTTTAGAAAGATGATGCACTCAGCTCTAAAGCTGTTACATGCCAGTAAGACATCCATGTGGAGATAACCAGCAGTCAGATGCAGATATGAGACATGAACTTTGAGGAAAGATTGGAGCTGGATACTTAAATTGGGGAATCTAATTGGAAAATTAGGGTAGGAAGAGAAGGAGAGAGCAACTTCATGAGAGCTGAGGGAGCAGAGAGTATCCAGGAGGATGCAATGATTAGAAGTGCCAAATGATACAGAAGGGTCAGGTAGCACTGTGTCTTGAGAAAAGAGCATTTGCAAAGTTCAGAATGGAGGAAGTTGGAAAGGCAGAAGAATGGGAGTTTCTGAGGAGAAAGGGTAATTTCAAAGCTGAGCATCTTACTGGTGGAGTGGTGTCTAGTGATGGTAACACTATGACTGGCTAAGGCAGAGTGGAGATAGAGGCCATGGCAGTTGAGGACATTAGATCATGAGTAACAGTTGGATTTGAAAAATGGATAGCCCATTATTGAAATCATAGAGGAAGGAGGTACAATAGACAACATTAAAAACTATCTAGACAGGGAGATGTAATCTGATGACATGAACTTCAGAGATGGAAAGATTCATCCATTTCCAAATCTCATCACTGAATTACTCCCACTACATGCCTTCTTTACTCACATGCTACTGAACACTTCTGAAAGAAGTCACACAACTTGGTAGACTGGTTCAACAACAATTTGTGACCAAATCTCAACTGGGCCTGTCCTATTTGCATGCAATCCCCTGGTTCTTTCCTGATTGATTTCCCAAAGCCTTTTCTTCTCCCATTAAGACACCTACACCATCTTCTTGCCTCTCCCTCCCAGCATTCAATCTCAAACTACAGGGTGTTCCTAAAGTCTGGGCACATAGGCAAAAATGCATATTTTCAAGAAATGAAATGAATGAAAATTTCAAGCACATTTTATTTATTTGAAATATTAACAAATGATGTCTTCAATATGATTTCCATCATTTGTGATGCAAAGGTTGATGCACTTTTCAAGATTCATGTGAACTTGATGCAATAACTCCACATTGCCATCAATTTTCCTATGTGTCCAGACTTTAGGGACACCCTGTATTGAAAAACTTGAGCCCACTCATCATGAATTCCCTCTTCTCTTAGATTCTACTCCCCTATAATTCCTTCAACATTACCTCTTCTATTCTCCATTTCCAGAAGAGGAGGTGGCCCTTCTCCTTATCAATGCTAACCAACCCCTCTTATTAATCCCACTTTCTATTTCCTCTGGGAGCTTGCCCTTTGACCATCCACTCTCCCAGTTTTTTAACCTCTCCCTATCCCCTGACTCCTTCCCCATTCTCACATCCTCAGAAAACTCTTCATTTGACCATAATATTTCTTCAAGTTATCATTCTTTTCCTGCCTTCCCTTTTATAACCAAATTCCTAGAAAAAGCTGCCTGCATTAGCTACCTCTACTTTCTCACTTCCTGCTAACGTGTCAACTTCTTGCCATCTGGATTCCATCTGCAGTATTCTACTGAAACTACTTTCTCCAAGGTCACCAGTGATTCTTTACTGCTAAATCCAATGGCCTTTTGTTAGTCCTCATCCTTCTTGACATCTCTGAAGCATTCATCATTCTGACCCCTCCCCTCGTCCCCAGATCCAGATACTCTCCTTGGCGTGTGTCCAGGGTTTTCCTCCAGCCTGTCTGATGACTTTCAGTCTCCTATGCAAGATCTTCATGTATGTTCCATTGTCTGTGTAAGGGCGTATCCCAAGGGTCTGCCTTGGGTCTCCTTCTTTTCCCTTTCTACATTCCCTCTCAGTATACTCATCAGCTGCCATGCATTCAATTGTCATTTCTATAAAAATAACTGCAATTTTTATATATCCAGCCCTTATCTCTTTCCTGGGCTCCAGTCCCATGTGGATTGCCCATCTGATATCTCTCCATCTGGAGGTCACATAAACATGTCCAAAACAGAACTCGGTAACTTTCCTCTTAAATCCAATCCTTTCCCTAACTACCCTCTTTCTGTAAAGGGCAACATCATTTTTCTAATCACCCAGGTTCCCAACTTAGGACTCTTCCTGCTCACTTACCCCAACATCCAATCAATCGCCAAATCTTGTCAATTATATTTCCACAGCATGCCTCACATCTGTCCCTTTCTCTCCACTCATATGACCACCATCCTGATTGAGGCCCTTATCTCCACCTGCCTGGGGTGCTGCAAGAACCTTTTTCCTGGTTTCCCTCCATCCCCAGCCTCTCCTTCTCTAGTCCCTAATCCGTCCACCTGCCCTATTGATATTCCTAGATCACAGGATTGACCATGTTACTCAACTGTTCCCAAAATACGCAGTGCTCTTAATCTCTAGGATGAAACACTGTTGGGGGTCTCCACCACCCACCTCCAGCTTCTGACCAGCAGAAGGGAAGAATCTCACAGACAATGAGTGAGGCGGGAGGCAAGATGGTGGCAACTCCGTTTATTGGGGGTGTGCAAGAGCATTATATAGAGGTGATGAGGTGGCAGGGGTCCACCCTCGGTCAGCCCAGTCTTCTCCTCCCGGCACTCCCTCGACTAGCCCATTCTCCCAACTGATTCGGGCAAGTCCAGACAAAGACCTGGAACTGCCACACTGTCAACCAGGGCAAGACCCTTCCTCCCAGCGCCATCTTGTTCCTCCCTTGCCTTTGGCAAAGTGCCTCAGGGTACGGGGGTCCAGAGATACGTGGGGGTCAGCTCTAACCCATCCCATTACAAAACACAAAGTTGTCTCACACGTAAAGTCCTTCATAATTGGGATTTAGCTTACCTTTATAGGCTTATTGCATTATTCTTTCCATTCACACAGGCTTCAGTCCACACAGTTTGGCCTACTTGCCATTCCCAGTACATAACACATCATCTCCCATCCCTCACTTTTGTACAGGTTGCTATTTATTGTTGTTGTGTCATTTTCAGTTGTGTCTGATTCTTTGTGACCCCATCTGGGGTTTTCTTGGCAGAGATACTGGAGTGGTTTGCCATTTCCTTCTCCATCTTATCTTACAGATGAGAAACTGAGGCAAACAGGGGTAAGTGATTGTATCAGTGAGGCAAGATTCATGATAGTGATGGCAACCATGAATATGCCAGTATAGTTTGGAAACATAAAGTATAAGAGACTCTCTGTATAGAAGGCAGAAGAAATAAAACATTCATTCAGAGGATCAAATCCCAAAACCAATAATTCCAATTTGACATAGCAGCAATTGTATCCCAAAACCAGTAAGTCCATCTCAATGTGACAGCAAGGAGATTAAAACACAGTATCACAGAAAGGAGCCAAGGCGTCCTGGTAACCTTTCCTTCTGCTAGGGCCTTCCTGTAAACACTCACTCATGAATTCTAACTGTCTGATTGCCTGCATCCTCTCCTCTCACAGTTCTGAAAGCCCTTCTAGTTCTCTTTCTGTCTCTGTGTCTCTTCTAGTTCTCCATCTTTCAAAGCTCTGCACTCTGCATCTTTTTCTTCTTCTCACAGCCCTCTCATCTCCATTCTCCACAGCTCTCTAGTTTGAGCTTAATGGCTACCCACAGGGTATATATACTTTGCTTAGGGCCCTAGAGCTTAACATCTACTTAGCAAAAGGGTGTAGGCCTGGGGCCTAGCACCTACTTAACAAATGGGTCTTCCTACAAACAAACCTCACCTAATCAAGCTTCCCTTAACTAGCTCCACCTGAGGCCTATTGAATGGTGGGGGAAGATTTTTGATCACATTAGCACCACAGTGACTTGCCCAGTTTCACACAGCAAGTATGTGTCTTAGCCCAGATTTGAACTCAGGAAAATGAGTCTTCCTAACTCCAGGCATGGTACTTTGTGCATTATGGCACCACTTAGCTACCCTACAGGTTGCTGTTACTCATTCCTTTTTTCTAATTACTACTGCTTGCAACCTCCATCTCTCAAGAGCTACTTCCTCCAAGAAGCTTCCCTAATTCCCTCAGTTATTAATTCTCCCTTCCCTAAAAATTACTTCCTTGTTATTTTCTTTAACAATTACTTTGTTTTATTTTCTAACTTATGTGCATGTTGTCATCCCCATTACAATGTGAGGTCTTTGGTGTCAGGGACTGTTGGGTTTTCACCTCTTTATTCCTAGTACCTAATGTAATACCTAGCACAAAGGATCACAGATTTAGAGCGAGAAAGGATTTGAAGGTCATCAGGTCCAGTTGCCTCATTTTACAAATGAAAAGCCTGAGATACAGAGAGGTTAAGTCATTTGCCTCAGGTCATACAGCTAGTAAATGTCTAAGGCTGGATTTGAACTCAGGCCTTCCTAACTCCAAGTACAATTCCCTATCTACTACTCCATGACACCTGTCTACATTTGTTGTTGAGTCATTTCAGTCATGTCCAATTTTTTGTGACCTCATTTGCAGTTTTCTTGGCAAAGATAGTAGAGTAGTTTGCCTTTTCCTTCTCCAGCTCATTTTACAGATGAGGAAACTGAGATAACCAGGGTTAATTGACTTCCCTAGGATCACAAAGCTAGTAAATGTCTGAGGTCAAATTTGAACTCAGGTCTTCCTGACTCCAGGCTCAGTGCTCTATCCACTGCTCCAAAGCAAATGACTTAACCTCCCTATATCTCAGGCTCTTCATCTGTGAAATGAGGCAGATGGACCTGATGACCTTCAAATCCCTTCTAGCTATGATCTTTCGTGCTAGGTGCTGCATTAGGTGCTGAGAGTACAGAGAGGATACCTAGCTGCCCTGCCTCTCTACGTAATAGCTACTTAATAAATGTGTATCAGGTTGAATTGAATTGAACTGCTGAGTGATGGTAGCAGAGCAAGGCTAAAAGTGGCAAGAACGTGGAAATTAATAGATGCTTTTGCTCTAAGAGATACTCTGCTACGAGGCAGGATATTGCATCAGGTTTCATAGGTTCCATAGGTTTTCAACCTGGAAGGATACAAAAACTCATCTAGCCCACCTCCTCTGAGGATCAAGGAATCGATTTGACTTGCTGAAGGTCACAAACCTGCTGGCAGGCAACCTTGTAAAACTAACCTGGAGAACTCCCAGTACAGCCTGAATCAAATTAAAATGTTTAATTTAACAAAATCAATAAAAATACAGCATATCATAGATGATGCTAATCTGTGGTTTTCTAAGTCAGTATGCGGCTGCCAGGCCACATTTCTATTTGAGTTTGATACTACTACTATAGGGAATTCATTTTGTAGCCTGGAATAAAGCCCCTGTTTCTCCGTCCTCTTCTCCCTAAGAATTTGGCCTCTGAAGTAACTGCTCAGTTTTGTCTCACTCCTTAATAGTTATAGGGAGGCGCAGAAGTCTATCTTCTAGCTACTCAGCAGAAGGATCTGAGAAGTGAAGACAAGGCAGGATTCATACTTTTACCTAATAGGTCACAGAAATCTTAGAAGTTCCTCAAAGTTTCCCTAAAAGAATTCAGCAGAAACTAGTGTCTGCTGCTTAGACCTAAGACATAGAGTAGAAAACATTTTTCACAGAAAACAGAAGACTTGGTCATGTCTTTGTAGTAAACTCAAAGATTGATTCTTTTTTCCTCTTGTGCCAAATAATTAGTTCCTGGCTGGACCTCCTTTACACTTATGGCAAATGAATCTCCTTATAAAGGAAAATGATGGTTTATTCATAGACTGCTACAAACATCATGTAACATAAATGGTACAGCATTTATAGGTAGAGTCTGGGTTCAAACTTCAGCTCTACTCTTTACAGGATGAATGACTTTTGGCAAATTACTTAATTTCTCTGGACCTCAATTTCTTTATAAAATAAGGAAATTGAAGGAAATTATCTCTAACATCCTTTATAGCAACAAAATCTTGGAATCTATGATTCCACCAGTTACTATACTTGCCAAGAAGCCCAGGGAGGAGATACTACTGACTGATGTTTTCGTCATGGAAGTTAGCCACCCACAAAAACATTTTTGTTGATGCTGAAAATATTGTCATTGAAGAACTGGGAGAACATTGTACACAGTAAGAGCAACATTGTATAATGATCAACTATGAATGACTTAGCTATTCCCAGCAATACAATGATCTAAGACAATTCCAAAGTTCCCATGAGGAAAAATGCTATTCACATCCAGGGAGTCTGAATGCAGATGGAAGCATACTATTTTTACTTTCTTTATCATTTTCATGGATTTTTTCTTTTGGTTTGTTTCTTCTTTTACAATATGACTAATATGGAAATGTTTTGCGTGATTGCACATATATAACCAAAGTCAATTTGCTTGCTGTTTTAGGGAGGGAGGAAGTGAGAGAGGGAAGGAGAAAGTGTGGAACTTAAAAATTTTCAATGAAAGTCAACAGTTGTCTTCACATGTAATTAGAAAAAATAAAATATTGTTTTTTAAAGAGAAAATATTATCATTGTCACACAGATGAGGGCTAGCATTTTCTTTTCTTTACCAAATCTTTGAGTCAGTGGCATATTGTAATAATTTTGTCTGGACCTGTGATTTCACTGGTATAGGGAACTCCCAGTGAGAGAACTCCCTTTTCCAATGTAGACTTTCAAGTGCTCTGAAACTTTTTTTTTTAATTTTAGAGGACTACCTGGGGTATGGAGAGGTTAAATAACTTGTCCAAGGTCATATAGTCAGTATGGGTCAGATGCAGGACCTGAAACTGGGACTACCTAACTTGGAGGCCTGCTCTCTATCTACCACGCCTGCTGACTCTTGAGATAACAATGACTCACATTGATATAATACTTTTTTTCTTTTTAAATCTGGACTTCTGCTTTCAGTCTGGAACTCCCCTTCACCAATGCAGATCAACAACTCCTCATGCCTGAGGCTGAAAGAGGCTAACTGACTTGCCTAGGGTTGCCCAGCAAGTTCTAGAGCTGGGTTGCAAGCAAGTGTTTTCTGCCTCCAAAACAGTTTGCTTTTCTCTGCACCACACTTCTCCTTAAACATAGACTTAGCCTTAAAGTAGTACATTCTTTTGCCAACATACCAAAAGTAAAAGTCCTTGCTCTCTTGTGGCTTCACAGCCAACGAGCACATGGTGGGTGAGTAAAGAATACTTTCACTCCCTTGACCCTCACTTTTGCAGATAATTTAGAGGATGTAGGAGATAAAAGAAGGAGCATGTTTAAGTCTATATACTTTTTTAAAATAGTTTATTTTTAACCCTTTTTTTAAAAATTTTGACTTCTAGATTCTCTCCCTCCCTCTAGCCCTTCCCCCAACCGTTGAGGTGGCAAGCAATGAGATATCAATTATACATGTGAAGTCATGTAAAATGTATTTCCATATTAGCTATGTTGCAAAAAAAGCAATAAAAATAAAGAAAGGCAAAAATATTCTTCAATATGCACTTTATCAGTTCTCTCTCTGGAGGTAAATAGCAGTTTTCATTATGAGTCTGTTAGGGTCACCTTGGATCATTATATGGATTAGAGTAGCTAAGTCTTTCCTAGCAGATTATCATTACAATATGGCTATTGCTGAGTACAATGTTCTCCTGGTTCTCCTCTCTTCACTTTGCATCAGTTCATATATGTCTTCCCAGGTTTTTCTGAAGTCATCCTCCTTCTCATTTCTTATAAAACAATAGTATTCAATCATAATCATATGCCACAACTTGGTCAGCCATTCCCCAGTTAATGAGAATCCCCTAAATTTCTGATTCCTTGCCATAAATCTTCATGCTTTTAAAAATTAATTAGAATAAATTTTTAAAAAAATTTTGTTTTAGTTTCAAATTCTCTCCTTCTCTCCTGTCCACCTCAACCCATTGACAGGGCATGATAAGATACCCATCATACATATGAAGTCATGCAAAACGTATTTTCACATTAGCCATGTTTCTGCATGCTTTTTGACACATATGTTTGGTATAACAACTTCCACCTTTGGGGCTTCATCTGACTTCAATTAGAGAAGAACAAGGAAAAAATCCAACAACATAATAATAATCATAACTTACATTTGTAAAGTGCTTAACTGTTTACAAAATCTTTTTCTTTTTGCATGTGAAAAATGTTTCTTCTCTTTTCTAGTTTGCAGAAGCCAGATCGATATTCACAGGCCATGCATGGCCAGTATGTTGGGAGGTGGAAGGTAGCAGGGTGTAGGGTTAGACGTAGGGGAATAAATCCCCAGGTGACCAAATGGAGTTACTGGGAGAAATTCCCTGCCTAGGCCCCAGACATATGGATACCCTGCTGAGGTCCCTTTCAGCTCCCAATCGATTACATATTTAGTGGCAGATTCTAGAGGCCTGTAAAGGGCAGTTCAGGCCAGTGAATACTACAGCAATAGAACTTGAACTGGGTTTATGTTAGTGCCGAGGCAAATGAAGAATTTTAGGCAATGGGTGAGCATATGAAGAGGAGACCAAATGTTCTGTAGCTGGTGATAAAGATTTATATTAAACTCTAAGTGCTTTTTCAAACTGTGGACAGTTAAGCTTACCATCTATTATTTTGTTCCACCCCTATTTCACCCTGTTATATCCCTCTATGGTTCTTCTCCTTTGAAATGACCCAAGAGATAAGTGTACCACCTCTGGGGAGCAGCCAAGGGAAAAGCTGTGGCCTTCCCTCTCTGGGAGATCAGTTGAGTAGGCTATCCCATAAACCTTGAGAGGTAGAGAAGGGAGTGAGTGGTGGTAGCTTGAAATTTCAAGGTACCTCAGTGAGCCTGGATTTGGATTTGCTGATAGGGGAAAAATAGTCAGGTGATAGAATCCAGAAGACTGGTTATACTTCATAATACCTTTTACCTTATTTTTATTGCTTTTTTGCCACATGGCTAATATGGAAATATGTTTTACACGACTTTACACTTATAATTGATATCTCATTGCTTGCCTTCTCAATGGTTGGGGTAAGGGCTGGAGAGAGGGAGAGAATCTAGAAGTCAACATTTAAAAAAATGAATGTTAAAAATAAATAAACTTTTTAAAAAAGTATATAGATTTAAATATGCTCCCTCTTCCATCTTCTCCTACATCCTCCAAATATTATACATCATAGTACCTTTGATGACAGTATTTAAAAGTAGCAGGAAGCTTAGAAATCATCTAATCCAACCCTTTTATGTTACAAATAAGGAAAATGAAGCCTAGAGATGTTAACTGACTTTGCTAAGTCTCATGTGCTCTTCATGATGGCTCTATGAGGTAGGTCATAGTTTGTAGTTTTATAATATTTTCCATTTTACAAGGTGCTTTCCTCATAGTAACTCTGTGAGGTAAGTAGTATAAGAATTATTCTTCCCATTTTATAGATGAAGAAGCTGAGGCTCTGAGAGTTTAAATAATTTACACCAGGTCACATTACTTAGAAAATGGTAGAACTGTGGTTTGAGGTCCGGTGCCATGAACCCCTGTGCAATGCTGTTTCTCTTATATGACTCTTTCTAATGATAATCTAGGAAAAGAGCACCTTCAACCTACTAGATCTTAAGATGCGCAGCAAGGAGACATGGGAGGTTAAGAAGAGCTGCCAAGTCAAGACTTCAGTCTGAAAATCATGATGCATCAAAGACTGGCAATGTTGGAGGGGTTATGGGAAGATAGGTGTACTCATACATTGTTGGTGGAGCTATGAATTGGTTCAATCATTCTGAAAAACAATTCAGAACTATGCCAGAAAAGTAACAAAAATTTTTCATAACCTTGGACTCAGATATCACTATGGAGTAAATATCTCAAAGAAGTTGAAAAAAGAAAGAAAGAAAAGTCCCACATGTACCAAAGTATTCATAGCAACGCTGCTGGTAATACTCCTCTCTCCATCCTAGAAACAAAGTACCTTTAGAATTGTACATTTAGAAATTATGATTATGAGATATTCAGAAAAACTTGGAAAGACTTCTGAGAACTAATACATAGCACAGAACAGAACAAAAGTGAGAAATATACATGATTACCTATATACTATTAAGAAAATTCTCACTAAAATTCAACAGGATTCAGGTCAATGCAGTGACCCGTCTTGACTCCAGAGGCTTGGAGATGCAATGTATTTCCCTCTTCTTTGTAGAATGACAGGGGACTGCAGGTATGGAAGGAGGCATATGCTGTTAGACAAGGTCAATATTTTTGTTTCTTTTTCTTGACTCCACTTCTTTGCTATCAGGGAAAGTTGTGTTGCAGGAAGGGCAAGAAGTGTTGTTTGAAGTTGACAGCAATTTTTAAAACATCTATGAAACTCTTTTTAAAGACACAGAAAGAAAAGGATTAGCATCCTATCCTTCTCCCATTGCTGTCTTGTCATGCCCCTAATCGTTCATTTGCTGGGGAATGTGGTCCTCCAACATTGGGGCTGAACTACCTCAACTCACTTTATGTGGTTTGTAAAGAGTGGAACTTTTATGGGATTTGGAGGATTCTAGCACTTAGTGACCATGTTTGTAATGTCACTGGGGGGTGGGCATAAAGGGTGACTTGCAGGCATGACATGTAAGTTTTGTCATAACCAAGCTTCCTATGTCTTACATCTTCCTTAATTTTTAGTAATTATTAGCAGTTGGCAGTATCAATTTGATTTCTTCTAAAAATACCTTTTTAAAAATGGGAATCTGGAAATGGAATCTAAGAATGGGACTTTCATTCTTTCCTTCAGAAAGAGAGTCCCAAACCCAGGAATGAAATTCACAAGATTATAAATTTGAGTGATTCTCTGTTTTCATGGCTATACATCTTTTCTTCTGAGTCCAGTCATAGGCCCTTCTGAAAATTGTCCAGCAGTCTGTGAAGATAGTGTTAGGCACTGCATGGAATTCTTATTTGGGCCCAGGAGAAGGAACATTTTTACACTTACTTTTGCTGGATTTTGGAATGAAATCCAAATGTAAATAGGCCCACCTGGTGAAACAGATTGACATCCAAACTTAGATTGCATCTTCTTTGAGTCTTTCTTCTGCTCTCCTGCTGGCATCACTCATTTGAGACACCTTGTCTGGACTTTTACAACAGTCTTTTAACAGCTCTTGCTGCCTCCAGTGGCCTCTTTTTCTCACCATTCTATGCACCAACACCAGATTAATCTTCCTTAAAATATACCTTGACTATAGGTATGGAATATTGCATATACTGTCAGACTTGGTTGATGTGTTGCTTATTTTTGCTGAACTGCCTTTCTCTCTCTTTTTAAAGTTCCTTGTTACAATGGATGCTTCACTGGATAGGAGATGGAAGGGAAGATATATTTGGACATGAAAATGTCATAAAAACAAAAAAAGATATCAATACAACTTTTAAAAAAACTGTCTTGGACATGTTACTCCCCTACTTAGAAACTTTAGTGGTTATCTCTCACCTAGAAAATAAAGTATAAACCCCTGAGCCTGACATTCAAGGTCTTCAGTTTGTCCTTAATGCCCCTTTCTACTTTGCTAGCCACCACCCACCCCACCTTACTCCCCCCAAAAGCAGAAAGCACAATGATACAGTGAAGAAAGAACTGGTCTTGAAGCCAGGAAGACCTGAGTTCACAAATCTCACCTCTGACACATGACTTTGTGAGCCCGGGCATTTCTTTTCACCTTTCAGTGCTCTAAGCAACTTTCAAAGATTAAATTGCAGAGAAGGTGCCAACCTGCATTGGTGGGAGGAGTTTTCTCACCTGGGAATTCCGTATATCAGTGAAATCACAAATCCAGTCCTCATCTCCCCAAACACGATTTGTACATCCTGCTTTTTCCCATACAATTCTCCCAAATTGGAATGCCTTCCATTTGTTTCTGCCCACCTAAATTCTTCTCAACCTCAAAAGCTTAGTTAAAACCTTATCTCTGCCATAAATAAGCATGCCCTCTTCTGAATTATTACAGGACCTAATTTCCTTTACCTCTCATGATATTTGTTATATATTGATTCAGGTTGTAATGACTTATGTGTGCATTTTATTTCTACAAACAAGACTATAATCTCCTGGATGGAAAGAACATTTCACGTTAATTAAAGTCATCACACTTAGTGTAATGCCTTCCTTGGAACCCCAGGAATTACCCTGGACCCTGATAAATGAGCTTTTTTTTCTGCTTCTCTGGACACAATTCAGTCCTCCACTTCCTAGCCATTTCCAAACCAAGCTTCCAGCCTCCCAATCTCACCCCCACCCCCACCCCCATCTCCTTCCATCTGCCCTTTAAGATTTGTCTTTCTCCATTAGAATATAAGATTCCTGAGGGTAGGGCCTGCTTTGGTTGCTTGTATTTGTATCCCCATCACTTAACACCTCTCCTGGCACATAGTAAGTGCTTAATATGTGATTTATCATTAATTCAAGCATAAGTGGTTATTGAATAAAAAACAAATAGCTTTCACACTTTGCAACAAAAATGATTTTTAAAGGATAAAACTATAAAAAAAAAATGATTTACAGACTAACATTCTGGCTCCCTGTATCTCTATCTACTGAGCAGCCATCTTTCATTCCTTCTACTTGTAACAACCAAAAAGTATACTGGATCTGAATTCCTAGGGACTGGGCTCTTTTTGATCTTGCCCTGGGAATCCTTGTAGTATCTCACTGAGTCTGTTCATCTCCTTGGGCTCTGTTTTGGCATTCTGCACTTTGACTATTCCCAGTTAAATGGATTTCATTCCAACCCCCATCCTGTTTTCTTCAATGAATTTATAAACATACACAGTAGAGAGAAGACTTCTAGCCAGGGGAATTAGCTGAAGTAGGAGGTGATGTTTAAGATCTTGAAGTATTTCAACAGGTAGAGACAGATTGGACTAAGTAATCCAAACTGTGAACAAAGGCATAGAGATGATTTATAAAGTATATGATATGTTGTAGGGATAGCAAGAAGTTTGATTTGACTAGAGCATTAAAGTATATGATCAGTAGGTTGTTAGACAGATGGGCATAAAAGCAGAGATTATATATATATGTGTGTATATATTCATAGAACTGTAGACTCACAGGCATCAAAAGGGGCCTCCAAACTGAGAGAATTAGCAGCTAGATTGTTGTAGGGTCATTTCTCGGTCATGTCTGACTCTTTATGATCCCATTTTGGAGTTTTCTTGTTAAAGACACTGGATTGGTTTGCCATTTCCTTCTCCAGTGCATTTTACAGATGAGGAAACTGAGAGAAACAGGGTGAAGTGACTTTGCCCCTCAAAAATAAATAAATAAATGAGTTGTTTTTTGCAGCTAAGTCAACTATGTAATCTTGGGCAAGTCACTTCATTTCTCTGGGCTTAAATTTTCTCCTTTCTAAAATGGAAGTGTGTGGGGGCAGGGAGAGGATTGGATTAGATTGGACCAAATGATTTCAAAGATCACAAGATCATAGGAACATAGATTAAGAGCTAGAAGAGCCAGTTAAAGCCCATCTACTATAAATATCCTAATTTTACAAACACAGGAAGAAAGACTTGTATTTTTAGTGACTTGTCCAATGTCACATAGATTTTAAAAAAAATACAAGATGGAAGCAATGTTCAAATCTGGGTTTTCTAAGTCCAAATCACAAAATCTGAGAATCACAGAATCTCAGAGTTAGAAGGGACCTCAATTGTCTTCAGCCAAAAAAAAAAAGACACATTTCTGCTTAAAGACGTCCAGAAATGGAATCCCCTCCCTCCCAAGACAATCCATTCTAATTTTTAGATACAGTTTTAATTGGTAGAAAGTTGTTTTTTCTGATATTGAGCCTAAATTTGCCTTTTTGCAATTTCTACATATCGCTCATTATGTTGTTTCTGAGACTGAATAAAACAAATCTAATCCCTCTTCCACAGGACATGCCTTCAAATACTTGGCAGTTATCGTGTCCCATCTGAGTCTTATCTTCTCCAGAGTAAACAACCCCCTTTTTCCTATTAATCTATTGATCCTTGTATATCATGGACTTGCTGCCCTTCACCATCCTGGTTTTTTGTCCTCTGGCTTACCTATGTCCTTGCTAAATTGATGCCCAGAAATCCATTGATTGCCCCCCCCCCATTATAGCAGCTCTCATAGCCTCTGATTCATAGCCTAATGATACTTACATTCTTTTTTCTCTTGGATTTTTGTCTATCTGTTTGTAGTGAAGTACATGAGAGAAGCAACTCCCTATGTGAAGAAGGGTTCTCCAGTGTCAGAGATCGGGTGGGAGACTCCCCCGCCGGAATCCCCACGGTTAGGAAGTACCAACTCGGATCCGTTGTCACCGCTCTCCCTCTCATTTCACAGAGACAAAAAATGCATCCCACTCAAAATGTGCTATGTGACTCGGAACATGGCTCTGAATGACCCTGAAGACAGGTAAGGTGGCCTGGTCTTTCTCTGCTTTATTCCTGCTTTCTGTTCTAGCTGCCATCCAGCCCCTAGGTTGAAAGGGCACTGTGGACATTCAGGAGGTATGGCTGGCAGCCTAGAAATCCTTGTGGGTTTGCAGCAAATGTTCTCCAGTGCTGCAGGGAAGGGCCCAATTCAGGGAAGGAAAATGTATCTCGTTTCCCTAGGCCCTCACTTTCCAGTGTTTCCAACAATGGATAGGGAAATCATAGCTCTAGAGCTGAAAAGGAACTTAGAGGCCATGTGGTACAATTGGCTCATCTTACAAATGAGGAAACTGAGGCTTCAGGACATTTCAAGAGATTTGCCTAAGGATACAGAGGTAAATGTAAGAGGAAGAGGTAGAGTCTGAGTATTCGACCTCTAGAGTCAATATTCTTTCCATTTCCCTTCCCCCAAAATCAGTATTGCTTTTAGTGTGTAATCAGCCTGGAACACTGATGTAATAGATGCATATGTCAATTAATCAGTAAGTGTTTAATGCACAAGGTACTATGCTAAGTGTGGGGAATACCAGTACAAAACAAAATAGTTGCTGGCCTTCAGGAGCTTACATTCTACAGAGATATCAAGTACAAACATAAAAGGAAAGAACATTTGTTGTAGAGTCAGTGGGTCTGGCTTCAAGCTTTGTCTCTGATGCTTACTACCCATGTGACCTTGGGTAGGTCACTTCACATCATCCTCACCTGTAAAATGAGTCGAGTTGGACTAGAGGGCCTCTAAGGTCCCTCGCAGCTCTAGTCTATGAACCCATAATCCTAAATATATATGAAAGAGATAATTTGGCTTTTATTTATTTGGCAAGGAGTAGAGCGGGGTGTTACAGCATGGCTTAGTGGACAGAAGTCTAGACTTGGAGTGAGGTTGACCACTCAGGCACTTTCTAGTTCTGTGACCATGAAAAATTGCCTTTTCTTTCTGGTCTTCAGTTATCTCCTCCTTGTGGGCAGCTACATGGCATGGTGATTAGACCACTGAGCCTGGCAGCTAGATGGCATAGTGATTGAGCACTGAGCCTGGCATCAGGAAGACCTAAATTCAAATCTGGCTTCAGACACTTACTAGCTATGTAACCCTGAGCCAGTCAGTCACTTAACCTCATTTCCCTCATTTCCTCATCTGTAAAATGAGCTGAAGGAAATTGCAAACCACTCCAGTATCTTTGCAAGAAAACCCCAAATGGGGAAATGACTGAACAGCAACAACCAACGGGGAAAATGATAGTGCCTTCCTCAGGTAATTGTGAGGATGGATTGAGATCATGTCTGCAAAGCGGTAGATAAATGGGAAGCATTATGGTCATATCACACTCAGACTCTGGCACACAGTGGAACCAGACCTTTTACCCTGGCTCTACCAATATATATCTCCAACGCAAGTGACACCATGTCCTGAAGGAAGCCTCTGGTTTCCCGCTTGTCAAATGAGGGGGTTTGTCTAGATAAAGGTGTTTTAACTTCTTCTGTGTATCATAGACCCCTTCGTTAGTCTGGGGAATCCTAGGGGACCCCTTCTCACAATATTTTTAAATAATTGAAGAAAATGTTCAACTTCAGTTTTGCTGTTTCATCATTTCAATCATGTCCAACTCTTTGTGACCCCATTTGGGGTTTTCTTGCCAAAGATACCAGAGTGGTTTGCCATTTCCTTCTCCAGCTCATTTTACAGATGAGGAAACTGAGGCAAATAGAATTAAGTGACTTGCCCAGGGTCGCACAGCTAATATCTGAAGCCAGATTTGAACTAAGAAAGATGAGCCTTCCTGACTTCAGGCCCAGTACTCCATTCACTGCGCCACCTAGCTGCTTCCAATTTAAGTTAGAGATTAGGGAAAATAAAGATTAGATAGATAGATAGACAGATAGATGGGTAGATAGATAGATGGATGGATAGATAGATAGATAGATAGATAGATAGATAGATAGATAGATAGATAGATAGATAGATAGATATTTTTCCATTTCATGGACCTGCTGAAAAGTATCCAGACCCCTTGAAGGTACAGACCCTCAAAGGGTTAAGAGCTCTTGGTCTAGATGCTAGGATTCTCTTTCTGGGCAAGAGAGAGGTATGCCTATAATTCTCATGTGGAGTGGTATCTCTGGAAGAATTTGAGCAGGAGTCCATGTCACTAGATAATGATATCAGACAATTCAAGGAAGGCATGGGGAGGTCAGCCAGAAATGAGAAATAAGTGAATTGTGGAGTTTTTTTTTTCTTGTTTTGTCAGGGTTTCCTAATCCACCTTAACTAGCAAAGATTCAAAGGATTGACTCAGGCAGAGGAGTAAGATTGAGAGAGGGGGGAGAAATAGCCAGCAAATGGGGAATTTCTGTGACCTTTGCATCTGCATTAAAATGCTAAAAATAGGACCAGCTCACTGGCCCTTATTTGTAACATATGTGGGACAGCTGCATCACACCAGCAGACTAAATAATTGGCTATTTTCGCAGTTGCTGACAATGAGAGCCAATGGGGCATGCAAAGGGGAGAAAGTTGCCATCTCAAACCCCAGATCAATGCTCCTTTTGTTCCTCTCTCCACATACTAGCTCCAAAGATCCTGCTTGAACCCCTTCTGAGTCTCAACACATATTTGTTGGATTAGAAGCTGCATTTTTACACGCCTTGCCCTCCGTCCCCCCTCCCAACACACCCCTCACCATTGTTCATTATATCTCTACAGGGATCAGTCAGTGGAGCAAGGGAAAAGAATAGAGGCAAAGCCATGTGGGCAGGAACACACAAGCAGGGCCAGAGGTAGGGAAAATTGTGAAGTCAGCTGAGTTTTCTTCTGCTCAGTTCATCTCCCTTTCTTTCTTTTTTGCAGACATGGGGGTTGAGGGGAGGAAGATTGCTGGGCTATGTAGGTCCCAGCCCATTCAGATACCTTACCTAGACGCTCCAGATCTGAACCTTTATTCTGAACAGTTCCAAACTCCCTCCTCCTCCTCATGCAAGGTTGTCCCATACCTTCAGGCTCCCTTTCCAAGGTTTCAATTACCTAATCTGATAAATTAATCTGTGCTAATACATTACGAGGTGCTAATGTGATATGGTATTATTCCTCCTAAGTAACATATTTGAATTTTAAGAGACCTTTATGAGAATCAATACCTTAACTCCACAAATGGCCATTCAGGCTGAAAACCTTTCTAACTGAATAAAATCCAAAATCCATAACCTGTTCCTCCAAGCCTTCCATAATCTGGTGCCACCCTTCCTTCCCTAACTTTATCTCACTTTAATCTGCTTTTTGTATACTACTCTCCAGCCAAATTGGATTGTCCACCTTCTCCTGGACAAGTCTGATAGCACTCACCATTCTCTGTGCCTAGGATGCCCTCACTTCCTGCTTTTGCTAGTGATTGAAATCCTACCTGGCCTCCAAGAACCAATGTTACCTTCTTTAGAAGCTTTCCCAGTCCTGAAAACTTGGAAATTTTCTTTCAAAAGATTGTGGAGTGAAGCTAGCATTTTCCCGAGCTCTCCCAACATATTCCTTCCATATCAACCTAAAAATGCACAAACTGAATTCTGCGCAGAAAAGCCCATTAAAAGTCACAGTGAGATATTTTTTCAGCCCAGGGCAGCTTAGGAAAACAGAAAGAGAAGTCTGTAGACAATAACATGCAGGCTGGCCAGGAGCACATGATGGAGCAGAAGTGGTACCAGCGGTTACAACAGCAGCAGCCATAGGGAGTCACTTATGTCCCAGAAATCAAAAGGGGACTTAATACCTGGATAGAAAGAGATTTCGCAGGATCCCTACACTAGCACTGGGAGCAGGAATGGGTGCCATCTGTTGGATCTATTATCTGTTATCCAGTTCTGGGTTACAGTTCCACGGTGAGAGAATGGTCATGGTTGTGAGGGAGCAGGAGCTCTACCCAAGAGACCAGAATGCAGACCACAAGGGCAGTGAAGAGAACTCTCCATGTATCACACTACCTTGGAAACACCAAAAATTTACAGGCCCCCACTGAGCTATGAAAGTGGCAGGTAAACATAAAGGACAACTGACCATAAAACCTTCTATTATGATATGACAAAAACTCAGAAGACAATGACTTGAAAAGATCTATAAGCAAAACCTCAAAGAAAAATGCAGATCAGACAAAGCACAAAAAGAATTCCTAGAAGAATTAAAGAAAGAGACGTTTTTAAAGGCAAAAGAGATTTTTAAAAATCAAATAACAGCAGTAGAGTAAAAACTGGGGAAGGACATGAGAGCTATTCAAGAAAATTATGAAAAAAGAATTAACAGCTTAGTAAAAGAAGCACAAAAAATGCTGAAGAAAATAAGTCCTTAAAAATCAGAATTTACCAAATGGTAAAAGAGGTACAAAACCTCACTAAAGAAAATAACTCCTTAAAGGATTGGAGAGATAGAGTGCATTATGAAATATAAAATTGACAGTTTTAATTATATTAAATTTAAAAGGGTTTACATAAACAAAACCCAAATCAAAATTCAAAGGAACACAGAAAACTGGGGGGAGGGGTGGAATTTTATAGCAAGTATCTCTGATAAAGCCTTTATTTCTCAAATATGTAGAGAAGCAAGTTAAATTTATAAGAATACTAATCATTCTCTAATTGATAAATGGTCAAAGGATATGAACAGGCAGTTTTCAGGCAAAGAAATCAAAGCCATCTATCATATAAAAAATATTCTAAATCACTATTGATTAGAAAAATACAAATTAAAACAACTCTGAAATACTGACTCATACCTACCAGGTTGGCTAATATGACAGAGAAGGGAAATGATAAATGTTGGAGGGGATGTGGGAAAATTGGGACACTAATATACTGTTGGTAGAGTTGTGAAATGATCCACCCACTCTGGAGAGCAATTTGGAACTATGCCCACAGGGCTATAAAACTGAGCATATGCTTTCACCCAGCAATACCAATAGTAGGTATGTATTCCAAAGAGATTTTTAAAAAAAGAAAAAGAAAAGGACCTATTTGTACAAGGGTATTTATAGCAGCTCTTTTTGTGGTAGCTAAGAATTGGAAATTATCAATTGAAAAATGGCCGAACAACTTGTGGTATATGATTGTAATTGAATGCTATTTTTCCATAAGAAATGACAATCGGGCTGATTTCAGAAAAATCCTGAAGTACAGTGAAGTGAGCAGAAGCAGGAGAACATTGTACACAGTAACAGGAATATTGTATTATGAACAACTGTGAATGACTTAGCTATTCTCAGAAATATAATGATCTAAGACAATCTCAAAGGACTCATGATGAAAAATCCTATCCACCTCCACAGAAAGAACTGATGGAGTCTGAATGTAGACCAAAGCATACTATTTTTCCCTCCCTCCCTCCCTTCCTTCTTTCCTCCCTCCCTTCCTCTTCTTTCTTTGAGTTTCCTTCTGCAAAATAACTAATATGGAAATGTTTTACATGATTGCACCTGCATAACCTATATCAGATTGCTTACCATTTCAGGGAGAGGGCAGGGAAGAGAGGGAGGGAGAGAATTTGGAACTCATTTTTTAAAAAAAATGTTAAAAATTGTTTTCATTTGTAATTGGGGAAAAAAATATCTTTTAAAAAATTAGAATTCATCAAGTAAAAGCCAATGACTCCATGGGACATCAAAAGCAATAAAACAAAATAAAAAATGAAAAATAGAACACGTGAAATATCTCATAGAAAAAACAACTCCCCTGGAAAATAGATTGAGGAAGAAGTCATGATTTTAAAAAAAGACTCTAGATATTATATTTCAAGAAATTATAAAGAAAAACTGCCCAAATATCTTAGAACAAGAAGGCAAAGTAGAAATTTAAAGAATGCATTTTTCATCTCAAAAAAAAAACCCCAAAACAAATGAGAATGCCCAGGAATATTATAGCCAAATTCTAGAGCTTCCAGGTCTAGGAGAAAATACTAAAATCAGCCTTTCAAGTATCACGGAGCCAGAGTTAGGATCACACAAGTTTTAGCAGCTACCACCTTAAAGGAGCAGAGGGACCGAATATGATATTCTGGAAGGCAACATAACGAGGATTACAATGAAGAATAATCAACCCGGAAAAATTCCCGTAGGATAAAAATGAATGTTTAATGAAATAGAGGACTTTCAAGGATTTTCTATGAAAAGACCAGAGATGAAGTGAAAATTTTGACATTCAAACATGATATTCAAGAGAAGAAAAAGAAAGGTAAACATGACCAAGAAACCATAAGGGACTTAACAGGGTTAAACTGTTTACATTCCAATTTGGGAAAATGATACATGTAACCTCTAAGAAGTTTATCATCTTTAGGGTAGTTTGAAAAAAAAGGCCACTTAGAGGATATGGATGTGAGTCTATCATGTCAGGATGATCTCAAAAGAAGAATGGAAGGTGGGTAGAGCCAAGATGGCAGCTGGAAAGCAGGGACTAGCGTGAGCTCCCTGCCAAGTCCCTCCAAAAATCTATAAAAAATGGCTCTGAACCAATTCTAGAACTGCAGAACACAAAAAATAGCAGAGGGAAGCAGGGCTCCAGCCCAGGACAGCCTGGATGGTCTCGGGGTAAGATCTATCCCACACGGATCTGGGAGTGGAACAGGGCCTAGTGTGGGCAGCACGGACCAGCCAGACCAAGAGCCAAGCGGAGTGTGCCCTAGCGCCCTGAATCAGTGAGCCGTGGCAGTTGCCAGACTTCTCAACCCACAAACACCAAAGACAACAAAGAAGGTTAGTGGGAAAAGCTGCTGGGGACAGGGAGTTTGCAGTTCAGCCACCGCCCTGGGGGGCAGCGGAGGTGGGGCAGCTTCAGAACTACAGCTGCAGTTGCTTCTGGCCCCAGGCCCACCTGGTGGGAGGAATTAAGTGGCAGATCAGAGCAGGAGTGCAGAGCCTGCTGGAGATCTGAGTCCAGTCCAGGTTGGGGTTCTTGGGGAAGGAGGAGTGCTGGTGTGGCAGAGCTGGCACATCCCCCCAAGCTTGGAAC
>CM053622.1:104949924-104994896 GCA_028646595.1 Phalanger gymnotis
GATACGCATGTGGCCCATGTTGAATTGCTTGACTTCTTAGGGAGGGTGGGTGGGAAAGGAAGAGGGGAGAAATTTGGAACTCAAAGTTTTAAAAACAGATGTTCAAAAAAAAAGTTTTTGCATGCAATTAGAAAATAAGATACATAGGCAATGGGGCATAGAAATTTATCTTGCCCTACAAGAAAGGAAAGGAAAAGGAGATGGGAGGGGAGTGGAGTGACAGAAGGGAGGGCTGACTGGGGAACAGCGCAACCAGAATATACGCCATCTTGGAGTGGGTAGGAGGGTAGCAATGGGGAGAAAATTTGCAATTCAAACTCTTGTGAAAATCAATGCTGAAAACTAAATATACTAAATATAAAAAAAAGAAATGCCTTCTTGCAACGTGACTAATATGCAAATATGTTTTGCATGACTTTGCATTACAATTGATATCATACTGCTTGCCTTCTCAGTGAGTGGAGGGACAGTAGAGAGGGAGAGAATTTGGAACTCAAAATTTTCTAAGATGAATGCTAAATTTGTTATATGTAATTGGGAAATGTTTAATGAAATAAATTTTTAAAAAATAAAAAAAGAAGAATGGAAGGATGAGAAAGAAGGATATGCTGGGAAAAGGGGAAAGGGAGAGGAAGAATGGGGAAAATTATCTCATAGATGCAAATGAGCAAAGTAACCTAGTATTTGAAAAACCCACAAATCCCGACTATTGAGTCATATATTCGGTCTTTGACAAAGATTGTGGAAAAACTGGAAAATCTAGCAGAAACTAGGCATAGACCAACATCTCACACTGTATACTAAGATAAGTTAAAAACAGAATTACAAGATTTAGACATGAAGGGTGATATCGTAAACAAATCAAGGGAGTATAGAAGGTTTTACCTATCAGATCTTTGGTTAAGGGAAGAGTTTATCACCAAACAAGAGATAGTAAAGTTCACAGGAAGTAAAATGAATACTTTTGATTACATGAAGTTAAGAAGTTTTTATATAAACCGAACCAGTGCCCCCCAAATTAGAAGAAAAGCAGCATGCTGGGAAAAATACAAGTTTCTCTAGTAAAAGTCTCATTTCTCAATTATATAGGGAGCTGAGCCAAATTTACAAAAATTAAAGTCATTCCCCAAATGGTTAAAAGATACAAACAGGCAGAAGATGTTGGAGAAGACATGGGAAAATTAAAATAGACTAATGCACTGTTGGTGGAGTTATGAACTGGTCCATTCATTCTGGAGAACAACTTGTAATTCTGCCGAAATTACTCTAAAACTTTGCACATCCTTTGAATCATCAATACTGCTACACTGTACCCCAAGGAACTAAAAAGAAAAAGGGAAAGGACTCAATAGACAAAAATATTTATAGCAAGCTCTTTTTGTGGTGGCAAAGCATTGGAAACTGAGGGGATGCCCACCAACTGAGCAATGACTGAAGAAGTTATGGTATATGAATATTCTGGAATGTTCTAAGAAATGATGAAGGGAATAGCTTCAGAAAAACTTGGGAAGATTTATATGAAGTGATACAGAAGTGAAGTGAGCAGAACCAGGAGAATAGTGTACATATCAACAACAATATTGTATAAATAATCAACTATGAAAGACTTGGTAACTGATCCACCTTAATAACAGTGATCCACTACAACTCCAAAGAATGCATGATGAAAAATGCTATACACCTCCAGTTAGAGAAATGTTGGACTCAGAGTGCAGACTGAAGCATATTTTTTCCTTTCTTTTTCTTGCTTCCCACCTCACCCCCAGAACATAGCTAATGCAGAAATACATTTTGCATGACTTCATATGTATAATGGGTATCATATTTCTTGTCTTCTTAATGGGTATAAAAATAGGTGGAGGAAGCAAAAGAATTTGGAACTGAAAATAAAACTTTAAAAAATTGTAAGAGGAAATTTTCTTTCCCTGCTCAGTCCTCATATCAATCATGCAATCCACACGTCTTTTTCAAGTCTCTACTATGTTCCAGGCACTGTGCTAAATTCTGGGAATACAAACACAAGTACTCAAGACAGTTCCTGCCCTCAAAGAACTTACATTCTAATGGCGTAAGACTATCCAGGGGAGCACAAAGGGGAGATGCACTGGGTAACATGGCAGCTATCAAGGGCTGGTGACCATGGAAAGAACAAAAGGTTATGGTAGTTAGAGATGAGAATGACGAATGGGGTTGTAGGTAGCTTGGTGAAGAGGTGGCCAGAAAGTGGTGTGGAAACCTGATTCTGAGCAAAATAAGAGGAACACTTACCTATCAGGGCCAGGTGATCAAATAGCAGATCCAAGGTTGTCGCGAAGGGAGGAGGGGTTTCAAGGATGGTGGGTAGAGTGCAAGGAGCATGGTAAGAAGGGGGTGAGGAGGTGCCTGGGAATGAAGTGCCATGAGAAGTGAAAAAAAAAAGTGACAAAAGCGAAACATTCCATGCCTTCACAGAACTTGCATCTTACTGGGGTGACAACATGTACATATATAGATATATGAAAAAATTGATAATTTTGGAGGTGAAGAAATTAGCAGTTGAATGGACCATGAAAAGCTTCAGGCAGAAGGTGGCCCTTGAGCTGAGTCCACTAAGAGATGGAGATGAAGTAAGGAATAGGATAGCCTGTGTAAAGGCATAGAGGTGGGGGGGTGAAGTTTCATCTATGATGGATATGTAATAAGGTTAGCTTGGGTTTAATATAGCCTATATGACAGAATGTAATAAAGGTAAAAGGTTAATGTGGACTTTAAAAGACAAAGAGAGGCACTTATATTTGATCTTAGAGGTAATAAGGAGCCACTGGAGTTTACTAGGGCAGGCAGGGTCTGACATAATTAGACCTGTGCTTTAGGAAAATCACTTTGGCAGCTGAGTGTGAGACAGATCAGAGAAGAGAGAGATTTGAGGCAGAGAGACCCATTAGGAGGCTACTGTAATATTCATGGCCAAAGATGATGAGAGCCTCTCACATAACACAGTATTTGCTCCTCTCTTATGTAGTTATGTTCTATTTTGTTTTGCAGTTGCTTGGTTGTATGTTGTGTCTCTATACTAGATTGTAATCTCTGTGGTCATCTTTGTACTCTGAGCACCTGGCACAGGCATTTGCACTTATGAGAGCCTCAGCAAATTTTTGTTGGGTTGAATTGAACAGGATTCAGTCTAGGTTTGGGGGCAAGCAAATCCAAGGATGCAAATTGCCAGTGCTATCTACTTCCAAATGGAGAGGCAGCCTCATGTTCAGGAGAAAGAGATCCTCTCTCTTGCTGTTGTCCAGTCGTGTCCTATTCTTTGTGACTTCATGGACCAAAGCATGCCAGGCCCTTCTATCCTCCACTATCTCTCAAAGTCTGTCCAAGTTCGTGTTCTTTGTTTCCATGATACTATCTATCCATCTCTTCCTCTACCATCCCCTTTTCCTTTGGTCTTCAATCTTTCCTAACATCAGGGTCTTTTCCAATGAGTCCCATTTTCTCAGTATTTGGCCAAAGTATTTCAGCTTCAGCTTCAGTATTTGACAGTCCAGTGAAGAACCTGAATTAATTTCTCGAAGTATTAACTGATTTGATCTCCTTGCTGTCCAAGGGACTCTCAAAAGTCTTCTTCAGCACTGCAATTCAGAAGCATTGATTCTGCAGAGCTCAGTTTTCCTTATAGTCCATCTCTCACAGACAAACATTGCTACTGGGAAAACCATAACTTTGACCATATGGACCTTTGTTGACATGGCAATATATCTGCTTTTTAGTATGTTGTCCAGATTTGCCACAGCTTTCCTTCCAAGGAGCAAGCATCTTTTAATTTCTTGGCCGCTATCACCGTCTGCAGTGATCTTTGAGGCCAAGAATATAAAATCTGATACTGCTTCCGTTTCTTCTCCCTCAGTTTGCCAGGAAGTAATGAGACCAATTGCCAAGATCTTCATTTTGGGGTTTTTTTAATGTTAAGTTTCAAGTCAGCTTTCATACTTTTCCTCTTTCACTCTCATCAAAAGTCCTCTAAATTCCTCTTCACTTTCTGACATCAGATCTGTCTCCTGATTCCATGCTTTTTCTCTCACTGTCCCCCATGCCAGTGGGAAAACCTTGTCTCTGCCTCTTGGCTCCCCTGGCTTCCTTCATATCTCAGCTAACATTCTGCCTTCTGCAAGAAGCCTTTCTCAATTCCCTTTAATGATAGTGCTTTCCTTCTGAAATTACTCCCATATTCTGTCTATATTTTGTTTGTAAATAGTTGTTTGCATACTAACTCTCCTGTTAGATGATGGGCACCTTGAGAACAGTTTGTATGTGTGTAGACAGTATAGGCTTTCTTTGTATTCTTAGCACTTGGCACACAGTAGGAAGTGCTTAATAAATGCTTATTGGTTGACTGACTGTGTCACTTGATAGTGAGCAAAATTGGACTAGATTAGCCTCCAGGGATCAGACCTGGGAATGTAGTTAAGCAAAAAAGGTCTAGCAGGTAAAGAGTCAAATTGAGGGATATCATCACAAATCCAGAGTTGAAATGGACCTCAGAAGCTATCTAGACCAACCCTCTTATTTGCATATGATGAAATTGAGGTAGGGAGAAGTTGA
Organism: Phalanger gymnotis; assembly: GCA_028646595.1. NCBI lineage: Eukaryota > Metazoa > Chordata > Mammalia > Diprotodontia > Phalangeridae > Phalanger > Phalanger gymnotis. The sequence goes on from CM053622.1 coordinate 104,954,506, forward strand.
ATGATTTTCCCATAGCCACAGAGCTAATAAATATCTGAGGCAGGATTTGAACCTGGATCTTTTTTACTCCTAGTCCAGTATCCTAGCTACTTCATGATGCTGAATCTAAATAACATTCAAAACACTAGAAGAAATCATAAGCCTTTTTTTTCCAAGTAGGCTTTCCCTACCTAATTTCTCAAATAAATATCACTAAAGCACTTTGAGGAGATCATGGAAACACTTACTCTTCTTCCCTGTCATCCATCCATAGAAATGGTTTGCTACTCACTCTGGAATTTCATTTTTTTTTTGGTAGAAGGCTGATACAAAACTTGGCCATTCGAAAGTACATTCAGGGAACCGGTGAAGTAGAAAACAAGTCTATAGACAATTACCTCTCTTAAAGAAAATCATTGGGAAAAAGGGAAATCTGCCCCTGCTTCTTTTCAACCTTATTTGGAAGTTATTTCATATTCTCTTAAACAACTCTTGCTACATTTTCAGACCTTTGGTTTATATTCGGTCATCAGGAGAGATTAATAATCAGCCGCCATCTTTCCTATTCAATTACCTGCTTCCAGTTGGAGAAACTTTGCCAATTCTCCCCTTTCTCTTGTTTGAGTTACCATTTGCTTGACCACGTTTCTCAAGCTGGAATTTATTTCTAAGATATGGAATATTTGTGATATGGAAATGTAGCCAAACCTTTAAGGTATTAGAGTAAAAGAGAAAGTTATGACAAACACAAAAGTTCATGACCGTGACCTTAGATTAGTCAAACAACAAACTACTTGTCAGATAATATTCCATTAGTCAGAGCTGTGGTGCCCTTGTGTCTGGGTAAAACAAACCACTACCTACTTAAAAAATAAAACTTCCACTGGTTCTACAGTATAGTACAGCTAATATATTTGAGCAAAGGCATTGTTAAAATGCAAATGTCATTTGAAAAACATATGCTGTATATAAGTGAATATGCATGTACAAATTGAACATCTATAAACATTAAACCACTAACTGGGCATTATTACGGATAAATCAAAGTGTCTACTCATCGAGCAGCATACTTGGGCAATGGGGCCAACGGACAGAAAAGTTTAGGAAGGGAGAAGGAAGACAAGCATTTGCAGTCAATCCTTATCATTCACACATTTAACTCTTATGACGTCAGGCATTTGTGTGATTTTATTAGTAACCTCATTTTCACTTTCGCATTGACAGCTGTACATTTACAGCTATGTGCAGTACAAGAAAAAAAAGAGAGGCACAATGCATGCAAGTTTATAGAACAGCAGGTATCCTACTAGGCACTTCACTGGTCTTGTTCCTGTGCATTCAGAGGGTCAGACACTATGTTGAGGCCTCTCTGGTGTCAGCATCTTCCAACAGCAGTGACTAAAGTCCCAGCAACCTCTCCCCTGGGTTTCAGAGGGTGGCCAAAGTAGAGAGGTTTACAGAAACCAATGTTTATTTTTATTGAGAGGTTAGCATAAAAAACACAGAATTCTAGGGAATTAACTAGTGAAAAAAAAGTTTTGCATGTTACCAATTTTATTTTGTGTACTGCATTTTATGAGTTATTTGATGGTTACAGGAAAAGTACATATTATCAGAACAAATGTTTTGTTAAAAAGAATTTTATGCCAAAAAGTGTATTTTCAACAATCTCTAGCAAAAGATTACAGTTTTTAGTGGTTTTTGGAACCTAACCCCTTATTTCCTATGGATTCGATGTATCACCATTCATATTTTTTTTTACTTTTTCACCATTTTCTTGGAATGCTATATTCCCCCAAGCCCTGGACCCCTGCAAAAGTTGAAGCCTGACTATATGAAGTTCTTTGTATGTGCCAGGAATTGCACTAAGCACTGGAGATACAAATATAAGCAAAAAGAAAGATAGTCTCCACCCTCAAGGAGTTTATATTTTAATGAGGCAAGCCAAGACACAAAAGGGAGCTGAATAGTTTCTAGCAGGAATAAAGGAGACAAAACAAAAATCTATAACATATGGTATAATAGGTGAAGGCAGATTTAGGGGTGATGCTTTGCAGCTGGAAAGCCCTGGACACTTTCATGTAGGGGAGTATCAGAGGAAGAACAGAATATAGAAAATAGAGTTAGAGGCACTGAAGAAAGAAATTTCACCTATTTCATAATATTCCCCAAGCCCAGCCTTGGCCAGAATTATTAACTGGCACTTCTGTGAATCTGCAGAAAAAAAATGGTAATTGATGCTCATAACCCTGAAGCACAGCAGTATCCTGAATTATTTTCTGAATCATCAAAGATTAAATTTTGTTCAATACAGTTTTAGTGTTCAACTTATCACTGTCCCTACACTTGTCCTCTCTTCCTTGTCTTCTGTCTCAGAGGAACTGATTTTATTTCTGCTCTTTAAAGAAAACCTCACCCCCTGTATGTGCTCTGAACACTCCTTCCCAGGCCAGACTCTTACTCCTATAATGAGCCCTTCCCATTCTAGCATCTAAGTGGCTCGGTGGACAGAGCACTGGACTTAGAGAAGAGAAGGATAAGGCCTTATAGGATAAGAAGGATCAAGAAGTTCAAATCCTTCCACAGATACCTGCTAGCTGTGTGACCCTGATCAAGTCACTGAACCTCTGTCTTCCTCAGTTTCTTTTTATCTTCTTCTTTTTTGAAGGTGGGGGGGAAAGCAAGGCAATTGGGGTTAAGTGACTTGCCCAAGATCACAGAGCTAGTAAGTGTGTCAAGTGTCTGAGGCCGGATTTGAACTCAGGTCCTCCTGACTCCAGGGCCAGTACTCTACTCACTCCCCCACCTAGTTGCCCCCCTCAGTTTCCTCAACTATAAAAAAGCACTTGCTTCCCAGGGTTATTATGGGATCAGTGAGATACTACATTGTAAGTGCTTTGTAAAATTAAAGCATTGTACAAATGCTAGTTATTATTAATATTATTATTATATCTTATTATTATTAATATTACCTTCAGTCTATCTTCTCTGTATGAATAACTTATCTTCTGCCTTTGGTAATATTCAGGTCTCTCCTATCTTAAGAAAAGCTTCATCTAAACCTGCCTCTCATTTTGGCTACCAGCCAATCGCTTTTTTTGTGTAATACAGTGTACTACACAAACTTTTCACTGCCAAACTTCCCGAACACTCCTCTGCCCCCCCCCATCCCCTGCCTATTCCTTTTTTAAAGCCCTAAAACCTAGCTAACGTTTCTTCCCACTTTCTTGGGACTAGCAGCCTAAAGGTAACCAGTGATCCTATTACCAAACCCACTGGTCTTTTCTATCTTCATCCTCCTTGGATTCTTGGTGTCATTTGAAACCTGCTCTTTGAAACACTCTCCTGGGTTTCCATCAATCTCTTCTGGTTCTTTCCAATTCTATCGCTCACTCTCTCGTTGAGCTCGTTCACTCCTGGGATCGTCAGAACACAGACTCATAGTTAGAAAAGACCTCAGGGAACATCTAGTTCAAATTGTTTTACAGATGAGGAAAAAACAAGGCCAAGACAGGCAATGCTAATTGCAGGACCAGGATCTGAATCCCACTCCTCTGACTGTAATTCTAGACCTCTTGCCACTATACCACTCTGACAACCTCAAGAATCACCTTTCTAGAGAATTTCCAAATCCCTTACATCAGTTTCTTACCTCTATCTCAGTCCAATTTTTTCCCAACAACCTAAAGCACATTTCCACTTGGATGCTCTGTGCTGTGTCTACAACTCAACTCATTGTAGCCCCTCTCCCCAGCTAGAATGACTCTTCTTCCCTGTGATCATTTGGTTAGTCTTGACAGGATCCTCAGCCTGGGAGGGACTGGAGGGTTCACTGAAGCTAGCCCCTTCATTTTACAGATGAAAGAACTAGGGTCCGGAGAGGTACAATAGAATCAGAGCTCAAGCTAGAACTCAGGATACCTGATTTCTAGGTCAGTGTCGTACAAATATCATTACATTTTTATTTATGGTTTTATTCATGGAAATGATTCTAAAGAAGATGAATGACCATCTGCCTTCCTGCTTCATCCTAAGGGTCCCTTGGACTTTGCATTGGGATTGCAACTGCAACTTCTTACATGTATCATCTCCCTCTATTAGGATGTGAACTCCTTGGGAGTAGGACTTACTTTCCTGTTTGTATTCCAAGCATTTAGCACCATGCTTTGTGCCTAATAAGTGCTTGGAAAATGATTTTTTAATTCATTCACTCAGGTTAGAAGCTTTGGGAATTTTCTTTACTGTTTTCCTCTCCTTCCTACCCCAGATCAACACACCCAGTGAATTTTATTAAATTTATTTTATTTTTTTAATTAGCAAACATTTCTTTTTCTCCTCTCTACCTTCCCCACTGCAAAAAAAAAGAAAAGAAAGATGTAAAAAATTTAATACACACATATATGGGTTTATATGTATACGTGTGTAAATACATTCACACATATATACATATGTGTATTGTGTATATATACATATACATGTATGTATGTGTGTGCATACACATGCACATACACATATACATAATCAAGAAAAACAAATTTTCACGTTAACTATTGCCAAAAATGTTTCTTTATTCATATCTATATCCCCATCCACTCTATACCTTCGGTTAATGTAACACATTAACATCACCATTGGTTCTTGGTAATTTTGTTTGATTATTACATCGATCAGAGCTCTTAAGTGTCTCAAAGTTGTTTGTCTTTAGAATATTACCGTTATTGCACAAAAGGTTATCCTGTTAACGAAGAGATATTAAATGTCTACCCTGTACAGAGCACTAAAGCCTGGAAAAGATTCAAAGTTTAGATACCTTATGAACCCTGTCCTTAAAAAAAATTATGGTCTCATAGGGGTGACAAAAATACATATGAATATAATATAAATATATAAGTATGTTAGAGAATTGCAAAACAAAACAATATATGAAAATCGAGGGGGAAAGTCATTACAGACCAAGAGTATAAGGGAAGGCTTCATGAAAAAGACTAAAGAGGGAGAAAGAGGATATTTCATTCAAAAGACATAGACTAAGTGAGCAAAGGCTTAGAGGTAAGGCATGGCCTGAAGGATGAGGTATGGATTATACATAACCCATTGTGGCTGGAATTTCGAATGCAAGAAAGGAGAGCATTAAAGCTAAAATGGTTGGGTGGTGTCAAAATGACAAGAGCATTGAATGCCAATCAAAACAGTTTCTCCTCTGCTTTAAATTATAATTTTTTTGAAAGTGAACAGAAGATAGTCTTATAAAATAAGCCTGGAAATGATTGGTGGCATCAAATTGTGGAAGGCCTTGAACGAATCTTTTGGATTTTAAGTTCTTTGAGTGCCATGTCATATCTATCTTTGTACCCATGGCATCTATCACAGTTCCTTACACAGGGTCCTGATAAATATTTATTGAATGAATGAATGCGTGAATGAGTGAGCAAATGAGTCATTATGCTTCAGCTTTCTTCTCTCTCTGCCTCTTCGTGCACTATTAAGTTCCTTTCAGAAGCCCCATTTTGAAGAAGGGCCCAAGCTGGTCTTTCCATCTTTTGCCACCATTCCCCTCTGTAGGTACCTCCATCTTTCCCCACCTTTTCAGTTCTCTTATATGTTTTTTTCTTTTCTTTTTCTTTCTTTTTTTTTGCGAGGCAGCCAGGGTTAAGTGACTTGCCCAGGGTCACATAGCTATTAAGTGTCAAGTGTCTGAGGTCAGATTTGAATTCAGATCCTCCTGACTCCAGGGCCAGTGCTCTATTCACTGTGCCATCTAGCTGCCCCTATTTTTTTTCCTTTCAACTACCTGAGGGCAGAGACTATCTTTGTTTTATGCTTGTATTTGTATCCCCAGAATTTATCACAGTTCTTGGCACACAGTATTTAATACATGCTTATTGTCTTGACTTGATTGGGGGAGGGATAGTTAAGATTGGAGGAGAGATGGTTGGCAGGCAAAGAAGACCAAGGTAAGCTTTATATTTTTCAAAAGAAGTTTCTTTAAGGTAATGGAGAAGCTGGGGTGGAGTTGCTGTCATCTAAGAACCAGCCCAGCTAAGGCTCCAAAAAGCTCATCCCCAGAGGATTAGCCAGTAGCTAATGAATTTTTTTCAACCACAACATCAGGAAAACCATGTAGAAAAGCATAGAGGGGCTGCTATTTGCAGCTGTAGAGGGAATACTCACCCAGATGAAACAAGGTTTCTGGGGTCATTTGAAGAAACGGGTCTTGGCAGCTGACCCCTTTTATCATTCCCAAGAAAGTACCAGGGAGCCTGAGACTGGAAGAGAATCAGTGAAAGTCAGTAATTTTAGACAGTAACAATGTTGTAGACAGGAAGGACCCAAGGTCGTGCCATGCCAGTTAGCCCATAATAAAATATCAAGGAAAAGGCATCTGAAAGGCAGAAAATTGATAAAGGGAGAGCAGTACTTTTGAGAGTTAAGTACTAGGAACAGATAATCAAAGTTGGTTACAGTGTCTTATCCCCTATTGCACTAATTCTCTCTCTCTCTCTCTCTCTCTCTCTCTCTCTCTCTCTCTCTCTCTCTCTCTCTCTTTCTTTCTCTCTCTCTCTTTTTTTTTCTCTCCCTCTCTCTCTTTCTCTCTCCCTCCCTCCCTCCAGAGAGAAAAATTTAATTAATTTGCTTTCACCTGAAGTGCTAAATCATTTACCCAGTATGTACATGCTGACACATTTACTGTGTCTTTTTTCTAGCATCAAAACCTTATTTTACTTCCCTGTGTTATGAAACAGGATATAAAAAAAGCCTAGCAGGACATTTTTTTTTCATTTCTTATGATATTAAATACCCAAGTGATAGGAAATGTTTCCTTCCTTTCTTCTTGGAAACCAAGAAGAAATCTAGGGTCACTCACTCGCCAGCAATCCCTGCAACGTCCTGACCCAACATATCTACCTGTGTTAAAGCCATGTAAGATAGCGGATACAACCCCGATTCTAGTGTCAAAGGACCTAGACCCTATTTTCAATTCCCATTTGTGCCCTTTGTGACCTTGGATAAGTCTCTTTACTTCCTTCAAGCTCAGTTTCCTTATCTATAAAATAAAGGTGTTAGACTAGATAGCCCCTGTAATCAATATTTTTTCCTATCAAATAGCTATTAAAACCTCTTAATTAATCATGCATGTTATAGTAATAGACCACATTTATCCAGTTCTTTAAGGCTTACAAAGCACTTTCATCACATCATTCTGTGAGGTGGATATTGTGATACAGATCTCAAGTCTGAGTTTCTAGATTCGAATCCTAATTCCGCTTCTCACTCACTAACTTTGTGCAAGGCATTCAACTTTCCTGGAAATAGATGATCTCTAAAGTCCCTCTCGGGTCTAAATCTTTCTAAACTGAGGTATCGTTCCTGTTTCACAAAAGATGGAACCAGTCCAGACAGGTTAAACGATTTGTCATAGTTACATAGCTGGGACTCAAGAGGAGGAAGGAAGGGAAGAAGGGAAGGAGGTGGAAGGGAGGAAAAGAAGAATGGGAAGGAAGGAGGGAGTAAGAAAAGGGAAGGAGGATTGGAAAGAAGAAGGAAGGAGGAAAAAGGGGGAGAAAGTAGGGAGGTAAGCAAGAAGAAAAAAAGAATGGAGGGAGGGAGGGAGAAAGAGAAGAAGGGAAGGAGGAATTCCCATCCTGGACAGGAGCCTGAGATTCTAGGTCCACATTGTGATTTTGTACATTCCAGCCTAATCTTTGCCTGTACAGTACCTGACAGTTTGAAGAACTGTATCAGTTTGCAAATAACATCTGTAGATTAATTTCTCCAGGAAACATGAAGACAGGGCTTGAATCAATAAGAGGGAGTGGAATCTTACCAAGCCACATATGATTTCTACAGAAATATTCCAATAAGCCTTGATGACAGAGGTTTTGATCCTGCTGTCAGATATGTAGACAAGTAGGATGACTGAACAAATAGCTTTCTAGAGTTGATGCAAAATGTTAAGACCAACTATTGCTACAGTAGCCTAATAATCCTACAGTTCTATTCATTTCCTCTTAATTCAATTCCCCAGTCTTCACAAACCTCACCATTCCTTCTTCAATACAACCATATTTGTGTATTACAACCCTCATGATGTTCATTTGTATGTCAATGAATCAGACATTTATTAAATGGCTGCTATGCGCTGGTACTAGAGGTAAAAATATTTAAATAGGCAGGCCTAACCTCCAGAAGCTTGCATCCTATTGGGAATACAATGCCTCTATATCAAGGTGACCACAAGATAGATACCAAATGATCACAAACTTTTTTCATCGAGTGGAGGCAATAAAAACTGAGGGAACTGGAAAATGTCTCTTGAAGGAAGTGATTCTTAAAATGAGCCTTGAATGCAGCTAAGGTTGCAAGAGGCCGAGGAGAGGATGAAGGGCATTCCAGGCATGAGGGGATAGCCTGTGGAATGTTATATACCAGGAATAGCAAATAGGCCAGTCGAGCTAAAGGTTAGATAACAAGTGGGGAAGTAATGTGTTACTAGCTAGAAAGGCAGGCTGGAACAAAATCATGAAGGATGTTAAACGCTCAACAGGGGGATTCATTTGGTATTCTAGAAGCAATAGGGAGCTACTAATGCTTCTTGTGCAGTGAAATAACATAGTCAGACCTATACTTTAAGAAGTTTGATTTGTTAGCTTTTTTGGGAAATGGATGAAAGAGAGGAAAGACTTTAGGGAAGGAGACTGATCAGGAAGCTATTTTAATAGTCTAAGCAAGAGGTGGTGAGTGCTTGAAATAAGGGAAGACAGAGGAACACATATAATTGACAGGACTTGGCAATTAATTGGATAGTAAGCAAGAGGGAAGAGGTGAAGATGACTTCTACTTGCAAACCTTGATGTTTCTTAAAAAAACAATAGTGCCATTTGCAAGAGGAGGTGAAAATGCTGCTCCTGATAAACTAAAAGTGGGGTACATTCTTGAGGGTTTTTTGGCAATAGTGATTTGTATGGAACCATTTATTTTCTTTGCCTGATTCCTGTGTAGCATGTGACTAATGCCACATTTTTTAAATAAAGAATGGATGGAAAAAATATTTATTAAGGGAAGTCCCTGCCCTCAAGATGCTTCCAGTCTAATAAATAACAACACCCATAGGAAATAGCGGCCAGGAAGGAGAATTTTGGCTTGTAATGTTAGAAGGATAATGAACAGAAAGCCACAGGAGAATAGATTCACAAATCCTTTCCTGTAGTAATGCCATAGTTGATTCAATTATGAAAAGTAGTGGGGATGGAGAGCAGAAGATATTCAAGGTAGCAAGGCAGGAAGACGTATGAAGAGGAAAGCCAGCCTAGTGGGTTGTGTGAGGTGCTCACCAATCAAGACAGCAGGAGCACCAGGGTAGAAGTTCTGATACTGTATGTTTTTGAGACAATGGCTTAATGATACAGCTGGAGAGAGAGACCACCTCTATTAGAGCAGTGGGAAGTCACATACACCGAGGTTGGAGCATCTTTCTCTTATTGATTATCATTATTATTAATAACAATAGTTAGCAATAGAGCAATAGGGACTGAACTTATGATTTCATTGGGATGGACAACTGCCAGGTAAAGAAATGCCCTCTACCAATGTAGGTCAACATCTCCTCTGCAATTGAGAGCTTGAGAGAGTTGCCTTGAGCACTGAGGGGTTAAATGTGTCTTGCCCAAGGTCACACAGCTGGTATTGGCAGAGGCAAAACTTCATCCCAGGTCTTCCTGGTTTTAAAGCCAGCCTTTGCTTCCCCATATAAACATTTCACCTGAGCCTCAACAGCCCTATGAGGTAGGTATTGGAGGGAAAGGAATAGAAATTGGAATAAAAATAGCTACAGTTATTTTTAATCTCCACTTTGCAGATGAAAAACCTGGGGCCCAAAGAGGTTAAGTGTCCTCCCTATGGTTACACAGCTATTAAGTATGGGGACAGTAGGGCTTAAATCCAGGTCTTGAACCTGGCTCTCTATCCATCATGCCATGCTGACTCCTATACAGTTGGCATTATAACAACCAGCTGAGCTTGCAGGTCCTGTGTGTGTATGCCACTGCTAAAGACCTGATAGAGGGTAAGAATTATAAAAAGGAAAGACTAGAAAATTAATGAATTAGCAACTTGTTCATAATAATTTTGTGAACCTAGATGAGATCCTTCTTCTTGAGTACTTGAATGGGGAGCAAATACACATTTATTAAGTACATATTAAGTATGAGGCACTGTGCTAAGCACTTTACAGATATTATCTCATCTCATATGATCCTCACAACTTGGGGGGGGCATGGAGATGCTATTATAATCCCATTTCATAACTGAGGAAACTGAAGCAGGCAGATGTTAAGTGACTTGCCCAGGGTCATGTAGCTAGTAAGTGTCTGAGGTTGGTTTGAACTCAGGCCCAGCACTCAGTCCACTGTGCCACCTAGCTGCCTCAAATACTCAAACCGATCTGTGTTCTCATGTGTTTGGACATTCCCTCCAATGATATAGGTTGCAACCACTCTGTGACTGCCACTCTTACTCAACTCTTGTTTGTGACTTTTGTGGTGGGTGAACGATTAAGTGAATCTCCTCAATTCTATCATTTTCCATGAATTCACTCAGAGAGTCCACCCAGCTTGCTAGAGGGCCCTTCCTCTCTTTCTCCTGACATTACAAATACTGTGGCTGTTCACCTGTCATCTTTTACTCTCATCAAAAGACCTGCCCATCTTCTCAGTTCTTTGATGACATCATTTACTCTTGTTTTTGTTTGGAATTTCCCATTGGATAATGTTCCAGCTTGTTCACACCCACCATATAACTCTGCCTTTCCCTCTACATGTCCTGTAGAGACGATTGTGTTCCATTTCTCCTAGCCATATACTAACTCTGGCATAAGATTGGTATTTAAAGGATAGACCTTTGTTTCTGCATTAAACTGGGGGTAATTAAAGAAGCTTTCCATCCTCCTGAAGGCAATATTTTCCACTCTACTCCTTCTATTAAATCTCGGTCCAATGTGTAGTCCTTTTGTCCTGTGGGTCCCAAATACACGTACTGATGGACAAGATGCATATCATAATAAAAACATTGGATATTCTTCATCCATTTGTTTTTTGGTTTTTTTTTTTCTGTGAGGATGATTAAGCCACTTTTTAAAGTGGTTACAGATCTCTCTCAAGAATGCCTACAGTGTCCTGGGAATAAGTGTAACAAGCATGATGTTATCCATTAACAAGAGTATCTGAAGGACCTCATCATCCTTATAGAATCTCTCTTCAGCCTGGAAACTTCTACACTGGATATTCATCACAGTGGCAGACATTTTTGGTGAATATATATCTCCTTAGGTTATTGGTGTTAAGATCAGAAGCTCATTGAACAGTATTATTTCTATTATTTAGGAATCTTGAAAGGTTTTAATGGATGGAGAAGAGACATTATGTTGGAGAAGGGACTTTAAGGCAGTGTTTTAATATATTCTTTTTTATAATCAACAAACAGTAAGCACTGTGGAATCTTATATTCTCTATATCTCTGTTTCAACTGTATAATGGTTAAGTTGTTATCAACTTTGGAACACAGCTTGTGAAAGCCTGCCCATTTTCTCCTAAATCCCTTACTAACTATACTTCCAATGCATGTGGAAATAATTCTCATAAAAAATTTTACATAGCTAGGGTACAGATATATACTTTATTATTTGTCCGTGTTCTCTCAGTCACCTTTTTAATGTATTAGTAAGGTCCAAAATTCTTTCCATGCCTTTTTACTCTGCCTCTACTTTAGATAACTTGTAAATTAATCCTGCAATGCCTCCACAACTGTGTTGCCTCCAGCATGTAATTCCTCAATTGATCAATCAGTAAGATTAATTTAGTAAGTACTTCCAATCCGAAACTGGGCTAGACATTAGAAATACAAAAGGAATCAGTCCTTGTCATCAAGGAACTTATAATCTTTCAAAGGATGCAATGTATACTCATAGAAGTGTATGAAAACTACATACAAAATTAATGCAAGGTTATTTCAAGGAGTAGGTTCTGGAAACTGAAGGGCTTCTTGTAGAACGTGTTGTTTGAGCTGAGCTTTGAAGAACCCTAGGAGCTCTAAGAGATGGAAACAGTGAGTGCACAACAGACCTGGTCAATAGTATATGCAGTAGCAGGGTGAAAATTAGTGTAGCTGGATCACAAAGTACATGAGAGGCAGTAAGATATAATTAGTATGCGTGGAAAGGGAGGTTGGAGCCTAGTTGAAAAGGGTGTTTGTTAAATGCCAAAGGAGTTTTATTTGATCCTAGAGTTAATAGAGAGACATTGGAACTTACTGAGCAGCCACGTGGTTGTTCTTCTATGTAAATTTATCTGATCCGTTTGCTTTTCCTTTTTTGTATTTAGTGCTATTTCAACTTACTCTATGAGCACATACACAACTATGATTTTAGAATTTAAGTTTGGTGTGTCTATTGTCCTTGTTGGTGACAACAGTTTGTTATTAAAAAAAATCTTTGCAGATCTTTTCTCTTTTTTTTTCTTATCCTTCCATTTTCACTCTTCAGTGCCCTCAGGATGACTTTCACCAAACTTTCTTTAAAACAGTTTTTATTCATCTTCCTTTGTAAGATTTTACAAATGAGTTTGTAGTCTAAACTAGTGTTGCCTTTGGCAGCCACCTCTCTCAACTTGATAAGAAAAATGTTTCTGCTTCATTTTTTAGACTCTTTTGTTCTCTTTATTATGGCAATTGACTTACATCAATTAAAAGTTCTATATGAAATTAAAGTAGTTGGCAACAATGCCATTTCCTCTGTCCATCACTCCTTTTTCATTATTAGTAACTTGTTTAAACAGGTCAGTATTGAGTTGTTTCAGTAACTGTAATATATTTTTCTCATCATTATTCTTTTTTCTAGATTTATGCTAGTTCTGATCTTTGCTCTAACAAGTAGGTGGTCTAATTACACATCTGATTTGGGGTGACTGCCACATCAATAATGAGTATTTTCCTGAAAAAAGGTAATCATTTTCATTTTTGAGATGTTATTCAAAGCAAATATTTATGATGTAGCGTCATGAGAGTTCTGTGTAACCTGAAAGTATTTGATGGCTTTCATTCCTTCTTCATGTACATGTGTGCATGTGTATTTCTCACCAACCTCAACTATTCTTCTCAAAGTCATTGAGTATCAAAATTGAATACCAAAGTAAATGCAGTTTCAATTTTCAAGGTCTTAAGGAGGTATTTTATTTTTTTGTAGAATTTCTTTATCTTTTGTAGCTGATTTTGGTGTATAAGTTAAAGTTATTTTCATGGTAGTCTTTTTGCAAAATATATTGAGAGAGCTAAAATACCAGATGACCAAATACACCATGAAATAATGTTTCCAATCCCTTTGAGCACACAATAAAACCAACTCAACCAGTTCATTTCCAAGGAGAACCTGTGAACCATTCTTTACATTAACTACAACTTTTTTTTTCTGTTGAGAATGTCAAGAGTTTCAATTCAGTTTCCTCTGGTAGTGTATTTTGAATAACAGCTAGCATAATGATAATAATAGCTAGCACTTATATGGCACTTTAAGATTTTCAAAGCACTTTATATTTGCCACCTTACTAGATCCTCACAACTCTGTGAGATAGGTACAATCATGACCTCGTTTTTACTGATAAAGAAACTGAGTCTGAGAGAGGTTAAGTGACTTGCCCATGGCCACACAACTAGTAAAGATTTGGGGCAATTTTCAAACCAGTTGAATTCTGATTCCAAGTCTAGCATTCTAGGTGCCTGCTTTTACCAGAAGTAGAGTTCCACAGTAGTAGGAGGAAGAGGAGTAGAAGGAGTAGTAGTAGTAGTAACAGTAGTAAAAATAGCAATAGTAGTGGTATCAGTAATTTTACCTATTAAAGCTTTTTTTTAAAGTACTTTATATATATATATATATATATATATATATCTCAGCTATATCGTCCAGTGAATAGAGCATTGCTTGTAATCAGGCAGATCTGATTTCAAATCCAACCTCAGATACTTACTAGCTGGGTGACCCTGAGCAAGTCATTTAATCCTGTTTGCCTCAGTTTCTTCATCTGTAAAGTGGGGGTAATAATAATACCTACCTCCCAGAGTCATTGTGAGGATCGAATAAGACAATATTTGTATTTTACTTAAGGCAGCCATATAAATGCTAGCTGGTGTTATTATTATCATTATTATTTATCATTTGAGCCTTATAGAAACCATATGAAGTAGATACTGTTATTATGCCCATTTTACAGGTGAAGAACCTGAGAATTAGAGAGGTTAAGTGATTCTCCCCTTGTAACAAAGCTAGGAAGCAACTGTGCAGGATTTAAATTCATTTCTTCCTGATTCTGGGTCTAGGATGTCACCCATTGTTTACCCAGAACTGAATGTTAGTACTACTGGCTCTGTAGTATTTAACTTTTAGCTGGGTAGCTTCTTAGAAAATGCAATTACAATATTGTAAAACATTCTTTGGATTATTAAAAACTGCCCAAGCTTATTATGCTCTCAGATTACGTACTTGTCCCTACCTGATTCTTACGGGTCTCCTTTTTGTACGTGGCTACATTCTGAAGTACCATCTCCAGAAACAATTTTCTCCTCTGCAGTTAGCTTTCCATTAGGGTGATTATGGGGGAGAGTAAGAGCATTAAAATTGAAATCAACAGCTGATCCCCACACCTTATTTTTCCCTGATTAATTTTAACTTCTCCCAGAAAAATTTTCACTAGGTCTGCTAATAACTAATACAAGTGACAAATTTAAGCTTAATAACCTCTGGCTGTCTTCCAGGGCTGGTCCTGGTAAGCAAACAGGCAGGCAATGGGATAAAGGGGGGGGGGCACAAAGCAGTACCTGGCTAATCAGAAGCTGTAATAGCAATTTAGATTTGAAGATCTTTCCCACCCATTAATAGGCCATGTGACCTGCTTACATCACAGGAAGCCTAAGTCACATGTGGTGGGAGGAGCTTACCGAGAGGAAAAGGAAGTTGTGTCACAGGAAATGCTGAGAGAGCCATTATGGCTGTTAATGGCCATTAGGTATAGTCAGAGCTGAAGTAAAGATGGCCAACCTGTGATAGCTGTACTGTGAGTTTTGGAGAAGACGCCAGCAGGGGGTTTGGGGGATGGCAAAGCTGCATTTTGTGATATTGTGTTTTAAGTTTCTTGTTGTTATGATAAAGTGGGCACTCTGGTAGTGGGAGCACCGGTTATGGGACATGGTTATCTGGTGTCTGAATAAATGTTTTACTTCTACCTTTTATATGGAGATTCTCTCATACTTTGCGATACAGAACGACGTAGGCATATTCACGATTATCACTGATGTTGCGTTCATTGCCTTGCTGTTACAGAAGCAAGCTGAATAATAGAATCTTCCTGAGGTGGCTGCTCAAGATAAATACTAGTGGTACTTATTGTTCAGTTTATGACTCTTTGTGACCCTCTGGACTATACTGTCCGTGGAGCTTTCTTGACAAAGATGCTGGGGTGGCTTTCTGTTTCCTTCTTCAATGGATTAAGGTGAACAGAGGTTAAGTGACTTCTCCAGGGTCGCACAGCTAGTAAGTGTCCGAGGCTGAATCTGAACTCAGATCTCCCTGACTCCAGGCTCAGTGCTCTCTCCACTGAGCTACCTAGCTACCTCATAGGCAGTAGTGGCACAAGACTTACCAAAATATTTTGAGTAAGATGTAGCTACAAGTTCTTCAGTTCTTCAGGAGGAGAAGCATACTTATTAATGAGAAACTGTCATAATTGAAAAAAGTTATGATTTTCCAGTGAATCCTTATTACCTGCAGGATCAAATACAAAAAAAATTCTGTTTGGCATTTAAAGCCCTTCACAACCTGGACCCCTTCTATCATGGCCTCTTTCTTATTTTTTACTCTGTTCTGTAGGCTCTATCCAGGGAAATTGACCTTTTTGCTCTTTCTTACATAACATTGCAGCTTGCATCATCGTCAGCTGGTATTTATTAAGCAACTGCTATTTATTAAGCAATTTATTTTAAAAGTACTGGCACTGTGCTAAATGCTGGAGATACAAGCCAGTCCCTGCCCTCATGGAGCCCCCAGTCTCATGGAGGAAACAACATGCAAACGACTACATATAAACGAGATAAAGACGGAACAAATTGGGCCTAGTCTCAGAGAGCAGATGCTAAGATTAAAGAAGCTGGGGAAAGGTTTCTTGCAATAGGTGAGGTTTTAACTATGATTTGAAGGAAGCCAGAGAAGCTAGGAGGAAGAGATGAGGAGAGAGCCTTTCAGGGATGGAGGACATCCAGTGAAAATGTTCAGAGTAGGAGGAACAGCAAGGAGGCGTTGCAGAGTACGTGGAGGGGGGACTAAGATTAGTCAATAAATAACAAACATTTATTAAGCGCCTACTATGTGCCAGGCACTGTGCTAAGCACTGGGGATACAAAGAGAGGCAATAGACATTCCCTACCCTCAAGGAGCTTGCAATCTAATAATGAAGGTAAAAGAAGACTAGACAGGTAAGAGAGGACCAGGTTGTGAAGGGTTTTATGAACGAAACAGAATAGTTTATATTCAATCTAGAAATAAAGTCAATAAACTAGAGTTTATCGAAAAGGGAGTGACACGATCAGCCCTATGCTCACCCTGGATAAGTCAGTTTTCAAGGAAACTCAATTAGGATCTGTAAATTGCAGAAAAGTTGCTGATTAGTGTTGGTATAAGGAGATTCTTCACTCAGAGTATATTACACTTATGAAATCACAGATCCATCCCCCTTTCTCCAACACACACACACACACACACACACACACATACGTCTATATTCTCCAAAACCAAATCATATCCCACTTTTATTGTAAATGTAGTCTTTCCAAAAGCCTTTGTCCCTAAGTGAGAAAAAGCCCATTCGTTCAGATGGCCAGATCCAATCCAGTCAACATGTACTAAGCACCTATGAAGGGCCTAGCACTGTGCTAAGTGCTAGGGATGAAATTAATTTAAAAAAATGCAATTAATGCAAATTAATGAAAAAATAAATAAAAATAATTCCCTCAATGAGCTTAAAATATAAAGGGAGAAACTGAACATAAAGGAGGCAGGAAAGGTGGAAAGAGTAGGGACAAGATACAAGGGGATATGGAGAGAGGAGAATGGGGGCATCTTGTTCCATGGGATTGGAACAAGGCAGGGCAGCAGATGCAAGATAGAGTGATGAGTTGACCAATCAGTAAGCAATTATTAAATGCCTACTAAGTATCAGGCACTCTGCCAAAGACTGCAAGACTGGCTTTGAGATTGGATTAGGCCAAAAAGTGTTATAATAGGGGAAATCGTGCAGCAGATGTCTGATTGAAATGTTTGCTGTGACAACTCAGTGAGGAGCATCTAGGAGGGTCCATTCCTTTTTGTCCTTACTATTTCTTTCCCCAAAATGTTCCTCAAGAGCAGAAACAGAAACTTTAAGAAACAGAAGCCTGAATCCAGTTTTTCTTTCATTGAAATTCCCCTGTGCTCCCCACCCCACCCTCATATTCGCAATTTTTTTAACCCAATAAAATGAAATCTAAGGCCAAGCCTGAAGCGTCCATTCTCACAGAGTGGCTGACTTTGCTCCCAACATGTCTGGCACCTTGGCATTTACTATTAGAATAAAGAAGATTGAATTTCATGTAGCGTGACCTTTTAAAACTTGGGATGCACATTTGCATTATTCTGATTCTCGCTGTCTCCTGCAACCCAGGCCAACTGAATGACAATTCAAAACTTGTCGAGATAGTTCAGATGCAATTTAGAGAAAAATAGCATTTTGGTGGTGAGGTGATTTATTTGTTTGTGCTTGTTTAAATCCTTCAGCTCAAGGAAATGACTATTGCTATCTATAAAAGAGGTGAAAGTGTCTTTGAGCAAAAGCTTCCACGGGGAAAATAATTATGAAGCTGTCATTTTCATAAATACTTTTGACAGTATAAAATCTACGAAGGACTACTGTCTCTAACATAGAAAGGGCTATGACTTCCAAGTTCAGGGCCAGCATTAGGGAGAACATGATGCAGGTTGAATTCAGTGATCTTTGCTTCTTTCTTTGTTGCCTTCATTTTGATACCTCTCTAGGCACTTGGTGACTTCGTGTAGTGCATAAAGAGTTGTGCATACAGTCCAGAAGACCTGGATTCAAATCCTGCCATAGTTACTTTCTATCATCCCTGGGCAGGTCACTTAAATTCTCTCAGCCTCAGCATCCTTGTTTATAAGACAGGGCGAGTAGGTAGCCTAGTGTATAGAATGTTGTCCCTGGAGTTAGGAAGACTCATTTTCCTGAGTTCAAACCCCACCTCAAACACTTACTAGCTGTACAACCCTGGACAAGTCACTTAACCCTGGTTGTTTGTTTCAACAATCCAGCTAGCAGCTTCTGTGGGGGTGAAAGATCCACCCACAGCCAGCACCCAGAAAGCTTACCAACCGCACAGGTTCTTTTGATCTGCTTAACTAAGGAAAGCAAGATGAAGGGGTCTGACAAGCTTACTTTAATTCAGCATACAAATACCATTCACTCAGTTCAGGGGAAGAGACCAGCACACTGAACTTCAGAGCAAATTACAAACAAATTACAAACGTCAACAGACAGACCCAATATAGATTCATAGTTACCAACATCTAGGTTCAGCCTAGGAGCTCAGAACAAGGGCTGGCCCAGAGTCACACGCGCCACCACTGCGGGAATGAGCTCCAAGGAAGAGATGGCCAACCCCTGGTTTTATATCTTTTTCAGCATCAGGGGTGAGTCACACATGCGACTCACCCACGTGACCTAAAATCTTCATAAAGAGGTGGACTTAAACCCACGTGGTCTAAGAGCCTCTGTTGTCCCAGACATGTAAACTAGGCCCTCCCTGGAGTTAGCCCCACTTGGGCCCCACCTTAGTTGCTAATCCACACCCACATAGGATTTACACCTAATAGGGGTTTGGACCTGGGGCTTAGCACTTAGTAAGACTCAATGAAATATACCGAATTACTCAAAACAAACAAAAGCCAAACTTTTCAAGGGCACTTGTTGAACTAAGTGCTAAGGAACCCATTTTGCTTACCAACACGTTGTCTCAGTTTCCTCATCTGTTAAATGAGTTAGAGAAGGAAATGGCAAACCACTCTAGGATTTTTGCCAAGAAAACCCCAAATGGGGTCCCGAAGAGTTGGACATGACTGAAAACAAATGAATAGCAACAACAAAGATAGGGTATAGGACAGGACCTGTATGTAATTTCATTGGTATAAGGAATTCTCTATAAGGAAACTTCTCTACCAATAGAGGTCAGTGCCTTCTAGGCAACTTATAGTCTTAGACAGTTTCCTGGGGCATCGACAGGCTAGAGGACTTGGTCAGCGTAACACAGGAAGGGTGTATCCAAGCTGAGACTTGAACACAGGCCTTCCTGTCTTTGGTACCAGTTCTCTATCCACAATGCCCAGATACTTCTATCTGTAAAAAGGGAATAACGGTAGCACCTGCCCCACCGGGTGATATGAGGATAAAATGAGACAAATACAAAGTGCTTAGAAAGTTATTATAATCATTGTTGTGTCTCCCCACCCCACTGTGGCTCTCTACCCAGGTCTGGCTTCTCCGTGTAATATCCCATGTCCAAGGTCTTGTCCAGTCTCTTCATTTCCATCCAGATGTGTTTCTTCTTTTCCATTGCCTTTCCTGGTTGCCTCAGTTTCTAGGGTCTTCCCCACCAAATGAACTTTGTTCTTATGTTGTCTGTATACTGTATTTTCATGTGTGTATGTGTGTGTGTGTGTGTGTGTGTGTGTGTTGTTTTCTTCATTAGAATGTAAGCTCCTTGATACAATGCCTGGCACATAGTAGGTGCCTACAAAACAATTGTCGATTGATTTTCTCCCTCAGGGCCCTAGTCTCTGTTTTGTGACAACTAGAAAATAACAATACTTAGCATTTATATAGCTCTTGTAGTTTTGCAAGGCACTCTACAAATATTATCTCATTTGATCCTCACAAGCAACCCTGTGAGAGAGATGCTATTTCTCGGAAGAAATGGAAGTTAAATGACTTGCCCAGGGTCACACAGATAGTAAACATCTGAGGCAGCATTTGAACTCAAGTGTTCCAAGTCCAGCTCTCCATTCAATGAGCCACCCAGCCATCTCCCAAATAGGATAATAAAGCATTGCTATATCTTTTTATGTATGCTGTACACATGTGGCTGCGCACGCGCACACACACATATCCATATCCTCGCAACATTCTGAGGAGTCGGTAGTAGCCAGATCATTATCTCCATTTTTACAGATGAGGGAATGAAGTTTCATAAAAATGAAGCAATTTGCCTGGGGACACAAAGCCAGCCCGTCTGTAGGGGAGCCTGGACTCCAGCTCAGATACTGTTCTGATTACAAATTGAGTGCCCTTTTTCACTAGATCCCAGCTGGGTACAGATAGAGTGAGTGTGTGTGTGTGCGTGTGTGTGTGTGTGTGTGTGTGTGTGTGTGAAGTAGATAGATCTGCATCCCCTCTTATGGGTATATGCGTAATTCTTGACAATCTACACCAGGTGGATTCATCTTCACTGAATCCCTATGGTTATTTCTACTCTGTTCCATTCAATTTGATAACCATGTTTTTAAGCTCTCGCTTTCCCTTTTTGCTGTTTCCTCTGGATGAGGTTATAAGGAGGCTCATTATTTTGCATTTGCTTTATCATACATTGTGTATTCATTTATCTCAGTCTGTGTTTGTGTTCCTTCCATTCCCTCAAGCTAATATCCTGTATCTCTCCTCCTTTCTTTAGTCAAACTTTTAGGAAAAGTTATCTGCACTTAGTGCTGCTGCCTGTTCTCCTAGTGCTCACTTCTCACAGCTTTGCCACCTGGCTTCTGACCTCATCATTCACCTCCGGCAAGCCAAAGTTATCAGTTGATGTCTCCATTGCCAATTCTGATGAACTTTTTTCAATCTTCTTCCTTCTGGATTTAGCCATTGACATTGCTAACCACTCCTTCCTCTTGGATACTTTCTCCTCTCTAGATGGAGTGATGCCAGGAGTGTTCTGATCCTCAAATGGAATAATGCATGTAAAGCCCTTTGCAAACCTTACAATGCTATATAAATGCTGCTTATAATTAGTTTTAGCTTACAGTCACTAGGGCTACAGTCTGGTGATGACTATATTCCCTGAGTCGTCTACTGCACTCCTACTGAGCTCAGGCAGTGTTTATAGAGCAATACTAGGGTGTGCTTGTAAATGTTTTACAACCAGTCTCTCTGTGGGGAGTGGTGTGGGAGTGGGAGGGGGAATGTAATGCCTGCATACACTTTTAAGTTTAATCTGTATTATTAACACTCTCTTAAATGTAGACAATCCACAACACAAAATATCAAGCCCTTATTTGTAGGGATTGCTGATTTCTGAAATATAAATGCTAACACTAAAAATCTAACAATAAGATCTGCAAAAGCTGTCTTCAGAACACCCCTGGGCGGTATCATGAGAAGGTGGGGGTGGACAGGGTAGTCAGACGACCATGGATTTTTGTTGTTCAATCACTTTCAGTTGTGTCCAACTCTTTGTGACCCCATTTGGTATTTTCTTGGCAAAGATATTGGAGTGGTTTGCCATTTTCTTCTCCAGCTCATTTTACAGATGAGGAAACTGAGGCAAACAGGGTTTAGTGACTTGTCCAGGGCCACACAGTTAGTAAGTATCTGAGGCCAGATTTGAACTCAGGAAGTTGAGTCTTCCTGACTCCAGGCCTGGTGCTCTATCCACTGCAATACCTAGCTGCCCTGCTATGGGTCAGAATTTAGTTTTATGGTTCATACTATAAGAACATGTCCATGCATCTTGAAATTTTTCTTTCTTTAAGATTCAGTTACTGCTTCTTATTTGAAACCTTCTCATCCCATCAGAAGAAGTGGATCTCTGTCTTAAGTAATTTCTCCTAGCGTTTTGGATTGCCCTTCTTAGGTATTACATTCTTCCTGGTAGCAGACTTATTGGTATAAGATTTTGTAGCCCTCCTGTTAGGTTATAAATTTCTTGAGGATAAGGGACTATCTCATTTTCAAATCTCTGAATCCCTAGTACCTAGTACACTACCTGGCACCTCTTTTTTTGGTCTAGACTTGTGATTTCATCAGAATAAGGAACTCCCTCATGTTTAAACTCTCTTGAATAATAAAGATAAGCAATTCTTCTATTACTTAGAAGTCTTACAGAGGTGCCTGGGGATTTTTGTCATTGTTCAGTGGTGTCTGACTCTTTGTGACCCCACAGACTTGTCCATGAGGTAGTTGAGCCAGGTTTGTAGCTGACTCGGCTTCAAGGGCACACTGAGAGCTCTGTTAAAGATGAACATAGCAAATTATGTCAGCTCAAGGAGGGCTCCATCCTTGACTCATTCTGGGCCTCCTACGTACTCTGAGTCCAGTGTTTCTGGAAAATAGAGCAACTCAAGAAAATATGTTCAAGGGGCCCTCCACAAGACTTTTTGGCCAATATATTAGAGTAGTTTGCCACTTCCTTCTCCTGTGTGTCTCCATTTTGCAGATGAGGAACTGAGGTGAACAGGATCAGGTGACTTTTCCAGGGTCACACAGCTAATGAGTGTCTGAGGTCAAATTTGAACTCAGGTCTTCATGACTTCAGGCCAGGCACTCTAATCAGCTAGGGCCCTAAGAGATTAATAACTCACTTGCCCATATTCACACCGCTATGCTAGAGACCTGACTTGGGCTCTGTTCTTCCAGACCCCACGGCCTGCTCCTCTGTTCACTGACACATGGTACCTTTCACTTTGCACATGTTAGGTGCTTAATAAGCATGTTGGTTTAGCTAGATTGGACTAACTTACTGACTTCTCCAGCTAAAGTACTTCTTGTTGTCAACATGGATGATTTTTTTCCAGGAGTTAGTAAAAAGGGACAGCAGGAGCCAGGCGTCAGTCAGTAAATCAGTAAACATTTATCAGATGCTTACTTTGCAACAGGCCTCGGGCTAAGCACCGGGCAGACAGAGAAATATAAAAGATAGCCCCTGCTCTCAAAGAGCTCACAGTCTGATGGGGGAAACAAAATGCAAACAGCTATGTACAAACAAACCGGATGCAGGGTAGGCAGGAAACAATTCACAAAGGGAAGGCGCTAGAATTAAGAAGGATCAGAAAAGGGTTCCTGTAGAAGGTGGGCTTTTAGCTAGGACTTGAAGAAAGTCGGTGACGCCAGGAGGCAGAGATGACATTTATAGCATCTTGTACAGCTCGTCTGTGCTCAATCATGGAATCATGGTGGGTCAGAGCTGGAAGGGACTGGAGAAATCACTTAGGCACAAGGATCCTTAACCTTATTTGTGTCCTGGATCCCCTTGGGGAGTCTGGTGATGGCTCTGGACCCTTTCTCAGAATAATGTTTTTAAATGCATAAAATAAAATACATACTATTTTTAAAGCCCAATTTAACATATACATATGCACACATGCATTTTATATGTATATACACGTGTGTGTATATACATATATTTGTGTATACATATATATATAAATGAGTATGTGTGTGTATAAGTTCATAGACTCCAGGGTAAGAACCCCCAAGAACAAATCAAGCTCTTCAGATCAAGCGCAGAGATTTGTATCTCAGAAACATTAAGTGACTTGTCCACAATGATGTGGTTAATAAGTGGCAGAACTGAGATTTGATCCTCATCTCTTCAGGGCTAGTGTAGTGTTATTTCCATTTTAACATGCCACCTCCACCGAGTTACAAAAGGTTCTTATTATTTTTCAGTCGTATCTGACTCCGTGACCCCATTTAGGGTTTTCTTGGCAAAGATACTAAAGTGATTACCCCTCCAGATAATTTTGGAAATTGAGGGAGACAGGGTCAAGTAACTTGCCCAAGGTCACACAGCTAGTGTCTAAGGCTGGATTTGAACTCAGGTCTTCTTGACCCCAAACCCAGTGCTCTATCCACTGCACAACCTAGCTGCCCTGTTACAAAGGGTAAAACCCAGAAAATCTCGAATCGTAAGAGCTAAAATTTGTGTAGGGAATGTAAAAACATTTTTCCCTTTTTTCTACATTCAGTTAATGCCTTTTCTTAAATGTTGATAGCAGAAACATTTCCCCCCCCACTGAGGGTCATGACTTGTTGAAATAATTCATACATTTTGTGAAAAATTTATGGCATACCATATGAATAAAATCCAACAGAAAGAGATAATATAGTCTACGTTTTCCTTAGAGCTTAACAGCATAGTATATTTAGGAATGACCACATTTTGAAATAAACTATTACAAGTAGAAAACAAAATATTAATCTCCTTAGTAACTGAGGAATTGTCATTTTTTTTTCAAGAATAGGAACCAGTTTCCATGGCTGTGATTAGAATTGATCTCTCAGCACAGCTCACTGGGAACACTGCACTAAAAAACAAAAGTACAGTTGGGAAAAGTGATAAAGGAAGTTTAAAAAGAATACAAGAAACATTAAGCAGATCTCATTTTTAAGCAGCTCCTGCCATGATAGCCTTAGGTTTTGTTTTAATGTTTAGGAACATCTTTTGTTTTTATAACACTCTTTATTTCCAAATGTATCCCTCCCTTTTCTTCTCCTCACCTATTGAAGCATCCTTTGTAATAAAGAATTAAAAAAAGAAGAGGGGCAAAAAGGTCAGCAAAATTAACCAATACATGAATGGAATCTGACTAACTGCCACCTACGGGGCAGAGAAGCCAGCCTCACTAAAGCTGAAAGGAGGCCTGAGGGAGAGACAGGAGGCAGTATGTTTGAATCAAACTACTATCATTATCTTGATTACCACCACCCCACCCCACCCCACCCCACCCCATGGAGACAGGCCAGGTCCCTGAACCCAAGAACCTTTGAATACCAGTGCCCGCAGACCACCAGATCTCCTTCTAGTCTGGTCTCTGTAGGCAGGGTTGAGAGTTGTAAAAGGGGCCTGCCTTCCTCATCACCAACAACACCACCTACTGACCAACTGCTACAAATTGACAGCTTAGAGCCCTGGGAGTGTCAGCCATGCCCTGAACCACTGGCCATGCTTCCAGCCCCGCCCCTGAAGCCATCATCCTGGGAAGCAGCCATCATGGAGATGTGTCCTGGCTCCTTCAGGTACTCAGCCACAGCTACTCTAAGTCCCAGAAAAGGAAGTTCTTGTCACCAAAGGCCCTGATATTATCAAATGGCTCAGCGTCAGAAACGGATATGATTTAATCAATGGAAGTGACATTAAAGAAGAGGCTAATGCCTCCCTCTGCTTTGCTGCTGTGCCCTAAGGACCATGGGACCCTTCCATTCGACTTGCAGCTGAATGCTTTCATATATGTTGTCTCGCCAGTTAAAATGTGAGCTTCTAGAGGGTAAAGCCTGTCTTACTTTTCATTTTATATTTCCAGTCCTTGCCACAATGCTTTGCAATCAATAAATGAATTTTAATTCACTTATTCATAGATGCAATATTCCATTCTCATAATCTCCCACCTTAGCAAAGAAGAGGAGGAACATTTTCTGAACTCTTTCTTTAGAGCCAAGCTTTTTTTTATTGTTGTTATTGTTCAGTTGTACCCAACCCTTCATGACCCTAAGGACTATAGCGCGCCCGGCCCTTCTGTCCACCACCATACCATCTTTCAAAGTCTACATTCATGTCCATTGTTCCCATGATACTATCTATCCATCTCATCCTCTATTGTCCTCCTTTACTTTTTCCTTCAATCTTTCCCAACATCAGGGTCTTTTCCAATGAGAGGACCGAATTTAGCCATTATAATGACACAGGTTTATTTTCTGGGTTTTTTTTGTTTTTAGGGTTCTTTTAAATTTACATTTACATTGTTGTAGTCATTATGTACTTTGTTTTTTCCTTGTTCTGCTTCCTTCACTCTGCATCAGTTAATAATAATATTGATAATGATAATAGTAGCTAACATTGATATAGCACTTCCTATGTGCCAGGCACTGTGCTAAGTATTTTATAAATGTTATCTCATTGGATCTTCACAACAACCCTGAGAGGTAGGCTTTCATGTAGAAGTCTCTCCCTGTTTCTCTGAATTCTTCATATATTCTTGCAGCACAGTAATATTCTGTTACATTCACATACCACAATTAACAAATTCCTCAATTAGTGGGCATATACTTTGTTTCCAATAATTTGCTACCACCAAAAAAGTGCTGCTATCAATGTTTTGTTGAGCACCATGCTTTGCTTTCCCTTTTTGTCACATGAATGAAGTGTTTAGTAATTACTTTACTATGTGCAAAAAAAAACCATATTAAGTACTAGAGATACAAATCGAAAAGGAAGAGAGGCCAAGTTCTCAAGAAGCTCATATTCTAATGGGAGAGGGAAAATATACAAGAAGTTCCAGCTGTGACAGATGGAAAAGTCCCATGTTCTTTAGGGTACAGCAGAAAAGCAGCAGGTGGTAATGTCATTTACTTAGTTTCACTTCCACTGATAAAATCATTATCAGTTTCTCAGGTTGAACCATTTGACAGTGCCAAGGACTTTGGTGGCAATCACTTTCTTTTCTGAGTCTTCAGTAGCTGTGGTTGTATCACATGCAGGAGCAATTGCTTGGCCGCATACCCATAAGGATTACTTCACATGATGGTGGCTGAGAGCCCTGGGCTGGAAGCAGTGCTACTCCCAAGGCTCTTGGGTTCAGAGTCCCCTTGGGCTATCTCCAAGGTCTGAGGGAAGATAATGGTCTAGGTGGTCGATGGTGGTTTGACTTGCCTCACATGCTTCTTCCCATAACTCCCTTAGGATGCTTTGCTATTCTTCTTCTGGTATATGCCTTGGGATCTCTGAGACAGAAGATATGGACCCTCCGAATTCTTAATAATTATCCAAGGATGCTTGTCCACAAAAATGAAAGTATTAGTGGCAAAACGATCTCAAGTCCTTTCCCTGCTCTAACGTTATATTAAAATACTTCATAGGTCTTGTACTGCCTTAAGGTTTGCAAGGTGTTTTCCTTACAATCCTGTGAAGTTGGTGTACAAATATTATTGTGTTCATTTTACACATACATGGTTACAGAATTCTTACAAAATCTCAATGTTGGAAAGGACCCCAGTATCCCTGTTGTCCAATCCACACCTGAAGAAAAATTTCCCCCAACCATACCCAACAGATCATTCAGCCATTACTGAAGACCTTTCTTGAGAGCTTGCCTACTAATTCCTGAAGCACCCATTCAGCTTCTCCTTATAGGAAGCCTAAATTTGCCTTTTTCCACTTCTACCCACCACTCTTACTTCTGCCCTCTCTGGTCAAGGAGAGCAAGTCTAATCCCCCCACCAGCTACTTCAGGGCAGCTATCATATCCTGGGAAAGCTTCTCTTCTCAAGGCTAACCATGGCGAGTTCCTTAAATCGATCCTCATAAGACACAAATTACTAAATGTCAGAATTATGACTTGAACCCAAGTCCATTGTTCTTTCCACCACATCAGACTGTTAATATCAGAATGATGATGATTTGTGGATTTAAAGCTGGAGGCAACTTTAGAGATCTAATCCATTCCCCTCCTTTTACAGATCAACTTGAGAGATCCAATCCATTCCCCTTCTTTCACAAAAACTTCAGAGATCTAATGCATTCCCCTCCTTTTACAGATTAAGTAAATGGGCCCAATCTGGGAATATAACTTGCTCAAGTTTGGTCCTATAGTAAGTAACAAATTAGGATTCAAACACAGGTCTCAAATCCTATCACAGTGTCTGTAATAGACAATCAGCAAATGTTGAATTGACTTGGATAGAATTAAAGTGAATTGAAATCATTTTGATCAGCCAATCGACAAGCATTTATTAAGCCCTTATTATTATTATTTATTAAGCCAATGTGCCAGGTGCCAGGCACTGTACTAGATTCTAGAGATACATAAACAAAACATGAAATGGTCCCAGCCCTTAAGAAGTTTATATTTTATTGGGGAAAACAAATCCATAATCCATATACATATATGCATATATTATACTTACAGAATAAATAGAAGATAATTTTATAGAGGATCCCATTACCTGGTCTGCTGGGCCCCTTGTAGAGGTCATTTGAAAAAACTTTCCAACAAGATCAAGTTTGGTTTCAATGAGTAAGCAAATGCCAGGAGGTCACTGATTCAAGTCTGTAGGTCATCCCGTAGATCGTCAGTTGTCTAGATGAAGTTGGTGCTATATCTCAGGGTACAGGTGATAATTATTGATTTGATAGATTCTATTGGCCTTTTGGAACTTCTCCCTTCGCCTTAAAGGTTTTTGGTTTGTTTTGCTTTTGCAATCCACTTAAAATTAAAAAAAAAAATCTAGGGAAGCCCTCATTCTTTCCAGCATTAAGATTTTTTTTTTTTAAAGTGGAACATTAATCTCCTTTCCCAGGGAAACCCTTCTCAAATGACATTACTTCTGAAGGCTTGACAGTCATTCTTCAGTTACAGAAATCATAGAATTTTAGAGCTAGAAAGAACTGCAGAGATTATCTGGTCTCCTCCCCCTTTGATTGCCATGAGCTACAATACCTTACCCTCCCTGCAACGTTCAACAACTCCTTATCCAGTGACAAAAAACTCGATTGTTTTTTGTGCCCAGAGTTACAGAGTTTGTCTTATTTATTAATTTTTGTTTGTTTCTTTAGAGGCTTCAAATTTTGTGTGTCAGCCTCATGTCTGCTAAGCTGGGGAAGTGGAGGATGCTGGGAAATATTGTTTGGCTCCCAGAAAGCCTTTGAAGGAGCAAGAGGGGAAGAAAATTACTCTTTTATTGTGAGGTTTGCCAAATGATCTCTGAGAAGCTGTGATATCATTCATATGCAGTGCCAAGCTGGATCGAAACCGCTCATCTTGGCAGACATCTAGAGGGCCCGTATAATTCCTCTGGGTTGGTATGGGCCTTTATCAGAAATAGTTCCATAGGCAGTATTTACATAACTGTGGTGGAGTGTGAGAATAAACACAGCTGTGGCATTGCCCTAAATATTGCTATTCAGCGGGGAATTAAAAGAGAACTTTATCGCTGAACTACAGATAAACACAATTCATCAAGTAGTGGTCAGTTCAACTGGGGAACAAACAAGGGTTTTTAAAGACTGGACGGCTGAAAATAGCTCCAATCAGCCATCCTGATTTTCTTGCTCCTCCACTCCCTCCTGCTCTGTTCCAGAAATATAGGATTCTCATTAGCAAGGAAAGGGGCCAAGCTTTCCCTGCCAGCCCTATTCTTCAACCCTCCCACCCATCCCACCCCCCAAGAAGGTCTTTTCAATCTCCGTTGCCCGATGAAGAAAGGGATGTTGCTAGGAATAAGATAGGGAAAGAAGATTGTTACTTCCAAGTGGGGTTTCAGTAGGCTGAGGGGAAGCCAGCTACTTCTCTGCCTATCGCTCATTTCCTACCAAGGCCATGATAATTATCAACACATGGTATACATTCATATCATAAGATCAGATTTTTAGAGGTCATCTAGTCTAATCCATTTTCATAGAAAAGGAAACTAAGGTCCCAAAAAGTTAAATGACTTACCTGTGATCACACAAGAGCAGACCTGGGGTTCAAAACCAGGTCTTCCAACTTTACATCTAACATTCTTTCTGCCATATCATTATCAGAGTCAACATTGAAACATCCATAAGAGGTAATTAGATTATAAGTTCCTTGGAAGTGAGTTGTATATCTCCCTAGCAAAGTGATAAGACACATAGTGGGTGTTAAATCAATACCTGGAGATTCCTTGCTGCAAAATGGAATATCTCTATGAATGGGTATGTGAAAATTCATAGAATTTTAGAGTCAGAAGGGAAATTAGATTAGCCCAATACCCTCATTTTCCTGCTTCCAGAATCCTAGCTCTAGAATTGCAAAGGATCTCAGAGATCATTTTATCCAGCCTCCTCATTTTACAGATGAGAAAACTGAGGCCCAAAGAGGTTAAGTGATTTACCCAAAGTCACATAGGCAGTAAGCAAGAGAGGCAAGATTTAAGCCCATGTCTTCTGATTCCAAAGCCAATGCTTCTTCTACTGCACCATGCTTTCTTTCAACAAATAATCACTTCAGTAAGCTTTATGTGTAAGGCACTATGTTGGGAATTGGAGATGAGAAAGACAGAAATGAAGCTTCCTGCCCTCGAGGAGCTTAAATTCTCCAAAACATACACAGATAAATGCATACCAAGCGTATACAAAGTCATATAAATTAATATCAAGAGACCAAGTTAACAGCTGAGGAGATTGAGAAAGGCCTCAGGAGTAACACCTGAGCTCAGCCTTTTTAAAGGGAGTTGGCCAAAGTTAGAAAGAAGGGCATTCTAAGAAATGGAAGACAGCCCCAGCAGAGCACAGGAGATGAAATGTTGTGGTGGGGTGATGGCAAGTAGGCCACTTTAGCTAAAATATGAAGTAGGCAAAAGAGAGAATTACAAAATCAGTCCAGAAAGCTATAAGCTACAGCCATATTGGGAGAAGTTTTAAATGCTCAACAGAGAAGTCTGCATTTGATACTGGAGCAGGGCTTCTGAACCTCGTTGGTATCATGGGCCACTTAGAGGGCTGGTGAAGCCCTTTCTCAGAACAATGATTTTAAATGCATAAAATAAAGCACAATAGGATTACGAAGGCAATTAATTCTATTGAAAGACAGTTATCAATCCCCAAATGAGAACTTGAGGACTGTCAGGTGTCACTAAAGTGCCTTACAGAGGGGATTTACATAGTCACACTTGTGCTTGAGGGATATGAGTTTGGTGGCTGGGTTGGGGAGGGGAAAGAATGGAAGCAGGGAAATCAATTAGAAAGCTATTGCTGTAGTCCAGGTGAGATGTATACCTTCTACATGGAAGGCACTGAGTATACTTTCCTACTAAATTCCAAAGGCAATTAGGAATGATTTGGGACTAGGTTATTTTGTATGATCCATGTTATTCTTTCATTTCCAAATTTAAAATAATCCAATAAGTATTTATTCAGCACCTACTGTGTACAAGGTACTTCGCTAGGTGCTGGAGTTACAGCTGCTCTCAAACATCTTGCCTTCTACTTGGAGGCAGCCTAGCATAGTGGAAAGAGTCCCAGACTTGAAGTCAAGAGATCAAGGTTCTAGCCCTGACCCTGCTACTAACATGTCAGGTAACTCTGGACAAGTCATATAACCTCATCTGCAAAATGAAAGGGTTAGTCTGGATGTGCACACAGTGTGCGCACACACACACACACGCATACACACAGTAAATGTCTAGTGCCGTGTTCTGTTTCCCTGTCACTGAGAGACAAGGTTAGCAGATAAAGCTGAGAATATAAATAACCGATACCCATAGCACTTAGCCAGCATAATGACTTTAACTGCAAACCCATTAGGTGTGAGTTTCATATACAGTTTAGTTTTCATGATCTTTTTTTATTTGAGTCTTCGAAGGTCAAGACTTGATCAAGGGAGTTTTTTGCTTCAAAAAATAAACCTTATTTTTTTTTAAATGCTCACATAGCCATCCTCCAATCACATGAGAGAGGAGGCTGGGCAAATAGGAGAGCCTCATTAGATGGCCATGGCCCTTGCTGGGTCACTGAACAGCTGGATAAATAGTAATTCTCACAATGTTTCTCCAAAATAGACTAGAAGGAAGGGTAGTGTGAGTGAGTATTATTATTAGGCAAGCCAGTCCTTTCCAAATCTCTGAAAGATTCTGATTCCAGGCCTCCTTTTTCTCTAAGGGACACAAAGGAGACACTAGAAGGATAGTGACTAAGAACATTTGTGGTCATATCCATGAACTGTACTTTTCCCCAAAACTGGAAAGGTTTCTGCCAAGTATATTCTGCCCTACACCTCTGTAGAAGTGGAAATGTGGTTACACACATCCCTCCACTATCCATAATGAATTGCATCCCAATAAGCCGATACTTGAAAACCCTCGATGAGGGGGAGCTCTGTTTTTCCTTCCCCCATGAATTCCTTGGGCTTCCATGGAGTACTGCAGTCTGGTACTCATTTGATAAGCACTGGTATGGTAGGTATGTACCACTCCGTCCTGGCTTCCTTCAGTTCCCTCCTACAGATAAGATAGTCAAGATCTTCAGGTCTTAAGTTTCTTCCAGCTACTCCCTTCCCCATATGGCCCTGGAACAAGACTATATCCCAGAGTTTGTTCATCATTTCAGTGGTATCTGACTCTTTGTGACCCCATTTGGGGTTTTCTAGGCAAAGGTATTAGAATGATTTGTCATTTTTCTTCTCCAGCTCATTTTACAGGTGAGGAAACTGAGGCTAACAGGGTTAAGTGACTTGCCCAGGGTCACACAGCTAGCAAGTGTCTGAGGCTAGATTTGAATTCAGGAAGATGAGCCCAGCACTCCATGCACTGTGCCACCTAGCTGCCCCATATACCAAGGTTAGATAGCCATAAAACTTCCTATTGATTCCTAGTGACCAGAATCTATTTGCTGATCCCATTGACTTCTGTTCATTTTAGTGGCTCTGGTGATCTCTACCCTGAGGTCCCAGGACTTTAGGCTTCTAGTCAGCTACCAGCAATCTTTCCCTCAATAGAAACGAGCTTCCCAGGGCAGCTTCCTAGTATCTTTTCTGTCTGGAACCTCTAAAGGACCTTTTCTTGCCTTATCCTTGGTGACCTCTCCAATGTCAGTCACCACACTTCTTCAAGGAATTGCTCTTAGTCCCCTAGATCAGAGGGCCTAGAGAAACCATCCTATGTAAGAACACAATACCCTCAGTATACTTTTGGCTTCTTCCCAAGGGATGGGAAATTCTATTAATTCTCCCATCAATTAAATTTATAAAAATAAGCATTCATAATCATGTACTGCAGTACAATGTACTGGGCTAGGTACTGAAGAAACAAGACAAAAATGAAAAGTTCCTTTCCCCTAAGAGCTTATTCTACAGGGAGGATATGTTGTGCACAAAGATAAGTAAGTATAAAATATTTAATACAAATACACACAAAGTTATTTAATACAAAGTATTTAAAATTTCCAAAATCCAGACTGTATATATAAAATGTATACATTTGGGGTGGCCAGAAAGGCCTCCCTTGTGTTGTTCTTGGAAGAAAGTTACCGATCTAAGAAATGGAGGTGAAGATAGGGTGCATTCCAAACAAAAGAGACAACATGTACGAAGTCCCAGAGATGGGGGTGGGTATGTTCTATTCGGAGAACAGTAAGTAGACCAGTTTGACTAGAACCTTTTCCTCGGGATGCCCTCCCCAGTGTCATACAGAACAACCCATGATGCCATCCTTGCATATCTGTGCTCACAGGATGGGTGGCAGCTGTTCCCCTTGTATATGTACATAGAATATTTGTTATTGTTGTTGAGTCATTTCAGTTGTGTGATCCCATTTGGGGTTTTCTTTGGTTTTTTTAAGTAACATATTGAATTTATTATATGCTTTTTAAAAAAAGATAAGGTATACGTCACGAAAATTCATGAGTTAACATTTCCATAAAAATACCTTCCAAAATATCTTCTAAAAAAATCGCTTTTCTCAGTTCCTGTTGTCATTAGCCTTGCACATGTCCCTGATACCGTGTTTGCGCTTGTGCAGTAGGACAGTCATAGGCCTATAACTTGCACAACTACATATACCTATATCGCATGTAGTATATAAGTATAATACAAGGTGATTCCTTGTATTCATGTTCCAAATTTTGCTCAATCCCCAAATAAAAGCATCAGATCAGAAAATGAACAATAAAATTTCAAATGGAATTTTACAACAAAACAGTGTGCCAGTTGCATCAAGGAGCGTGTACAATTTATATTGCTATTTTGTTTTACCGAAACTTTAAATTGATTTAATTAAATTTTTTTTTGGTCCTTGTTTAGTCACTTCAGTCACATCCAACTCTTTGTGATCCCATTTGGGGTTTTCTTGACAAGATATTGGAGTGGCTTGCCTTTTTCCTTTTCCAGCTCGTTTTATAGATGAGGAAATAGGCACACAGAGCTAAGTCACTTGCCTAGGCTCACAAGAACTAGTGTCTGAGGTCACATTTGAACTCAGGCCCTACTGACTCCAGGACTGGTGCTCTATCCACTGTGGCACCTAGCTGCCCCTAAATGCATAGTATATACGTGATACTTAGTGTATAGTATGTTCATCTTACCCAGCACCACCCCTAGGCCCGACATAGTCTAACAAGGCAAATAGATAAGGTTTGGATCCATAACGATCCTGGTTTACTGGAAAAAAAAACACAACCAAACAAAAAATTGTGAAAGAGGAACAGCCTTGGCTCCAAGGAGAGCTGGGTTCTCTTTGCACTCTGCTGCCAATCCCCATGTGACCTTTGGCTTTGGATTGGGCCACAGTTTTCATCAACTGCAAAACAGGGGATTGGACTTGGTGATCTTTCCACCTCTATGTGATCTCTAGGGGCCATTCCATCTTTGGTATTCCATGACTGACTGTAAATTATGTAAGATAAGTCTGAAGACAAGTCTGAAAAAAATGTGTATTGCATGACAGTTTGTTCCCCTGCTGGGGGGCATTGATAATGAAACTATTGATATCAGCCCTCTTCTGCTCTGCTGGCATCAACTCTTATCCAGACTAGGAACATAAGCAAGACAGTACCATGAAATTTATTGAATCATTTTTAGCCTGATTATTCCCAGTGTTAAAAATTCTTCTACCAATACAAGTTTTTTTCACTACACAACAGAGCTTAATTTATTGCTTTATTAAAAAGGTGATGGAGCAAATGTTAATAATGCAGAGTAAACTTAAAAATATGTCATACATACTTTTTTGAGCACGAGATATTCCAGATTAACTAGCACATTACTGTCTGTACCTCCAAAAAGATCAAATGAAGAAGAAAAAGATTCTCATATACAAAAGATATTAAGAGCAGCTCTTTTTGTGGTGGCAAAAAATTGGAACCTAAGGGATTTCCATCAATTGGAGAATGGCTGAACAGTTATGGTAGTTCTGGTAGATGAATGTGTCTGCAAAAGGCTTTTAGTCGTAGAGAGTTACCTGGGGCACACTGAAAGGTTAAGGACCTTGAGGGAGTCACTTTATTTCTGTGGGCCTCAGTTTTTCCATCTGTAAAAAAAAAAAAGGAGTCTGAAAACAAAGGTTAGGCTTAAGGACACTAGTTTGCCAGGATGACCCTCTCCCCACCACCATCACCAGCCTAGGAGGTAATGGGCCAAATGCTAATGCCACGAGAGAACAAAACTAGTGAGGCTTCTCAGGGGAAAACAAAGCATATAGGATTAAGGAAGTGTTGGCTGGGGAGGGGGTGGGGGGCGGGGTCTTACACAGGGTCTTGGTAAATGACATAGACACTCTGCCTAACTAGAAGCAGCTTGAGAGCATCTAAAGAAGCGGAAAGACCTTGGAGCCCTGAAGCATCTGAGGTCTGAGTTGCCTTGGCCAAGTGTATTCCGTAGCTGATTAGTTAACTTCAGTCCATTTTCTCCATTGCATCCTGATCAACTTCCTTCACCTTCCTTTTCTCCTACATCTCTCTAATTCTGGACCCAAGAATTGTGATTGAATCAGCTCTGCCATTATTCCTGGTTAGGATGTATCAGTCTACTCCTCTTTAACTCCATCTCTGTAACTTTCAGGACCCAAGTACCCCTCCCTGGCCAACACTTCCCCAACCCTATATATCTCTGTTCTTCCCTTATTAGAATAAGATCTGTTTCAGGGCAGGTAACTGGTTTTACTTAGGCACTTGTAGCCCCGGCATTTAGCACTATGCTTGCCATATAGTAATCGCACAATAAATGTTTATTTCATTTTTTAAAAAACTAAAGGAGTTATATTAGAGGCTATCTAAGGATCCTTCCAGCTCTTAAAAAAAAAATCAGTGATCTTAACCTATCTACGATTAGAAGCAAGGCTTAAACCCCTATCTTCCTGACACTAGGGCCACCTCTCTATCCATTACATTATGTTCCCTTTAAATGGCATCTCTTAAAAATGCCTTCAAAGGACAATAGAGCAGATAAAATATTTTAATATTTTAAATCATTGCTATCATGGGTTAATTTGAAAAGTGAATTGAACCAATATATCTGTTCTTAAAAGCTCTTCTCTCTATCTAGTGTAGGTTTCAAAACTCATCCTGGCTGCAGCAAGAACTTCAGGAAGGAAAGAAAACTAACCACAGATTCCTTTCTCATTTCTTTGAAAAACAGAAAAAGAGGCACGTGTCTCATATCTGTGTGTAATGTTAAGTGCTGCCCAAAGTAGTCTTCTCTGTTTCATCACACAGAGAACCTCTGGGGGCTTAGTGAAGATCCTTGTTTTGCAGATTTCCTACAGAAAATGCTAATTATCATTAAAAAAAATCCCTCCTCCAGAGACATTCCTCTTTCTAAATAATTCTTTCTTTAAAATCCAAGTTCATCTGTAAAGCAGCTTACAGCATGAATTGCTCACCATGCGTGGTAAGTTTCGAGTGTTAATGAGCGCTGATCTTATGGGGATTTCTAATCTTCAGCTGATCTGCAAAGTTGTTGTTTTGAAATTCAGAGGGGAAGTAACCAGGGACTAAGTAGGACATCTGGCATCATTTCTTGATCATTAGTACCAGGGTAAGATGACCTCCAAGGACAAGGACATGCGACATGGAGGTCACCTGGAGGTTTTTTGTACTGGGGTCAGCAGGGAGGGGATTAGCGGGAAGCCGCCGCACATTAGAACTCTGCTTGGTGGCCTGACAGTGTAGGCATTTGCCCACCTGGCTTTGCGGTGGTGTACAACTCTGTGATATTCATATGATGTTTTAGAATTGAGGTCTTCAAGCACATATTTCTGCTTCTTAATGAGGTAGCACCCGAAGCATCTCAGCCATCAGTAAGCATTTGTTAATGTGCCTAATATGTGCCAGCCATGTATTGGGTATATAGAGACAGAAGTGAAATGTTCCCTTTCCTCGGGGATATTCTAATGTGACAGACATGTATATATATGAACATAGAAAAATTTCATGCAAAATAAACACAAGATAATTTTAAAGGGGAAGGCACTGGCACCAGTCACTTCATTGGTACAAGGAATTCTCAGGTGAGGAAACCACAAAAGTCAGCCAGTACTTCATCTGCAATACACATACATGTTATACATATATATATATAACATATATATGTGTGTGTGTACATGTGTGTGCATACATGTGATATATGTATATATAGGCATACATAAACGTGTATATGCATGTATACACATCATACACATGCATGCCAATATACACTGTACGTATACATGTGCATAAATGCACACATGTATACACATACATGTATAGTTGCAATATGTATCTGTGTATATTACAGATGAAGAGCCAACCGACTTTTGTGTTTTCCTCATCTGGGAGTATGTGTATATATACATGTGTCTGTGTATATGTGTGGGGATATATACATATATGTATACATATATACGTGTGTGTGTGTATATACAGACACAGGATAATAAGAGCAATCCCCCACATGTAACAACATTTTGAGTCATTGCATGACTCGAAGGTAGGCAGAATAGTTATCTCTAGCCTGTTCTTTCCCCACCCTTCTTCAAGGGAAATTCAAATTCCTGCCAAGAGGGGGAAGCAGGAGGTGGAGACAAGAAGCCACCAATCTGCTGGCCTCGGAAAGAGGGAATACTGGGCTAGAAATCTCTATCTCCTCCCTTCAATATTGTTTGTCTAGGCGGGGATGTGGTTTTAAGGTTCAAGCTGAACTTCTGATCTCTCTTCATTAATGGAGTGCCAGAGCTTTATATCCTAGGCTATATATATCCTATATCCAAATATCATTTCTACAATGAACAGCAGGTAGTAAAGAAATCAATTTATCCAAGTTGATAGCAAAACAGACATCAGAGAAAGTATGCATAGGATATATATTACATAATACAGAGCGAAAGGGCTCATCTATTGGGAATGAGGTCAACCAAGCTCAACCAAGAAAGACAAAGTCCCAGATCTCACTCAAGGGGAAATTCCCCAAAGTTTCTAGCATAGGAAGCTGAGGATAGGAACATAAAGGAAACTGCTAGTCCCTCTCATGTTGGCTTCTTCCCAGAGTCTTTTTCTCCCTTTAGCAACCTAAAATGGGGTTTGAATCTTCTATCTTCTCTAAGTTGGAAGGCAGGAGCACTCAAAGCTTTATAAAGCTGGGGTCATGTCCAGTCATCCTGGCTTTTGTCTTGCCACTAGACTGATGACTGGAAGAGAGAGTGAGGCTGATGACTTGATGCAATTCTGCGTCACTTAAATCCAATTCACGAACAAGTCAAGAGGTCACCCAAGATGTTATTAGTGCTCTGAAAATGAAGGATGAGCAACAAAGGCCGAAGAGGCTGAAAAAAGTCAAAGGAAGTGAAGAGACTGAATCTGTCACCTCTTCAACTCCACCCCAACTGCTCACACAGATGTAGGGCATCGATCCCCACCAGTGAGGACAGACACCCATGCCAATGGACTTTGGAACTTGAGTTTCATAAGGAAAATTTAGCAATCAGTTTCAGTATTTCAATAGGCATTAATCTTTTTTGCTACTTAACAAACGTCTTTTAGAACCTGTGATTGCAAAAGCAGAGGGAATTCTCTGGGTGGAAACTCCCTCCACAAGGGCAGATTGATACCTCTTTTGAACCTTGGCTGGTACATTGAGAAATTAAGTGACCTCTCTAGAGAGTTATGTAGCTAATTCATGTCAGACTTAAACCCAGATCTTTCTGGTTCTAAAGCCAGTCTTCCATACAGTACATCATGCTATGTTTCATTAACAAACCTTAATAGTCTGGAAGCTTGTCCTTTCTTTAATTTAAACCCATCTTGCTTCATAGGACATCTCTTTCTTATCTTCTGCCATGAGCAATCATGAGGCTCAGAAACTAGGTAGTTACTTTTTTTTTCATTCATTCAAGACACACTTATTAGGTGGAATCATCATTGTCTAGTGGAAAAAATTCTGGATTCGGACTAAGAAAAAGGTTCAAATCCCAGTTTTGCCATGAACAGTGTTACCACATGCAAGCCACTTTGGAGAAGCAGCATGGAACAGTGGGAGGAGGCCTAGCTGTGGAGTCAGAGGCACTGAAGTGTGACCTTGGGCAGGCCATCTCACATCCCTCCGGGCCTCATCATCTTCATTTCCAAAATGGGAAGACTGGACTTGGATGACATCTGAGTTCCCTTCCAGATCTGAGTCTACGAATCTAGCATCCCCTTTGGACCTCAATTTCCTTATCCGTAACAAGAAAGCGTTGAATTAAAATATCTCAAATGCCCCCTTCCAGCTGTAAATTCTCTGGTACAACAACCTAGAATTTGCAGTGCTCTTTGCTAGGATATGCTACTGGACTGCAGCTAATTAGCAGTAGGAGTAGCCAGGGGAGCCATCGATAACAATGAATTGTTCCATTTCAGCCAGTATGGAGGACAAGGGAACTGTGCTAGTGGCCTGCAGAGATTGTGTCATGTCTACACTTCTGCCACAGGCAACCAACAACTATCCATGCATTAAGAAAAAAGTGCGGTAGAGAAAGAAGTTGGTTGGGGGGCAGAGAGTGAAGTGAATCCCTTATGGAGAGGCAGAGATATCAGAGAGAGATACCTTACCTACCTGGTCTAGGGAGGCAATGAGGAACTAGGAATTCTTCCTGTGACATCAGAGGGAAGAGGAACTTTATGAGGTCACTCCTTTTGAGTAGTTAAAGAGTCTCCTAGTTCAAAGAGGTCATCTAAGCCAGCTCGTTTCTGGACAAGAATTCCTTCTCCAATATTTCCAACAAGTTAGCATCTGGGATCAGCTGTCTGGGCTTTGATACTCAAGGCAGACCACCTACCTCCTGCATATGTACTCCAATC
Source organism: Phalanger gymnotis (assembly GCA_028646595.1). NCBI lineage: Eukaryota > Metazoa > Chordata > Mammalia > Diprotodontia > Phalangeridae > Phalanger > Phalanger gymnotis. The sequence goes on from CM053622.1 coordinate 104,994,370, forward strand.
CATGAAGTCCTCTCTAAGTCGAGATCTAGTGAGAAACTAAAAGTGATTTCTTCTACCTGACAACAGGAAAAAAAAAAAAGAAGAAACAACTACAGACAATAGAAAACAGGGGCCTGGAAATAAAACTAGGGTCTACATCTCCCAGTCTAACCAAGGGGTTCACATAGACTGTAGCCCACAAAAGTACTTTTGCCTTTGCAAAATCCCAGGGGTGGAGAGTTTGGAACTGCTAGGGTGCTGAGGTTTCAGCTCTAAACCTCAAAAATCCAAAGAGGCCTCAACCCAGGATGTTTAAGTCTGTGCAAGAACCCAGGGAATTGAAGATAAGAGGGGGCCTGGGCCTGGTTGGTTATGCCACCAGGGGTCATAGCCTGGGCCTAGTACAAAGCTTCAATTCAGAACCTAAACCTGGAGAGGTAAATACATTAAAGATGAAAACATCAACCAGTATCAAATCTAGAGATCCTCCAAAAGAAGAAAGCAATTCCATAACAACTCTAAACATAGATTCAAAGGAAAAAATGGAT
>CM053622.1:104995396-105071712 GCA_028646595.1 Phalanger gymnotis
AAATTAATTCAATGCCTAGTTATACCTGGAAGTTATATGGGATGCCATGCCTTCTTGGGGAGGGGGGGGAGGGAGGGAAGAAAATCTGGAACCCGAAATTATGTAGAACTGTATGTTGCAATCTAAAAATAAAAAAAAATGGAAAAAAAAATATATCTGTGGTTGTGTACAATGTTCTCCTGGTTCTGCTCCTCTCAGCATTATATTATGTGGGGTTTTCCAGGTTATTATGAAGTCTGTACCTTCCCCTAATTCTTGTAGCACAATAGTATTCCATTGCATTTATATACCACAACTTGTTTAGCCATTCCTCAATTGATGGGCATCCCCTTCATTTCCAATTCTTTAATACCACAAAAAGAGCTGCTATAAATATTTTTGTATATACAGGTCCCTTTTCCCCTTGTGTGCCTTAGAAGTGGTGTTCCCCGGATCAAAGGGAATGCACATTTTTATGGCGCTTTGGGCATAGTTGGGCATAGGTTGCTCTCCAGAATGGTTGCATCAATCAGTTCACAACTCCACCAACAAAGTAACAGTGCGTTTTTGTGTTTTTAATTGGGAGGAAAAAAGGGAGGTTAATGAAAGGCGGTGGGAGTTAGTGATGTGATAATAGTAAAAATGATGTTTTAAAGGACCATTGTAATATTTTTGTAAATTCACACAAGGGAAATTCAGCTAAGATGACAAGCAGAACTGTTTTGAAATGAAAGTATAGAATTATATTTAAAGCAAATGGTATGATGTAGAATTCATAGTTTCATATACAGTTCTATTTTTGCATGTTTTTATGTATAGAAATTTCTCTTTGGTGTTGAAACAGTAATAAATGAAAACAATTCTAATTCAACTTTAAAAAAAAGTGCTCTTCATGCTAGGGGAGAAAATAAAAGGGCTAGAGAATAGTCTCTTTGGTATCTAGCTCATCAGGGAAAATGAAGTATTCTTGGCAAAATAGAAGAAAAAACCCAAGAGAAAAACAAGGGAGAGAATAAGAACTAGACACTTGAGGGTCAAGACTTTGGAATATGGAAGAAGAAGAAAAGCCAGCACTTTAATTTTTACTTTACATACATTATCATTAGAGGCAGCTAAGTGGGACAAGGATTAGAGTGGCCTGGACCTGGTGGCAGGAAGACCTGAGTTCAAATGTGGCCTTAGACATGTAATAGCTGCATGAACATTTAGAAGTCACTTAACTTCTGCTTGCCTCAGTTTCCTCATCTGTAAAATGGGAGTAATATTATCTGTAGTATCTACTTCACAAGGTTGTTATGAAGATCAACCAAGGTCATGTATATAAAGTGCTTTGTAATCCATACAGCACTGGATAAATGTCAACTATTATCAAGGATCTCCACAGTTGAAGATAGGATCATAGATGATAATTTCTGACATGAAAGAATTGGATTTTAATAGGGGAGAGTTAAGCTCCTTCTTCCTCCCCTCTACTGTAACATGCCATGCCTTTCTGTTTGTCTCCAAGTCCTTTAATAGCCTCCTTGGAGCTTCTTCCTCCTCTAATTATTCCCTAATTACCCCAATACTGTTACCTTCTCCCCATCTCTTTCCCAGATTTTGTTCCAGTGGTGCCCTTGTTATTTAAAGTAAATCCAGAAATGCTGAAACAAAAGATTTCTTCAAATATCTGAAATCTAATCTAATATAGCTACTACTTCTTGGTTTATGTGTACCATACTAGCATCTCATAGCCAATTTCACCTAGATTTAGAATAACACAATAACTTCTTTTGCCTTATTATTAATAAATTTCTTTCAAGACCGGTGTCTTCCTTCAGCTTCTCAGACATCAAAGAAATCTTGTCTGTGAGCCTCCCAACCTCATGAGTTTTCTCCACATGTGTCTATTCCAGGAAGTCCAGTTACTTCTTATCTTTTGATTTAACTAAAGCTACCCCAAGACCTTTCGTTATTCCATCTCCTAGTAGCTAATGTGCTCTGAATCTACCTCAAATTTTCTAAAGAAAAACCAACCACTGACTTAACATCCATCCTATACATTTTGCACTCTGTCACCTCTGATTCTTTACCCAAGCCATTCCCTTTCCCCACAATATGCACTTTGCCATTTGTCTTTTGATATCTTCAGGATTCATCTTCAAGGTCACTTCTTCCATGAAGTCTTTCTTCTTCCCTTCAGGTGGAAGTCATCTTTAAGAATTAATTCCTGTCCTGTATCCTAGAGGAAGCTTTGTCTGATCACTCCAGCCTTCAAGGAAAAATCACTCCTTTGAACCTTATTTATTTAATTGTTTTTCGGTTGTGTCCAGTTCTCTATGGGGTTTTCTTGGAAAAGATACTAGAGCAGTTTGCCATTTCCTTCTCCAGCTCGTTTTACAGATGAGGAAATTGAGGCAAACAGGGTTAAGTGACTTGCCCAAGATCACCCAGTTAGTAGTTGTCTGAGGCCAGATTTGAACTCAGGATGATGAGTCTTCGTGACTATAGGCCCAGCACTCTAGCCACTGCACCACCTAGCTGCCTTTTGAACCCTATAGCATATCATCATACAGGATTATACTGTTTGTTATATCATACAAGCTAATCTTATTTCCCTATCTTAATTAAAAAAAAAAACTAACTTATGTCAGGGGCCCTTCAGTAGCATCTTTCATTATTAGGGGTATGTAGTAAGTAAAACCTCAAGAAACACGTAACGCAACTCTGTGGCACAGTGGAGAGAGCCCTGTGGTTACAGTTATGAAGATTTGAGTTCAAATAGTACCTCACTGTGTGGCCTTGAACAAGTCACTTAATCTCAGCCTCAATGTCTTCATCTGCAAAATTGGGATCATGATAGCACCTTCCTCTTAGAGTTGTTATGAGGATCAAATTAGATAAGATGTGTAACCTTAAAGTGTTATATAAATGCTAATTATTATTGTTATTATTTAATTCTCCCCCTCCACACTCACCTATAGACACTACCCCTCACAAGAGCCACTTGATCTATTTTAACCTAGATATGAAGTTTAGAGCTTGAGCAGGAAAAGTTAAAAAGTAAAAGAAAAAATAAAATCAAACCCCAGCAAAGAGGAATTTGCTTGACAGAATTGCAAACTGCATTCCTGACTCAAACTGAAGAGATCAGATGACCAGCTGTCTCTATTGCTGTAGAGGGGAGTCCTCTCTCTTTGGAGGAAAATTGGAATAGATGACCTTGTCTTTCCCATCCAACTCTAAACTTCTATGATTCCACATGAATCCATCTACTGAAGGGGGTGATGCTAAACACTTTCCCTTCTCCCAACCTGCACCCCTGAACCTTGACTTAACCCTCACCCCCAAACACACTGCTACTCTATTTTGAGCTCATTGATGGAGAAGGTCATGTATCATGGTGCCCTCATAAGGTTGTTGGGGGAATCAGATGAGTTAATGTATGTAAAGCACTTTGCAGACCTTGAAGCACTATATAAATGTCAGCTACTATTATTGTTAACATAGAATACAAGCCTGATCAATATTGGTTGAATAAATGAAGGAATGACCTATTGTACTGAGTGTTTGCACACACTGAGAAGTACCTGCCTGAGAACCCATCCGTTTGCTGGATTGCCACTTCCTCCGCCCCCCAAATCTCAACCTTTCTTCATGGAACTTTGAGATCTCAAAGGAAATTTTGCCAATTGAGGTCAAATAGAGCACCATCCCTGCATAGTTTCTCTATCCTTAGCCCTTTTCTAACCCCACATGCTGACCTCAACTGCACTTGGCAAATGATCAAAAGCCGGATAAAGTTCCATGGACCTCATAGCCAGGGTCCACAAAGACAGGCAGACAGCTTTCCTTTGATCCTAGAATAGTACTATTGGTTATCATTGACTGAGCAGGGGGCTTGAGTTTGTGGTCATATGGTCCAATCTACTACTCCTTGTCAGCAACTGTGGTGTTCTCAGCGTAAACTCCAAACCCCTTATTTTGAACAAAAATGTAGGACAAAATTAGCATCAGTTACTGGTTTATAAACCTTGATAAAGCAAGGCAACTCAAGAGGACATGGACTGTTTTATGTTGGTATTTGTATCACCACCCTTTAGCATAGTGCTCCATATGAAACAGGCACTTGAAAAAATGCTTATTGAACTGAAATAAAAGTTGGGAAAGCCAGGCTTTCTTAGTCACAGAACTGTTTTTCAAAAAAAAAAAATGGCTAAGGAAAGTTAGACTCATTAAGTTAAGAGGACTGAATAGTTGATAACATAGAAAAAGTGAATCGGCTTAAGTTTATGTGGTCAAGGTAGGAAGCCCTTTAGTCTCTGGGGATTAAGGCTACCTAGAAAGGTCCTAATGGTTTCCCCTTCACTTCTCCAGACATCTTGAAATCCATTCACCCGATGCTAAGCACACTGTCATCCTGCGGAGCAAAGACTCAGCCACGGCCCAGGCGTGGTTCAATGCTATCCATGCCAACGTTAGCGACCTGCTTACGAGGGTCATCGCAGAGGTCAAAGAGCAGCTGGGGAAAAGTGGCATCCCTGGGAGCCGAGAGATCAGACATCTAGGCTGGCTTGCAGAAAAGGTATGGAAGATGTTTTGTTATGTACGGTCCCCTGGGCAAGCCCGTCTTCACATTTTGCAGTTTCTGAAGTCTGTTTCCATATAGCAAACTCTCAATTACCAGTAAGATAATTTCCCTGTAGGGGGATTCTCCAAGTCTGAGATACACACAATTGCGACCATTATCATTGTCCTCATTTTCAGACTTGTCAGGGTGCCATTCATGGGATCATAGATCTAGAACTGAAAGGGACTGTATTTCAATTCAGTTAATTTCAACAAGAGTTATTAACTGCCCACTTCGTGCCTTCCCTTGTGTTTTCTGGGAATACAAAGATAAAACAAAAAAAGAACCTCGATCTCTACACTTAAGGAGTTTACACTCTCTAATTTGCTACTTGGGGCAGCTAGGTGGATAGAGCAACAGAAAGACTAACCCAGGCTCCGACACTTACTAGCTGTGTGACCCTGGGCAAGTCACTTAACCCTGTTTGCCTCGGTTCCTCATCTATAAAATAAGCTGGAGAAAGAAATGGCAATTACTCCAGTATCTTTGTCAAGAAAACCCCAAACAGGGTCACGAAGAGTTGGACACAAGTGAAAACAGCTGAAAAACAACTTGCTAGTAGCTTTTGAGATGTTTCATTGGTGGTTTATACCTCCACCAGAAAAGGTCATACAGATAATAATTCCAAAGGCAGCATTTGAATCCAGATCTTCTTGACTCCAAACCCAGCAGTCTGTCTACCACACACACTGCTTCTCTGTGATCCTTATTACTATTATTTCCAGACCTGTCAGTGTGAGAGGCCTGGGATCATAGACTGAGAGCCACAGGGGACCTTAAATACCATCTAGTTAAATTTTCTAATTTCATAAATGAGGAAACCGAGGCCAAGAGAGGTAAAGTGTCTTATGTAGGGTCACACACAAGTAGTGTCTGACGTGAGTTAAGATTCGAACTCAGCTCCTCTGCCACCAAATCCAGGGCTTTTCCCACTGTTTCATATTAACACAAGCCCTAGGTTCCCTCAAATTCCTTGCTATACAAACAATAAAATGTACTTTGGAGCTAATCTGGTGGGAGTTAACCCTGCCCCTCAGTTCAAAGGTTTGAGTCTTCAGAGTTGTTCCTGAGCCTGGTTACTGTTTTTTGGACTTGACCTTATTTTCAAAAGAACACTGGGCTTTTCAGGGCAGCCTGACCTTGCTGTCGCTCACACTGTAATAAGCTCTAAAAGGGAGTAGCCAGAGTCACAATTACAGCATGTTAGGTTCCTAGAGACACTAAATTGTGTCATCTGAGAAGGACCTGCCTGACCACACTTGAAAAATGACACTAGAAAACAGCAGTCTGTGAGACGTGTTTTTCCCCATTTGTTCTTTGTTCATCCTGGCTCTTACTGAGTATTTAGTTCCAAAGTTCATGGTCAATGAGATGGCATCACCCCAATTTCCCACTGAGTTCAAAAGAATGGAAAGGCATTGGAGAGAGTTGGTTGCGGAACAGTCATAATCAAAAGAAATTATTGTAACTTCACCATCATAGGTTTTTCTCATTTCTTAGATGATCTGTATGAGAGCAGGGTTTTATTGCTGCAGAATCATGGGATTATAAAATCTTAGGCTAGGAATGGGCCTAGGTAGTCACCTAGTGTAACCTGACTCTGAACAAGAATCCTTTCTACAATATACCCACTAAGTAGGCGCCAGACCTCTCTTTGAAGATTTCTCATGAAAGAAAATCCTCTATCTCCAGGGATAGCCTATTCCATTTTGGATAATTCTGATTGTTAGGAAGGTTTTTTTGTCCTTCATATCGAGCCAAAAAATACTTTGTTCTAACTTTGACACATTGCCTCAAATTTTGCTTCCTCCTATCAAATAGAACACATCTAGGTCAAGGTCTATGCGATTGTCCTTCAAATAACTATCACGGCTTTCTGACATAGAACTTCCTTCACTCAGGTTTACAACCTAGCTGTGATTCTCAACTCCTTACTCTCTCTCACTCCCAATATCCAATCAGTTGCCAAGTTCTGTTGTTTCTACCCTTAGGATGCCCTATCCTCTCCTCTGCCACTGCCACCAACCTTGTATAGGGACACTCCACCTCACCACTGGACTATTGAAATAATCTGCTGGTTGGTCTTCCTGCCTCAAGTCTCTCCCCATTTCCATCCATGCTCCGCTCATCTGTCATATTGATCTTCTTAAAGTATAAGTCTGACCATGCCACCTTCCTATTCAATAAAATCCCTCTAGGATCAAATATAAAATCCTCTGTTTGGCATTTAAAACACATCATAACCTGCCCCCTTCCTACATTTTCAGGCTTCTTGCACCCTAGTATAAGGCTTTATATCCTGACTGTAAGGCCATGTACTCTGCAATCCAGTGAAACTGACTGCCTTGCCATCTCTCCAACAAGACACTCCATCCCTCAACTCTGGGCATTTTCATTGGTGGTCTCCCATGCCTGGAACTCTCTCCCTGCTCACCTCATCCTCTAAGCTTCCCTGGCTCTCTTCATAGCTCAGCTAAAGGCTCACCTTCCACAAGAAGCCTTGCTACCCTCCTTAATCTTCTCCTTTCCTCTCTGCGATAATCTACAATTTATCCAATATAGTATATCTTGTTTGTACATAGTTGCTCATATATTGCCTCTTCTGTTATTAGATGATGACCTTTTTTTGAGCAGGGATTGGGGGGAGGGCGGAGTTTGCTTTTCTAAATATCCACAGTGCTTAGCACATAAATGAATGAATGAATGAAGCATTTATTAAGTACTTACTGTATGCAAAGCGCTATGCTAAGCATTGGAGATACAAATAGAACAATACAAGATAGTAACTAACTGCTCTCAAGGAACTAACGCAAGAGATAATACACATGGAAAGTTTCAGCTACAAGTCAGAAAGATCCCATGGTCCTCAGGGGGCAGGACCTGGATGTGTCCTAAAACATTTATAGCAGTTCTCTTTTTGTGGTGGCAAAGAACTGGACATTGGGGGGATGCCTGTTGGCTGGGAAATGGCTGATCAAGTTGCTTGATTGTGATAGGATACTACTGTGCTGTAAGAAATGATGAGCTCTTTAATTATAGCAAAACATGGATAGACTTGCATGAAGTAATGAAGAGCGAAATGAGCAGAACCAAGAGCACAGTGTATATAGTAACAGCAACATTGTTTTAAGAATGACTTTGGGTGAATAAGTCATTTTGACTATTATAAATACCCAAATTAACCATAAAGACGTATGAACAAAGACAATATCTATATACAGAGAAAGAACTGATAAATAAAAGTATGTATAGAATAATTTTACATAGATATCTATAACTACCTCTACATATATGTATATGTGTATGTGTATGCATATATGCATATATATCTATATAAACATATTTGTATCTAATGGTAGCCATCTCAAGGGTCAGGAGAGAGGAAAGAAAAAAATTTACATGGTGAATTTGTTATATATTTATATATTACATATAATATACATTATACATTTATTTATATTTGTTTTTATGTATTATATATAAAAATTATATATTTAAAAGGAATAGCAAGTTGTACATAATAGATTTGCAGTTTCGTGTACCATCATCTTTTTTGTTATATGTTATGGAAATGCTCGTTATATTCCATAAATTAAAAAAATTAAAATAATAAAAAAGAAAGGCTCTTAGGGTCCTTAAGACCCCAAGGGTCCTTAGGATTTAGCAGCAAAGCAAATGACAATGTGTTTTTTTAATGTCACTTCAACTGACAAAAATCATATCAGTTTCTGACATGCCAAGGACTTTGGTGACAAGAACATTCTTTTCTCGATTTTCAGTAGATCTAACAATAACACTTGCAGGCTTCACATTCACTAGAGTTGCTTTCCAGGACAATGGCTGAGGACACTGGGTTGGAAGCATTGCTGCTCTATGGCTCTTGGGGTCATCCTAGGCTGGTTCTATCAAGTTCTCTAGGAAGATAGTGGTCAATAGGGTGGTGGTTATAGTTAGACTCAACTGCCATATGCTTCCTCCCATTTCCTCCTTAGGGTTCCTGGCTTCTCCTAGCCCTGCCTTTTGTGTAGCAGTTGACTGGCAGTTGGTGAGGTGGCCAGCCCCTTCTCTATAGCAGTTGCCTCCCTGGGCAGTGGCTGTGAAGCATAGTCCAGAAGCAGGACAATGGGGTGGAAGATGTTGCCACCCTCAGGACTCATACATGTATCTGCCCATTAGTGGCAGCTGGCCTGCAGCCACTGCCAGTGGTGACGAGGAAGGAGGACCTCTTCTCCATAATGATTCCTCCCCTCAATGCTGGCACATAGTGCGTGCCTAATAAAACCTTGTTAACTTGACTTAACTACAAATAGTCCTTTCATGGCATGATCTTTAGGTTCTATACTATCTTAATTACCTTTCTCTGTATATACTCTGCTTTATTGATGTTCTCCCTAAAATACGGCGCCTAGAAATAAACACAACGCTCCATATGTGATCACACCAAGACAGTGGCACCATCACTTCCCAAACCCCACATTCTCTGACTTTGCTGCCGCAGCCTAAGACCACATTACCTGGTTTGGGATTTTGTTTTTGTTTTTGCTGCCACATTATACTGTTGACTCATCCCGAACTTTGGCTCCACTAAAATCCCCAGATCTTTTTCAGATAACCTGCTATCTAACTATCTCTCTACCATCTGATATTTGTGAAACTGTTGGTTTGGGTTGTTTTGTTTTTAAACCAAGTATAAGACTTTGCATTTATGCCTATTCAATTTCATTGTATTAGATTTGTGGCTGAGTAGTACAGTGAATAGAATGTTGGGCTTAATCAGGAATACCTGAGTTCAAATTCTGATTCAGAAACTTACTAGCCATGGGGCCCCGGGAAAAATCACCTAACCTTCTTCCTCAACCACTCTCCAGTTCCTCATGTGTAAAATATGGATAATAACAACACGGTGGTTATGACGATCACATGGAATTATACATATAAATGTATGTGTGTGTATGAAGAGCTTTGCAAACCATAAAATGCTATAAACATGCTAGCTATTTTTATTATTAGTCACCATATTCTACGATGCCCAACATTTTAGCTGTCTAAATAAAATGCTCAATAAAACACAATCTCCACAAAATCACATCTTTTATTTCTTCAAATTTCTTTTTATTTGGGGGAGAATAGTGAGAAGTGAAGTCAGTCAGTCAGTAAACATTTATTAAGGGCTTACTATGTGCCAGGCACTGTTTTAAGCACCGGGAACTAGAATAAACACAAAAAGTCTATCTTCAAATGCTTACATTCGCATGTGGGGAAACAACACGAAATAGAATTGGAGGAAGCCAAAAAATCAGGGTTGGAGATGTGTCTTGAGGCCGCATTCAAACTCAGGTCTTTCTGACTCCAGGTCCAGCACTATTCATTGCTCTACCTACCTGCCTCCTGGTTTTGATCTGAGCTAACTTAGAAATCCACCTCACAAGTAACTAAAATTGTCTCAGCTAGCCCAGAGTCTGCTGTCTTTCATCCTAAAGTGTGAACTTCGGAAGTGGCAGAATTTTGGCGGAGCCTCCACATTCTTTCGGGCATGAACTCAGCAAGGTCAACCAAAGCTGAGATTTGTCATGATGTAAAGTTTCCAAGAGAATAAAAGGAGAAGGACAATGGCATTTACATTAGAATAACCGTTTTGAAATGAAATCTGTGGCAGTCTGTAGGAAGAGAGAGTAGCTATTATTCTAGACATGACCAGTAATATATGTGGAAATTGAAAAAGAAATTGCTCATAGATGTTTTATATTAAGTCCAGTTCTTGTCTCTTGCAGAATTGTTACTAAGACATTACAAAAATGTATTTATTCAGGCAAGGGGGAAAAAATCCAGGTACCCTGGCATTCAAGACTTTCCAAAATCTGAGCCCCTCTCTATCTCTAATTTCTTAAACTCTTTTGTTTCAGCCAACCCAGGAGTTGTTGTCATTGAGTCATGTCAGACTCTCTGTGACTCCATTTGGGGTTTTCTTAGCAAAGATACTATAGCGTTTTGCCATTTCCTTCTCTAGCTCATTTTACAGTTGAGGCAACTGAGGTCAACCAGGTTAAGTTACTTGCTCAGGGTCGCACAGCTAGCAAGTGTCTGATGCCAGATTTGAACTCAGGAGAATGAATCTTTCTGCCTCCAGGTCCAGTGCTCTATCCACTTCACCACCTAGCTGCCTCCATCTATATCTAAATATGTACATATGTGGTCTCCTCTGTGTTCCTTTACAGTTAGGGCCTGGCTCACTTTTGTCTTTGTGTCTCTAGGGCCTAGCACAATGCCTGCCATGTAACAGGCCTTAATAAATACTTTTGATTGACCCCGATATGCGGACATTAAGTGCCTTTTGTGAGCCAGGCACTGTGCTGGGCAAAGGGCATACAAACACAAAAATCCAAAGCAAAAATCCTGTTAAGGGGGAAGAGTTCATAGGATTTATAGGATTTCATGTTCAAAGGGACCTTAAAGAACATCTACCTGGGGTTTTTAACCTTTTCTGTGTTGCATATTCCTTGGGCAGTCTGATGAAGTCTATGGACTCCTCAGAATAATGTTTTTAATACCTAAAATTAAAATAATGAATATGACAAAGGAAGCCAATTATATTGAAATATAGTCATCAAGCTTTTTTTTAAGCAAGTTCATGGATCCCCACTTAAGACCTTATCTAAGTGATGAAGAAACTGAGGTCCAGAGTGGTTCAATTATTCCCCCAGGGTCATCCCCCTAGTCATCTGCATCCAGACCCTCTTGCCACTCCACTTCTAAGTGTGCATGGTTCCATTCCTCTGTTGTTGGCAGTGGGATAATTAATTCTAAACTGTAACTAGGGAGAATAAATTACAGAATAAACAGAGTAGAATAAAGTGAGGTTTTTTTCTCTCCCTGTGCCCAGAAAGGTTCATGGCTAGTACTCTAAGTGGGTACTATCTGTCAAAATAATTAATAGGTTCATTGTCAAGCATTGCAGCTTAACAGTAATAAAAGCAAATCAAATGCATTTTGTGAGGAAATTATTGTTATCATGATGATAGTAGTATGTGGAGAAGCAGCTCGGTATAATGGATAGAAATCCCTCCAAAGTGAGGGCGAATGCCATATAAGTCCCACTTCCTGACTCTTACAAGGCTATGTGACCCTGAGCAAGTAACAACCTCTCAATCTCCCAGGAAATTCTCCAAGACTGTATATTGCAGAGCAGGTATGGACCTGCATTTATAGGAGGGAATTTCCTTCCCTGGAATTCCCTATACCAGTGAAATCACACGTTCAATCAGAAAAAAATATCATGTGGCATGAGTTTGAAAGTTATTACTTTGATGCATTGATGGATTTGCAATCTTATCCAAGTGGATATTCCCCACAGTGATGGAGATAACAATAGATAACAACCCATCTGTACCTTCTTATCCTATGCAACTTTTTTCCATAAATCCATCCCTAGAAATCCTCCCCCACAATGGGAAAGTTGCTAACAGTATGTCACGTTGAAACAATAATAGTATTTTCATCAATGACAAGAGAAGATATTTTATTGTCTTCTTATGTAAAGCCCATCAAAAGATTTCCACAAAGCAAGGCCCAGAGCTAAAAATCCAATGGGAATTTTTTTGAATGACTATTTAATACTGAACCTTATGATAGTGTCGTATGAATCGGGTTTGGGTTTTGGTTTTTTTTTTTGGCAAAATGTTACAATGGGTGGCTAATCCTTCATACTGTACTTCCTCTGGCATTTCTTGTAATAACACAAATCTCAGTTAATTCTCTTGGTATTTGTTTAGCTATAAAATATGATCCCCTAGAAATTCAACTGTGATTTACCTTCAATTGATGTCTGTTGTCTTTGTCCTAAAAGTATTAGGTTTTGATTTTGTGGCTGGATAAAGGCAGTTCTGGGGGAGGAAGGCTTCCAATGCAATGGTATACGTGATTTAGAATCTGTAAAATCAGCATGTGAGGTACAAACAATTGAAACTTGGAAAAACATTGGTCTCTGTAAGGTTTTTACCTGACTCAATTTTAGAAAACTTGCCTAATATTGGCAAGAATGATCTGTATCTCCAAAGGCTTATTAAACTTTGTCACAAATACCTTGACCATTCTACTAGTTAATAATCAATAGGCATTTATTTTAAAGTGCTGATTTTCTGCAAGGCATAGGTGCTCCATGCCAGGGATATGAAAACAAAAACAAAAGCAAAACAACCACCACAACAAAAACCCTCCCAACAACATGGTACCTGCCTTCAAGAAGCTTACTTTCTATTGGGGGAAGTAACATGAACATATAAATATGTGAGTATAAAAACTTGTGGGGCATCTAGGTGGCGTAGTAGATAGAGCACTTGGCTTAGAATCAGGAAGACATCTTCCTGAGTTCAAATCCGGTCTCAGACACTTAACTAGCTGTGTGATCCTAGGCAAGTCACTTAACCCTCTTCGCTTCAGTTTCCTCATCTGTAAAACGAGCTGGAGAAGGAAATGCAAAGCACTCCAGTATCTTTGCCAAGACAACCTCCAATGGGGTCGTTAAGAGTCAGGACAGAACAACAACAAATAAAAACATGCAAAGTAAACACAAGGAATTCTTTTGAGGTCAAGGGTAGGCACCAGCAGCTGTGAGTATCAGGAAAGGCTCTGTGTAGAACTTGGCACTCCATCTGAGCTTTGAAGGAAACTAGAAATTCAAAGAGGAGTAGGTGAGGAAGGAAGTCCTAATGGACTGGGACCTTGTTGATGCTTACTGACAGCCAGTGCTGTTAGGCTCCAGGGTGGTGGTTGGGAAAGACAAGGGGCAAGTGTTGGGCTAGAGGACTCCCTGCCTGCCCTCAAGGAACTTACAGCCTGTTTAGAGAGATAAGGTAGTGAATTGAGGAGAGGTCATCTGAGGTGGGAGGAGCTAGAAGGGTCTTCCTCAAGAAGGCGAATTGGGCTAGGGACCTTGGATAGGCTTTGTGTAGGCAGAGAGGGATGAGGAAGGCATTCCAGACAAGGAAACAGCATAAGCAGAGATGAGAATGAACAGACTCGGCAGAAGATGAGGAAAAGACTTGCTTGATTGTAGTAAAAATTATATGTTATGACAAAGTGAGAAATAAAGGGGTCAAATGATGGAAGGCTTTGAAAAGCAGAGGAATTTGAAATAGAGATGAGACCAAATTAGACTTTAACCACAGGAAATGAAAATGCTTAGCCTAGAAAAGAGAAGATGGGGTATGGGGAGTGGGCAGGTCCATGATAACTGTCTACAAGGAATATCACTTGCAAAACGAATAACATTTGTTCTAGTTAGAGAAGCCAGATAGAATAGGGGCTCTGTAATCAGAAGACATGGGTCCAAACCCCCCAAGTAAATGCTTACTACCTATGTCACCTTGGGCAAGGGACTCCAACACCCTGGGCCTCAGTTTCTCCAACGATGAAATGAGAGGGTTAGACAAGATGGCCCTTCCAACTTCAGATCTATGATTCTGAGACTGCTTTGTGTTAGAAGGCAGACCATAGATGGATGGATGGAAGTTCCAGTGGCAGAGATTCAAGCTTTGATATGAAGACAAGTTTCCTAATAGTCATGCTGGGCAGAAGGGGAGAGGGCTATCTTGGGACAGATCATGGGTTCTCAGTGTAGGAGGTCTTCAAGTGGAGGCCATGACCACTTCTCAGACATGCTGTGGAGGGGATTCTTGTCCTGATACCTATGAGGCGAGATGACCTCTGAGAGCCCTTCCAATGCCTAGTCAATTCTCTGATTCAGTGGGATTCTGAATGACAGCGCCTGGCAAAGTATTGCTATCATAGGATCAACATGAGAACTAAACTTTTGGAGGAAATAAATATATATATATATATATATACCCTCACGCTGAGGCTTTTTGGAAGGGAAACTTGCTGTGCTTAGCAACAGGGAGCCACTGCAAGCTGGGGAGCAATTAGGAAAGAGTACAATGTGTGATTCCTCTAGTATTCAATAGTATTCATAGGAACTCAAAAATTTCATTTTTCCTCTAATATGGGGTTAATACTTTTTTTCATGTCATAGATTCCTTTGGCATTCTGATGGAGCTTTTGAGCCCCTTCTCAGATAATATTTTAAAATGTTCAAATCTAGCCTCAGATACTGCCTAGTTATGTTACCCTGGACAAGTTGCTAAAAAAAAACAAACAAAAAAACTTTGCCTTGGTTTCCCTAACTGTAAAATGAAGATAACAATAGCCCCTGCCTCCCAGGGTTGTTGTGAGACTCTAATGAAATATTTGTAAAAGCTCTTAATACAGTATCTGGCACACAATAGGTGCCATATAAATGCTTATTTATTCCCTTTTTCCCTTACCCTGGAAATCTATCCTGGATCAAGGACACCTACCCTAATATATTGCCAATAAACCCTTCCTTTTCTTTCTATTATCCGCTTTAGGACTGGACCAAATAGTCCTTGTGTTAACTAGGAGTATTTCCTCTCATTCCTGGGCTCCTTAGTCCCATTAAAAAAAAAACAATAATGTCTGACGCAGTCCAAGGCAACATATTTGTACACCTCAGAAAGGCCAGTCCATGGCCAATCCCATTATTCCATCAATGTTTTCATACACGTTCCTAGGACCATAGCTCTAGAGCTGAAATGGACCTTGGAAGCCACCTTGCCCGGCCCCCCCCCCTCATTTTTCAGATGAGGAAAATGAGGTTCATGGAGCTTAATTGATTTGCTCAGCGTAGTAATAAGCGTCAAAGATGGGATTTGAACCCAGGTTCTCTTAAAACAGAGCCAGTGTCTTTTCCTCTATATCCTGCTGCTCTAAGTACTACCTGGAGTATATTTCTTACTCTAAACTCTAGTATGATCTAGAGTCTATCTAGTAAATCCCTCTAGCACTAGTACTTTTAGAAAATTTGTGAAACCCCAAATATATATTTTATAAATACAAATTTTAGGGAGAGGAGGCACATGGTAGAAAGAAAGAAAGCAGATTGTATGGCAAAATTCAGGGCTGTAGAACCAATTTATGACAAAAGCCTTTAAGTCTAATTTATTTAATTGTGAAGGAAGGTTGGGGAAGGGAATAAGCATTTACATAGCACCTACTCCTTGCCAGGCCCCATGCTAAGCACTTTTTAAAATATTCTCATTTGATCCTCAAGACAACCCTGCTGTCATTATCCCCATTCCCCAGTGAACAAACTGGGGCAAATGGTGGTTAAGTGACTAGTCCAAGGTCACAAAGCTAGTCCTCGTGGTCATCATCATCATCATCATCATCATCACAACAACAATAATAATCATAAACATTTAAATAACATAAGCTTTTACTATATGCCAGGCACTGTGCTAAGTGTTTTACCATTATTATCTCACTTGATTCTCACAATACTGAGAGGTAGGCATTATTCCCATTTTATAGATGAGGCAAACAGATTAAGTGACTTGCCCAGGGTCATACGGCTAAAGAAGTGCCTGAGGCCAGATTTGAACTCGGTTCTTCTTGACTGTAGGTCAGCACTCTGCCTACTGTGCCACCTAACTGCCAACCTAGCAGTTGTACATACAATGCCTAAGAAACTGGTTACTCAGGAGATAAAATTATATTTAAGTTCCTAAGTGGCCTTTTCATTTTATTTCTGCTTTCCGTGACCGAAGATCTAAGAAATGGCAAAGGACATCTCATCCTGGTTGTTGTGGAGGATAGTTAATAAAATAACTGGGAAATATCCTTGTATATACATATAGACAACAAGCACAGTTCAGCCCATACATCCAGTCCCTGCCCTCCAGGACCTTATCTTCGCCAAGGTAAGCACGTGCATGCGCACAGATAATGAAATACAAGAGAATTTAAGGAAGGAGGGACTATAAACAAATACAGTGATCCAGACAGACTTCTAGTAGGAGGCAGCACCCAAATGGAGCCTTGAAGGAAGAAAGGATTTAAAGAGGTAAAAGAGGGGCAGAGGAGTATACACCAGGCATGGGAGTTGGGGAGTGGGAATCAGTCTAAGCAGAGGCATGGAGTGGATAGAATACTGGGTCTGGAGGATAGTAGCTAGGTGGCACAGTGGGCAGAGTGCTGGTCTGGAGTCAGGAAGGCTCATTTTCAAGTTTAAATCTGGCCTCAGACACTTAACTTGCTTTGTGATCCTGGGCAAGTCACCTAACCCTGTTTATCTCAGTTTACTTATCTGTAAAAATGAGTTTGCCAAGAAAACCCCAAATGGGGTCACAGAGTTCTTGAAGAAGATTAATATTGTTAGAAATAACAAAAATTTTACCGGGCTATCTGTGAATTTAGAAAAAAAAAGATTTTTATTTCCTGTCATTTGACACGGTGACTTGGCTCTTAGCTGGCACAAGCACACCTCAAGTTAGGTGCAAAGCTCTTTTATTTCCACCACATTTGAATTTCGCACCTTGAATCCCATTGGTCAGCATTTCAGGGTTCACTAAACCCCACCCCTTGATTATATCTCTTCACCTACATACCTCAATCCCAGCCCCCTTCTTATCCACATATACCTCATTCTTTATATTTTTAGTCTCCTTTCCTTTTGTCTGCATAAGATAGCATGAGGAAGGATGCCTCGCAGTTGATAAAGAGAATTGACAAAAGCATGGGTTTGGAGATTTGAACCCAGACCTATTATCTAATACTGAGTCTGGATTGAGTCTTACCCTTTTGTGATTAACACCTGGCTTCACAGTTCTTTTAGAGATACAGGAACAGGCCTTCCTAGAACAAAGAGAGGAGTCTGCCTTTTAGATATGCTGATTTTCAAGCAGCCAAACTCCTACAATTAGCCACCAGTATGGCTTCAAATCATATTTTCATATCTCTGTGGAAATAAAATTCAATCATACCTTACAATATGAAATAAGTCTTACTGAGCACATATTTGTGAAGTCTGAAGTGCAATTGTGGAGGGCTTTAAATTGGCAACTGAGAAGATTCTATTCTGTCTTACAGTCAGTAGGGAGTCATTGAGGGTTCTTGAGCAGAGAGGTAGCGTTATTAGATATGTGCTAAATAGAATAATTCATCAGCCAGTTTCCTGTCAGCTCCCAACATTGGCAAGTTATCTACCTCCTTAGGCCAGGTAAACAGTATATGGACCATCTCATAAGTGCCTTGTCCACCTAAACTGGAGGCATCCCAGGGTAAAAGTAAAATAGCATTGGGCTGAGTAAAACAGACCCACGGGAAGTCTAGGTCATGACAGTAAAATTAATAGACTGGTATTTCTAGAGCTTCTAAATATATCAAACATACCATCAGGCCTGAAAACTGCCTACCCTAAGTGGGAATTTCCCACTTCTTTTTCCTTGAAGAAGATATCTCTGACCTGAGGAAATTCCCATCTGATAAGGAAAGGAAATTAAATGAGTATCCTGGCTTGAATCATCCCTAAATCTAGACTGTTTGTTATTCCAGATAACACAGACTGTTAATGCAATTAAGTGTTAATAGGCCTGTTGTGTTGCCTGAGGAAGAAGTCCTCAGACTCCAGTGTGAATTGCCTCTGAGATGGAGAAAGTAGGAATAAAATCAGGCAACAGCTTGGTTATCTCCCTTTTGGTCTTTTGTTTTGAGTGTTTAAGAATAAATGTTCCATTGTGAATTTCACTTAAATTGGTCCCCACTTTGATTTTCTCTAATAGCAGCAGTTTTAGATTTAGGAAGGAAAAAACAAAAACAAAATACCAAGGGAAGCTGTGATGACATCATTAAAATATATCCTATCCCAGCAGAATTCATGATTATTGAAGTAGAGAGGGACCTAAGAGATAGACAGGGACCTAAGAGATCACCTCCTCCAGCCGTTCTCAGCTTTGTTGTTCTTCAGTCATGTCTAACTCTTCGTGATTCCATGAGGTTTTCTTGGCCAAGATACTGAAGTGATTTGCTATTTCCTTCTCCGGTGGATTACGGCAAACTCTGCCTCACTTAAATCCAATTCACACAGAAGTTGAGCCATCACCCTGTCTTGTCAATGTCCCCTTCAAAAAACAAAGGACTGTTGCAAGCTAGGGGTTCTGGGAGCCCCGAAATGCAAGAGTACAGGGCGGGGGTCTACCTCAAAAGAATTCGACCACTCAAGCCTTCTTTCAGTCCAAGCAGCAAGTTTATTAAAACACCGGTTAGGGTGGGTGAGATTCCTAGTGAGTCTGCTGTATTTGTGATGCCAGATTTTAGGAATCAGCACATTCGATGAAGATAAAATTGGTACTTTTATACAGAAAGACTGTGGGAAGGTCTGAATGGGATTAAGGAGTGGCAGGTAGCCTGGGGTGGGCCAGGTGTAGACAAAGAGGACCACAATGAAAGGGTAGTTACAAGGATTATTGACTGGGATGGGCCAGGTGCCTCAGGTGAATGCCAGGGATCTGGCTTCAGAGGCTGGGTTCCTGAAATTTGTAGGAAAGTTCTGGGGCTTTTCCTTTTAGAGATCCAGTGCAAATCCCATCCCCCATTAAGACCACCACCAACAACAACAACTGCAATAACTTTCCCCGGCTCTGAGGCTAGATTTGAACTCAGGTCTATCCACCACCACCACTATCTAGCCACCTAGCTGCCTCCTCAGTTCTCAACTGCTATGCCACAAAACTCCTGCCCCTATTCCAAGACTTCCACATTCCCTACCATCCTCTGCCACCCCACTTGTAGCTTGATGCTTGCTGTTTCTTGCTTGGTCTAAGGAAATAGCAGTTCAATTTGAGAAGCTGCAAAATGGCCTAGAGAAAGAAAGAAGAAAGGTGGAGGAGTAAGGGAAGGGAAGGAGGAAGCAAGGAATCCTAAGTCTCTGTATGGCCTGCTGGAGACCTCACTTCCTGAGAAACTTTAACTTAAATGGGCAGTATCCTTGGATTCCTCACAGCAAAGAATACTGTGCTGGCTACAAAAAGGGGTCCATCCAAGAACCACTGGCCTAGTTCAGCTCTCTCATTTTACCAATAAGAAATCTAAGGGGAAGTAGTTTGTCCGTTCACACAGGTCATTAATGGCAGATCATGAATTAGCTTTAGGCATTTATGATTTCCACTATATCATTGCTATTTCTATGTCCTGACTCCTCCCTGCACCACTACCCAACATATTAAATGCCCCTGCTTACTCTATAGTTCATTACTGAAATTCTAAACTGAAATCCATATTTTTTAAGGCTTTTTCCATAAATCTCTTTGGTTCATGGCTCCACTCAAGATTACTCTTGGGAATCTCAGAATCTGGCTTATTTCTACCTCTCCACACCAAAAAAAAAAAAAGAAGAAGAAGAAGAAAGGAGCCCACAGCTCCCATGTAAGTATCTAGGCTAACCAAACATCAAAAAGAAGACAAGCTTTATTTAATCTGACAAATAAACTTGAGCCCCCAAAGACTCATAAATTCCCCTAGGCCTCTTTGACTTCTTCAGAGACCTATGTAGCCCTCCAGATTAGAACATGTAAATATTAATTATTTGTATTATAATATGATACAATGAATTCAAATGTTATATACAGGTTAGGTTTCAAAGTCAGAACTTAAAGTGAAAATTAATTGTGGCCAAAAATATCCTCTCCGTAGTAGGCCTCCAAGGCAAACATCTGGGAGAGGGAAGGAAAGTTGGGAGTTAGATCCCTGTCTTCTAAATAAGGTATGGTTCCAAGGACTAGGTCCATATTGCTAGGGTGCCAACGTAGGGCTGAGCCAAGATGAGGTTATACAAATCACTGCCAATCCCCAGCCTGATGTCCCTCCCCTGCTTCTGTCCCCAGAGTCCTCCATCTTTATTTTACTTTCCCCTCCTTCTGCTCCAGAGGAGTACCAAGGAAGGATGGGGGGAGACATAACAGAAGTCTAGAGAGCAGATTCATATTTCCCATTTCATGCTCTCTCCAGGCCTAGGCTTATTGCATATGGAATGGCTAGGAGAATTATTGAAACTATTTAAATTGTCATTTCTATTCTTCTTCTCTTCCCCCTCTCTATCCTTCCCTCTCATATGGTTCACTCTATATAACTTAAATGCGGTCATGATGTGACTCCTGGATTCTTATTAATAACAGTGCTAATTTGTAAATGGGTAAGTTCCTGAACTAGAAAAAAAATCTGACAAGTTTAGGTGTATGTGGATTGGTCCTTGACAACTGCTATTTGTTTTTAGAATGATTTTTGTTTATGAAAAAAATTAGAGCTTTTAAATATGCCCCAATGTTATCTCTTTTGATTTTTCCTTCCTGGTTGTTTCCTGCCTCCAAGCTTTGTGTAGAGGGCAGCTAAGTGGCACAGCGGATGCTGGGCTGGGACTCAGGGAATCCAGAGACAAGTTCAAATCTGGCCTCAGATACTTAATAGCTGTGTGATCCTGGGCAAGTGACTTAGCTATTGCCTGCCTCAGTTTCCCCAGTTGAAAAATGGGAATATTAATTGTACCTACCTCACAGGGTTGTTGTGGGGATCAAATGAGATTATCTTGGTGAAGTGCTTGGTACACAGTAGAAACTTAATATGTGCTTATTTCCTTCTTTCTTCCCAACAACTCCATGAGGAGGTTTCCAAGGCATCCATAATCAGATTTTGTTTCATTTTTGTCTTTGTGTTCCTAGTACCCAGCACAGTGTCTGGCACATAATGGGCATTAAACAAATGCTTGCAGCTTGATTTCCTGATTGATTGCTCCCTTTTACAGATAATGAGGCAGAAGCTTGGGAAAGTTGGGTATTTATCTGAGGTTACGTGTCCAGAAAGTGGCTGAGCCAGAATTGTTCTTTCCACTGTGATTGGGTGACCTTTTAAGGTCTCACTATGTCACCCATTAAAACCTTTGGAAGGCTACCAAAACATGAGGAATCATTAACAACTTCATAAGCAGTACAGATAAAAAGATAACAGACTATAAGGAAGCGGTGGTTTAAGAGAGGTGGACTGAATAGCCAAACTTGTGTGATGTAGCCATTTAATTTTACCTACAATTGGAGTGGGGAACCTGTGGCCTCAAGGCCACATGTGGCCCTCTAGGTCCAAGTGCAGCCCTTTGACTGAATCCAGCCTACATCCTATCCACTGGCAAATTTGGACATTCTTCACAGAATGGACCAGGCAGATTCCCAGAATACCTGCCCCTTTGGCAGAGTTTCCAAAAGGTAACAGACTGTAGTTATTCCTTACTATCACTACCCTACCACCACCACCTCCCACCCCACTCCCAAGGAAAAAGTACAGAAAGTAAAGGTTATTATTTGGGCCAATGGCCTTAACTTTTGCAGGGAAGCCTTATCATCTTCACAGGTTAACTTTGCAAAGTATAAAGAAAAGTTAGGGAAAGGTCTTTGCTACCCCAAGCCACTACTTTATTCATGATTAAAGTAATGTCTACTTTCTACACATACCACTACAAGACCAAATGGACAATATCATTGTCAATTTATTATAGTTAGTGGGTAATTGATGATGTATTAAAATTAATTAGGTTGATTTGAATTGAATCTAGGATCATAGTTCTTGAGTGGGCCTTCGAAATCATCAAGTCTATTGTTTCCCACACACTCCCATCCATCATGTTGCCCTCTCCATCATTGGGGTGAGGAGCACAGATTTCTTCCCCTGCCCTGTCTCTGCTCCATCATTTTATCTTCAGGGTTTCCCTACCATTCACCCCCACTTCCCTCTTACCTCATCTCTGTCCCAACCCTTTCCATAGATAAATTCTAGGTTTCAAGGCCATCGTAATCACTTTCACTCCCTTTGTAGCTTCTCCATTCTCCTCCTAGCTTCAACACAACAGAAGACTCCATGTCCCAGTCATGTCTCTCTGACACTCGTCACCATTCCTCCAACTTCATCTCCACCCGAATGTCCCAGCTCTGCCTTTTTATTGATAAAAATACTAGGCTTCAAAGCCATGCAACAGCTTCAGGCCAGTGTAATGGTTTTCTAACTTCCTTTCCTTTTGTTGGGATATGAAAAGGAGCTTTTTTCAAGGTTAGGAAGGTTAGGAACCTCTATGTTTTATTGAGAAGAGAAAATTGAGGCTCAGAGAGTAACTAATGACTTGCCTGAGGTTATTCTACTATTCTGTGGTAGAACCAAGACCAGAACACAGGTCTCTGAGTTTCTAATCCAGTGATCAGCTATATCATGTAGATAGATAAATAGGAAGAGGATTTATTAAGTGATTACTATGTGTCAAGCACTTAGGGGGCAGTTAGGTGGCGTAGTTCAAATCTGGCCTCAGACATCTTCTAGCTGTGTGACGCTGGACAAGTCACTTAACCCTGTTTGCCTCAGTTTCCTCATCTGTAAAATGAGCTGGAAAAGGAAATGGCAAACTACTCCAGTATCTCTGCCAAGAAATCCCCAAATGGGGTTACAAAAAGTCGGACACAACTGAAAAATAACTGAACATGTGCCAAGAACTGTGCTAAGTTCCAAAGATACAAACGAGAAAACAAGATAGTTCCTCCCCTCCTTCAAGGAGCTTACGTCTTAATAGGGAAAACAGAAGATAAAGGGGAGCTTGGCAAACCTAGAGAAGGAGAGGATAGGGAAGAAGGATTGCCACTGAAACGGTAAAGCAATTGAGAGAGTGAGTTGAGCTAAGAATAAAGTGAACATTGCTATTAGTTCTCATGAAATGGCAATCCTGGGCAGGGCATCACCAATCAAGAGAATAAGCCCCAGGGCAGAGTCATTTTAAGGGATGAGAATGAGGATGAGGAAGTAGAGCAGTCCCAAGAGTGAGTTGTTCATTTGTCGCATTGCTAAATGTTGGAAATGTTACTAGAACTTGCTTGGGTTCTTGATTCTATTGCTCATAAGCTTGTTTCCTCTCCTCCCCAATTTGAATCTCACCAGCCTAAGTTACACACATATATACACACACAAACACATAACATGATGGTAATTCCAAAAAGTATATCATACTCAAAGTAGAAATGCAAGACAAATAATAGCAAAGTCATGTAAATAGCAAACATTCTCAGCAGCCCCCCCCAAACCCTCCTCCAAGTTTTCATTCCCTTTGTAGCTTCTCTATTCTTCTCCTAGCTTCAATACAACAGAAGACCCCAGGCAATTTCACCATGTCCCAATTAGCCTCTCAGTTTCTCTAACAGAGCAAGAAGGGGATACCTCAGTCATTCATGGAAGATAATTGGAAACTTAACTGCTGCACTCAGAGTGCGCTCTGCTTCTCATTTACCCAGTACTGACAATTATAGGATCCATGCCTGCTCTTCATGACTGACCCCATATGGCTGTACTTCTTGCCACTCAGCTTGTCATTGCCCTTTCTTTGTACCACTTTTTTGTCCCCTGAAATTTCTAAGAGACTTTTTTTCTTAAGTATCTTTTGTTTTTACATCATCTTCATTCCCTAATATATCTCCCCTCCCCCACCCAGAAAACCATTTATTGTATAGCAAGGATAAAAAGAAAAAGGTGGGGGAGGGGGAAGATAACCAGTTCAACAAAACTAACCAACACAATAGTCAAGTCCAAACATATATGCTGTACATGTATAGTTCTCTTCCTCTGCAAAGAAAGAAAGGAACTACATTTAAATATCTCTTTTTCAGGGCCAGACTTTGTCATAGATCTAGAAATTCCAGTGAGACCAATAAAGTAAGAGAAAGATGTAAAGCATAAACATAGGCAAAATAGAAATAAAGTCATCCATATTTTCTGTTGTTGTCCAGTCATTTTCAGTAATGTTGTCAGAAAGGTATGGAGCCACATCAGGTGTGACAATTGAAAATTTCTGAGAGACAGAGTTCCTGAGTAAATTATAATCAGTTTTATTAACTACATCTAGAAAGCATTAAATAGGCTCATTGTTCTCCTTGGTGAGCAAAGAGACAGAGCCTGTCAAGCCTTCAATATTTATAAAGTCTTTTGAAAAGGGGGTGCACTTGAGGGTGGAAATCAACTCTGATTGGTTAACAAGTAATAAGAGATTAGTATAATGAGAGGCAGGCTTATTCCAATGACACTGACTACCCAGTCTTGGTCAAAGAGACTTATCAATATCCGTATCATCCCTCTGACAAAAGAGATAATCCACATTTTCCCAGACCTGTCTGAGTAAACATAATGAGCAGGAATCTGCCAAGACAACTTGGAATTTCTTTACTCTTTTTGATTAGATCTTAGCCTCTCTGGCTAGGTAAGTCTTTTTTTCCCCCAGTTACATATCAAGAAAATTTTTAGCATTCATTTTAACAAGACTTTGAGTTCCAAATTTTTCTCCCTCTCTCCCCTTTTCTAAAAATGGTAGGCAGTCTGATATAGTTCATACATTTGCTATCACATATAAAATATTTTCATATTAGCCACAGTTATGAAAAAAGGAACAGATCAAAAGGAAAAAAAAACACAAGAAAGAATAAAGTAAGTGAAGAAAATATGCTTCAATCTGCATTCAGAGTCCATCAGTACTTTATCTGGATGTGGATAGCATTTTCCTTCATGAGTCCTTTGTAATTGTCTTGGATCATTGTGTTGTTCAGAAGAGCTGAGTCATTCACAGGTGATCATCACACAATGTTGCTGATGTTATATACAATGTATTTTCCTGGTTCTGTTTATTTCACTTTGTGTCAGTTCATACAAGTTTTCCAGGATTTTCTGAAGTCTGCTGTTCAACATTTCTTATTGCACAATAATGTTCCATCGCATTCATATACCACATCTTGTTCAGTCATTACCTAAGTGATGGGCATTCTCTTGATTTCCAATATTTTGCCACCATGAAAAGGGCTGCTATAAATATTTTTGTACATTTCCTTTTTATGATCTCTTTAGGATGCATACCTAGTAGTGGTATTGCTGAATCAAAAGTTATACACAATTTGGTTACCCTTTGGGCATAGTCCCAAATTGCTCTCCAGAATGGTTGGGTCAGTCTCAATTCCTTCAACAATGCATTAGTGTCCCAATTTTCCCACATCCTCTCCAATATTTATCATTTTCCTTTTTTTGTCATATTAGCCAATCTGCCAAGTGTGGTGTGTTATGTTAGAGCTGTTGTAATTTGTATTTCTCTAATCAAAAGTGATTTAGAGCACGTCTTCATATGCCTATAGATAGCTTTGATTTCTTCAACTGAAAAGTGCCTGTTCATATCCTTTGACCGTTTGTCAATTGGAGCATAGCTTGTATTCTTATAAATTTGATTCAGTTCTCTATGTATTTGAGAAATGAGGCCTTTATCAGAGACACTTGCTGTAAAGATTGTTTCCCACTGGCTGGGGATGTTTTGCCCAAGATTTCCCACAATGATTGATTTCTGGATGAAGAAGTGGAAACCCTTCAGTCTTAATTCAATAATTGGTTATTGACATATGAAAGAAATAAGCATTTCTCTCACAGAATATCCCCAAATTGTTCAAGATGGAAATAAGCATCTTGCGGCCTGCAAGGCAGAAGTAATTGCCAAAATAAAAAATAAAACTCTAATCCGTGGTTTCTCCAAAGAAACAAAAGAGAGAATAAGTGTTAGGGAATACAGATAAACTGAAATTAAGGACCATATAGAAGAAGAGAGAAGCAAAATACAATAATGTTAAAAGAACACCTGATCTTTAGACAAACAAAACACATTGGCCTTGAAGATAGGATGTATACAGATAACTTAAGGATCATGGTATTGTTGTCCAATCATTTAAGACTCTTCTTGACTCCATTTGGGATTTTCTCAGAAAAGATACTGGAGTGGTTTGTCATTTCCTTTTTAATATCTTTTTACATATGAGGAAACTGAGGCAAACATGGTTAAACAACTTGCCTAGGGTCACACAGCTAAGATGTGTCTGAGGCTGGATTTGAACTCAAGTCCTCCTGACTCCAGAACCAACACTCTGTCCACAACACCACTTAGCTGCCCGTTAGAGATCATTGGTCTCCTAAAAGAACATGCCAAGTCAAAAAACAATCATGCAAGGGAGGTAGTCAGCCAATAAGCATTTATTAGGCACCTACTCTGTGCCAGGTACTGTGCTAAGCCTAGGGATACAAAGAAACATAAATAAGTCCATGCTCTCAAGGAGGTCCCAGTTGAATGGGGAGAAAGAACAGGCAAACAATTATGTACAAATCAGCTATATACAGAATAAATTGGAGATAATCAATAGAGGGTAGGAAGTAGGATTTTAGCTGGGACTTGAAGGAGAGCAGATGAGTTGGGAGGTGGAGATAAAGTCTATTACAGGTATGAGGGACAGAAGTGGAGAAAATGCCTAGAGTTTAGAGATATGCCATCTTGTGCAAGAAACAGCAGGGAAGATAATGTGGGGAGAAGAAAGATGAAAGAAATTTGGAAACAGGGGTGGGGCCAGTTTGTAAAGTCCTTTGCCTGCCACACAAAGGTTTTTATTTATGATTCTGGAGATGATAGAGAACCACTGGACTTTATTGAATGGGGAGATGGGATGGCATTGTCAAATCTGTACTTTCAGCTGAATGGAGAATGAGGCAAGACTTGAAGCAGAGAGACCAAGAAACAGGCTATTGCAATAGTGCAGGTGTGAGATAATGAGGGCCTGCAACTGGGGTACCAAATGAGAGAAGGGGGATATATATGAGAAATGTTGTTAAGGTAAAATTGACAGGACTTGGCAGCAGCCTGGGCAGGGGGGGGGAAGATGTGAGAGAAAATGAAGAGTCGAGCATGACACCTGAATTTGAAGCGTGAGTACTCTCAACAATAATAGGGAACTTTGAAGGGCTGATTGAAGATGCTTTATAAATGTTAACCATTGTTACCAGAATGCCCTTCCTCCTGTCTACCTATTGAAATACTGAATTGTCACCTTCTCCATCATGAGGGGAAGTTTGGTTGGAGAAATGTTAAGTTGGAGTCAATTACTGAACATCTGATTAGAAAAGCTCTCAGCAAGCAGTTGGAAGTTCAAGTCTGTAGCCTGGGGAAAAAAGGTCAGGTTTATAGCTACGTGTTTGTGAATCATCTCTATAGAAAATAGGTGAAGTTGGATCATAGAGATCATGGGATAGATCTGGAGCTGGAAGGAATCTCAGAGGAATTCAGAAGGAATCTAATCCAAGCCACTCATTTGACAGATGAGGAAAGTAAGACCTGAGTTGGGGAGGAGGGAAGGTTGGTGTTAAGTGACTTGCCCAAAGTCACCAGCAATAAATTTTCCATCATACCACATAAATATTCCATGATGCCACATTACCTTCCCCATAGAAGTGAAGAAGAACTCCAAGGAAAAATGTACAGAAAGACTAGAAGAAACCCAATGACGGAATTGTGAAAAATGCTCAGATTTAGGGTGTAGGAGGAGAAAGAAGCAGAGGAGTGTTTCTAAAGAGAGCCTGGTTCTGGCTATATGTCAGCTATTAATAATAGAACATGGAAGTAAATGTCATTGAGACACATTCCAGTAGTTAGTCAAAGAGTGAATGAATGGATGAAAATGCATTAGGTACTTGCTGTATACCGAGCAAGAGACAGGTAGTTTTAAAATTTGACTTCTAAATACTTTTTCTACTAGGAGCAATAAAATGATAACTTTTGCCAATATGGTGGCATCGGGAGTTGGAGTCTTGGAGTCAGGAAGATCTGAATTCAGATTTGGCCTTAGATATGCTAGTTTTGTGACCTTGGACAAGTCACTTAACTTTGTTTGCCTCAATTTCCTCAACTGTTAAAAAATAAAGAGGTAAAATAAAACCTACATCTCACGATGTTGTGAGGATCAAATGAGACAATATTTATAAAGCACTAAAGCATAACGCCAGGCACATAGTAGGCACTATGTAAATTCTTCCTTCCCTTGTAGTATTGCTGCTACTCACTCACCTCTCCATTTCCTGTTTAAATTCCTAGCTCCTTGGTCACTTGCACTAAATCATTCTTCAACTATATTGTCGCAGAGCTTCCAAAAGAAAAGCATGACCTTGTCATTTCGCTTGTAGATATTAATTAGGATTTTTTGTGAGTTTTCTGTCCTTTTTCTTCCCCCTCCTTATTTCCTTAGCTTTTCATTCTTTCCTCCCTTATTGGGTAAAAAAAGAAGAGAAGATGATGAAATGTTGATTAGTCAAGCTATGACAGAAGGTTTGTTGGGGAAAAGAAATCAAATTAAGATGAAGTTTTCCAGGGGAGTTATCTCTGGTTTTCCTATAACCTGCTTCCTAGGCATGGGATGGCCAGGACGACAGTGTTACAGGTTTCAAGAGAATATGGTAGGGAGAAAAATGTAAGAACACTGGAAAGGAGGTGAATGGGGCTAGGTTATGAAGGCCTTTGAACTCCAAACAGAAGATTTTGTATTTGCTCCTATAGGTAATAGATAACAAGCTACTATTGAATATTGAATTGAATTGAATATATATTGAATGGGGTCAGATCTGCACTTTGGGAAGATTAATTTGACAACTGAGCAGAGGATAGATTTGAGTGAGGGGACACTTGTGGCAGTCAGTCCCATAAGCAATGGTCCATGTTTGAGGTGATGATGGTTTGAGCCAGGGTGGTGCCAGTATCAGGGGAGAGAAGATGGCATATTCAAGAAATATTGCAAAGGTGAAATCGACAAGCCTTGGCAACAGATTGAATATGAGTGTGAGAGATTGTGAGAAGGTAAGGATGACAGCTAGGTTTTGAGTTTGAGTAACTGGGAGGGTGGTGATACCCTTGACAGTAATAAGAAAATTTGAGGGGGGGAGGGTTTAAGAGGAAAAGTAACGAGTTCAGCTTTTGTTGAGTTTAAGATGTTTATGGGACGTCCAGTACGAGATGTCTGAAAGGCAGCTGGAGATGCTAGGCAGAGAGGTTAGGGCAGGACAAGTAGATTTCAAAAATGTGGGTAATATAAAAACAGAAGATATCAATACAAATATATTTTTAAAAATCAATACACCCTGAAATCTTTGGGGGGAAAATGTCCTGAATTTCATCATTGTGTTAGGGGAAAAGCAGTAGATTGGTCATTGGGAAATGGTACTCAAACCTCATCTTCAAAAATTCTTCACTTGATTAGTCCATCTCCACTAGCTGTCATCCTCTATCTCTCCTCTCTTTTGTGGCTATACTCCTTGAGAAGACTCTCTGCAGTAGGTACCTCTTCTTCCTTCTCACTCTGTTCTTCATTCTTTGCAGTCTGGCCACGATAGAGTCAATTCACTCCTCTAGTTATCCGTTTCCTCATCTATAAGGTTTGATTGTTGGATTAAAGCATCTTTCAAGTCCCTTCCAGCTGTCCTTGATACAACAGTGTACAGCCCTCCCTTCACTGTACTCTCTTGCGGGAGATAGGCAGCACCAGAATAAGAAACAGTACTGATTGTGTTGTGCATGTCTGGTGGTAGTCATGGTAAAAAAAAAAAAAAAAGGATTTACGTGACTTTGCCAAGAAAATGTTTTGATTGAAAATAAAAGCAGTGTCTCTGAATCATTCTAATAAATCAGATATTCTGGTTGGTCTGACCTTTTGAAGGAAAAAAAGGAGAACTTTTTGTTTTGATTTTTTTTAGAGGAAAGGTTACAGGCTTTATAATTTTCAACACAGCAAGGAGGATTTGTTTGGTTTTTTTAAGCAAAACGAAATGCCCCAAACTGACCTGCTTTTAGCCATAAGTATTGGCTTTGGAATGGTCACTAAGACGATTGACCACTGGTAGTTTATCTTATTATTCTGCCCTTTCAAAAAAGTAAAATCGATAGTAAGAGAATACTGGCATCTGGTACATCCTCCCCTCTTCCCTTTTTAGCTTCCTTTTATGCCTTGTCTTCCTTCATTCTTGTGTAAGCTTATCGAGGGCAAGGACTATCTTAGTATTTGTATCCCTGGCACTTAGCACAGTGCCTAGCACATTGTTTTGTTCAGTCATTTCAGTTGTATCTGACTCTTGGTGACCCCATTTGGGGTTTTCTTGGCAAAGATACTGGAGTGGTTTGCCATTTCTTTCTCCAGCTCATTTTACAGATGAAGAAGTTGAGGCAAGCAGGGTTAAATGACTTGCCCAGGGTTACATAGCTAGCCAGATTTGAATTCAGGAAGATGAGTCTTTCTGAACCCAGGCCTGGCATTCTATCTACTATACTGTCTAGCTGCCCTCCCAGCACATAGTAGGTACTTAAATAAGTGTTATTGACTATTGATAGTCCTACTCAAAATTTAGTAGAAGAAGGTATTCATGAGACATAAAACAGCAACAGACTGAAGAAAGCTTTTTTTTTTTTTCATGCAAAAATGGTTCCTTACCTACTAAGGTTTGGATTCTTAACATAAAAGTGAACAGCAATGTGTGAGCAGTACTTGTAAAATGCATTATGGGATACTGATTACAAATATTCTACATTTTAAATCCAATTCCTTTCAATAAACATTAAGTATGGACTACATGCGAGACAATGTGCTTGGTGCTAAGGATACAAAGACCAAACCCTTCCCTCAAGGGAGGCAGCTGGATGGAGTTGGCAGTGATATAGGGATTAAATTGCTGGATTTGGCATTAAGAAGACCTGAATTCAAATTCTGCCTCAGATGCTAGATGTACGACCTTGCACAAATCACACCTTCACTCTACCTCAGTTTCCTTTTCTGGAAAACAAAAGAATTGGAATCCATGGTCTCTAAGGCCTCTCACAGCTCTGTATCTATGCCCCTGAGAAGTTTACATTATGTTGGGGAAATTCAAATGCACACAAGGCAGAAGTGAGGACAGAGTGCTCTCCAGACCTGAGGAACCATTTTCATTAAGGCATCTAGAAGGTAGATAGCCAGCAGACCCATCTGACTGGAGCAGAGAGTACTTAGAAGGGGAATAATTTGAAATGAGATTGGGAAGGTACATGGGAGTCAGTAAGCTTGTACCTCTATAATCTCTTTACTCACTTTAGTCCACTTTACACGCTATATTCCAATGAAACCAGACAAATCTCTGCCTCCCTAAGCACACATACACCTGCACTTTCATGCATACCTTTGCATGGGCTCTTTCACTCTGCCTGGAGTACTTGCTCTCTCTTTCTACATTTGCTTAAGTTTTATTTAAATTTAAAGCCCATGTTAAATTCTGAATTGTCCAAGAAGCACCCCCAGTTGTTTTTTATCAATCTTACCTCTTAGGACTAATATAACACTTTGTTTTGCAACTCTGCAGTGAACTTATCAAACAGTATTGTATATCATAACACTCTCTGTGTTGGAGTCTAATCTCCTTGCTGAGAACTTGTCTTATCTAAGATTTATCTTCCTTCCTTCCTTCTCCATCTTCCTCTTTTTCTTCCTCCTTTTCTTCCTATTCCCCATTCTCTCTACATGTTTCTCTCCACCCATACCCATTCCACCTTCTCTTATAAGAAAGGAAAATAGTTAAGGTCAACTGATGTGCCACATCCATTCCACATCCATAGCCCCCTACCTCTCCAATAAAAGAAGGAAGGTCTGTTTCCTCTCTATTCAGGGCCGCAATTGCTCCTATAACATCCAAACTGTATTCTCTCCAACATGCAGCACAGGCATTTAATAAATCTTTGTTGATTGATAGAATGACTGTTGCGATTCATTTCATGGCTAAGTAAGAAACTGACTCTTTTTAAAAATTTGTTCACATCATCTTCTTTCTCATAAAACCAGAACTGGCTTATGTTGTTCCCTTGACAGAAAACATTTGGAGTTAAGGGCTCTTCTCCAGTCTCTATGAAATTATCTCTGCTCACAAAGTCACTCAGCTCCCTTAGATACCGACCAAGTGGTATTTGATTCCTGGAAATATAATTATGGCACTCTGACTTATGGCCCTCTGCTGTCTTGGTGACAAGCCATATAAACTCTTCACAAGGGTTGAAAAGCAAATTGATCACAGTAGAGGCTCACTGGGGCCTCCAAAGGGTTTTTTCCTTTCCTCAATTTTTAATGAGGACCCATATTAGTCACCTTCCCCAATGGCTAGTTTGAAAGAAATGTGTTCATGCCAGTGCCAGGCTGCTGACCTTCGCTTTCCATAAGTCCTCAGCTGAGACTCTGACCCAAGCCCAAACATATTGTTGGATCAATCATGTTGATTCTTGGCTCTGATACTAATGTGCAGTTAATGAGTTGTACGATGTACACATTAACCTCAGCCCCAGCGGTGCTGATGCCAGGCACATAGCAAGACCATGGAAGAAAAGAAAAGAGGTGGGCGGAGGGGTTGGGTCAGGACAAGGCCCAGTGCGTTGGCATCCTAATAGAAGTGGGCAATTAGAACAACAATGTTCCAGTATCGCCAGTTCATGGCTTGTGGGAAGTAATAAGCAATCAAGGGAGGGGAAAGAAAAAAAAAACATGCTGTCTTATATCTTCCTTTAAAAAAAAGTCCCTCCACATCATAAAGGTGCTTTATGAACTGTTAAATAGGGAGGAAAGTTGGGATGTTTAAACAGTCAGGTAATGGCTTTTATTATCAAAGGGAAGCTGACTTCCAGGCCCTCTGTTGAGAACATTAGATTTAAGACCTTCAGGCACTGCCATATAGCAGTGACCACATCGACACTCGTGACATTTTCGAGGCAGTGCTGTGTTGTTTCTTTTCAACAGAAAGTAGGGATACAAGAAGGACACAAGAGTTTATCCTGCTCTGGCCTTGGATGCATTTTTTTTTCAGTTAGCTGTGTGCAAAAGTTCTGACCAACTTTTTTGAAGAGGCCGCACGGTATGAATGCCTTGGTGGCACACAGGGGTGCACATGGGAATTTTATAGGACAGGGATCCTGAGAGTTGTTACGTGGTACATAAAAACATAAGTAATTGGTTGGAGGGTCTTCAAGTTAGGGTCCAAGTATACCCAAATATAGTTCTGCCCTCCTAGCAAGATAGAGTGCAAAGAGAGCTGGATCTGAAATGGGAGGAACTGGCATCAAATGTGAGCTTGGGAAAGTCATTTAACTCACTGAATGTCAGTTCCTCACCTGTAAAATGGGGATAATATTTTCATTACCTTCCTTATAGAATTGCTGTTAGGTAAGAACTTTGTAAGTCCTAAGACATTCAGACATTCTAGTGTCGTAACTTTAGTATTATAATAGAAAGAACACGAGGCTGAGAATCAGAAAAATAAAAAAAATAAAAAGGGGGCCTCTAGTCACACTGTGTAAACTTGAGCAACTCCCTTGACCTCTCTTCATCTCATCTTTTGCATCTACAAGACTGAAAGTATTGGGCTAAATGTTCTCTGAGAAGCAACTGGTGCGGGCACCAACGTTGTGGCATATGGGGCAATGTTCTGGCTTTGGCGATTGGAGAGCCTGAGAGCAAATTCCTGGGCTGCTATAGATTACCTATGGGATCACGGGCAAGTCACTTGCCTTCTGTAGGCCTAGAAAATGAGGGTGTTGGACTAAGTGACCTAAATTCTGCGAATACCTATGAATAAGTATTATTCATTTTTGTTCCTGTTGTGGGTTTAGTTGTTTCAGTTGTGTTTGACTCTTTGTGACCCCACTTGTGGGTTTCTTGGCAAAGACGCTGGAGTGGTTTTCCATTTCCTCCTCCAGCTCATTTTATAGATGAAGAAACTGAGGCAAACAAGGTTAAGTGACTTGCCCAGGGTCACACAGCTAGTAAGCATCTGAGGTCACATTTGAACTCAGGCCTTCCTGATTCCAAACCCAATGCTCTATCCCCTGCACCACCTAGCTGTCCATGACAAGTATTAGTGCCAGCTACATACCAAATCATACAGTAGGTAAAGTTGGTCTTTGACAGCCTTCTTTTTCTGTTTTTCTCCTCTGGGTATATCTGGAGGGTACAGTGAGCAGAGCTGAGAGTCTGGGGTATGTCACCTGCTTTACGGTGGGATCTGGATGGCTGAAGCTGCCCCTGGGCAAATACTACCTGATTGTCTAATGAAAGTAGAGGTTTTGCTTCCTCCACTCCTACTTTTGATTCCTGGCCCTGGTCCACCACAAGGAACTATAATAGAGAGGGATAGACAAATCCAGGGCCTCCTTTGTCATCTTTGCCACTGCCATCAGCTCTAAACCAATAGGGAATTCCACCTGGGAGACACCACGGACAGAGGTCCCTTCCCACCAATATTCTAATTAGAACTCGGAGGATAATTACATCTACAAGCTTCTCCATACTTGATGCTCCCACTGTCAAGTGACTAGCAAGTTCCTACCTCTTGCTTCCCTAGTCCTTGTGATTTGTCATCCAGGGAAGTGAAAATAATATAGTAGAGTGAAAAAACCATGTCTCTGGATCCAGACAACAAGTTCAAATCTTACCTCTCACACTTCCCACATTTGGGACATTGGGCAGTCACTTAAACCCTCTGGGCCCATCTATGAAATGGAGAGGTTGGACCACGTGGCCCCTGAGGTGCCCTTCAGCTCTCCATCCATGCACTGTTAGCCCTATCCAGCTCAACCTTTTTTTTTTTTTTTTGTAACATGACATGACATTATCTTGGTGGGCTGTTCCACTCATATGCCTAAAATCCAGAAATTTCTACAGCTCTTCTTCAATAGCAAGGAGCTCAAAAAACCCTCAAGCCTGATGAGGCAGTTGCCTGTGATTCAACTATCCAGGCTGCCATTTTGTCTGGAGATAAATCTGAGAATGTTCAGGACTTACTGCTACTGAATGTCACTTCCCTTTCCCTTGGTATTGAAACTGCTTGTAGAGTTTTAACCTGATCAGCCACCTCCCTTCCCCAAGTAGACGCAAACCTGTCTACCTAAACAGACTTACTGCTCATTCAACCAGCCTAGTGTGCTTATTCCAGTTTATGAAGGCGAGAGAGCAATGACAAAAGATGACAACCTACTTGGCAAGTTTGAGCTCACAGGAATCCCTTCTGACCCCAGAGTATTCCTCAGATTGAGGCAACATTCGATATTGATGCAAATGACATCCTCAGTGTGTCTGCTGTGGCTAAGAGCTCAGACGAGGAGAACAAGATCACCATCACCAATGAAAAAGGTCATCTGAACAAAGATTTCTCAGGAGCTGAGACATAGAAGACTCAAGATGAGTAACAGAGAGACAAGATGTCTTCCAAGAATTCTCTTGAATCTTATGCTTATAACATGAAGGCCACAGTAGAGGATGAGAAATTAAGGCAAAATTGATAAAGACAAAGAGCCTTGACAAATGTAATGAAATAAGCCATTGGGTAGATAAGAACCAGACTTCTGAGAAGGAAGAATGCATCAGCAGGAAGAACTGGAGAAGTTCTGAGACCCCAGCTCTAAGCTATACTAGAGTGGAAGCATGCCAGGAGGGATGGCAGGTGGGTTCCCAGGGGCTGCAGCAGCTCCATCTGGAGGTGCTTCTCATGAAACTACCATTGGAGAAATTAACAAAAAACACTAGAAGAAAGACATTCTACACAGTTTTCCAAAAGCTGAAGGGCTGAAATTTGTAGCCAAGACAGTGGAAGTTTAAAAGCAACATTTAAGTTACCATGCAAATCTGGGCATTCTAAACACTTAAATGTGTGCAAAAGGGGAAAAGTAAACATTATACCCTATCCATACTGAAAACAAGTGAAAATGTAGTTCTTGTTCTAAATAGAATCTATTTAAAATTGGCACTCAAAAAATTGATGTGCGTGTCCTAAATCTCAAGAGAACTGAAGCTTGTTGAGGACAAGGAGTGACACTTTTTTAAAGTCCCAGTGCCTTGCATATAGTAGATGCTTTTAAAATGTAGGTTGCTATGCATATAGGTTATAAAACTTTCATTTTTCTTTTAGCAGGATGGAGAAAAAATAAATACTTCTTCAATGAAAAATAAGTTAAATGAAAGATAATAAATAAGCAAACAAAAATAAATATGGGTTATAGCCATTGTATTCCACTCTCTCTCCTGGAACCATGGTCCTGCCTACACCAGAAGAAAGAACTTTCCACGCCGTTTTCCAAAAATTGAAGGTGAAAATAATTATTTAATATTACTTTTACTGAGACTACATTTTCAAAGAGCGTGCCTTAAGTCAGTAGCAGCAACTTAACCTAAAGGAATTAAACTCTAATATTGTGTCTTCAGTGGCAAACAAGTGAGAGGGCTATTTTAGGGGCAAGAGAATATATTCGATGGCATATGCTATGCAAGCAACTGCCCACTCTACCTATGCACAAGGCTAACTGAGAAATATTAAGTAATTTTTAATAGTTACTAGGGAGCTAGACAGCCAGTTAATTCCCCAAACCAGTCTTAATCAACACTTCTCAAACTTTTTTGGCCTCTGGACCCCATGTACACTCTTTATACTCTAAAAATCACTGAGGACCCCAAAGAGCTTTTGTTTATTTGAGTTATATCTATTAATATTTACTGTATTAGAAATTAAACCGATAAAATTTTAAACTCTTTACTTATTAATTCATTTAAAATAAAAATAATAAACCTACTACATATTAACAAAAATAATGAAAAATTACTATATTTTCCAAAATAAAAAAAATTAGTAAGAAAAATAGCATTATTTTACATATTTTTCACATATCTAATATCTGCCTAAATAGAAGACATCTGTATTCTCATATCTTCTACATTCAATCTGTTGTGATGAGTTGTTTGGGTTGAAGTATATGAAGAAATCCAGCCTCCTCCAGATATGTGGTTGATAAAGAGAAGAGTATTTTAATAACATTTTCAAATGGTTATAGATATTCTTCTTTGATACAAGTAGTAGTTTCAAAAGCTTAGTTGCAATGTAGAATCCGACACCCTACTCAGGAACTTTTTATACTCTGTTACATTAAAATCCATTGTTGTATCGTTTGCGTTGAATAGATCTTTCGCCCATGCATGATTTTGTAAAATCATGACCTAATCATTTGGAAAATACTGTTTTTGCTTATCTTCTAAATGCGGCACATTTCACTATACAATATCCCAAAAAAAAATTACATTTGTTAATATCACTACTGATCTCATCAAAAAAGTCTTTAAGTGTTTGGAAGCTGTCAGGCTCAGGGTAACAGATACAAGTGTTCCAAAATTCTGTTTTTCACTTAAAAGTTTGAATTTGATCATTAGCAACAAATACTGTCAGTTGTTTTTTCTTGAAGTGACAGGCTCAGTTCATTCGTTTTCCAGAAAATGTCTGCCCAAATATCCAAGATTGAATGAATAACCATAGTCTGTTCATCAATCGGTCAATAGTTATGAAGCACCTACTCTGTGCCAGGCACTATGCTAAGTCATTCTTTCAAATAAAAATGTGTTCCTTGGGGAGGGTGGGGGGAGGAGCGGCTACTTCAGCTTGCAAGTCAAATAATCATACAAGTGCTTTTCCTTCAGATAAAACATCACATTTTGGTATGCAGAAGAAAGGCTCTCTGTGTCCTTTCCATGTTGTCAAGCAGAATATTAAAAGGATGTGTACTCAAGAGTCATGATTTAATGAAATTAATCATTTTTATTGCTTTGTCAAGGACATTCTTAAGTAAAACTGGCCTTTTCATTTTTTACTTTGAGTGTGTGGTGGTGAAGAATACAATGACTGCCTTGATTGTGCTAAGACGCCAGCAGTTTTACCCACTGCTGCTTTTGCTTCATTAGTGCAAATGTCAACCCAGTTGTTCAAGGATAAACCACAAGATTCTAGAAAAGTTATTCAGCAATCGGAATATTTCAGCACCACTTGTGTTTGTTGCCAAGCATTCCCATGAAAGGAGACCATCGATGATTAGTTGGTGCTGATCCTAGATGAATAGAAGCAAGGCAAAAAGTCCAGCTCTATCTGGAGATTCATCCATTTGGAAGGCAAAAATACAATACTGCAGAGAGAGGTTAATCCAGTCTTCACTTTTGCAGACAAATCTTTACTTCACAGGTCATCATTATAGCCTCTGGAAAATTCTACTTTACACTCAAATGGGAATGAGAGTGAAAAACAATGTTGTAATGTTATTATGAAAATAGTTTTGACTCGTTGAAAGTGTCTCAGGGACTCCCATGGACCAGCCTTTGAGAACTGCTGGTCTAGATCATCCCCTACCTCCAGACAGGGGCATAGTCGATCATAAAAATGAACCATGTAAATATAAAGACCTACAGTGAGTGATTTTATGTATCTTTACACATCATGCCAATGACCAGTTGTATGCTGATTGAATGAAAGTTCTTGTTCTTTTTTTCTTTGAGGAAGCATGGCACAATGGAAAGAGCCCTAGCTTTGGAGTCAGGAGACCTGGGTTTGAATCCTATCTTAGTCACCTAACCTCACAAAACCCCCATTTTTTTAATCTCTAGAATGGAGATAAAAATACCTACACTCTTTAAATCTCAGGGTTGCTGGGAAGAAAGACTTTGCTAACTTTCAGGTGCTATATGAGTATGAATTACCATCATGTTTGTGAAAATTCATGCCGTCAATGATCTTGCTTTCTCTAATTTAATTTCATTCTTAAACCACCTCTATAGTCTCCTTTTCTATGAAGGACAATGGAAAATAATCCCCAACAATTAAGATGCTAAACCACTGAGTAGTGGATAAGGCAAAGGATGCTTTTTCATTCATTTATTATCTAGGTTCTGCTTCCTATGGAATCTTGGGCAGGTTGCTCGTCTCTCTGAGTCTGTTTCACCTTAGAAAAATAGCCTGGCATGGGAGACGGAGCACACATGGAGTGAAGAAGACTTGGGTTCAAATGCCATTAAAAACATGTAATGGCTCTTCTACCACGGAGAAGTCATTATCCTTTCTAAATTTCCATTCCTTACTTGTTAAAATGGGAATAACAGTATTTGCACTGCCCTACATTACAGGGTTGCTTTGAGATTTACATAAAATAATGTATGAGATAATGTGCTTTGTAAATATATATATATATGTAATACTATATATGTCTACATGTAGAGTATATGTTACGTGTACATTATATTATATGCATACATGTGTATACATACATATGTGTATACTTATACATATGTGTTTGTGCATATATACATGTATTTATTATCTAAAACCAGGAGGTGAGACAAGATCAGGAGTTCTTAAGCTTCTCTGTGTTCTGGGTCCCATTAGCATTCTGGTGAAGCCTATAGCCCCTTACTCAGAAGAATGATTTCAAATATCTCAAAATGCATAGGATTACAAAGGAAACTAATAATATAGAAATATTATTATAAAAAAATTTTAAGTTCACAGAACTCAGGTAAAGAATCTGTTGGACTAGGTGCCCCACTAGACTCTAAGGCTCCTTCTCATTCTAAACCGTATAATCCTATGAGATTCTTCCATTAACTCACTTTTACCAGAGCTAATAACCACCAGCCAAATTGATTGGTTTTTATTTGGTTCCATTTTCCTCCTTGGCAGCCCTAAATTCATAGAATCTTAGAGTTGGTAGGGACCCCAGAGGTCATTCAGACCCAGAGCCTGCTGAACGCAGAAAGGTGAAGGTGTTAATAAGGAACAGAATTGCCAGGTCTAATGGAAAAGGAGAACAAATAAAAAGTCAGGTTAATCTACAAACTAAATTTGCAAGTATTGACTGTACCTGCCCTAAAAAAAGGCCCTAATTCCAAGCTCGGTTGGGTATTGAGTAATAAACATTGATTTTAGCTCAACATGGGTTCATTTCTGTACTAAGTAAGTTAGTATTTATTTGCTGCCTCTACGTGCCCAGCCGGCACTTTTAGGCCCTGTGGTATAAGATATGATCCTTAGTATGCTTCTAATCTAGTTAGAGAAGCTAGTCATATACACGGGAGACAACTCGAGAATAATCCAAGTCTAAAAACAATTATTATTAACAGTAATGATAGCATTTGTATGGCACTTTAAGGTTTCCAAAGCACTTAACAAATGTTATTTTATTCTCACAACAGCATTGAAAGGAATTACTATCTATTTCACACCTGAGAAAACCAAGGCAAACAGAGACAAAAGTGACTTCTCAGGATCAAACAGCTACTAAGTATCGGAGGCAGGATTTGAACCCAAGTCTTCCTGTCTTTATGCCCAGCGATCTTCCCACTTGTGGCACCTGACAGAATAAAGCACAGACAATTAAATGCAGAGAAGGCAAAGATCGGGGAGGGAAGGGTGGAAGCTGAGTCATCTCAGATGACTTAATGGAAGAACTGAGATTTGGACTGGACCTTAAAGAATGAGAAAGTTTTAGAGGGAGAATGAGATCAGTTAAGATCCACTCACTTATTCTATAGAATTGTACATCTTCATTGGGGGTGGCAGGTCTCGGCTCCGGGCCTTCTGCGGGACCTGTTTATCATGTCACTGTTTCCTACAGTACCCTGTGGCCCTTAGGCAGAACACTAAATCATTTCTACTGCAATAGTCCCATGGGCCTTGGATGTTGGGTAAAGAGCAGAAATGCCTCTCTTCTTTTCTCTCTCCCAGACGGCAAAGGAAACAAGAGATCTGGAATGAAACTGGAGTGAGACTAGGCTTTTGCATTGATTTTGCAATTTTTATTTGTTTTTAGCCTAGTTTCTAGCCCAGCTCGGCCGCTGACTGTGTGCTTGAGTAAGTCAGCTCGCTTTTGAGAGCTAAAGTTGTCTCCTCAGTAAAATGAGGGAATTGGACTAAATAATCACGTAATTTCAGGTTTGGAAGAAACAAATATGCTAGGTGCCATGCCAAACACTTCACAAATATTATCTCATTTGATCCTCACAACAACCATTATTTAATCGGGGAAACTCAGGCAGATAGCAGTGACTTACCCAGGGTCACACAGCTAGTAAGTGTCTGAGGCTAGATTTGAACTCTGGTCTTCCCGATTCTAGACCCAGTGCTCTATCCACTTCAACGCCTAGCTGTGTAGGGACCTAGCCCAACCCATAATTTGAAAAAAGATCTCCTCTACAACTGACAGACAAGTGGTCATGCTGCTTTTGATTAAAAAATGCAAGTGAAGGGGACTCACTATTCTCAGAGGGTTAGCTGTAGCTCGGAGGGGCCACACCTTTTGTGTTATAGTCCCCTCTGGCAGTCTGGGGAAGCCCAGGAACGCTTACTCAAAAAATTGTTTTTAAGTGCATAAAATAAAATACATAAGATTACAAAGACCATCATATAGAAGTACATTTATCAAAATAGTCTTTAAAAAAAAGTCTTCCAGTCACACATTAAAGCCCCCTGCTCTTATTGTTAGACTGTTTTTCCTTGATCAAACCTAAACTTGCTTCTTTCTAACTCCAACCTGCTTTTCATCCTGTCCTCTTAGACCAAACTGAATGAGTTTAGTGAGTTCAAGTGAAAAAGCATCAAGTGAATATTAGGTGCCAGAACTGTGCTGCCTGCTCAGGTTACAAAAATAAGACTGAAATAGGTCCTGTCCTCAAGAAGCTGACAGTCTGCTTTCAAGAAAACAACGTATAAACAGAAAAGCATTTATACCTTTTTTTTTAAAATCTAGCTTTGTGATTTCATTATTTTAAAGCCCTCCGTGTAAGAATATGCCCTCTTCCAGGGCAGATGAGCAAATATTCTGCAACTTATTCTTAGAGAGTTGCCTAGGGTAGGTGACTTGCCCAGGGTCACCCACTATGTATTAGAATTAGCACTTGAACCCAGGGCTTTCTAAATTTCTCTATCCACCATGTTTCTCTGACTCTTATGCAAAATATATACTGGGCAAACACAACATAATGGGATGAGGGAGAGTAAGCCAACTGGAGGGAGATCAGGGAAGGCTAATTGTAGGCAGTGGCACCTGGAACTGTGTTTAGTAGGAAGCTAAGGATTCTAGGGGAAGCTAGGTGGCACCATAGTGCACAGAGAGCCAAGCCTGGGGTCAGGAAAACTCATATTCATGAGTTCAGATCCAGCCTCAGGCCGTAAGTAGCTGTGTGACCCTGGGCAAGTCACTTAACCCTGTTTGCCTCAGTTTCCTCATCTGTAAAATGAGCTGGAGAAAGAAACGGCAAACCACTCCAGTATCTTTGCCAAGAAAACCCCAAATGGGGTCACAAAGAGTCTGACAGGACCAAACAACAACCCGGGAAATAAAAGGACAAAAATAAAATGTCTCCTGCCCTCTGGGAGCTTAAATTCCATTTGGGGAGATAAGAATTACATATGTAAAAATATACAGTGTAATTGGAGAGGCAAGATGTTAGAAACTGAGAGTGCTGGAGTTGTTCAGAGAAGCCTCGGAAATTACTTACGGTGGTTAGGACTTTCTATGATGTATCATGAAGTGCTTCACAGACCACCTTCCATTCTCTCTCAGCCATTTGAAATCTACCGTGTCGACAAAGATCAAATCATAGGCATGTTTTCTCCAGCCCCCTCCAAAGCCTCTGAGGCATTGAGTGGGCTTGCCAACCAGCTGCCTGCTTTCTTCAGTCTGATTTCTGCAGGAGGAGAGATGATGATTTGTCACTTGCTAGATGACCATTCTTACATTTTATTAAATTACAAAGCTTAGAGAGCAGAGGGATCTGTGCACACAGTTGCTTGGTCAGAAGATTCAATTACAAATTTCACCCCGCTAGCATGTGGAATGCAATCTTATCCCTTGGACAAAGTCTGTCTCCAGACATTTTGGTATGTCAGACCTGGCCTCTTGACCTGATCGCTCACTGACTTGTCCTTATTTCTTTGTCATTCAAAGTCATATCAAAATAAGTGACTATCTTAATCTCATTGCAGATTTGGCATCAGGGAAGCTGGGTTCAAATCCTGGCTTAGTTACTTCATCTGTATGTGATTTTTTAAAGCTGACCCTCAGTTTCTCCATCTGTAAAATGAGGGGATTAGATTGATGACTTCAAAGGTCCTTCCTAGTCTAAATCTGTAATCTTACGATCTTTTCTTGTACAATACTGATGAACTTCTGCAGCCAACCAAATTTTGCCATGATTTTCCACGACTG
Organism: Phalanger gymnotis; assembly: GCA_028646595.1. Lineage (NCBI taxonomy): Eukaryota > Metazoa > Chordata > Mammalia > Diprotodontia > Phalangeridae > Phalanger > Phalanger gymnotis. The sequence goes on from CM053622.1 coordinate 105,038,755, forward strand.
ACAGCATCAAAGGCCTTGGTCAAATCAACAAACATGGTGTGCAAACCTCCGTGTTGCTCCTGGAATTTCTCCTGGAGTTGCAGGACAACAAATACCATATTGACCATTCCTCGGCTCTTTTTGAAGCCACACTGGCTCTTGGGTAGATGACCATCTACCCAGGTGAAGGACCAGGCTATTAAGGAGGAATCTGGCAAGAATCTTGCCAGCAATGACTAAGAGAGAGACCCCCACCTGTGATTACCACAGGACAATATATTTCTTTTACCTTTGTAGAGATGGACAGTAGAGGCATCCTTGAATTCCAGGGGGATAATCTCCTCTTGCCATATAACCTGGAAGATTTCAATCAGCTTCTGTATCAGCAGTGAACCTTCTTGCCTTGTAATTCTGAGCTGAAATAGACTCAGCACCAGGCGCTTGGCCACACAAAAGGAGCCTAATGGCATTCAAAACCTCTTCTTCAACTGGAACTTTGGCTAGGGAGGGATTGACTCCAACCTGAGGTATTTCAGAGAGAGTTTTCAGGGAATAAAATGCTGCTCTAATGTATTCTGCACCAAGGAAACCTGCAGCCACTAGATTATGTCATTGAGCAAATCACATCCCCTCTCAAATCCAAATGTCCACAGGAAAATGCTGCTTTATGTTCCACCCTCTGTAACAACTTTCATGCCAGACCTTTCCTCCTACTCTAATGTTGTACCTATGTTCTATTCATCTGGGAGTTTTGCGTCTGCCATTTCAAATCTCTCATAATGATTTTCAGAAAGTTCTTATTTTTTAAAATCTCAGTTTTAATAATTCATCATTACTATCATCAGCAAATGTATATTACTGTATTTCCCCATGTATAAGATGCGCCTTAATTTTGGGGCCCTGAAATTGGAAAAAAAGCGTATTACATAAAGTTATTGAACTCAAGTTTTATTCATCTGCTTATAGCTTTCAGGCATCCTTTGGGCAAGTCTGGTGCATGTACACATGCTTAGTCCATTCCATTTCATGAACCTGAGGCACCGATTGTGTCCTCCTTTGAAATCAGTAACTTCTTTTTCATCAGCAATTCTTTTTGCCTCATGCTAAAGCATCTTTGTGGACACAGGAATTCTAAATTGCCCTTTGCGCTTCAGTCCATATCTTCTATTCCCTCTCTAAATGAGGCCATTTTGCTGACTTGCCTCTCATGGCCTTCTTCTGCCATGGGGTTTTCAGCAGGGTTTCTTCTTCCCATAGCCAGTCTCAGTTTGTTTTCTCAGTTGGAGGACCACCAAACTTACATCCAGCAACATGATTTCCATTCGCTTTTGCAAACTGGATCACTTTGGGGGAGGGTGGCGCAGGGCAGTTGGGGTTAAGTGACTTGCCCAAGGTCACATAGCTAGTACATGTGTCAAGTGTCTGAGGTCACATTTGAACCCAAGTCCTCCTGACTCCAGGGCCAGTGCTCTCACTGCGCCACCTCGCTGCCCCAAACTGAATCACTTTTAACCTGAATTCGGCGCTGTATGAAAATCTTTTCTGAGCCATTTCTGGGCATAACATGGCAAAACATAACCTAATATACCGGTAACAAATGCAAAACGATAAGCGCAAAAAAGTGGGAAATGCAAGTAAAAAAATCTACAAGCACTGTATGAGACACACCCAGTTTTTAGACCCTAAATTTTTCAAAAAAAAAAGTGCGCCTTATACATGGGGAAATACAGTAAATGCCTACTAACTATAGGAAACTAACATTAGACATAGTAAATCTAGAGATGTTGAAGATAAAGTTCCCGTTCTTATAGGACTATTTGAGCTCCTCAGCACCCAACATAATAAGAGTGCTTAACAAATACTAGCTAATATTTAATAAGTGATTGACTTTTATGTGTGGTCAGAGGAAACTGAGGCAAACAGGATTAAGTGATTGCAGAGGGTCACACAACTAGTAAAAGCTTGTGATCAGATTTGAACTCAAGAAGATCGGTCTTCCTGACTCTAGGCATGGCATTGCACCACCCAGCTGCCCTATATGTAGTCTAGGAGTGAAATTTTCACAAAACTACTCACAGGCATCAGTAAATGAACTTTAGAGTACCATAAGTCTTTGTACATTCAACATCTCTAAGAAGAGATCATTGGTATTTATTTTTTTGAACTCTACCTGTGATTTCTTTGGTACAATGAACTTCCTATGAAGAAATTCCCTCTATTAATGAAGATAGGCACCCACTCTGCAACTTAATTTTAGAGCATTGGTTGGGACACTGAGGGAGGAAGTGATTTGTCAGAATCACACAGCCAGTAGGTGGCAGGGATAGAACTTGAGCCCAGGTCTTTCTCATTCCAAGAGTAACATTACCCACTTTGCTGTGGTGCCTCTAGTTGTGTTTGCCCTTTGTTCTCAGAACAGACCATGACATCAGGGAAATGATAACTTCACTTGCAGTTGACTTGGATTTGAGTGAGGGAGGGCTGTGCAAAGTCACTAGCCTCGCTTTCTCCTCCAGAGCCATCTGGGTCCAGTGGTACCTCTAGATCATGGGGAAGAAAGGTGTTGAGGAAGGTTATAAAGTAGCTGGTATTTTACTACTTTCAGTGGTATTTTGTCACAGAAGTCAGTTTCCTCTTATTGATGGTAAGCAAATGCAAAAAAAATTTGGAAATTGTGAGTTAATACAAATAACAACTCTGTATGTGTCCGTGTGTGTATCCATCTGCCATCAGAAATATTATTTTCTTTTGATGGATCCACCACCTTCAGGGGTCAGCCTTCAATTTTACCTCCACTCCTCGGAATCCTTCAGGTCTCAGCTAATTTTAGCACAATGCTGAGCTGAGTGTGCAAACAGGACAGATGGCACAATCCCTGCCCTCAAGTTGCTTAGAACTAAGTGTGATAAAAGACAGAGGATATAAGGGAGATCCCATGAAAACCGGAGGAGGAAGAAATGACTTCTTGATGTCTGTTTTAAGGAATAGCAGCAGAGAGTCCTTCAGAGTGCCTAAAGGAACCTCCCTGTGGAAGAGGCCATAGAAATAAATTAACTTGTGGTCACCACTTTTCAAAATCTAGATAACCACATTACTTGCAGAAGGCTTGTAATGCCAAGTCCAGGGATGATGATGATGATGATGATGATGATGATGGTGGTGGTGATAACTAACATTTATCTATGTGCCAGGCACTGTGCTAAATAAAATAAATTAAAATAAATATAAACATTAAATAAATAAATAAAAATAAAATGCTTTATAGTTATTATCTCATTTGATCTTCACAACAATGCTAAGAGGTGGGTGCTTTTATTATCCCCATTTTACAGATGAGGAACCTGAGGCAAACAGAAGTTAAGTGACTTGCCCAGGGTCACACAGCTAGGAACTGTCTAAGGCAGGATTTCCTGATTCCAGGCCCAGTACTCTCTTGCTGCACCATCTAGCTGCAGATCACACCCCATGGCAAACAAAAGCAAAGAAGATATCCTTCCATGCATATTTTGTGCATAGATTAAAATAAAGCTTTGCTTTAATTAACTGACTGTGCAGCTAACCAGTTCTGACTTCCAGCCCCTAAGGTGATAGCAGATAAGATTTTGTCAGGGACTTCCAGAAAGTTGAAATGTTGGGCAATGAGGAGCCCTGGCCCTGGTACATGAGTGGAGGGAAAGTCTTGGTGCGGTATTGACCGTCTCCTAATTCCCATAAAAAAATTTATTGTGTTGGGCTACGCTACACAAGCATGGTTATTACCACTATACTATTTTTACAAGTAAAATTTATCTTTGTCATGGGGCTAAGCTGACTAATATAAGAATAAAGGAATGAATGATTGAATAAATGAGCATTTATTAAATGCTTGCTGTATGCAAGGGCATACAGTAGCAATCATTTACATCATGCTTTAAAGTTTTCAGAGCACTTTACACATGTTATCTGAGCCTCCCAATAACCCTAGGAGGCATATACTACAGATATTATTGCCCACATTTTATAGATGAAGTATCAGGCTCAAAGAGGTTGTAACTTGTCTAAAACCTCAAAACTAGGAAGTATTCAGGTTCCAGACTCCAAGACCAGTACTATGTCCACGATGCCATGCTGCCTTTCAAATCTTGAACCAGGTTCAAAAGAAGCCCAGTATCACTGATGTGATCTTGGCCAACTCAAGCTCTCTAAGGCTAAATTTCTTCATCTGAAAAAAGCGAAGTTAGATTTGATGGTATTGAAGGTCCTTCCATTTCTAGATCTCTGATCCTATAATAAAGCACCTCTTTTCTTACTGAAAGAGGGAAGGGAATGAGAATTTATAGTGCGCCTATATGTCAGGTGGGGCAGCTAGGTGGCCCAGTGAGTGGAGCACTGGGCTTCGAATCAGGAAGATTCATCTTTGTGAGTTCAAATTCAGCCTCAGACATTTACTAGCTGTGTGATCTTGGGCAAGTCACTTGAACCTGGGCTATTTAATTTGCATCAGTACTGTAGCCCTTTTGGGATCCTGACTCATCTGATGTGTTAGCTATCCCTCCCAGCTTTGTGATAACTGTAAATTTCATGTATACGCCATCTACGCTTTTATCCAGTGTTCATGATAAACAGGAACAAGTGTAGTACCTAGGGCACCCTCTGGAGACCTGTCAACTTGGCGCGAACCATTAAAGACACTCTGTGAATCTGGCCATTCAGCCAGTTCTGAGCCCATCTACTTTTGTTATCGTTTAGCATGCCTTTTCTCATCTTCTACACAAGAATAGTATGAAATACTTTATCGAAAACTTTGCCAAAATCTAGGTCAACTGCAATGACATTGTCCTCATCTTCCAGTTTACTAACCTTGTAAAAAAAAAAAAAAGAAATCAGTTTAGTTTGGCATGACATGTTCGTAATGAAGCCAGGCTGCCCTTTCCATATGCTCACCAAAAATCTCTTTAAGAAGAAATTATTGTAAGAGCAGCTAGGTGACACAGTAGATTGAGTACCTGCCCTGGAGTCAGGAGGACCTGAGTTCAAATATAGCCTGAGAGAGAGAGAAAAGAAAGGAAAGAAGGGGAGGAAGGAAGGAAGAAAGGAAGGAAGGAAGGAAGGAAGGAAGGAAGGAAGGAAGGAAGGAAGGAAGGAAGGAAGGAAGGAAGGAAGGAAGGGAGAGACGGAGGGAGGGAGGAAGGAAGGAAGGGAGGGAGGGAGGGAGGGAGGAAGGAAGGAAGGAAGGAAGGAAGGAAGGAAGGAAGGAAGGAAGGAAGGAAGGAAGGAAGGAAGGAAGGAAGGAAGGAAGGAAAGAAGGGAGGGAGGGAGGGAGGAAGAAAGAGAGAGAAAGAAAGAAATTAATTTTCTCAGGGTTTGAAATCAACCTCACTGGTCTATATACCTTACACACTCAGTTCTCTCCCCCCCCCTTTTTGATTTGATCTGTAATCTTGTGCCCTAAAGTGATGAGACTAGACAATCAAGTTTAGAGGTAGATTATTGGGGTACACTCACTCCACTGAACTTATTAATAGAGGATTTGTACAGTTAATTCAGCCCAGAATTTCAGATTGAATTTGGAGCCTCAGACCCATCTATATTTCTTCAAGAGTCCTCCTGTACATGTACCCTTGCTTTCTGATTAAGGGAGTAGGGCAGGCCTCCTGGCCTTAAGTAGGAAAGTTCTGTCAAGCAGATATTGGGCCTCCATCAGGTGTCTGCAGGTCCTTAATAACACTTGAGGGTTCCAGTACTGGCTTGTAGAAGGAGAGGGGTGGCAGATAATGTGGCCTTTTCTTTTTCCTCCTATTTCTTTATTATACCAGAAGGATCACTTGACTTGGAGTCAAAAGAGACCTGGCATCCCAAACCGTGCCAAATATGTGGACCTCGAGCAAGTCACTTAATCTCTGTTTCCTCATTTACAAAGCGATGGCAATAATAGTACTTGCCTTGAAGGGTTATTGTGAGAATCAGCTGACTTTGAAAACCTAAAAACAGCTAGATAGTACAGTGGGTAGCATGCTGGACCTGGAGTCAGGAAATCCTGAGTTCAAATCCAACCACAGACACTTCCTAGCTATGTGACCTTGGGCAAGTCACTTAACCTCTGCCTAATTTCTTCATCTACAAAATGAAAATAATAATAGCACCTACCTTCCAAAGTTATTTTGAAGATAAAAACAAGATAAAATTTGTAAAGTTCTCTGCAAACCTTAAGCCACTATGTCAATGCTAGCTATCAGTAAAGAAGTTTGCATGCTTTAAAGCCTTATGTAATATAAGATATTATTGTTATTCATCTTTATCACAATCTTTGTTTTCTACTGGTCATCCCTTGCCCTACATAGACTTCTCCTTCCTCATACACATGCTTCCATCCCTTTCTACCTCCATGACTCATTTCATTTCTTTCCCAAATTCCTACCAATGAAATCATAAGCTTGAACCAAAAAAAATTTTTTAAATCATCCTTTTTACCAGCTCTCTCACTGACTGTGAGGTAGGCAAGGCACCTAACTTTTCTGAGATTTAAAATGAGAGGACCAGACACTTTAAAACTCTATGTTCAGTCCCCTTGGGACTTTCTGTCCCAAGTGAGGTGATCACCTTAACATCTCCTGAGAACAATTTGCTCTTTGTTTCTCTGTGCTTTTGCCCATTCCTTCCCTCTCACCTGAAGTGCTCTCTTCCTCTCTCTGCTTGGAAAGCAGTGGAAAGAAATTACAGTTTAAGCAGAGTTTTAAAGCTAGAAGGGACCTTGGAGATTATTTATTTTTTAGCTGAGGAAAGTAGAGCTCAGAGAGGTCATGTCTACCCCAACTCACATAGGAGTCATATAATGATGTTGGCGATAATCGCTTACATTCATAATACTACTTTAATGTTCGGCAAATACATTACGTACATTATTTCACTTTATCCTCTCCACCGCCTCAGTGCAAACTTCATTAGCCCCATTTTTCAGATGAAGAAGTCTGAGGCTCAGCAAGGTTACAAAGTTGGTCCAGTGTCACACAGTGAGTAAAGGGAAGAGGTGAAGTTCAAAACCAAGTCTTCAGATGCCAATTCCAAGGCCCTTTCTCCACTGCTGTAAGTTTGGAGTTGGTCTTAGAAGGAATAATTCAACCTCCCCTTCCCCACCACCTCATTTAATGGTGAGGAAACTAATGCGCATGAAGTGAGTGACATACCCAAAGTCATGCAAGGAATAAGTGGATTGTTGCCCACTAAATAGGCAGCTGGGTGGTGCTACAGTGCATGGAGTGCTGGTCTAGAGTTGGGAAGACTCTTCTTCCTGAGTTAAAATCTGGCCTTACTAGCTGTGTAAGTGACCTTGGACAAGTCACTTAACTGAGTTTGCCTCAGTTTCCACATCTGTAAAATGAGCTGGAGAAGGAAATGACAAACCATTCTAGTATCTTTGCCAAGAAAACCCCAAATGGGGTCACAAAGAGTTGAACATAACTGAAAATGACTCAACAACAACAAAAAAGAGGTTAATTATTCCTTTTAGCTCCTCTGCCTCAGTTATAAATAGTTCTACTATGAACGTCTTTGAATGATTTGCAGAGTGCCCTCTTTTCCATACATCCTCCCATCTGAACCCCACGGTAAGACTGTGAGGTGGGTACTGCTTACAATCCCCTCTTTACAGGTGAGGAAAATGAGTTTTAAGGAGGTTAACTGACTTGCCCATGGTCTCCCAGCCTGTAAATATCGGGTCTTTTTATTTTTGCTTTTTCATTCTGATAACGCTCCTATGATAGATTCCCGGTAATGGTATTGTTGAACCAAAGGGTATACTTATTTTTCTAACTCTTCTGTAACCACTTTTCTTTTTCTCTGAATCTCTCAGCAATTAGATATTCATATTGATCTAGATTATTTTGTATCAGATGACTGCAAGCCCCCGGTGGGCAAGAAATAGAGTTGTTATTAGCTTGTGTCAATGAATCAAATAGTTTAAAGACTGTAGAGCCAAAAGGGCTCTAATTCACCTAATCCAGTGGTCTCAAACACAAATAGAAACAGATCCCTGTGGATCTCATATTAACTGAGAAAACCACAAATTCACATGATCTAGATTGTATTTTATTTTTTATATTCATAGCTAGCATTTATGTAGGACCTACTATGTGCTACGCACCGTGCTTAGCACTTTATAAATACTATTTCATTTAATCCTCATGACAACCCTGAGAGGTAGGCACTGTTATTATCCCCTTTTTAATATTTGAGGAAGCTAAAGCAGACAAAGGTTAAGTGACTTGCCCAGGGTCGTATGGCTAGTGTCAGGGGCTGGATTTGAACTCAGGTCTTCCTGACTCTAGACTCTGCACTTATTCCACTGTACCACCCAGCTGTCTCTATTGTTTATTTTGTTAAACATTTCCTGTTTACATTTTAATCTGGTTCCCACTACTGGGGAGTTTTGCAGGGCATAAAAGGCTGACCTGTGGAAAGTTTGGCACCACTATCTTATCTTCTCACTTTAGGTGATATCTAAAGTCATAGACTAGTTAGTAGCAGAGTTCAGATTCAAACCTGAGTCCAAATCCATCCCTCTCCAGTAGGGCTCTGCATTCTGAAAGCATACCTCTAGCCCTGTGAACCAATCAGTGCTATGCTTTCAAGGGAATGAGGGAAATTAAGAGGATGGCTAGGCAGGGTGTTGGGGATGGGACTAGGGGTAGGGATGGGGAATATTTTACTGGGCAAAGTAGACTGCAGCGGAAAAAGACATGAAATCAGGAGAAGTGGACTGGAGTCTACTAAGAGTTAGTTTGACTGGAGTGAAAAGGGCAGGTGCTGGAATAAGTGGGAATGAAACATTTATGGGCTAATAAAGTCAGACAGTTGTTGTGACCAGCTGTACTATATCTGCAACACATACCATTGTCACGGATAATGTGTTTTCTGTCCAAAAATTTCACTTGCAGCCTGAACATGGTGGAGTATGAAGTACAAAGCCAGGGTTATTCTTAGTCACTCATTCCTAGGAGAGTGTAAGGAGTGAACGAGGTTGCCAGGCATCTCCAGGGATTGTATTTAGGGGGCTGCTTTTGACTTTGATCTTCATGCCTTGAGATGGGGCTGAGAAAAATGAATCAAACCAGATAGAAGGTCATCTGCTCCATGAGGGTCAGCAGGCAAAACTGCACTGGGCCAGATGTATGAGGGGGGAGCACTGGAAAAGCCTTAGAAGACAAGATGAACAAGGTACTGATTGTGTCCTTTTGAAGCTTGAGGGTCCTGACTTTTAGAAATTTAAGATCAGCTCTGTATAGATCTCTTTAATAAAGGAAAACTTGAACATGGGGTGCTGGAATAACTTGCAATAATACTGGAATCCATACATGGGCATTCTCAGCTTAAAGCCATAGAAACATTTCCCAAGGGAGATCAGGGAAGGTCAGGACCTTCTAGACATGTCTTTTCCAGTAACCAGATGGTTGAGCTGATTTTGTCATTTGCTAAGTGTGGAACAAATGCAGTACTTTACTGCTATGCTTGCACGCTGCTAACCCTAACATATAAGCCTAAAAACCCAGGTCTCTGTCAGCCTGATAAGGATTGTTTAAGCTCAGATTCAGTGTTCTCTCTGAAAACTCTTTTAGAATCCTTGGCTTCCTTCAGGATTCAGCTCAAGACCCACCTTTTGCAGCAGGATTTCTCTCTCTTAAGTGGGTCTGCCTGCCTCAAGTCTCCCCCTACTCCAATCCATCCTCCATTCAGCCACCAAAGTGATTTTCCTAAAGCTCAGGTCTGATCATGACACTTTCCTATTCAATAAACCCCAGTGGCTCCCTAACACCTCCAGAAACAAATACAGAATGCTCTGTTTGGAATTCAAAGCTCTTCATAACCTAGCCCCCTCCTACCATTCCAGGTTTCTTACACATTACTCCCTGACGTGTGTTCTTCAATCTAGTAACACTGGTCTTCTGACTGTTTCACAGACAAGACACTTAACACAGTGCCTGATATGTAGTAGGCACTTAATAAATGTTTATTGATTTCTTGATTGATTTATTGATTCTGGCTACTCTGTAGGTATATTGTATACATGCCATTTCCTTTATTAGAATATAAACTCCTCGCAGGCAGGGTCTGATTTTGCTTTGTCCTGTTACTCCAGCACCTAGTCAGTGAATGGCACATAGTAAGAGCTTTAGAAATGCGTGATTGCTTGATTGATAGGATAGCATCCTCCAAAGCTGTGTTCTGGAGGTCACCATCCCCCTCCTCCCTTCATTCCTTTGGCATATGAAAATTATTTAAGGAGGGAGAGAGTTAAATTGGGGTGTAAATGTTCTCCATAGGGAACAAGGAATCCAGATGCCCCAAGAGAGTTACCTGCCTGAATCCCATCTGTTCTGTATCCTGCCCAGGCCCCCAGAGCAACCTATTTATAGCCCAGGGCTTGGCTAGGCTGGCTCTTCAAGCATTCTGGACTCTTATTTTGATCCAATCTAAACTTACCTCTCTATTACCAAGAGTTCTTTGTCTGGCTTCAACAATGTGATTCACAGAACACTGTGTAATTATAATGACCAAGCTTGGCCCTGGAAAAGAGATAAGAAAATGTATCTCTCTCTCTCTGGCTCTCTTTCTGGCACGCTCTGTCTCTCTCTCTGACTCTCTGTCTCTCTGTGTCTCTCTCCATCTCTCTCTTTCTGTGTCTCTTTTTGTCTCTCCATCTCTCTCTCTGTCTCTGTGTGTGTGTGTACTCTACATGTTTATGTACACACATTTACTCTATATGTGTGTATATACATATGCATATATATGTATGTGTGTATACACACACACACACACACACACACACACACACACATCTCTGAGACTTAGTTTCCTGACCTGTAAAATGATGGGCTTGGACTAGATGAGCTCTGAGTCCTAGGCTCTTCTCCACCCTTGCATCCCCAAATGGTATACAATTAAAAGTCAGCCTTCCCTCCCATAGGTTAGGGCCATAGATAGAAGACTGGGTCTGGAATCAGGAAGACTCATCTTCCTGAGTTCAAACCTGGCCCCAGACACTTACTAGCTGGATGATCCTGGGCAAGTCACTTAACTGTGCCTCAGTTTCCTTATCTGTAAAATGAGCTGGAGAAGGAAATGGCAAACCACTCCAGTATCTTTGCCGTGAGAACCCCAAATGGGGCCATGAAGAGTCAGACACAACTGAACAACAAAACCCCCACAGATATTTATGATGTCTAATGAAACTCAACTACGATATCTTAGTTTGCTAATGGGTGTTGCTGTTGAATACAAAATCCTATTTTTAAAGGCTTCTCTAAGGTTCTTTAAAGTTAAATTCATTTCCTCTACTGTCAGTTCTTTAATTTTGAAGCTCTATGTCTCAAATTAAATGAGGATCAAAGGTACTTTTACATGCTTCTCATTAGAAAATAGAAGACTTTTGTTGATGCACTAGGCCATTCAGGTGCATCTGGTGTGAAAATAGAATGAAACGAGATATGTTGGGTGCAGTTAACAAAAGGCGGTTTTCTTAGCCATTGTGGAGGAAGATGCTCATCAAGGATACAGTTTGGTTCAGCCGGGCACTGCTTCCTTGCCTCTACTGGCCAGACTCGTTCACAGGTCAGAAGCCTTAGGGAGGTAGTCATGACTGCTGGCTTTCAAACTACCCTTCAAGCTATGCCAGTAACCTAAACCTTAGTCCTCTGAGCCAATAAGTCTCCAGGATGGTCTTAATATCTTTTAAGGAACAACTAGCCTTGAGGAAGTAGGAAGATTACTGAATTTGGAGTCAGAAGATCTGGTTTTTGAATTCTATGGTGTGACCTTTGTTGTTGTGGCTGTTTGGTTGTTTTACAACTCATTTTACAGGTGAGGAAACTGAGGCAAATAGGTTTAAGTGACTTGCTCAGGGTCACACAGCTAGCAAGTGTCTGAACTCATGAATATGAGTCTTCTTGACTTTAGGCCTGGTGCTTTATCCATTGCATGATTAACTGCTGTGTGACTTTAGGCCTGGTCCTTTATCCACTATACCATTAACCGCCCTGTGATTTTAGGCAAGTAATTTAAACCCTGGTCCTCATTTTCCTCATCTGTAAAATGAGGGAGTTGTACTAGGGCATCTCTAAGGTCCTTTCCAGCTCCAAAGCTATGATCCTATGACCTATGAGGTACAGAAACCTCAGTGGGTCTTTGGCCCTACCCCTCACTTACACACTGGTCACATGTGTTTCTATAAGGGAAACTTCCAGGGCTACCCAGCAGAGTGCAGCTGTGTCCTTTCCCATACACTCAAGGCTTTCTTGGGTCAGTTCCCTCTCTCCAAAGTTAGGTGTCACAATGGATAGAGCCCTGAACCTCAAATCAAGAAGACCTGAATTCAAATCTAGCGTGAGACACTCATTAGCTGTGTGATCCCAGACAAGAAACATAAACTCTGCCTTAGTTTCCTCATCTGTAAAATAAGGAAAGTAATAGCACCCACCTCCCAGAGAGTTATTATCATTTTATTGCAACAAAATTCAATAAATTCAACGAGGTTGATGTGAGGAACAAAGAAAAACGCTTTGCTAATTTTAAAGCATTATATGAATGCTAACTCTTACTATTAAGCTAAAGCTAAAGAAATTCTTATAAAAGGTAACACAGTTGTGGCTGGTTTCACATCCGGCAGCAATAGTTCCTGCCCTCCTTTATCCTCAGATTCCATGTCTAAAAAACACATCCACACACTAAAATGGTGGTGTGACCTCCTGGAAGGCAGGGACTGTGGGCTCTTTGTTTTTTGGGGTTTTTTTGCCTTGCCTTGTGTCTTTACCCCATGGTACTGCCCTGACTTGTGGACCCAATACAGAACATACAGAAGTGTTTGAAATGTCCTTCATGACCCCTTCGTTCCAGAAAGGAGCATGGTACATTTTTTGTTCACTGGAAAGTCAACAGCATTTAATGGAGAGGAGAATCAGGGTGGAGAGGACACAGGAAGATAAACAGACACCACCTTGTGTTTTCACAGCTTTTTTTTTCTTTTTGAAAATAACATTTGTATTGTTTCCTGTTGTACAACTAACAGAGGGTGCAGCAGCAGACAAAAGATGCCTGTTTTTTAATGTGGGAGGTGCTGGCAGCATCTCCATTTTCTCCCAGGATGCATCGTTGAATCAAATGAATCTGGAGGGGTGGGAGTGGGGATAAATGAGGGCAGAGACGGCTCTGTGCCGATGCAGGGAGGCAGGAGATTGTGCCTATGTTGGGACCGGTTTGTATTTTTTGGAGTAGAGTTACTACTACCTCAGACAAAAGGACCAAACCTACGCAGTTGTAACCAAGCCCAGATTTCAGCATGGGGTAGTGGAAAGAACGCTAAACTGAGAGCCGGGAGATCTTGGGTCCTAGGCCAGTCTCTGCTGCTAATGAACCATGTGACCTTGACCAAAGTTCCCATCCTCTCTAGACCTCTCTAGTTCCTCACTGGTAAAACAAGGGCATTGGGCTTAATGAGATCATCTGAGGCCTTTCCAGCTTTGAAATTCAATGATGCTCAGCATTGTTGCACCAATGCAATTGAACAAAATGTTTATTCCATGCCTACTATGTGCGCTGAAGACATGTTACTTGGAGGAACCAAAGGGGAGCCTCTTCCATTTGGCCCCTTGACTTTGGCCATTGCCATATTGTTCAGCCCAGTCTCAGATACTGCTGTGGATCTATGATCTCAGCCATGGAGATGTTCCCTTCAGTCAGTGGATCAATGCACATTCATTAAGCATCTACTCTCTGTCAGGTGCTATGTTACGCCCTAGGAAAGTTAAAAAAAAAAAAAAAAGGTTAAAAAAAATGGTCCCTGTTCTCAAAGAGCTCAAATTCTAATGGGGGCAATAGCATACAGACAACTATGCGCACACACACAATACATTATTGTTTTTGTTACTTAGTAAGTTGTTCAGTCACGTCCAACTCTTCGTTATCCCATGGACCTATCCATGGAGTTTTCTTGGCAAGATACTCGAGTGGTTAGCTATTTCTTTCTCCAGCTCACTTTACAGATGAGGAAACTGAGGCAAACAATGTTAAATGACTTGCCCACGGTCAACTCACACAACTAGTAAGTGTTGGAGACCAGATCTGAACTCAAGAAGATGAGTTTTCCTGACTCTAGCCCCAGCACTCTATCCACTATAGCGCCACCTAGCTGCCCTCCATGATTTGATGGCACTTTGCTCTTCATCTCTTTCTGTAACTACCCATGTGTAATATGTTGCAGACTATTCACCTCTACCATAAGCATTTCCATTGGCGCAGAGGTCTTTTTTTTTTTAAATTAGCTCTTTCAGAAATTGCCACATCTCGTGCCTCATAGCTATACAACAAAAAGTGTGGAGTAAAAGCCTGTTCTGGACTCAGCACTCAGCTAGGCACTTGACTGAGAGGCAGGGGAGAGGGAGGAAATACAGAAGAAGCAGAAGATAAAGCCACACAGACGTGAAACAATTAAAAGACATTGTAAGATAACGTGTTGTTAAGAGTGGACGTAAATGCCCAGACTACACTTGGAGAAGAGGATTTAAGAGAAGAGAATGAGAACAATATGTAGCATTTAGACAGCACTTTAAAGTTAGAAAAGCACTTTACAAATGTTATCTCATCTGATCCTCATGACAACCCTGTGAAAGTGGTGCTAATATTATCCCTATTTTACAGATTAAAAAAATAAGGCAGGTAGCAATTAAATAATGTGCCCAAGGTTACACAGTTAGTATCTAAGGCTGAGATTTGAACCCAGATTTTCCTGACTTGGTGGCCAGCTCTCAATTTACTGTGCTACCTAGTTTATCAGTGTAATAAACTCATGGAACTGAAAAGACAACAGTTGTTGTTCAATTGTGTTCAGTTGTTTTCAGTTGTGTCTGACTCTTTGTGACCTCATTTGAGGTTTTCTTGGGAAAGATGGTGGAGTGGTTTGCCATTTCCTTCTCATTTTACAGATAAAGAAACTGAGGCCTACAGGGCCAAGTGACTTCCCTACAGTCACACAGCTAGTAAGTGTCTGAGGCCAGATTGGAGGTCAGGAAGGTGAGTCTTCCTGACTCCTGGCCCTGCACTCTATCCATGGAGCCATCTTAGACAATTAGTGGTCATTTAGTGCAACATCTTCATTTAACAGATGAGAAAACTGAGACTTTCACAAGTGAAGTCACTTGCCCAAAGTTGTAAATATAATTAGTGGCAGAGACAGGATTAGAACTCGGTGCTCATACTGCCCGTGACCTTTCCATTCTACCATGTATATATGTGGAGGAAATTTCCCTGAAGAAATTGAAGTGGGCCTCAAAGAAGGAATAGAATATGAAAGCTCACTAAAACATTGTCCTTGAGGCAGTGTGGAATCATGAGAAAAGTGTTGTATTTATTGTCGGAGGACTTGGGTTCGAATCCTAGGTCTTCTAATGTTAGTGTTCATGAGGTCCTTTCAGTACTACAGTGACCAAACCCTTTTAGCTGAAGTCCAAGAGAGACTCATCATTTACCAAATGCATTCAACAGTCCCCAAAGGGTGGCATCTATCTAGGAAAAGTTAGTTACAACAATAGACATTTATAGACATCTTTAAGGTTGCGAAGTATTTAACAGAATATTTTATTTGTTCTTGACAACAACTCAAAGAAGTGCTACCCTATTTTACAGATAAGGAAACTGAGGCTGAGAGAGTTTAAATGGCTGGTCATGGAGGGGGTCATGGTGTCACAGAGCTGGTGAGTGTCTGAGGCAGGCTTTGAGCCCCATCCACAATGCCATGATGCCTCTCAGAAAGAGATTAAAGCATGGGATTGTTTCTCAATGCCCCTCCTCAAGGAATTTTCATTTTAGGTAAAATTTTAGATAATTTTAGATAAATTTAATAAATTTTAGGTAAAATTCATTCAGTGTGTATTAAGTGGCTATATGTACAGGGTACTGTGCTAGCCTTGAGATAATGAAGACAAAATGAAAAATGGCCACTGCCCTCACAGAGCTTATATTTTCCTGGGGTAAGGTAATATTTGCCCAGATGAATTAGTCAAAGGTTGTTTGAGGAGGGAGAGAATACTAACAACAGAGGGGATCAGGAAAGGCTTCCCTTTGTGGATGGCCCCCCAAGTTAAGCCATGAAGAAAGCTAAAGATGCAAAGAGGCAGAAGTGAGAAGGTCATACCTTCTAGGCATGGGGGACAGCCTGTTCAAAGGCATGGAGGTAGGAAATAGATTGCAAGTTGAGAGAACAGCAAGTAAATAAAATAAAATCAAACAGAGAGAGATAGAAAAGACCACACAACTGCAGCCCAACATTTGTATTTTGAAGGCAAAGAAGCAGTCAGAACCAGAGAATAGAATTTTTTCATAGTAAGTAAGCTTGCTGATTTTTAGATCCCAGGACCCCTAGTCTGACTTTCCAAAGGCACCTTTTTAAAATCACAAATTGCCACTGCGACCAAAGCAGCACCACTGCAGCATAGCTCTTGAAAGGCCATGTTTCCTGGGTCTTACGGAAATGAAGCCTGCAAGTCAAAGATAATTTGTTTACTAAACAGGGAATGTAATTGAAATGGCCCTTTTGAGTTAATGAAAATATAAAATAGCTTCCCAGACTAGACCGAGGAGTCTAATTTAATTATCTATAGCATCACAGATTAAAAGTAGTCTTTCATCCATTCCCAGAAGCTGAGCATGGACTGCTACCACCTCTTGAAAAAGAAAAGAGAGCTAGGATGAAGAGAGTGGCTGAAAGACTGAAACTCAAGGGGACAAAATGTTGGCAGCTAGGTGCTGCCTGATGGTACTCAGAGGAAAGAAACTGAGTCTTTCTGAGTGGTTTAAGACAGGGGTTCTTTTTTTATTTTTTTTGGCAGGGGAAGGCAGGGCAATTGGGGCTAAGTGACTTGCCTAATGTCACACAGCTAGTAAATGTCAAGTGTTTGAGGTCAAATTTGAACTCAAGTACTCCTGACTCCACGGCTGGTGCTCTATTCACTGCTCCACCTAGCTGCCCAAGACAGGGGTTCTTAATCCTGGGTCTTTGACCATTTAAAAAACACTTTGATAACCTTATTTCAATAAAATCAATTTCCTTGGCAATCCTATGTCTCATACATTTTTAAAAATGGTTTTTTAAGAAAGAGCCCATAGGCTGCACATGATTGCTGGAAGTGTTCATGATTCCCTAGTTTAAGGGAAAGCCAGTTACTTCCTTCATTTCAATTTTCTTATGTTTGTTTTTATAGGTCAGGGTTAGGGGGAGGGAGCACATTCATTAGTGAAATATTTTCTGTGTTATTTGTCTGGGTAGGTGGATGTTAATGGAAAACTCATTACTTGGAAGGTTGGATTCATTTTGTTGAACTGAATTGGTTGAGAGGCTATTGTTAGGAAAGTTGAGCTCAGCTCTGAAAGCTTTTTGCTTTGTATCCTGGGTATTTTCTAAGCTATGAGATTCTGAGAGTGAAGACCCACCTGACATGATTGTATTCTGTTCCGATCTGCGCCAAAGACACTGTGGCCGACTGGAAGTATCCATTGATGACAGGTGTTATCTAGCCTGTATCATATAGTACTGTGCTTAGTTGGGGTCATAAGATTTTGAGCTGGAAGACTAGGGTGTTTGGTTCCAGGCTCCACATTTTGGAAGGATGTTGACAAGCTGAAGACTGTTCAGCAAAGGGGATCCAGAATGGTGAGGACACTAGAAATCACGTCATACAAAGATTGTTGGAAGGAATTGGTCCTATTTTAGCCTGGAGACAAAGGGACGTAGTAAAGCAGGGAGTATATGAGGACCTGACAAGAGAAAGGATTAGATTTAGACAGGATCCTAGCTTCAGAGCTTGAAAGAACCTCAGAAGTAATCTTGCCCAAACGCCTCACTGTGCAGAGAAGTCAAGTGACTTGGCAAAGTTCATAGGTCTTAAGTGTCCAAGGTAGGCTTTGAACTCAGTTCAACTGACTCAGAAACTGGCAATCTTGGCACTACACCACTGCTGTTGGCACCAGAATACAGAGCTAGAATCAGCGGGTGGAAGCTGAGGGGAAGCAAACGAAAGATTGAAATAAAGAAAAACTAATATTTTGAGCTATCCAAAAGTGTAATGGGCTGCCTCTGGGAACGCTGGATTATCCCTCATCAGAAGACTTCAAATAATGGTTAGACAGCCACTTATCAAGACTATCATATAGGAGATATGGTACAGGTACAAACCAGGTACAACACTGGTGCAGGTTGTATTAGATGATCTCGGGTCCTTTCTAGCCCTGAGATTCCCTTAATTCTATGATCTAGTCCAATTCTTTCATTTTACAGATCAGGAAACTGAGACCCAGAGAGGTTCATCAATTTCTCCAGGGTCTCACAGGCCAGCCAGTCATCTGGATTTCAAACTTTGGTCCTCAGACTCCAAAACCAGTACCTCTTTAACAACACCAAGAAGCATTTGAGTGTTTAAAAAAAACTATGGTTTCTTTCCAAATTATTATGAGAACTTTTGAACCATTAGGGGAATCATGAGCTCTAAAACATGCCTATCCATTGATAAAGATGGCTATCTAATGTGAATAGCATTCTTAACAATAATTATAGGTTATATACTCAGCAGAGCATGTTGGTTCTTCACGTCCACATCTGAGGAAGAGACAGTGCCCCTTTATTTTGAAAGCTCTGCCAACAGAATCAGTCAGTTTGGAACAAGAGAAGCTTCGATCACAGTAAATGAACAGAATGCCTCCTGTTCAGTGTTAGGCCTGTGACTCTTCAGAGACTTCTGAATGAAGGGAGTTCTGCCCTATTTCTACAATGGAAAGGTGCTCCTTCCAACTCATGACTTGTTAGGAAAACATTTGTGTAATAGAGGGGAGCTTAATGGAAAAGGGCAGGTTATTATCTATTGCCCTGCTACTATTTAAATAGCTTTGTGGTGTCAGGTAGCATGGAAGAGAAAGTATGGCATAGTAGATAGAAAACCAGCCTGGAAAACGGAAAGGTTTGGGTTCAGGTCCTACCTCTGATGTATGCTAGCTGTGTGACCACAGGCAAGTCACTTAACTAACCTCTCAGCCTTCTAGGTAGCCCCTAAAAATAGGAGCTTTTTTATTCTGAGGTTTGTTTTAAAATATTTTGATAACTGAAAGTCAATATAATTGATTTCTTTTGTAATCCTATGTATTTTATGTATTTAAAAGCATTATTCTGAAAAGGTTTATCCATAGACTTCATCAGACTGCCAAAAGCGTCCAGTTACAGAAAAAGGTTCTATCTAGCATTAAGAGAATGATATCCCTCACCTGTACCAATGATATTATAGGTCTTATCCCAAAGGTATCAGGTGTCCGATATTATTGTACTTAAAAAGCAAGGCTGGAGACATAGCTATAAGGTATCAGTTATTAACTATGATATTACTGAAGAAGGTAGGGAGCTGAAGACATTCCATAAGACAATCCGAAGACCCCTCCCACTGTATTAAGCTCTCTGGTTCACTTTGTTTATTCCCCATAGCCTGTGTGTTTGTGCAGAGACATTTGAAGCATCTGTTCTCTGTATGAGTAATGACTTCTATGAATAATCAGGTAGTCATTTTCATGCATCGTATTTGTTAAGTTATCCTCTAGTTAATGGGAAAAGCACTCCACTTGGAATCAAGAAAAAAGAGTTTAAGTCTCTGCTTTGACATTGACTTTTCCCATATGGGTCAGTTTGGATGGTTTTTCTCACAATAAAGGTATGTACAAGATGGCAAAGTATGGGATGGAGGATAGCACAGTCAGGTGAATTCAGAAGTGGTTAAACAGTCAGAAACAAAGACTAATTAATAGATCCATGTCAACCTGTAGAGAGGTTGAAAAGGTTTTGCTGCAGGGGTCTGTCCTTGGCCTTATTATCAGTGTATTATTATCCATTACTTAGATGAAGACGTAGATGGCAAGATTTTCTAATTTGTGGATGACACAAAGCCTGAATAGACAGCTAACATATTGAATGACAAGATAGAGATCTAAATAGATGTGTATGTATGTGTATATATATACGCATATATATACACACATATTATATGTATACACACATACCCCTTTATAGACTAGAATGCTCGTAAAAAAAGCTTAATGAATGTTTATTGGATTGAATTTGTTCCATTGGAAATTGAACAATTCAATGTAACAAATTCAATCCAGGAAACATATATTAAGCTTTTACAACATGTTTATGACACTGTGCTATATGCTAGGGATAAAAAGACAAAAAAAATTATGAAACCAATCTTGCCCTATAGGAAATTCGATTTTATAAAAGCAGCTGCATTGAAGAGACCCTGGTAAGTAGCAGCTGATATGAAAAGGGCCTGGGGAAATTTAGGGACTATATTTTCAATATGAGTTAAACAGTTAACAGTATATGGTGTAGCAACCAAAACAACTACTGTTATCTTAGGCTGACTTAATAGATGGTAATGTCAGTTAGTCGATAAGCCTTTAAAATGGCCTGCTATGTGCCAGGTCTGTACTAAATGCTGGCCATACAAAGAAATGCAAATTGTAGTTGCCGCTCTCGAAGAGCTCACAGTTCAGTGGGGGAGATAACACATAACTATGTACAAACAAGCTGTACACAGGATAAATCAGAGGTAATCTCTGGAGGAAAACAATAGCATAAGAAGAATTGGAAAAATCCCTGGTGGGATTTTATCTGGGACTTGAAGGAAGCCAGTGGGTGGAGATGAGGAGGAAGAGAATTCTAGGGATGAGAAACAACCATGGAAAACTTCATGTCCAGAGTCTGGACATGAAATTTCTTGTGCCAGGAACAGCAAAGAGGCCAGTATCACTGAACTGAAGAGTGCAAGGGGATGTTAGAGACTAAAGCGTAGGTGGACTTGAAAGGTAGGAAGGGGTCAGGTTCTGAAGGGCTTTGAATGTTGAAATAGAGGATTATATATTTTATCCTGGAGGTGAGAAGGAGTTCGTTGAGTAGAAGAGGAAGATGGACATAGTCCTATCTGCACTTTAGGAAGATTATTTTGTTGACTAAGTGGAGGATGGACTAGAGTGGGAAGAAACTTGAGGCAGGTGTACTAACTAGCAGGCTACTGCCATAGTTCAGGCAGGAAGCGATAAGGGGCTGCACCAGGATGGTGGCCCTGTGAGAGATGTTAAGAAAGTAAAAGGGCGGTTAGGTGGTGCAGTAGAGAGAGTGCCCATCCTGGAGTCACAAAGCCTCCTCTTCCTGAGCTCAAATCTGGCCTCAGTCACTTACTAGCTTTGGGAGGCTGGGTAAGTCATTTAACTCTGTTTGCCTCAGTTTCTTCATGTGTAAAATGAGCTGGAGAAGGAAATAGCAAACCACTCCAGTATCTTTGCCAAGAAAACCTCAAATGGGGTCACCGAGAGTCAGACACAACTGAAACAGCTGAATGACAACAATAAGGTAAAATTGACAGGACTTGGCAACAGATTAGATATGGGGAGTGGTGGAGTAAATGTTATTTATTATGTTATTATATGTTGTTATAGTCATATGTAACATCATTATATATCATATATGTTATTATAGTTGAATGACTAATACGGACTAATATCTAATTCATATGTTTTATGATTGTACATTTATAACCTATTTCAAATTGCTTACCATTTTAGGGAAGGGAAAAGGAGAGAAAAAGTGAGTAAGAATACTTGGAATTCAAAATTTTTTTAAATGAATGTTAAAAATTGTTTTTACATGTAATTGGAAAAATAAAATACAGTTTTTTTTAAAAAAATAGTTAAGGTTTACACCTATGTTACAAGCCTGGATGACTTGCAGGATGGTGGTGCCCCGGACAGTAATAGGGATGTTAGGAAGAGGTGAGGGTTTAGGGGAAAATGTCATCAAGGTATCTTAGGAAGATTGGTGGATAAAATGAAGGCTTTTTGGAGAATGGGAGGGATATGGGCAAGATGATAGGCAGCAGGAAAGCAGCCAGTAGACAAGGAGAGATTGGCACTACACCACCAGCGAGAGCGTGGGAGGATGGCATAAGCCATCCGCTGGAGAGGATGAGATGGAATGGGATTGCTTATACAGGTGGAGAGGCCTCCTTCAGTAAAGAGAGAATGTGAGACAGGTGTGAAAGAGGAGATGATGGTAGAAGGCATCTGGGTGACATGAGATAAGGAAACGGGGAGAAGGGAGTGCTCTTAGTGAATGTAAAATGTAAAACATCCAGGGCATGAGGCAGTGTGGCTTGGTAGAGAAAGAACAGGGTTCATCCCTCTTGAATACGTTGGCTGTGTGACCCTGGGGGAGTCACTTAACTTCTCAGTGCTCTAGATTATAAGTTGCAGAGAAGGTGCTGACCTGAATTAGTAGAGGGAATTTCCTCACCTAGGAATTTTTTATCCCAGTAAAATCACCGATCTTGTCCCTTATCCCTATCCTCTGGAGCAAAGAAAGTGACAGTTTTGCTGTACTCTATCCAGCTAGGAGCATACCTGAAGTATGGGGTTTAGGTGACAGATTTTAGGAAGGACTGCAATTAACTGCACGGTGTCCAAAGGAAGCAGGTTGGGATAATGATGGACTTCAAGGCTATGCCATATGACGATCAGCTGAAGGAACTGAGAACGTTTATGTTGGAGGAGAAGATTGAGGGGAGAACACGAAAATCATCTTCAAAAATCTAAAGATTGAATGCAGAAAATGGGGCAGGGGGTTGCAACAGGTATCTCTGATAAAGGCCTCGTTTCTCAAATATGTAGAGAACTGAGTCAAATTTATAAAAATATAAGTCTTACCGCAATTGATAAATGGTCAAAGAATATGGAACAGGCAGTGTTTAGACAAAGAAATCAAAGCTATCTATAGTCATATGAAAAAATGCTCTAAATCAATATTGATTAGAGAAAAACAAATTAAAACAATTCTGAGGTACCACATCACACCTATCAGAGTGACTAATATGACAAAAAAAGGAAAATGTTAGATGTTGGAGGGGATGTGGGAAAACTGGGACACTAAAACATTGTTGGTGGAATAGTAAACTGATCCAACCATTCTGGAGGGCAATTTGGAACTATGCCCAAAGCACTATAAAACTGTGCATACTCTTTGATCCAGCAATACCACTGCTAGGTCTATTTCTCAAAGACATCCATAAAAAGGGAGAAGGACCTATTTATACAAAAATATTTATAGCACTTCTTTTTGTGGTGGCTAAGAATTGGAAATTGAAGGGATGCCCATCAATTGGGGAATGGCTAAGCAAGCTACGGTATATCATTATAATGGAAGATTATCATGCTATGAGAAATGACAGGCAGGATGATTTCAGAAAAACCTGGGAAGACTTCCATGAACTGATGTACAGTGAAGTGAACACAACCAGGAGAACATTGTATGCAGTAACATCAACATTGTATGATGGACAGCTTTGAATGACTTAGCTATCCTCAGCAATACAATGATCCAAGACAATCCCAAAGGACTAATGATGAAGCATATTATCCACCTCCATAGAAAGAACCGATATTGTTTGGACACAGACTGAAGCATGCTATTTTCCCTTCCTTCCTTCCTTCCTTCCCTCCTTCCCTTCTTCCTTCCTTCCTTTCTTCTTTCTTTCTTTCTTTCCTTCCTTCCTTCCTTCCTTCCCTTCTTCCTTCCATCCATCCTTCCTTCCTTCCTTCCTTCCTTCTTCTTTTGAATCTTCTTGTATATAATGACTAATATAGAAATGTTTTCCATAATTGCATTTGTATAACATGTATCTGATTGCTTGCTGTCTTGGAGGGGAGGGGAGAAAAGGAAGGAGGGATAGAATTTGGAACTCAAAACTTTTTTATGTTAAAAAATTGTTTTAACATATGATTGGGGGGAGGAATAAAATATATATTTTTAAAAATCTAAAGATTTATGTGGAAGAAAGATTAGACTTGTTCTACTTGGCCCCAAAAGGCAGAATGAGGAGCAGTGGGTAGAAGCAGTAGAGAGTCACAGCCTGGTTCCATAAAAGAAGAAATTTGCTAATAATTAGTGCTATCCAAAACCACATGTGTTCCTTTGGGAGGTAGTGACCATCACTGGAAGTCTCCAGGTAGAGACTAAATGGTAGCCTGTCACTGATATTGTGAAGAGAATTCCCGCTGAAATAGGTCGAATTGAATGAATTCTGAATTTCCTTCAGATTCTGAGATTCTATGATTCTAAGAATTCATGAATTTCATTAGGGATTACTAGTTCTTCAAGCAGTGCTCTCTTGAAAGCCCCATGAACTAAGGAAATCCTTCACACCACTATTCTTTAAAAAAAAAAAAAAGCTTTCTCTAACCATCCTACTTCCATTTCCTGAGCCTGTCTGCTGTTGGGGTCCAGGTCAAGGGAAAGAAGCAGGGCTCTCTCAAAGTCTATCCATTCCTAAACAGGGCCCCCTCTGCCTTCAACTGAGTCAATTAATCTCTTGGCTTCTTTTTTCTTGTCTGTAAAGTGGAGGTGATGGTTATCTGCCTCCGGGGGTGTTGGAGGATTAATTAGCTAATGTTTATAAAGCATTTTGAAGATGATAAGTGCTAATTATCATTACATAGATACCTTGTCCTTTATTCTAAATTCCTAGCTACCTCAGCTGAAATGCTTTGATTAAAATAGAAGTGATAACAGCCACCTCAGAAATGAAAGTGGAGGTTGACCTTTCCTGCCTTGAAAGCTGCCTTTCTTCTATGCTCTTAACCACTCATTTGTTGCCCCTTTTCACACCTCCACCTTCCCACAAGCCCACTGCCAAAGCTGTGAAAGGTAAAGAAGAGGAAGTGGAAAGAGGTAAAATGGAGGGATGTTAGAATATAGAGGATACTATGAAAGATAGCAGGACAGAAGAAAAGAATAATCATTATCTCTAGTTCCTTCCCCCTCCCTGTAGCAATTTTATTTGATTTAATTATTTTCAATTAGTGAGCATTTAATTTCTCTCCTCTAACCACCACTGAAAAAAAGAACAAAAACAAAACTGCTGTAACTGTTAAACCTAAGCAAGCAAAACAAATTCCCATATTGAATGTGTCTAAATATATAAATCTCGTTGTGATCCATGAGTCCCTCACTTCTATGTCAGGAGGGTGAGCAGCATGTTTCATCATTGGTCCTCTAGAGTCCTGGATGGTTATTGCATTGATCAGAGTTCTCTAGTCTTTCAAAATTGTTTGGTTTTACAATGTTCTTACTGTATTGGCTGTTCTCTTGGTTCTGTTCACTTCACTCGGTATCACTTCATGCAAGTCTTCAGGTTTCTCTAAAACCATCCCTTATTCTCCACTGCTGACTTTCTCCTCCTGTCTCCTGTGTGTGGTTTCCTTTAGAATTCTCTTCTTGACTCTCTTCTCTCCTGTGCCTACACTCTCTTCCTTGGCTATCTCAACCACATGGTGAGTTCAAGTATAAGCTTTTCACGAGTGGCTCTTAACGGTCTAGCACTGGTCCTGACTTCTCACTTGAGTTCCAACCCCACATTTCCATCTACTTACTAGAGATCTTGACCTACATGAGCCCCTGCCAACCTCAAACTCAACACCAAGAGCTAGAATGGCACGATGAAAAGAATGCTGGGTATAGACCCAGAAAACCTGGGTTTGAATCCCAGCTCTGCCACTTCCTGCATGTATGACCACGGGCAAGTTATTTAATCTCTCTGGACCTCAGTTCTCTCAGCTTAAAAAATGAGGTGGTCAAATTTAGATTATCTCTAAAATTCCCTCCAACTTTAAATCTATGATCCTATGCCCAAAACCTAACTCTTCATCTTTTCCTTCTTTCTTACCTATTTCCTTTACTGGTACCACCATCCTCCCAGTTACCCAGGTTTGAAATCTCAGTGTTATCTATAGTCTTTCCCTATTTCTCTCCTATGACATCTAATCAATGGCCAAGTCCTATTGATTCTGCCTCAAGGATCTCTCTCCTATCTACCTTCTTCATTTTTATCTATACTTCTACACTTCTCTAGCTCAAGCCCTCATTATCTCTTCTCATAGCTTCTTAATCAGTCTCCTTGACTACTATATCTGACCTCTATAATCCATTCATACCATTGTTAAAGCAATCTTTCTAATTCATGGGTGTGATCATATCATTCCAAGATCAAAAACCTCCAGCTAGGAAATAAAACATCAAATTATTAGTCTGGCATTCAAGGCCTACTACCCTACCATTCCAGATATATCTCGTGACTTTCCCTTTCCTGCATCCTATTTGCAGCCAAACAGAATGACTTACTGTTCCTTAATCACATTCTGATCTCTCCTGGCTCCACGCATTTGCGCACTCTGCCGCCTCATGCCTGGAATGCATTGTCCCATATTCTGATTGTTGAAAATCTTTTCTTTCATTAGGAACAAGCATAGGTGCCACTTTTCTGACTCTGGACTCAGAGGACCAGGATTTGAATCCTGCCTCTGATAACGTACTATCTATGTGGCCTCAGGCAAGTCCCTTATCCTCCCTAGGCCTTCTTATCTGTAAAACAGAGAGTGAACCAGATGATATCTAAAGTCCCCTCTAGTTCTCAATCTTTCAAACTATCATCTTTTTTAAAAATATCATTATGAACTTAATAAGTGTTGCAAATATAAACATATTTTATATGAAACTAAACTTCTGTGAACATCATTTTATTTTAAATGTTTAAATTTCACACAACAGTTCCAAACTGCCCTGCTCATTTATGTCGCTGTCTGAACTCCCCCGTTCCCTTCTGTACATTTGAAGAACTGTTTCATGGGTGCTTTTTTCTTTCTTTTCTTAATGTTTTCAGTGATAATCTATCAGTATCATTTCCCATATACTTGACTCCACCCACAACAACACCCCCTCCAAAAAAAACCTCCCTGTAACTAACAAGCATAGTCCAGCAAAACAAATTCACACGTTGGCCATCTTTGAAAAATGTAGGCCTCATTCCAACATATCAAGAAAGTCTGACAATATATGCAGTGCTTGGCTACACTTTCTTCACTGTGTGGAACCCTGCATAAGTCAAATTCCTAAGACTTAAGGCAACCCACTCAAATATTCTGCAGATTAAGTGATTAAAAAATATTTGTTGAATCAGTTTGAAAGAGAACTGGGTTGGGAAGCAAGAAGCCTAAGATTCCATCTTGACTCCAATACCAACTGGTTGTATGGCATTAGGAAAATTGCTCAGTTAAAATAATGAAAATAATGAAAAGATTGTTTAAAATAATGTTTAATATAATGTTTTAAATAGTGAAATTTAAATATGTTTAAAATAATGAAAAGATTGATCTAGGCATGTTCAAGCTCCTAAATTTTGATAGGTTAAGTAACAAGCCTTCCAGGGTCACAAAAACTAGTTAACTTGAATAAAACAACCAACTTTTTCATATTGTGTGGGAAGGAAAGGCCCTTCATTGAGTTCTAGGCCCAAGTTAAGCCTCAAATAATGAAATAAGATGTCTACCAACCAGTCAAGCAATGAACATTTATTAAGTGCCTACTATGTGACCAGCACTGTGCTAAGCACAGGATGTATATTACATTAAAAAGTAAGTTCCTTGCAAATGAGTATTGTTCCTTTTTTAAATCTTTTTGCATTCATATCCTCAACATCCAGCAGGATACCTGGTATATAGTAGGCACTTAATAAATACTTGTTGGTAGAGATTAATTGCTTATACCAGTATGTCACAGCACCTGTTCTTGAAATGTCCACAATCCTCAGCCCCACAGATAACCTAGGGGTCTTTCCAACCCACCCAGTTGCTACCCCTCTATTTTTTCATCCTGTCCCTTACAGTGCTTAGTCTTTTGGAACAAACTGTTATGCTGATAATTATCAGTATAAAATGGCCTTTTATATGTTCAACAGAGGTTTTATGTGCTGCAGATCTTGTTTCCTGGATTTATGCTAATTTGGGAAACTATTGTATCCCTTTTTAGATTGATAAATGATCTGTGTTTCTAGCTTATTTCTGCTCTTAACTTTAAAAAAAATAATCACATAGTGACCAGTCTTTTTAAAAATGCCATTATGATTTATTCCTTTCACCCACCAATTTGCCCACCAATCAAGCCTTTTTTCAGACCTTGATACTTTCTTATTAAACTGCTTTAAGAACCTCCTAATTATCCTCCCTGCCCTCAGTCTCTTCCCTCCCCAATTTATCTTCCATGTAGCTACCAAATCTTCCTAAGGTACAGATCTGATCATGTCCTTCCCCTTCTCAGAAACTTTTGGTGTCTTTCCTATTGTCTATAGGATAAAACCAAAGTGCCTAATAGGTACCTCATCCCCCACCACTTTCCAAAATGGTTCCAACCTACCTTCAAGCATTATTTGAATCATGTGTTGAGAGCTATGGGGGCCTTCATGGCCATCAAATCTAACCATTTCATTTTGCCAGTGAGCCAAGTAAAGCCCAGAGAAGCAACAGGACTATCTCAAGATCCTATAGCTAGATAGTAGAGTGTGTAATCACCCTGCAAAGATAGGCTGGCACCAGATAATGAGGGGTTTTAAAAGATAAACGAAGGAGTTGGTATTTTATCCTACAAAGAATAGGGAGCCAGTAGAGCTTTTAAAGCCAAGAGGTAACATAGGAAAATGCAGTCATCCGAGAGAGTAAGTTTCCTTAAAAATTAACGAACTCTATGTCCCAAGAAGGACTCAAACAGGAGCAATGAACTGTGTTGGAGGTATCATAGAGCAGATTTCTCCATTGGAGAGAAACTGACTTCCATGATCTCTCAGGTGACTTCCAACTTTAGGATTGCATGATTCTATAAATCGACTACTTATCAGGGAGGAGATTCTTTCTTATGTATGTTTGAAACCCTTCCTTCTGCATTGCAACCACCTCCAGCCCTTTCTTCTTGTTCTATCCCCATTGGTGATGGAGGAAAGCTGGTTGCCACTCACCAAGTTTAAATATGCCTTTTGGATACATGCTCCCTACCTGTTCTATCGATTGGATAGCAGTCCTTTCCAGAAAAGCCAGGTGGAAATAAATTACTGCCTTCCCCTGAGGACGTGCATCAGAATAATTCCTGGATCAACTGTTCTTCACAGCATTACTTTTCTCCCATTTTTTTTTCTTTTTTCATTAAAGTAGAGGCATGAGTAATTGCTGAAAAACGTCCTGTTCAAGAAGCATCTAGTGACAGGAAGCTGGAATTGAGATGGAAGTCACATCTGTCTTGTTCATCACATTTTATTAAAACAGAGATAACACATCTCCATGAAGGCTGCATTAAAAGTGGGATATCTTAAGTGTCAAAAAACAGGGGCTTTGAAATAGATGTTGTCACTAAAACAACGATGTTACACTTGCTCCTGAAGAATATTACTTTTGAATAAGTTGCTATTTGAATCTGGAGTGGTACAAGGTGTGGCTTAAGTTTTCCTGTGTGATAATATTTTTCTCTTTGGATAATCAAACATCAACATCACGAGGACAAGACTTTTCTTCCTTTATTTATGTTACATCAAGGTGACAGGTGTGAACACAGAAACATTATTGAAGTAAAAGATTCATGCCATGAAGTCATGTTCTCCACAGTGAATGGTGGTGTGGCCTGGGACTGACTCAGGTCAGCCCCCTGCTCATTTGGGTCCAATATTAGAACAAAATGAGACACTCAGATGTCATTCAACAGTTAATAAAAAAGTGATTTACTTAGCAATTCCAGGGGAAAGATAGTCCACAAGGATATCCATCAAGGACACCACATGTTGATTCAGCTGAGCACAGCTCATCTGCCTCTAAGTTGCCAGTGGTGTTCTGTCAGCCAAGTATCAAGGAGGTTGTGGTACCTGAAGGCCTTTTGTGTTCAGGCAACCCAAAAGTGATGCAGTAGACTGAGCCTTCAGTCACCTGGACCAATTAAGTCTTGAGGATGGTTTCAATAACTTTTAGGGAAAATTAGTAGCCTAACCCACATAGTAAACGGTTCTGGTTGATATTCCTCTTACCACACATGGGTTGCTTCAATTAATAAATGTTTCAGGGACCTGAAAATTTTGCCTACTGGCAGATTTTGAAACACAGTTATATGAAAAGAGAGAGCAGGAAGGGACCTTGGAAGTCATTGAGTCCAACCCCTCCATTTTACCAATGAGAAAATAGAGGAAAAGACTGAATGACTTGCCTGGCATCATGAAGCTAGTAAGTGTCTGAGGCAGGATTTGAACTCAGGTCTTCCTAACCCCATTTCAAATCTGTATTCTATCAACTATGCCAAGTGGAGTAATTTTCTCAATTTTACTATGGCAATTTCCCAGTTTAAGCTTCAGTGTGTAAAAATTTAATACTGTTTTAAGATGGTGCTTCATGTCTAGAATGAACGCCCTCCTCACTTTTGCCTTTTAGTATTCCTAGCTTCCTACAAAGCACAGCCAAAGTCCTGTTTCCTTCATGAGGTCATTGCAGATCTCCCATTTGTTAATATTCTCATTCTCTCTCTCTCTCTCTCTCTCACACACACACACACACACACACACACACACACACACTCCCTCCATCTCTCCCCTCTCTCCCCCTCTCCCTCCCCCAAGGAAGGTAAATTTTGATGGCCCGAAGCTGCCCAGTTAACTTGAGGTTTACTGGCCAGATTCCTTCTTTTCTTCCTTCCTCCCTCCGCCCACCCCCCCTTGCTCTCTCTCTCTCTCTCTTTCTTTTTCTTTTCTCAAAGACCAACCCTTAAACATATTTCGCTGTGGAGCTCACAGATTGGACTACTATAGGTCCCTGCCCAATCTCCACTTAATGGCCATATTTTGGGCCCTCCTGGCTCAAAGTGAATATCAATAGTAACTGTGGGTCTTTCCCTCCCAAGTTGATTTTTTTTTTTTATTAAAAGGGCCATCTCTTGGCTCACTTCTCAAAGAGGCCTATTCACTGAATAAGCAGTGCCTCACTCAAAGTGATAACCTGAAAAGGCCTTAGCCTAAAAGGGCCAGAGTCTCCCAATGCATCCTGGGTCATCTCCAGTCATCCTGATGAATATCTGGTCACTGGACCCACATGGCTCTGAAGGAGAAAGTGAGGCTGGTGACTTTGCACAGCCCTCCCTCATTCAAATCAAAGTCAATGGCAAGTCATGTCATAATTTCCCCGATGTCACGGTCCTCTTTGAAAACAAAGGACAAACACAACATCTGTGTTCTTGTTGTATGCCCTCAGTGGAAAGTAAGCTTCTTGTGGTCAGAGATTGTTTTATATTCTCTCTAGTGCCTAACATAGCATCTAGCACCTTTGGGAGAAGGGAAAGGAAGGAGAGGAGAAGGGAGGAGAAGAAGGGGAGGGAGGAGAAGGAAAAGAAAGGGACAGGAGGAGGGGGAACAGGAAGGAGAGGAGAAGGGGAGGAAGAGAAAAGGAGAAGAGAGAAGGAAGGGAAGAGGAGGAGAGGGAAGGGAAAGGAGAACAAGGGAGAGGAGGGGAGGGAATGAAGAGAAGGAATAAGCATTTATCTAACTCCTACTGTATGCTAGTTACTGTGCTAAGAACTTTGTAAATATGATCTCATTTTATCACTATAACAACCCTGGAATGTAGGTGCAATTATCATCCCCATTTTTATGGTTGGGGACATTGAGGCAAATAGAAGTTAAGTGACATTGCAGAGACACTTGCAAGTCAAAATGCGTAGGTCATACCTGGAAAGGTCTAGGGGTAGGTCTCTTTGGGAAAACCAGCACTCTCTCTTCATGTGCTTTTCGACAGACTAGAAAAGCAATATGCCAAATTTGCTGTAGAGCCTGAAAGAAAGATAACCATATACCCTCCAAACTACTTTATACCAAACAAATCTATAGTTTATTCACCTGGTAGGATCCGGCCTTCCCTGAAAGTGATTCTAACCCTCTTACTTCTATTGCTATTGAACATCCATGTGTTATGTTGGAAAGACTAAGCAGGAATGTCTGACTCTGTGAACTCATTTGTAGTTTTCTTGAAAAAGATGGTTTGCCATTTCCTTTTCCAGTTCATTTTACAGGTGAGGAAACTGAGGTAAACAGGGTTTAAGTGACTCGCCCAGGCTCACAGAGCTGGTAAGTGTCCAAGGCCGGATTTGAACTCAGGAAGATGAGTCTTTCTGATTCTAAGGCCAATGCTCTATCCACTGTACCACCTGGCCACCCTTGGATTGCTTACATTACAGAACAGAATATCTAGGTCTCATTCCTAGCTCTACCACTAACTTGCTTTTGACCTTGGGCAGGCCATCATTTTTCTGCGTTGTGTTGCCTTCATCTGCACAAGCACAGAGTTAGACTAGACTGTCTCTGAACCTATAGCCTAGTCTAAAATTCAACAAATGCACCTTATGCCCCTACTGTATTATTTGCTAGACACTTTATGCTAGCCACTAGTCACAAAAAATGACAGTTTCCATCTTCAAGCACTTATGATCTTGTTGGGAGTGGGGAGGGAGAGGAGAGGGTAATGTTAAGAGGGATGTGTTACATAAAAAATGAATGTGTTACAAGGCAAGATCCAGACCATGACCCTGAGGAAAGTTTGAGGACAGCGAGATCACTTTTCTTTATTAAAAAAATAAAATACTATTGATAGCTTTAGTTTTTAGATCACCTTCATTTCTCAATGTATCTCTCACTGCCAGAGAGCCATTTTATGATATCTTATTATGAGAAAAAAACCAAAAAGGAGGAACAAAAAAAGTGCAGCAAAACTAATAAATATTTCCCCAAAAAGGTATGACATTCTATCCAATATATACATCCATAGTTCCCCATCTCTGCAAAGAAGCAGGAAGTAGTGCTTCTTTGTATCTCTTCTTCGGGGCCACTTTTGGTTAGGATAATATCACACCATTACATTTCAGTTGTTTTCTTTCCGTTTATATTACTGTAGTCACTGTATATATTATTTTCCTGGTTCTGTTTACTTCACTTTTTTTCAGTTCGTCTAAATCTCCCAATTTTTTATTGTAGTCAGAATTTCTTAGAAAAGAGTAACCTTCCCCTGTTTTTCAGTCACGTCCGACTC
>CM053622.1:105072212-105139086 GCA_028646595.1 Phalanger gymnotis
AAAGAATCAGACATGACTGAAAAACAGTTGAACAGAAATCATGACTATGACGCTGCTGTTTCTGAACTGCCAACATGGCCATCCAGATAGACTGAGGATTTTGAGATGATTTCCTAAATCCCAGAGATGGGCCGCTAACTGATGACAGCAATAGCAGTAAACATCGGAGTGACGTTGTTGTGAAGCCGACTGCAGAATGTAACAACTACCCAGCATGGCTTCCCTCTCTAGTGCATTTTTCAAGGCTGTGGCTTGTTCATTCCAAAGCTTTCTACTCTCATCTTTTTTGTAAAGTACAAATGCAGAGAACCAGCTGTGAATGTTTTTTTTTTCTCCTCTATACTTTTAACTGTGGAATAAAAGCCTCAGGAATGAGTGGCAGGCAAGAAACTAAGGAAGGCAACAAATGTTTGTTTGGCATGGGAATCTGACTTCTGTAGCACTTAGCAGACATACCAGGTGTTTTTCAAGAGGGCGTAATTTTTTTTTCTCCTTAAGATCAAGGGCCAAAAGATTATTGTCTGTTTCTTCCCATTTTGTTTTTTCAACCTGAATAATAGGCTCTCCTGTTATCAGGGCCTGTGTTTGTAGGGTTGCCAGTTCCT
Organism: Phalanger gymnotis; assembly: GCA_028646595.1. Taxonomy (NCBI): domain Eukaryota; kingdom Metazoa; phylum Chordata; class Mammalia; order Diprotodontia; family Phalangeridae; genus Phalanger; species Phalanger gymnotis. The sequence continues at coordinate 105,072,818 of CM053622.1, forward strand.
CCCTCCCAAACACCCCCTTCTTCAGCTTTGTTTGACAGAGTCTCTCTCTGTTCTATTTCAGGTGCCAGGAGAGAATGAGAAGAACTGGAAGCCAGCCTTGGTTATGCTGACTGAGAAGGACCTCTTAATCTATGATAGCATGCCACGAATAAAGGAAGCCTGGTTCAGCCCTGTTCATACATACCCTCTGCTAGCTACCAGGTACCTATAAGTTTGTGCTTGGGAAAAATTTAAATGGAGCCTGATATAATTTAGAATTTCCCACTGACAGAACTATTGATCTGACCCTTGGCAATCTCTTTTCGACCAAGACCTGAGTTCTATGCCTACCTCTCATTCTGGACCTGTATTTGTTCAGTCTAACCATTTGTCAGGTTTCTTTAATCAGAAAATGCAAAAAAAATGGCTCCCTTTGTAGATCAGAGGGATGTTATGAAATTGAATTAAATACTTGTGGAAAGCATGGAAGTTACTGGCCCAAAGTCACACAGGGAGTTAAGGAACAGAGCCAGGATGCAAACCTAAGTCCTTTGAGGTAAAATGGAAAGAAAACTAGATTTGGAATCAGAGGACTTGAGTTTGAATGCTAGCTCTGCTGTTTACTATGTGGGTGATCCTAGGCCAGGGGTGGGGAACCTGCCACTCTCAGGGCCACATGTGGCTTTCTAGGTTCTTGGGTGCAGCCTTTTGCCTGAGTCCAAGTTTTACAGAACAAATCCTGTTATTAAAGGGATTTGTTCTATGAAGTTTGGATTCAGTCAAAGGACCACATTTGAGGACCTAGAGGGCCACATGCAGCCTTGAGACCACAGGTTCCCCGCCCCTGCCTGGGCATATTGTTCCATTTCTTTGCTCTACGGAGCCTCCTCTGTGAAATGAGGATGTTAGATTGTCTTTTAAGGTCTCTTCCAGCCCTAGATCTATGATTCTATGAAATAGAGACTGCATAACACAATGGAAAAAGAGCACTGGGTTTTGACTCAGAGGACCTGGGTTCAAATTTCATTTTTCCTACTTATTACCTATGCATTCTTGGGTAGGTCATTTCACCAATCTATGCCTCCATATCATGCCTTTTATTTATCAAATGAGCTAGACTCAATGACCTCCAAGGGCCCTTCCATCTCTAACTCTATGATCCTATGATTCTCATGGGTTTTAGTAAAGGGCGTAGAGAAGCTAGAGAATGTCCAGAAGAAGGTGGCCAGGATAGTGGGAAGATGCAAGACTGTATCAGGTGAGGATCGGAGAGAAACTGGGGGTGTTTCGCTTAGACAAGAGAAGCCTTGGATGGCATAGAAGGACATCAAAGTTATATTTAGCTGTATGAAGGGCTGGCACATGGAAGGATGTTTAGCCTTGTGCTGGGTGGTTCTCAAGAACAGAACTAGGAACAGCATTTGGAAGGGGCAAAGGGATAGATTTCCACTTGATGTCAAGAAGAACTTCTACCATCTCCTGCTTTAGTCTCCTTCCCTCCAATCACATAGTCAGTGCCTCTAGCCTGGATTGTTACAATAGGCCCCTAAGGGGTCTCCCTGCCTCAAATCCCTATCCTCTCCAGTCCATCCTATGCCAAGCTGCCAAAGGGATATTCCTGAAACACATTTCTGACCATGTCGTTCCCCTGCTCAATGATTCCTGTGACTCCCTGTTACATTTAGAGTCAAATGCAAGTCTTTTTTTGACATTGTTCTCATCTGGGCAACCAGATGCCCTCCTAGCCCCATTGCTAGCACATGACTCTCCAACTCCCATCTCTGGGCCTTGTTCATGCTGCTCCCCACACCTGGAGTTCTCTCCCTCCTCACCTCCACTTTTTACAGTTCCTGCTTTTGGGGCAGCTAGGTAGTGCAGTGAGTAGAGCACTGGCCCTGGAGTCAGGAGTACCTGAGTTCAAATCTGGCATCAGACACTTGACATACTTACTAGCTGTGTGACCTTCGGCAAGTCACTTAATCGCAATTGCCCTGCCTTCCCCCCTCCCACCCCCCCCGCAAAAAATAAAAGAATCTCTGCTTTCTTTCAAAGCTTGGCTTAAGTGCCATTAGATACATGAAGCCTTTCCTGATCCTCCCCGTACCCTCTCCCACCCCGCATCTGCTAGTGCTTTCCCATCCCAAAAAATTATCTTGTGTCTGTATTGCATATATCTCATACATACTCATTGCAAACTATGGCCTGAGGGCCAAATACAGTGTAATAAAAATTAAATACAGTAAAACTTTGTATGATATTATAAAAACCATTCTTAGCTCACAGTCCACGCAAAAACGGGCAGCAGGCTAGAATTGGCCTGTTGGCCTAGTTTGCTCACCCTTCTCGTATATTCTCGTACATGTACATTCCTCCTTCGATAGAATATAAGCACAGTGTAGACAGCAACTATTTCTGTTTTGTCTTTGTATGCCCAGAACAGCACCTAGCTGTTAATTATGTGGTTTATAATTTTTTTAGACTCTGAATATCTGTTGAATGAATAAAAAACCAAAGTCAAAATCTGGCAAGCTGATTGGGGCTCCCAAGAAGCCATATTGTATCTTGCGAAAGACCACTGATGTGGGTCTTCTTCAAATCACAGAGCCAGCCAAAAATTCAGTGCCTTGATCTAATGCCCAGATGGAAAATGTAAAGCTCTCTAGTGCAAGCCTGTTATGGTATCATACAGTAAAGATGATAAAACATAAAAAAGATTCAGTATCCAATATATAAACATGAAGGAATCACCGCAGCAGTACATTCCATTCCTGAACATAATCACCTGGCCTGGCTACTTAAGTGTGAAATTACTGCTTGTTATCATACATCTATATTAGCGCTATGAAAGACAATCAAATGAGACCCACAATTACTCTCGTGCTACTTGCTTGGCAGAATACAAGGCTAGAGCATTTCCAACGTGTTTTACTGTCACCAGCTACTTAGTCCTACGTCATTCCCCCAGGGGTGCAGGTTGGCAACGATCGTCACGCTAGAAACTTACGGGACTGTGAACACCAATCCAGCCTGCTGCTTGAGTATTGGGTGACCCCAGGCAGGTTGCTTAATGTCCTTGTGCTTCTCTGTCCCCATCTATAAAAATGACAGTGATGGTATGATGGAGTTGCCAGGGGCCCTAGGGATGGGAGACAGAGAAATGCACATCTCCTTAACTGATCTCTTGTGTTACACATTGGTCATGGAGTGAAATAAGGACCCAGCCTCCCTTGTAGTAGCAATTGCCAAATTTCCTCTGTGACTTTGGGAACCCTCCTTGAGAGGAGATGAGTACACAAACAGCTTTCTCTGCTGGCTGATGATCATGGCAAAGTCTTTGGTTAAAACTCTCTGGTCCTTTTGTAGTTCAAGGTTTGGTTCCAAAAGGAGTTATAATAGTGACAAGCAAGGTTTGCTTGAACTGGAGACTCAGATCTTTTCACTGCTAAAGATAAAACAGCTTCTCTAAAATGTGATTCTGTGCTGTGGCCACTGGATTTCTGTAACATGTGACCACTTTGTGGTTATTTTTTAATCCTTTACTCCCATCAGAAGTTATCAACAGGCTTTTCTTAAGCACCTACCCTATGTTGGGCACTGTACTAAGTTCTGGGGATACAAAGATAGGCAAAAAAAATCATTCCCTGCCTTCAGGGAGCTCACAGTCTAACTGGGGAGGGACGGCGGTGGGGCGGGGAGGGAGAAAAACATGCAAACAACTATGTCGGAACAAGATACATACAAGACAAATTAGAGGTCATCTCAGAGGGAAGAAAGCAAGATTAGGGAGGGCTGGGAAAGGCTTCTTTCAAAAGGTAAGACTTTACCTGAGACTTGAAGGAAGCCAGAGAAGCCAGAAAGGAAAGATGATGAGGGAAAGAGCTCCAGGTGTGGGGATCAGCCAGTGCAGATGCATGGAGCAGGGAGATGAGGTGTTTGTGAGGAACAGCAAGATGGCCAGTGTCACAGAATCTCAGGGAAAGATGTGGGACAACTGGAAAGGTAGGAAAGGGCCAGGTCATGAATGGCTTTAAGAGCCAAACAAAGGACTTTATACTTGATCATGAAGGTAAAAGGGAGCCATTGGAGTCAATTCTTTAGGGGAATAACACAGCAGTAGTCAAAAGAAAATTGTGAAGCCTTCAATTATCCAGGTTTCCTCAATCACCTAGCTCCCCATGGACATTAGCATAGATGGGCAACATGGAAATGTTGGAAGGGTAATGGAAAGACTTACAGTCAGCAGGCTCTGGGTCTGAATCTTACCTCAGATGCTTATTTTGTATGACCCCTGGGCAAACCACTTAACCATTCTAAGCCTTCCGCAAAACATGGATGATAATACCTACGGTACGAGGTTATTGTGAGGCTCAAATTAGATAACATATGTATGATGATTTGCAAACCTTAAAGCACTGTTTCTTTAATAGGCAGCATGCTGTTATGGATAAAGAGCTGAGCTAGGAGTCAGGAAAATGTAGGTTCAAATCCTGCCTCTGACACCTACTAGCCGTGTAACTTTAGGCAAGTTACATAATCTCTGTGAGCTTCAGTTTCTTCATCTATAAAATGGGGGCAATAATAACTACAGCACAGATCCCACAAGATGTCTGCGGAGATTAAATGAGACATATCTCGATGATGATATTAGTTGCTATATATAAAGAGAATATTTTGTTTCATTTTGATTTTGGAAAGAGTCAAGAGACCTATTTAACAGCCAGGTGATGTTGGTAATGTCACTTAACTTCTCAATATCTCATTTCATTCATTCTTAAAATGAAAGAATTAGATTGTAAAGGAAAAACAACTTTGAAAGACTGGAGAAGTTGGGTCAACCACAGTCCCAACGGATCATTGGGGAAGTATGCTCTCCACTTTCTGCCAGAGAGGTGATGGACTAAAGGTGCAGAATAAGATAAACATTTCCCATCATGGCCAATGAGGGCACCTGTTTTTATTTCATGTTTCTTCTGAGTGGTTTTTTTTCTTTTTGCTGTTGTTTCTGGAGGGGGTGGGCGGGAAGTGAGGAGTAGGGTTGCCATGAGAAAAGGGTCATTGAAGCATTTTTGTAAATACACAGAAGAGAACAGAAGACCAGAAGAGGTTACAGACAAGCAACACAGCTTTGAAAATTAAATGTATTGTGTATTTAAAAAGAAAAGCAATCCCTGTGAATCTCTGTTAAACATGTACAGTTTGCTTTTCTTTTTGAATATATGATGAACAAGCTGTGTAACCTTACCTGTTAGGTAAGACACCTAACTTCTGTCTGCCTCAATTTCCTCATCTGTAAAATGGGTATAGTAATTACACCTACCTCCCAGGGCTATTGTGAGGATTGAGTGAGATATTTGTAAAGTGCTTTGCAAACCTTAAAGTGCTATATAAATGCTGGTTATTACTATTACTACTACTGTTACTACTACAATACAGAAAAGATTTGCAGTTTCATGGACAAGCCTCTTCTTCTGTCCTATGGTGTATAGGGAGATGACCATTTTATTTGCTGTTTGTTAAGTTCAGAATAAAATTCATAAAACAAAATTTTAAATGAGGTGTTATTCTTCATAGATAAGCTCGACAGTCCCATCCAGATCTAAGTTCTCTGGTCTCAAAGTCTCACAAAAGAAGTAATGACTGATACACTTATCCACAGCTCTGTTAATCAGTAAGCATTAATGAAGTACCTTCATTGAAAGGACATGGACAAGAGTCACACAGAATGAGATCCTTTGGATGGATGGCAATCTGCATCACTGGAGGAAGCAGTCGCTTCGATGAGATTATTGGTCCGCTGAAGTATAGAGATGCTCTTATGTTAGCTGCAGAGTCCTTTTAAATACATTTTCTCATTTGATTATTGTAACAACCCCATGAGGTTGTTACAATGCAAGTATTTGGACCTGACCTGGGATTTTGTTGGCATTGGTGACTCCTAGTGAGGAAATCCCTCTATCCAAGCAGATCAAAATCTACTTGAAAGTGAAGAATCTTAAGAGAGTTGGTTGGGGACACCGAAGAAGGTTAAGTGATTTCTCTAGGGTAACAGAGTAGTCTTCCTGGTTCTGAGGTCAAGTCTCTATCCATTATGTCGTGATGACTTTCAACACATACACACACACACACACACTTCATAGGAGGCAAATGAGGTTTATGGAGGCTAAGTAATAATTTATATAGCACTTTAAAGAGTCAAAACAATTTACATATGTTATCTCGTTGTAGCCTTACCACATCTATTTCCATTTTACAGATGTAGAAACTGAGGCAGACGGAGGTTAAGTGACCTGCCCAGGGTCACACAGCTAGCAAGTGTCAGTTTTCCTGACTCCAAATCCAACACTCCATCCATCGTGCAACCTAGCTGCTGCCAAAAAAAGGTAGCCTCTCAAAAGTCAAGATTCTCACCTAGCTCTTCTGTCTTCAAGACTGTCTGGCTTTCTTCTACTACACATTGCTTCCTTTATGCAAATTACCTGTATGAAATAATATACCTATCTCAGACTGTAGATTCCTCAGGGTCAGAAGCCATGTCTTTCTAATTTACTTTCTTGCATTGTGTCACCTGTAGGTGGGCCCTCCATAAATCCTCTCTGATGGTGATGATGATGGCATGACTAAGAGGGCAATTGGCCTCTGCCAGGTTTATAACTGAGCAAGATCACATCCTCGTTAGCATTTCAATAGTACTTATATTTGTAAGTGCATGATAATCATTTCTCTCTAGACGTTCTTACAACTTTCTTGAAAGGGCAGAGCAGCTAATCACCATAAGGTCAGTCAACTGAGAAGGAAGTTTTTTGACAGAGGGATTGCCCTGGAAAAAACAGATGCATGAGGTGTTGAATGAAGTATCTTTACAACAGCATCATAAGGTGACTTTGTTTTGCTAACCCATAGATGAGGGAACACATTAAACAAATTGTTCCAATTCAGCTAGCAACGTGGAGATAGGGTTGTAACTAACACTCATAACCCCATAGTTTCTAATCTTTTACTTAAACCCAGGTAGTATGCTTTCTTTCTTATGCTACCAGGACCTTTAGCAGAATAATTGAACTCTTTTAGGAATGGATGTATGAATGAATTTTTAAAACACTTATTAAATAAGTATTCTGTGCCAAATGCTGAGCTAAGCACTGGAGATACAATCATAAAAGTTAGTCTCTGACCTCATGGAGCTTATAATTCTAATAGGGAAAGACCACACATTTGGGGAGTAGTGAAGGAAAGGGGGTTTTGGTTGGAAGAGATACAAGGATAGCAAGTTGATTTATAGGGCAGTATCTTTTTCAAATGCAATGGTAATTATAATTGCTTTGGGTAATTTAGTAATTGTTCATGGTTTCCTATACCCAGAATGTGTAGGGTAGAAGTTGAGGGGTGCCTATGGCAGCAGCAGAGATAGCTAGGAAAAGATGTGCTAGCTTAGATCATATGCAAAGCTAGGTGAGTTTGTACTTACTCACTTACTAATCAACATGGCTTGTCCCATGAGAAGCTGTCACTGGAACAGCTGGGTCAGGGCAGCATGCAAGGTGGCTTGGGCAGTATACAATAGGCAAAGAGAGAGAATTATCATAAGTTCATAGACCTAGAGCTGGAAGGGGCCTTAGTACCATCTTGTCCAAACCTCTTGTTTTTACATAGGAGGAAATGAATTCTGGCAGTTTAATGACAACCAAGGACACAAAATAGCAAGGGACAGGTCTAGCATCAAAACCAGGCTTAGGATATGAACCAACCTCTAACTCTAAACCCAGCATCCTTTCCATCATACCACTGCCTCCAATTCCAGTTTAGAAAAGACACAAAGGCAGGAAACAGCAACCAAATAACTTTGTCTATAAGTATATGTTAGCACTGAACCCTCCTAACACTAGCTTAATCAGAATTAGTAGAGCATTTGGACTATAGTCATGCTCTCACATTAAGAAAGGCCAGTACAATTCATGCAAAAGCCAAATTTATATAGACATTATTACGGACAGATAATTCAAGAAAATCACAGAATCTCAGAGCTGGAATGGACATCAGATGTCATCCAGTTCAACCCATATCAGAACAAGAGTATTCTCTACAAGATCTCCAAAAATGGTTCCTAAAACTTCATGGAAATAATTTTATGCTAATTTTTACCTATGTTAATTTTATGTTACTTCTAGAAATAGCCTATTCTACTTTGGGGCAGCTGTAATTATTAGGAAGTTCTTCTTTACATTAAGCTGAAATCTACCTTCCTCATGTCTCCCTTGTACTGCATTCATGAGGTTGAGTTTTTGAACCTTTTGAAGATTTTAAAAGTTCCCCTATTGAATTTCGTCTTAGATTTAGCCCAATTTTCTAGTCTACCAAGGTTTGTTTTTTATTTGAATAGTGATTCTATTATCCAATTTGTCACCTTTCCTTCTCATCTTTATATAATCATCAGATTTGCTGAGCATGCCGTCCATGCCTTTTATCTAAGTCCTGAATAAAACAATCCAGAGCCATTCACAGTAGGCATCACTTGGACACTTCCCTGGAAGCTTCAGTACCAAGCTGACGTTGAACCATTAACAGCTACTCTTTAAGCTTAACTAGTTCTGAATTCCTTTAGCTATATCATGCTAAGCCATTGCCAATCATCTTGACTCTTGTCTTGCTACTAGCCTTCAATGACTGTGGAGGAGAGGGTGAGGCTGATGACTTTTCAAAGCTCTGCCTCACTTAAATCCAGTTCACTCACAAGTCAAGACATCCCCCTCATGATATCATTAGTCCTCTTAGAGAACAAAGGACTAACAACAACAAAACAGCAAAGAACAACAAACTTCCCGTAATTAATCAGATCATAGATTTAGGGCTAGAAGAAAATTAGAGGTTTCCATCCATTGTTCTTAGTCCTGACCTCAGGAGCTACATAAAATAAATCTGTTCCCTTCACAAAAATAACAAGTTAACAGCTCACATCTATACTATGCTTTAAGGCTTTTCTCACTACAATCATGAAAAGACTTAGACTTCATTCAGTATCTTAGAATTCATAATCTGAAAAACTGTAACATTGAGATTAACCACACAGCCTAAGCTTTAAGAAAGTAGTTAGTAATAAATTCAGAGAATATATAGGTAAAATTCTGTTTAGAGAGCGCAAAGGAAAGATGGTTCAAGAGGATTGGGAAGCTATCTTGTTTTAATGATGTAATGGAAAAGTATCATGATGAGAAAGAAAAAGATGAAAAGTCTAAAGAGTCTAATGTCGCTTCACAGGGAACTCTCTAATGAGTTCTCATTTTAAAAGGGCATATGCAAAATATGAAGCCTAAGACATGCAGCCAACACTAAACAAAAAAAGATTGTTGCTGATTTATAAAAATAGTATCAGCCTGTGAGGTGAACTATTAGGCACAACCAAAGTCGTTCAGGGTTTGGGGGCAACAAGAAGAACAGGGAAGATTAGACCCTCTGCTGATAGCAGAAGGTATAACATCAGTGACAGAAAGAATAATAACACATGACATGTATAGTGTTTTATCTGACACTCTAAGGTTTGCAAAGCTCTTTACCTATATTACCTCATTTGAGCCTGCCAGTAACAATGTGAAATGACTACTCTGGTATGGTTGTCTCCATTTTACAGATGAGGAAACTAATGCTTAAAATGGTTAAAGAAGTGTCAAAACCATAACTTCCTAATCTTGTGTTCTTTTTTGCTTCTGTCTTCTCTATCGAAGAAAATAGGAGTCTTAAAGGGAAGGGTAGAATACATATCCTTAAGAGGAAATTAGAGCTAAAGATAGGTGAAGAGAGTGAGAGGATACCAAATCATTTGAGTTCGAGTCTCCTAAACCGGACCACAGAGCGCTAAAAGAGCTCCTAGATGTAATTGCTGACGTTTCAGCTCAGGATTAGGAACAGTGACTTAATATTTAGAGTTGTTACAAAATTGTGAGGTACTGAATTTCCTAGCATAAAACCGTTCAAGTAGAATCAGTCAATCATATTATGTTATTAAGCGTCCAGCATGTGTCAGGTATTTTGCTAGGTGCCGGGGATACAACTACAAAGAATGAAATAATTCCTATTCTCCGAGAGCTTACAATGAACGATGTCTCTGTTTCTAAGTTTTTATTACAAAAAAGTGCTATGACGGGTGTTTTTATATACCTAGCATTTATATAGCACTTTTCAGGCTTATAAAGTGCTTTGCAAGCATTAGCTCATTTGATCCTCTCAACAACCTTAGGAGGTATGCACTATTATTATACTCATTTTACAGATGAGGAAACTGAGATAGACAGAGGTTAAGTGACTTCCCCAGGGTCACACATCTAGGAATTATCCAAGGCTGGATTTCAACTCAGGTCTCCCTAACTCTAGGTCTGGCACTATCCACTTGGACACTTCTTACATAGAAGGGCGTCATTCCTTCTGCTTTTGACCTTCTTCCCCCAGGTGTTTTTTATATTGGGCTTGGGGTGAGAGAGAGAAAGGGTGAGGGAGGGGAGAGGGAGAAGGAGGAGGAAGGGGAAAGGAGAGAGGGGGAGAGGGAAGGAGAGAGGGAAGGAAGGAGGAAGGGGGAGGGGGAGAAAAGGGAAGGGGGTGAGAGAGAGAGAGAGAAGAAGAAGATCTAGTATCGACTAGATCCGTTTATATATATTTTATATATGATATATAATTGTATAAAATTATTTTTATCATATTATTATGTCATATTATCATGTAGATATAATCATTTAAAGAGCACGAGGGCACTTCGACTCCTAATTTGTGTTTTTCTTAGACAATAGCAGTTCTGGAAGTGTTCCCAACTTATGTTGGACATTGACTGCTGTGCAGGGACATATATTTGTAAGGGATTGTCCCTCCCACTGAACAACTTCTATAATTCCTCTGTCCATCGATCAGTGCAATTGACAGCTTTGCACTTGGGAAGTTTGCAAACACGTTGTAATTTTAGCTATTCTTGTCCCTCAGCTTTTTATGAGTCCTTGGGAAAAACATTTTTTGCTTAGTCAAAACTTATTTGATGTTGCTGAACAATCGAAAAAACCAGCCCCCGTAGCCCACATGGAGTTACAAAGTGGTTTTTGTGCTCTCCAGTCATAATTTGCAAAGATGATGGGCCTATGGAGAAACAAGATTAAGGTCATCATATTTCTGGAATTCTGGAGCAGTTTTGACCCAGAGCCTCACCGTACTTAGACTGCAGGGGTCGTTAAGAGGATTTCAACTATGAGTTTTTTTCCACATAGTAGGAGCACTAACCCCAGGACTCTGATCTACTGGTCAAGAGCCAAGATTTGTGTGACCCCTGAAGAGGGAAAAATTATTGCTTCAGTACCCTTTCTTTCCTTCTACCTTGTAGAATGATGAGGGGAATTTAGAATGTTACTAAAACCTGTGGATTAACTTTCATAGGTACTTTGCCCCTTTGGTGGCTTTTCTATTTACTAGCTGGGTGACTGTGGGGAAGTCATTTGACCTCTCTAAGCCTCGGTCTCCCCATCTGTGAAATGAGAATGATATTTATGCAACCTATGAGGAATGCATTTTTAAACCTCTAAGCACAGTATGTATGTGTCAATTAATTCAGTTAAATTCATTTCAGCAACATTTATTAAGTACTTACTGTGTGCCAGGCACTGTGCTAAACCCTGGAGATATAATAATAATAATAATAAGTAGTTTATTCATTCAGTCAATATTGATTGTTTTATGTTGGTCAGAAATCTCTGGAACTCTCCCAATTTTCTTTCTTAAATACTATAATTTCATTTGTTCCCCATTATCTGTTCCCGGGAGCCACTCCACTTCTAGGGAAGGACCTCCAGGTTCCGGATTCCTTGCTGTTGCCTGGAGAGGGTGGCAATGCAGGACCTCCAGCCAAAATCCTATTGTAAATGATGTTTATCTACTGTGCCCTATTATTCTTGTCTGTGTGAAGTTCTTCTCCCCGACATGCAGCTAGTACCTTTACTTTCCCAGCTACCTCTCTCTGGTTTGATGTCCTACTGAGACCTGCCTTCTCAAGCAGTGACCCATGACCTGGGCATTGCATCCCGTCCCTATCAAAGCTTATGCTTCCAGTGTCCCATTTTCTCTGAGACCTATTAACCCACAAATGAAGCCTATAAATCACTTGGAACTAATGTATTAATGACCAGGAATGGCTCCATATATTTTATCCTCTCTCAGTTCATAGAATCAGAGATTTAAAGGTCGAAGGGATTTCTGGGTTGCCCAATAAATCCTGTATTATTATTCAGATGAGAAAAACATTTTCCAAATTAATTTGCCCAAGCTCACACTGTGATAGAAGCAAGATTTGAAACCAGCTCTTAGGATTCCAAACCCACAACCCTTTCTCCTGCAGTCAGAAGCTTCCTGGAACAATTGCATTCGAACAATACCTTAATTCAAAGTAGAGTACTGTGGGTGGTTCAGTAACCACAGCAAGAGGGCTAGTGGAATTATTTCTGGGTAAAGGCACCATTTTGGTACTACTGATGTCTTAGGCTAGCCCTGCTTCTTAGCTTGATGGATTTCATTTTTCTTGTCTTCTCAGTGAGTAGGGGAGAGAAGGAGAATTCAGAACAGAAAAGAAAATGAAATCAAAATTAAAAAAAAATAAAATAGACAATAGCGGCCCAGCTCTACTGGCTACATAGCAACAAATCTAGACGGCTAATTCTTAGCTTCCTCTTTGCCTCAAGACTACATCCCTCTGTGGATTTGGGTAACTTAGAGTCTACTGTAGGGCCGACTGATCTGGGACTACATTTCTCCACCAAAATTGGGGGTGATAATTGCCACTATATAACCCCGAAAAATTCTTCAAAGGTACTTTTATTAATAACAATAGTTGAAATTTACATTAGTGCTTTTATGGTTCGAAAAGGGCTTTGTAGATGTTATCTCATTTGAATCTCACAACAACCTTGTGAGGTAGGTGCTGTTATGTAAAAGATGAGGAAACTGAGGGTGACAAAGGTTATAAGACTCACCCACAGTCACATAACGAATGAGTTTCTGAAGCAAGATTTGAACTCAGGTTTCCCCAGCAGTCTTAGATAGTGGATAGGGCAATGGAGCTGGAATCAAAAAGATTGGTATTCACCTTCTGCTCTTAGTCACTTACTAGCTGTGTGACCTTGGGCAAGTCACCTAACTTCTTTGGTCCCCGAGACGTCCTCATCTGTAAAATGGTTTATAGCCTCTAAGCTTCCTTCCAGCCCCAGCTGAATGTTCCTATGGACTCTAAGGCAGTTTTCCACTGCCTCTTTTATATACTACATCACTTGTCACAGACAAAAACTGATTTCCGTGTTTGAAAAGATCCCCAATTGGGATGGCTAGGTGTCACAGTGGATAGAGCTTCGGGCTTGGAGTCAGAAGATTTCATTTCAAATCTGGCATCAGACACTTACTAGCTGTGTGACTCTGGCTGGGCAAGTCACTTAACCCCGATTGCCTCAGAAAAAGTTACTTGATTTTATCAATACCTGTGTTTCTTTTGCCAATTTAGATTGTCTCCCCTCAGTGCCTTCTTAGACAATCTCGTGAGCTACTTTTAAGAGGAGAAAATCATCTAGTAATTGCCCTTGTGGGGATAAGCCTCTCTGCCCCGAGCCAGGGCAGATTCTTTCTTGCACAGAGGCATAAAGTCTGTTAGCAGGCCTGTGGTTCAGTTTTTCCAGCTTGGAAATAATAATGATAACTGAGATGGGATCATCACCTTGGAGCTGTGAGAAGGGGTATTAAAGGTCATGTAATCATAGGATAAGAGGAGTAAAGATCCAGAGCTGGAAAGGACTTTAGGGGCCACCAAACCAAGCCCCCTTCATTTTAGAAACAAGAAAACTGAGTCCCAGAGAAGCCAAGTATCTTGTCTAGAGGCACACAAGTAGTATGTGGCAGTCAAAGTTCAAACTCCGGTCGTCTGAGTACCCATTCAGAACTATCCAACCCCCTTGTTTTATAGATGAAAAAAATTAAGAGATAGAGAGGTGAGTGAATGAATGAAGGAAAGAATGAATGAGTGAGTGGATGGATAGATGGAAGGATGGATCGATGGATGGATGGATGAAAACACTTATAAAGTACTTATGTGCTATGCACTGGGGAAAGACAAAGAAAAAAAGCCAAACAGTGCCAGCCCTCAATGACCTTACATTCTAACAAGAAAAGACAATTCATAAGGACAGTGGTAGGGAGGATTTCTTTCTGGAATATATGAGGATAATGAATGTCAGTAACCATTTATTAAGTACCCACTATGTGCCAGGGCAGCTAGGTGGTATAGTGGATAGAGCACCAGGCTTGGAGTCAGTGAGATCTGAGTTCAAATCAAGCTTCAGACACTTACTAGCTGTGTTACCCTGGGCAAGTCACTTAACCTTGCCTGCCTCAGTTTCCTCATCTGTAAAATGAGCTGGAAAAGGGAATGATGAACCACTCTAGTATCTTCACCAAGAAAACCTCAAATAGGGTCACAAAGAGTCAGACATGACTGAAAAAATACTGAATGACAACAACTATGTGCCAGGCACTGTGCTAAGCTCTGGGGTTACAAAGACAGGTAAAAAACAGCTCCTGACTTCAAGGAGTTTACCATCTAATGGGAGAGATAACATGCAAACAAATGTATACAAACGAGCTATGTATAGGACAAAGAGAAAATAATCAATAGAAGGAGAATTAACTGTGTTTGACTGCCATTCACTTTCAAGGACCGACCATGTTGGTTTGCTAATTTGTGTACTGTTCCTACAACTAGTGGAGGGAGTGTATGCTGGCCAGAGAACAGCCTGATGTGTCTATGTAGGGAAAAAAAATGGTGGCATCTCACCATTCAGAAGCCAGATTGTGGAAGGAGGCTGGAACACAGGAATGAAGTCTTCAGACTTGCCCGAGGTCTTTGCTATTCAGTCATTTTGGTCATGTCCAAATCTCTGTGACCCCATTTTGGGTTTTTTTTTGGCAAAGATACTGGAGTGGTTTTTGATCTCCTCCAGCTCATTTTACAAATGAGGAAACTGAGGCAGAGTTGAGTGACTTGCCCAGGGTCACAGAGCTCGTAAATGTCTGAGTACCCAAGGTCACATAGCTAATGTAGACCTCTGACTCAGTAACTTTGACTCCAAATCCAGCTCTCCTTTCCCCTGTACCAGAATCTGATAGTTCTTAATGATTTACAAAGCCCTCCACACAGATTACCTCAGTCGATGCCCACAAAATCACTGAGATACATAACTGCAGGTAACATTTTGCCTCATTTTATAAATAAGGAAACTGAGGCTCAGAAAAAAATGAAGTCACATGCCCAAAGTCAAATAAATGGAGCAGCCAGAACTTGAACCCAGATCTTCTGACTCCAAGCATAAGACAACCCACTCCCTCTACAATGTTTGACTCCACTGTTTCATGCAGTTAAGAAAGTTCACTCTAGCCTCGGTGGGGTTGGTTGGTTGTTTTTGGTTTTGTTTTTTTTGGTTTTTTCCCACCAAGGAAAACCTTTCTCTAATTCTTTCATACTATATAATACCTAGCACTTTCCTGGCATGAAATGCACGGAAGGGAGTACTCAGAGCCATTCCCAAAGTAGTTTAGGTTTTTTAATTACCAACCTTTGCACACCCCCTAGTGGCTCTGTTGAGCCCCACTGTGAACTTTCTGGTCACTTATTCTTGGAGGCCAGGCTGGCCTCGAGCTTTGACAGACCCACCTGCAGAGTGGGATAACTCCACATTAAATTTCCCTTTGCCTAATATTGCACCATTAAAAATTTATTCCTTTGGGTTAGGGCATTGCCACTTGAAACTGAGGACTACTGTCTTTTAAAATGGAGATGCCAGAGAGAAAGAAAGGGAGAGACAGACAGAGAAGGGGGGGAGAGACAGAGAAGGGGGGAGAGGCAGAGAAGCGGGGAGGCAGAGAAGGGGGAAGAGGCAGGTAAGGGGAAAGAGGCAGGGAAGGGGGGAGAGAGACAGAGTGGGGAGAGACAGGGGGTAGAGAGACAGAGGGGGAGAGAGACAGAGGGGGGAGAGAGACAGAATGGAGAGACAGAGGGAGGGAGACAGAGGAGGGGAGACAAAGAGAAAGAGAGAGAAGGGGGCAGGGTGGGGGCAGGCAGTGTGGTTTGGTATAAAGATTAATGGATTGAGTCAGAAGCCCTGGCTTCAAATCCTGCCAATGTGACTTTGAACAAATCATTTCATTTTCAAAAGACTCTGTTTCCTGATTTTTTAAGTTCTGGAGTCAGAATAGGGATCTCCAAGGTCCCTTCCAGTTCTAAGTCCTTTCAACTTACATAATACATGATCTCTTATATAGATAATACATCATTAAACACATGCATACATCAAGTACACTTATACCCAATACATCATTAAAAGTCATTCACTAATGAACTCACTATAAGAGTGACCTTAGTCAAGTTGTTCCCTGTCTGGTAAAATGAGAGCATTGGAGTAGATGGCCTCTAAAGCTCCTTCCAACTCTAAATCTATAATTCCTATGAACTCATTTGAGCCTAAGTTTCTTGGACCATACAATGGGGACAAAAATACCTACCAGGCAGGATTGCTGTGAGGCCACCTATGTGGAATAGTCTCCACTTCAAATCTGCTACCTTGCCTGAACAAGATGCCCCTCCTAGGGTAAGCTCATCACTTCTCATCTCACCACTATTTTGTTAACTCAGACTCTAACTGAGACCACCTCAGCCTGTTCTCCCCTCTGATTGGAGGGAGGAGGACCAAACTCCTCCCAAAGCCTCCCTGTATAGAGGCCAGAAACTGGACTCAGCTGACTCCACTGTGCCTCTGCTGCTCTTCTTGGTTTGCCCTGCAGGGAACAAGATGTCCCGTGCCACAGCACCCCTTGGTGACCCTTTCCTCCCACCGCCACCATGCTTTCCTGTCTCTTGTATTTTGTCTCCTTTCAAATGTAAGCTTGTTGAAGGCAGGAACTGTCGCTCTTTTTATTGATTGTATCCTTAGCATTTAGCACAGTACATGGCATGTCATAGGTGCTTAATAAATGTTTTCTGGATTGTATTTATTGGAATAAGCACTGAATTTGGACTGATCTGGGTTCAAATCCTGGCTCTCCTTTTTACTACTTGGGTGAACTGGGCAAGTTACTTTCCTTTTGTGCCTCAGTTTCCTCATCTGTAGAAAGTGAGGGATTTTGTCACTAATTTCTGAAGTCCTTCCTAGTTCTAAATTTATGACACTATGACTAAAGAATCTCCAAGATCCTTTCCAATTCTAAGATACAGCACCATATTAATGTGAATTTATTATCATTATCATTATCAACATTATTATCAGTATTATATCTTTTTGTGTCACAATTTTGCCTGAAACCAAACTTTACTTGATAAAAAAAAAATCTATGGGAGACATTTGGGTCAAGTAACCCGCGGATCAATGTTGCTGGCTATGGCCCATCCCAATGAAGCTATTTGGTTCTCTGTACCAATACTTTGGTGAGAAAACTTTGCTGCACTTGTGCTGAGTCAGGTCAATACAGTACTGTGCACTTCCATTGTCTTAAACGTGTATCCTCCTTCCTTCTCCTGCATCTTGGCGAACCCCTCTCCTGCTTCTGGGCTGTCGTCCGGGTCACAGTCACTGCTTTCGGGTGGACCCACCAGGCTGCGAAGAAAACAAAGGTTTCCCATTCCCAGGTTCCCATTCCTAGGTTCCATACAGAACAATAGCTTGCAGAGAGTCAATACAGAACCCGAACAAAAAAGATCTGCCCCTGCAGTCTCCACAAAGCTGGTTTCCACCATCCTGTGTGCTTCTCATGGCTTCATGACTGAGCCGGACTTCTCCCTGCTGCTTTCTTAAACTGGTAAACTCCTGTTGCTTGCCAATTTCCTTCACTTCTTTCACAAAGCCTTAAAGTGCTTCCCTGGGCCTTTCATCCCTACTTCTGTCTCTTAGTCTTTAAAGTTCCAGTGCTACCTCCTAAGCAGGTTGGAGACAGGGAATTAAGTACTGTACTTGAAGTCTGGAAGACCTGAGTTCAAATCCTGCCTCAGACATTTACTGGCTGTCTGACCCCAAGCAAGACACTTACCCTTTCTTAGCCTCAGTTTACTGATCTGTAAAAAAGGGGATAACAATTGCTTCTGCAATTATGTGTTGTGAGGGTTAAATGAGAGCTTTGTAAACCCTAAAACATTATATAAATGCTGGCTGTTATTATTAGGAGAAATCTTCCCTGATTTCTCCTTTTTTCTTCCATGCTTTCTCTTCCCTACGTCTCTCAAATAATCTTGGATTGATGTAACAGCTCCACCATCTCCTCTGATGGGTTGGTGTTAATTTGCTCACTTGGCTTGGGGTCAGAGGTAGACCAGGATTGTAGGGATGAAATGTGAGACAACAGAGGAAGGCAGGGACTTTTAAGAAAGCAAACACAGAGAAGAGAGGGGCACGGCACTTAGAAGGGAGCAAAGGCACTCAGGTGCTCAAGCTATTTACTTGTTAACACTTTACTAGCAAAGCCACAGCACCCGGGTCATGAGGCAGATCCAGGCTTGGGGAATGAAATGATGTGAGGTGTAAGTCAGCCCAGGAAGCAATGATTGGGACAAACAGAAGCAAGTCCAGTGGGACTGGGGGTCAGTTCAAGGAGACTTGGATTGGAAACCCTGGTGAATAGGGCTCCTGAGACAAAACAAAGTGATTCTGACCAGATGTCATGTCTTCTACCATGTGGGAGCAGAGGCTGTCCTCATGTTCTGGCTGCCCACATCCATGCCAGCCCATGCTCAGGGAATTGGGAAGGATGCTGGGATTGGGAGATGAAAGTTTGTACTTGAGTGAATATAGGAAGAGGTGATGCTGACCTTCATTGATATTTCTATTTTTCTATCATTTTATTAATCTTTTTTTAATGATTCAAGGAGGCTTGAGTAATTAGGAAATACAGTAGGAATCAGAACGAAGAGGAGGAGTTTCACCAAGTTGGATGGAGCCTTCAAGCTATTGATCTAATTGGATAATTCACACCATCCCTTAGATTAGAAAAGGGAAGGTGACATCAACAATGAAGGGGCAGAACCGAGGTGAGAATGGCAGCTGCTTCACTGAGAGCCTGGTAGGTACCCCCAAGGGCTCTGATACACCTTGACAAGCTGCCTGAGGACTTAATTAATAACTGTGGTCCTGTTCCTCACTGCTGAACAAAACCACCTTGTGTAAAAGATGGAGAGGGGTGGACCGGATGGGGAGACAATTAGATGGATTCAGAATGGCTCAAATGGCTGGACTCAGACGGTAGTTCTCTATTGTTTGTTGGCAGCTTGGCAGGGAGTCATCACTGCAGGGCTCCAGGGTGCTCCACTTGGCCCTGTGCTGCTCTGACATGTTCTTCTTCCTTTAGGGCAGGGACTTTTTTTAGTTTTTATATCCCTAATTCCTGCCATAGTGACATGCCATAGCAGGGGTTTAATAAATATACAGTGAATTGTTGGAGCCTCAGCCATGTAATGGGTAGAAAGAAGCTCCTGCTATTTTTATCTCTTCCTTTCTTCCTTCTTTTCTTCCTTTCTTCCATCTTCCTTTCCTTCTTTCCTTTCTTTCTCCCCTCCTGCCTTCTTTCCTTTCTACCTCCCTTCCTTTCTCCTCTCCTCCCTTTTTTCCTTCCTTCTTTCCTTCCAACAGCCTACTTTCCTTTCATGTCTTTCTTTTTTCCTTCTTTCTTTACTAGAACCTAGAGCATAACCAATTGTTCAATGAATATAGTTCTCACAGGAATGATGCTTCTGATTTAGCTCAGACTTTGTATGTCTTTGCCTTACTTTGCTTTGTCAGAGAGAGAGAGAGAGAGAGAGAGAGAGAGAGAGAGAGAGAGAGAGAGAGAGAGAGAGAGAGAGAGAGAAATACAGAGAATGATACTGAGATAAACAGGCAGCCTTACATCCTATTTGCATGGCTTCATGCCTTTCAGATCTTTGGTGGAGAATGGCAATGTAAAATTGGACCCCACTGAGGATAGCGGTGAGACAAGTTACTAGCATAGAGCCACCTGTGTCCTTGGGTATACCTATCTTAAAGGAGCTTATAGTACTTCTGAATACTAATTCACTATCTGGGATGCCAGGGGTGATATGTAAACAAGAAGAAAGGGCACAGAAAGGCCTAGGGAAAGGGCATTAAAGTCAGACTTCAAGAGACAACATAATATAGTGGGAAGAGCTCTTCACAAATGGATTCCCATCTATCTTTCCAATTTTGTTTCATATTATTTGCCTTCATGTACTCTACTTATTCCACCAAAACAAAACTTGTTGTCTTTTAGGTTTTAATTTTTTCAATGAACAAAAATTATTTTCTTTTCCTCCCACTGTCCCCATTCCATTTGGAAAAAGAAAAACAAAAACAAAACCCATGTAGCAAATATGCACAAGTAAGTAAAACAAATCCCCTCATTTGTTGTTGTTCAGTCCCTCAGTTGTATGCAATTCTCCATGGCAAAGATACTGGAGTGGTTTGCCATTTCCTTCTTCAGTGTGTCTTCATTTCATAGATGAGGAACTGAAACAACTAAAGGTTAAATGACTTGGCCAGTGTCACACAGGTGGTAAGAGTCTGAGGCCATATCTGAGTTCAGATCTTTCTGACTCCAAGCCTAGTGCTCTGTCACCCAGCAGCCCCTAAATTCCCAAGTTGGTTATGTCCAAAAAGTATAGATTTCTCTCTTTATCTTGATTCCATTACCCTTCTTTCAGACGATAGGTAGCATTCTTTATCATCAATCTTCTAGAATCAGGGATGGGCATTGAGTTGATCCTAGTTCTTAAATCTTTCAAAATTGTTAAGACACTTTAGCATTCCATACCCCACTCTATGCCACAAGTCCTAGAAACAACTTCTCATCTCCACCTCTTAGAATCCTTAATTTCCTTCTAGACTTAGCTCAGGGGCCATCTATGCAAAGTTCCTTGATTCCCTCACCTGAATTTGTCAGTACTCTGAAATTACTTTATATTTACATCAAAATGCTTTTGTTATATTTTTAAGCATTGATTAAAATAAAATCCAATATCTGTGTGCCTATCACTAATAGAATGTTACGGGCAGAGTTGGAAGGGCAAAGAATGTTTCATGTTGCCTTTGCGTCCCCAGCTTGGCCTAGGATACAGAGTAGGCAGGCGGTGCTGAAAAAAGACCTAGATTTGGAGTGAGAGGTCCTGAGTTTGAATCTTATTCCTGTTCTTACTTGTATGACTTTAACTAAATAGTTTAGCTAAATAATTTAATTTCCTGGTACCTGATGATGGTTTAATTACCTGGTGCCTGGTAAAAACAAAGGTATTAGATTGGATCTCTGAGCTCACTTTTGGTTGATAAATTTTTATTGTTGAATTCATTAAAGACGCACTATTTCAAAGTCTAAACTATATACTCACAAAAGACTAATGGATGGACCAATGGAGGAAGATAAAATTGAAGGAGTCAACTATTTTTCATCAGTGGTTATTCTATTTTTTCACATTCTTATAAAATGTCCAGCTTGTCTTTAAACCTCATATGTCTGTGGTTTTTGTCCTGGGGCACTAACCTGGCACAGTGGCCAAAGCGCTGGACTTGTAGTCAGGAAGACCTGAATTTGAATCCTATCTCAGACCCTTAAGAAATATAAAAGTGTGATAATACCAACACCTACTTCAGAGACTTGTTATGAGGACCAAATAAGATTATATATGCAAAGTGCTTTGCAAACCTTAAAGTATTTATGTAAATGCTACTATTATCATCATTGTTATTATCAATATACTGGCCAAAATCAATCCCTGATTATATTCCACTCTTTTCAGAAATCATTCATTCAGCAGTTGACAACATGTATGAAAGGCTATAAAACGATGGTGTGAAAATCTTAAAATTTAGATTGAAAAGATATTTTGCTTTGAGAAATTACTCTTACGCCATTGCAGATTTTTCAGGACCGTGGACACTACCTTCTGTCCAACGCATCAGAGTTCCATTGACTGCTTGGGCCCCTGTTTCTGTCCTACTAGGTCAATCAATCGTCCTTGCTGGGTTCCATCATAGATGTCCAGTAGATGAAGAGATGTGAGATCACCAGCTCTGGACACTTATGGAATCTGACCTGTTGCTTTTCCTACTTAATGGTTTACAATATGGCATCTGCTGGGAAATGCTAATTGCAACAATTAAATAAGGATATGGATGTAATATTGCTTAGCAACCCTGTTATCTAATATATAATTTTACATAAGAAATAATTTTGTTCAAACCTGGTGTGGCGGCTGGTTTTTATTAAGGCTATTAATAATAATTCGCATGTATATAGAACATCTTATTTCACAATCTCCAACACCTAAGCAAAGTGAAATTGGCTCACAAGCATTTAACACCTACTGTGGTACAGTGGATAGAGGGTCATGCCTGCATTCAGGAAGACATCTTCCTAAATTCAAATCTGGCCTCAGATACTCAGATGCAGCTAGTAAGCTATGTGACTCTGTGCAAGTTACTCAACTCTCTTTGCCACAGTTTCCTCATCTGTAAAATGAGCTGAAGAAGGAAATGGAAAACCACTCTAGTATCTTTGCCAAGAAAACCCCAAATGGTATCACAAGTAGTAGGACATGACCGAAAGTGACTGAACACAAAAAGTATTTTAAGTTCTATCTCTCCAGTATTATTTCATTTGAACACTCTTCAATCAAGTGTGAAACTATAATAAACCTGCTTCCTGTTCACCATATACAACACTTCTCACCATACATACATTTCTCACCTCCATGCCTTTGGCCTGTTGGCTCCCCATGCCAGGAATGTGCTTCTTTCTCATTTCCATGTTTTAGCATCTTTAGCTTTCTTCAAAACAAAATTCAGATTTAATGGGATCTTTCTTTTCCCCCCTCAGTTTTAGTTCCTTCTTCTTCTTAAAATTTCTTTGTGTATAATCTGTATTTCTGCACATGGCATGGCTTCCTTAGTGGAATATAAGTTCCATGATGGCAAGAGACTTGAGTAGGAGGGAGGAGATTGTATATGTCCACTGCCTAGCATAGTGTCTAGAACATAGTAGGTTCTTAATAAATGTTTGTAAAATTGTTGAACTGAATCTCAGTTTAACATTGGTCAGTCTAGATGAAGTAATATACATCTTGAGAATTTTTTTAAAAAAAGCTTTCCTACAAATGTTATTAAAAAGAAAAAAGGACCTTTAAAAAAAATATTCATGAATCGCTTTAAAAAATTTTAAACTTATATAGAGATATATTTGTCTAGTAAATAACTAAATAAATTGTGGTGTTTTCATATGTACAGGCTATGTGGATTAGGGTTGGAGTCAAAAAGTCTTAAATTCAGATTCCTGTCTCTGACACATAGGAGATAGGTCACTTAGCCCCTCTATGCCTCAAGAAATTCCTTCAAATTTATCTTCTAAGTGATAGATCGGTTGAGATCCATTTTGGTGGAAGAAGTATCTCTACAGGAATTTCCTTATGCTTATGAAACCACAAATCCTTCTCAGACTCATGTGTATATAAATGTAAGAGATTATCATTGTGATATCAGAAATAGCATCAAGGGATGGTTTTAGATAAACCCAGAAAGACCTGTATGAACTTTGTAGACTGAAATGAAAAGGAGAACCATTTCTATAATAAGAATATCAAGACAAACAACCTTGAAAGACAATTTCTACAGTAACAACAGCATCACAAAGACAGACAATTTTGAAAGAACTTTGATCACTACAATGACCAGCCATAACTCTAGAAGACCAATGACAACAGATGACTGAAAATGCAGCAGGAGACCCTTTTTTGGGACATGGCCAATGTGGGAAATTGTTTTGCTTGACTCTGTTTATTACAGGGGTTTTCTTATCCTTTTATCTCTTTCAATGTGGGAGAGATAGTAGGGAGAAAAAAATAGGTGATTGTTCATTGACAATCATAATATTTTTTAAATTAATGTAATAGAATTCTTTGCAATGACAAAATAACAAATAGTGTGATACAGTGGAAAGAACTCTGTCTCTAAGATCAGAAAACATAGTTTTGAATCATCACCTGAGTGAATTGGACTAGGTGTCTTCTGGCTCCGTCTGGTCCTCTGAAGCATACAATGAGATGTTGAGTCATTTTTCAGTCAGTCTGACTTTCTGTGACACTTTTTAGGGTTTTCTTGGCAAAGATACTAAGAGGTTTGCCATTTCTTTCTCCAGCTCATTTTACAGATGAGGAAACTGAGGGAAACAGGGTTAAGTGACTTGCCCAGGATCACACAACCAGTAAAGTGTCTGAGAATGGATATGAACTCAGGAAGACTCCAGCCCCAGCACTCTATTCATTGCCCCACCTAGTTGCCCTATACAATAAGAAAGAGAAAGATTAATCTAAAGTCCTACGGAGTCATTTGGTTGGAGTCGTATTTTTAATGCATTGTAGAAAAAATGTAAAACTTTTTAAGTGCACAGGTGAATTTTGAAGGGAACACAAAACAAATAGTTATTGCTTTAATTTTTTACAATTTATGTTGCTATGCTATTTCTAATCAAAATGACTTAAATAGTTCTGATTTCATTGTTTTATTTGTACATTTATTCCATGTCTCATTTATTTGTATTTTTGAGAGTGTCAATAATAATGATTTTTTTAAAATTAGTGTGAAATAGGGAATTTGTTTCCTCTAAACCTCTGCTAGGGAATAACCTAGGAGAGAGTCAGGCACTGCAGAAATTAAGTAATAAGAAATAAGGCATTAAGCAGGTGGTGGGTGGCTAAGATGAAAATAAGATTCAGGCCCCTTTCCCTAGCTGTCTGTTATTTCTACTTCATCCATGGTTTGTTTTCCAACTAAAATCAAAGTGGGCACTAGAAAAGTATCAACATAAGAGTCTTTTTCTTTCTTTTTTTTCTGATTGGGAATAGAAAACATTTGCCTTCTGGCAGAAGGGAGAAATTTATCTGAAAACTCAACAGCACAGTAATTAATTACACTTTCCAATTAAGCCACCCTGTAGCAGCCTAGTTGCCCCCTTTCAGACCATCTAAGCAAAGAACTCCCATGAACACCAAAGAAGAAAGAAAGGCCCGCTGTAAAGGAGACTCAGAAACAAATCCTTGCACACAGCCAGATTTCAGATTTTGGTGCCCCCCAAGTACATTTACCTGCCCATAAAGTGCTATGTAAATGCGAGTGATTTATTATTATTATTATCACTCAGTATATGATTCTCGAGAGTTAAATTCATCTGGAAATTGTCAAGTTCTCCATTTGCACCAGGGTGTCCTCAGAAGGCTGGGTTAGCAACAGGGGCAGGCCTGATGTTATGACTGATTGCCTTCCAGTCATGTACCATTTATCATTCAGACTATCTTGAATAAATCAGCGCCATTTATATTCTCCTTATGATATCATTCTTCTGCCCACGCCCCATAATCTGATTTTATTTTTAAATCATTTATGAGGGTTTGGTTTTCCTCATTTATTTCTGTTTTTAGTTTCCAGCAAAATGCAAGATCCTGCTGGCATTGGATGTTCTGTGGCCAGTAAGCGGAACAATATAGCAGCTATGGTGGAATAAAAGGAGTCTCACCTCCAAAGTCAGAGAACTTGGGTTAAAATCCCACCTTAGATATTTACTCTGTGAAGTGTGGCAAGACACAAGTTCTCAGGGGCTCATCTGTAAAATAAAGGAGTTGAACTAAATGACCTGAGGTCCTTTCTGCCTTCAAATCTATGATTAAATGTCATTAAATTCCTGGCTAGAGAACTAAGGATATTCTTGGCCTTTTTTTTTTTTTGCCCATCTTCAGATAATAATTAGATGTTGGGCTTCCTTTTTGCTGGATCATAAATTTCATCTTTCCTTGGTAAAGTATCATCGAAACATAAATGTAGAGCTGGCAGGGATCTTAGCGGCCATCTCATTTTACAGATGAGGAAACTGAGGCTGAGAGAGGTTAAGTGATTTACCCAAGGACACACAGCCAGTGACAGAGACAAGATCTGAACACAGATTCTCTGTCTCCAAAGCCATTGTCTTTCCGTCATATAGCCTGTTTGGTGGAGGCATTTGTGGCTGTTGTGATTCATTTCCTTCCACAACTGAGAGACAGATGGTCATATTTTCAAGGATACAAAAATAACTTAAAATTTAAAATAACTGAAATGAAATTAATGGCTAGTCCAGAAAAGCCCCTTGAGATTTGTTGTGGGATCATAGGAAACATGTTAAAAATCTGCTCCTGCAAAAACATGAGGTAAACAGGACAATTCAATTTATTTAAATAAAAGTTTATTAAACAAGCACTATGGAGACTATAAGCTGAAAAAGCTTATAGTCTACTGGCTGGATATAACACATAAACAGATAAATATATGAGGTCCACAAAATACATTCAAAGGAATTTGGGGGGGGGGGACAAACATCCAGAACAACAAAAGAGAAGGCCTCTTACAGAAGGAACCTATAGCTCAGCCTTGAAGTGCCTAGCAGACAAAAGTGAAGAGAAACACCATCCCAGGCATGGAAATAATCTGGGCAAAGGCAAGGAGATTGGAAATGAAGTGTTATGTAGGGGGAAATAGCAAATAGATTAGTTTGGCTGGAAGGTGGAATGCACGATGGGGAGCAATATATAATCGTTTTTGAAAGTTAGGTTAGAGCCAGATGGTGAAGGGCTTCAAATCTTAAAACTCTAGACAGATGAGTTTCTGTCTATCCTTCAAGATTTGAATTTACCTTTAAAAAACACACACCAAGAAAACATATTTTAAAAAATGTAGATTCCACTAGACTGGCTTGTTTCAGTGCGCTTTGCTTTGCTTTCCTTTAAGTGATGACGAGGAGCAAGGGGTACCCCTCTAGCAACATCTCCCTGGGAGGGGGGGATTTGAAGAAGCTGAGCGGGATTGGATAGCTATGCTACATGAATAGAGAACCATGAAGACTGAGCACAAGTGTAACAAGTATAGGCAAAGCCCCATATTTTCAATACTAAGATTTTACCAGTGGAGCAGTAGATAGTGCATTTGACCTGAAGACAAGGAGACCTGAGGTCAAATGTCACCTCAGGCGCTTACAAGCTGTGTGATCCTAAGCTAGTCCTTTAACTGCTGTTTGCCTGAGTTTGCTCATCTGTAAAATGGGGATAATGACAGTATTTACCTTACAGGATTGCTGTGGGGATAAAATGAGATATATGTAAAGCACTTAGCAAAGTGCCTGGTAAATAATAGGCACTCAATAAATGCTCGTTCCCTTCCTCTACCCTTCTTTCCTCTTCTGTAAAATAAGGATAATAAAAGCACCTACATCTCAGGGCTGTTGTGAGCACAAAATGAGATAATATTCGTAAAGCACTTTGCAAAACTTAAAGCTGTATATAAAAGTTAGCTAATGATAATAATGGCTCAGTAAGACTATATTTTCTCCATTACCTCCTCTTCCTTTCATCTTCTGTACCTGTCTTTTAACCATCTAAGCAGGTGAGTGAGCTCTCTGTGCATCCACATTACTCATTTTAGTCAATTCCCGCCCCCCCCTTCCACTCATTGGAATTGTTTGTGTTTTCAGAATTCCATTCTTGAGAGCTTCCCATGCCTCCTGGGCTGACATTCCCTATAGAATGTCAAGCCATGGCATCCAACCTAGCTCTTCCCTGAAACCACAGAACTCTGTTCATGAACAATCTCTGCCACTACGTCACACCATCCCACCCCACCCCCACCCCATCTCCCCCATTTGGGTAAATCGCCCACTCTCTCTGGCCTTTAGGATTAGAGCAAGACATCTTACCTTTTTCTGTCTCACAGATCCCTTTGTCTGCCTGGTGAACAATGGGTTTTTTGTTTGTTAGTTCGTTTTAAAGCTGAAGGAAATGCTACATACTAGTTAGAGGTTAGTGAAAACAAAGATCTGATTTGTTGTTTTGTTTTGTTTTTCCCATCCAAGTGCACAGGTAACTTTGCAATCTATCTATAGATCCCTTGGGAGTTTGTGGATCCTGGAATAAGAGCTCCTAGATTAGAAGAATGTAAATGTAAAGTTTAGAATGAACAAAGTGTTGTCTAGTCCAGTGTTTTCATTTTCCAGGTTTGAAAACTGAGAATCAGGTGAATTGTCCTGCTGGAGGGCCATTAAGGGCCTTTTCTGCTCTGAGTTCCCCGGAAGTCTCAAATATGACATTTCTGATACATACAAGTATCTTTTTCTTAAATATTGCTGAATCATTCCCAATATTGACCTTTAAAACTCCTACAGCTTTAGAGAAAGTCCTTCGCTTTTCTTTACATTCTTCTAAGTTTAACTTGGCCTTAAAACTCCCGGCATCTTCTCCCTCAGCTCCCGGCTCTGGCTTTATTCTTGGCATAAGGAAGTCAGACAATCTCCTGTTTTGAAATCCACTATCATCTCTTCCCCAATTACAATAGACACTTTCCTTCCTACGCTTTGGGGTGTGGGTGTGTGTGTGTGTGTGTGTTTCCCTTCCCCAGAAAGGGGGAATTATCCCATCTCCCCCCCAAAAAACACACACTTAAAGACTCTGCAAACCACAGCTCTCCAGTGACAGTTTATTTGCTGGCTTATGGAAGTATATGTTGCAAAAATCCTATTTTAACTTGGACACAGAAGAATCTCTAAAGTTATAAAACCAAATTATCACTAAAAATGGGATTTTTAACTTGTTTTACCACATATAAAGCATTATTTCATATCTAGGTTTGCAAGGGAAAGTGATTATGTAGAAATGGCTGATGGACATGCCTGGGGACATGGAACCTGCGGGAAAGATGTAATGGCCCAAGCCGAGTTATCTGGGTACATGTCAGTCCACTCTGTCAGCTTTGGGATCAGGATACTTTAGAGCCTGTCTATGGAATTGAAAGAGGATGCTCTTTTCACGACTCCTCCACACAGTACTATGGATGGGGAGTTAGGATCAGCACTGGCGAGTGACTCAGTTTGAACTGCTGGATGGTGAAGTAGGTAGAGCAGGCTGTGTCTGGAGTCAGAAAGACCTCAGTTCAAATATGGCCTTGGCCAGTTCTAGCTGTAGGATCCTGGGCAAGTTACTTAATCTGTTTGTCTCGGTTTCTGCAATTATAAAGTGGGGGTAATAATTGCACCTACTTCGAAGGGTTGTTGTGAAGATTATATGAGATGATATTTGTAAAGTATGTCTATTATAAAGTACAAAAATATATTGTAAAGTACAAAAATATATTGCAAAGTATAATGTTTATAAAGCACTATGCTAAGTGGTTTACAAATATTATTTCATTTGAATTTCACAACCTGGGGGGTAGATGCTGTCATTATCCCCATTCTACAGTTGAGAAAACTGAGGAAGGCAGAGGTTAAGTGACTTTCCGAGAGTATCATGGCTATACTAAGTGTCTGAAATCAGTTTGAGCTCAGGTCTTCCTGACTAGGACCAGTGCTTTATCCACCGCAGCCCCAATGCACAGGGCTTGTCATATAGAGTAGGTGCTAATAAATGCTAGTTTATTAATGCGTGTCTAACCATGAAATGGGCTTACTTGTGGAGTAGTGAGCTGCCCATTGGTGGAAATATTCAATAAGAGACTTGATTAGTATTTGTTAGGGGAGGTTGGGGTAGAGATAGTCAATATTCCACTGTCTGGTAAAAGTTAAATTAGGTGACCTCTAAGGTTATTTTCAGTTTGGAATTCCGGTGGAAGGGAAGGGAACAAGCTTTTATTCACCAAGCCCTGTGTCCAGACTTTAAAAATATTATCCCATTTGATTCTCACAACAACTTTGGGAGGTAGATGACATTATTACTCCCATTTGACAGTTGAGGAAACTGAGGCATGCTGAGATTAAGTAACTTAGCTATTGAGTGTCTGAGGTCAGTTTGATACCTCTAAGATCCCATGATTCTAAAATTTCTCTTTTTCAGGAAAAAGCTGGACTGGGTAGTTGGTCTTATCTCTCAAGTATATAATTTGTACAGACATATGTCATTTGTTTTCTCATTTGTGCCCACAGCTAAAGTACAAAGCAGCTTTTCTCTCTTCATTCAGAATAATTTGGGAACATCGCATGAAAAGTGGGTGTTTTTCTATCTTTCTGTTTGTTTATCTTCTTTTCCCCAAATTCAGGTTGGTCCATTCAGGTCCTGGAAAAGGATCACTGCAGGCTGGAGTGGATCTGTCCTTTGCGACTCGGACAGGTACCAGGCAAGGAATTGAAACCCATCTCTTCCGAGCTGAGACCAGCAGGGATCTCTCCCAGTGGACAAGAAACATCGTCCAGGGCTGCCACAACTCAGCGGAACTTATAACTGAAATCACCACCTGTGAGTAGCGCTGGCCAGGGCCCTCTGGGTAGGTGATAATCAGGAAGATGCCTGAAATGCCACCCTGCCCTAGATAGCTTCCTGCTCTGGACCATTGAGGTGACCTGATCTCTCATTTTAGAAATTATTTTTATTATTTCTACTGGATCTAAGGAACTGATGTCCTGAGAAGGGGACTTCCTTTATCAAAACAGATCAACACCCCTTGTAACATAGAGTCTTAGTTGCCTGGATCACTGAGAGGTTAAGTGACTTGACCGGGGTAATACGTGCAACATTTGTCAAAAGTAGGATTTAAACTCAGGTCTTTCTGACTCCGAGGCCAGCTTTCTGTCCACCATTTCACCATGACTCTGTACCCCTTGGGATTTTTTCTGCTAAAACATAAATACCCCCTAGAAGCATAACACATGGGTTTAATTATTGGTGTAGAAAATTAAAGGGGGTATCATATAATGGACAGAGTGCTGGACATTGAGTCAGGAAGACCTGAATTCAAATCTTTACCTCCTACACTTACATGTAGTCCCGGGCAACTCAAATAATCTTATCGGGTAGCTGGCATCTCCCAAGGGCTTATGTTAGTGTGGTGGAAAGAGTGCTATATTTAGAGTCAGAGGGCCTTTGTCCAAATCTGGGATCTTCTACTTAGTGCCTACAAAAGGCAGTTTGAAATCAAGAGGCTCTGAGTTCAAATTCTGACTCTGCTACTCAATATGTGTTTGACCTTGGGCAAATCATTTAATCTCTTTAAAGGTTCCTTACCTTCAAAATAAAGACTTTGGATTTAAAGGCCCTCTAAGGTGACATCGTGGATAGAGTGCTGGGCCTGGAGTTAGGAAGATCAGAGTTCAAATCCAGCCTCAGACATTTCCTAGCTGTGTGACCTTGGGCAAGTCACTTAATCTCAGTTTCCTCAACTGTAAAAATGGAGATACTAGTAGAATATACTTCATAAGGGATCGAATGAGATAATATTTATAAAGAACTAAGCAGAGTGCCTAGTCCATTGTGCTTAATAAATGCATGTTTCCTGCCTGCATTCCTTTCTTCTAAGGTCCCTTCTCTCTAAATCTCTGATCCTATCACTTGAGCAGTTAATTTCACCTTTCTAGGGTTCGTTTTCCTCATCTAGAAAATGGGAGTGTTAGAGCTCTGGCAATTTCAGTCATTTTTCAGTCCTGTCTGACTTTTTACAGTTCTCTTTGCAGAGATACTAGAGTGGTTTTCTATTTCCTTCTCCAGCTCATTTTACAGATGAGGAAACTGAGGCAAACAGGATCAAGTGATTTGCCCAGGGTCACACAGCTAAGAAGCGTCTAAGACCAGATTTGAACTCTGGAAGATGAGTCTTCCTGACTCCAGGCCCAACCCTCCATGGCTGCTCCTAGCAGTTATTAGTTGCTTAATAAATGATTGTTCACTTGGTCTGAATCAAAATGGCTTGATATAGTGGAAAGGGTGCTGTATTTGGAATCAGAAGACCTGGGTTCAAATCCTGGCTCTGCTACCATGTTTGACCTTAGGCAAGTCACCTCAAGAAGGTTCTTCATCTGTCAAATTAAGGGTTTGAGTTAAGATGACCTCTAAGGTCTAAGAACTCTAAAGTCCCTTCCATCTCCAATAGACAAGTTGGTTTCCAAGGCAGGTCTCTTCCATCTCTAAAATTTTATGATACTACCATTGATACTTTAGTTTAAATTAGTTTATCACCTATTTTTCTGCATACAGCCCCCTGAGAACAGGGACCTTCAGAGAAGGAAATATGTAAAAGGAAGACTCTGATAACCTGTTTCCAAAGAAGGAAGGGAATGAGACAGATCTCCAACAAAGGTTGGGATGAACCCAGATGATGTTTTCTCACCAAAGATCAATTTCTACACCCACCCCTTAAAACTGGGGAATTCCTCCGCAGAAGTTAAAATTCTTCCCTCCACGTTTCTATAGTCTTTGCAAACAAAGCTGAAATTAGATGCTTTGCAGAATTTTGGCTACTACATTGTTGGGATAGAAAATTAGTGGGTTTGTTTTTGTAATTGCCTTGAAACGAATTAATGCTCCTCACCCCCTCAACCCACCCCCTACAAAACAAAAACAAAACATCATCTAGCATCTCTCCATCTCTGTTGAAAACCTTTTGGGATTCTCCTTTCAGCTTTTCATTTGTGATGCTGTTTCGTACGAGGGCACGCGCACACACACAGGCACACACACACATACACACATACACACACACACACACACAACCAGAGATTTCAAAGTGTGAGCTGGAAGCTTATGCCACCTGAATCTTAAGTATCAGGAAACTGTGTTTCATCAGAGAAGCCCAGACTCTCTTAGCTACCAGAAGCGCCACAGCGGATAGGAGATGAAGATGCCTAATGGAGCCCTATTTAGTTTGCCCTCAACAACCTCTGAAAAATCTTTCCTCTCCTCCCCAAATTCAATTTTGAATGTCACAGGCAGGAAGAATAATCATGTTGTTACCTTAGAACTCTCGTTTGCTGGAGATCAAGACATAAAGTAATTTGTTTTTCAATTAATAAGGAGAACTCGGCATATTTATAGCAATTACAGGTTTACAAAGTGCTTTTCATTATAGCAGTAAAATGAACATGGAAAGAGCACTGACTTTGGAGTGGAAGGACCTGGGTTCAGATTTGGTCTCTGACACTAGCATTGACACTTCCCAGGGCTTCAGTGTCTTCATCTGTAAATTGTAAATATGGTCTCCGAGGTCCCTTCTTTGAAATCTATGATCCTATGAAGTTGGGCAGGTCTGGTCTGGATCTGTGATTTGACTGGTGTTAAGAATTCCTAGTATGAGAAATTCCTTCCAATGATAACTATTAGCAGCTCATTTGTAAGTTCAGAGAGCTGTCTGGGGCACTGAGTGGTGAAATGATATACCCGTTATCACAGCCAGTATTTGTCAGTGACAACACTCAAACACAGGTCTTTCTGATTCCAAGGCTGGACTGCTTATCCACTATATCACACTTCCTCTTGTGAAGAAGGAAGGAAGAAAGGAAGGAAGGAAGGAAGGAAGGAAGGAAGGAAGGAAGGAAGGAAGGAAGGAAGGAAGGAAGGAAGAAGGGAAGGAAGGAAGTGAGGAAGAAAGAAAGAAAAAGAGAAAGAAAGAAAGAAAGAAAGAAAGAAAGAAAGAAAGGAAGGAAGGAAGGAAGGAAGGAAGGAAGGAAGGAAGGAAGGAAGGAAGGAAGGAAGGAAGAGAAGGAAGGAAGGAAGGAAGGAAGGAAAGAAGGAAGGAAGGAAGGAAAGAAGGAAAAAAGAATTCATTAAACACCTACTATGTGCCAGGAACTGTACTTAGCACTTTACAAGTATTATCTCATTTGATCCTCACAACAACTGTTTGAGGTAGGTGCTGTTATTATCCCCAGTTTACAGTTGAGAAAACTGAGGCATACAGCAGTTAAATGACTTGTCCAGGGTCACACAGCTAGTAAGTGTCTAAGGGCAGATTTGAACCCAGTTCTTTCTGACTTCAAGGCTGGATTACTTAGCCACTATACCACACTGCCTAACGGATAGTATCTGTTAGACTGGTTTGCAAAGTGAAGATCTCATCATATATTTCATGTTCTTTTCTAAGCATCTAGATTTTTAAAAACTGACCAGTTCATCTCAGAGCATTTTGAGATGCCATCACCCACTTCTGAACCACGTGGCCAAAGCTTCTATTATCTTCTTGCCAGTACAAAATCAGCCTCTCCATTAGAAAGGGAGGGTGAGGTGGGGGAGGAGAGGGCTGTTTTAGTGAAAGTGGGTGGCATTGTAAAAGCTTGCCCCAAGCTTTCTATTGTCCCAAAGAGAGACATCCCATACAACTGACCACTCACTGTCTGTAGTAATAGGTGAGTTTTTTTTTCTGTATCTGAGAGGGTCACATGGAATGAATTGGTGAAAAATATACACTATGGTGATTTACTTTTTAATAAATTATTTAAAATATTGACCATTAGATCATTTGAGCCACCTTCCCCCATCCATGTTCAGAGATAATTCTATTTCCATCTGTTAGAGAAGACATAGATTCTTGCTGGTCACTTGGAGGCATAGGGTGCTGTAAATGGGGCACTGAACATGGAATTGGAACAGATGGATTGGGAATACTGGCTCCACCATTTACTAGCTGTGTGACCCTAAGCAAGTGACTTAAACTCTCTAAGATTGTTTCCTAATCCGCGGAATAAAGGTATTTGCACTTTGTGTTTCCCACATGTTTCTATCACTTTAAGGTTTATAAACTGCTTTCTCAGCATTATTCCATTTCATCCTCAGAACAGCCCCAGGAGGTATTTTTATTCTCATTATGCAGATAAGGAAACTGAGGCAGACAGAGGTTAAGTGACTCACTCAGGGTCATACAGCTAGTAAATGTCTAAGATGAGCATGAAGCCCTGGTTTTTCCAATGTCAAGTCAATTGCTCTGCCCACTACCCCGTAAGATAAGATAATACAGGTGAAATGTTTTATAACCTTACAATACCTTGTCAGTGTAAAATACCGCTATTATTCTGTTCAGATGTTCAGGGTATTAAAAAAAGTTTTCCTAATGTTTGTTTGTGAGACAACCTTTCGAGAAAGGTTGATAGTATTGCAAATGTCAAATTACCTCTGAGTTTGGCTATGGCCCAAAAGACCATTTGAGCAGATTTTCACACTAGGGCCATAACATAGACAGATTTTAGTAAATGCAGCTAAGAAATGTTTACAGTATTCTCTCCAATTTATTTCTCCACTACCCATAGCAAACTGAAAAGAAATTTCCCTTATCTGTAAGCTCATCAATTTGGGTACTTTATCTACCAGTGCCACTTCTCAAATCCTCTCTTTCTGTGTGATTTTTGTCCATCTCAAAAAAAAAATAAGAAAAGAGAATTTTATCCAAAGAGAAGATCTTTCAGTCCTATTCGAGCCAACATTATAGTAGAAAGATTATCAGATTGGGGGTCAGGATACGTGGCTTCAACAGTCTTTGGAATCCCAAGGCCCTATGTAATCTTCACAATTATCAGTAGTTGAACTTTCATCTCTACCACTATAGGTCACTTTATTACTTTGGGGACTTTATTTTACCTCTCCAGGCCTCAGTTTTCTCATCTGTAAAATGTGGGGTTAGATTAGATCCCAGGTTCACTTGAGGGAACTGGAGCTAGGGGAACATATTTGTCAAATATTTGAAGGGTTTTCACATAGAACAGAGAGAGAGTTAAGCTGATTCTGTTTGACACCAAAGGACAAAACCAAGAGCCCTGAGTGGAAGCTGCAAAGAGGAAAATTTAAGCTTGATGTAAAGAAAAATCTCATACTTTTTAGAATTATCCAAAAGTGAGATGAGCTACCTTGCAGACCGGTAGCTTCCTCTTTGGTGGAGACCTTCAAGCAAAGACTTGAGCTAGCAAAGGGGTATTGTGGTGAGGATTCTTTTTTCAGGTGTATGCAGCATGAGGTCCTTTCCAAATCTGAGATTCTAGGGTTCAGAGCCAGAATGGACTTTAGAGCCCAAATCACTGGTCCAACCCCTTCATTTGAGAAATGAAGGAACTGAGACCTGGGGAGGAGAAGTTGATTCAGCCATGGTCACCTGGGTAGTAAGTAGAAGAGCCCAAATTCAAACATAGGCACTTTAACTCCAAGTCCACAGCTTTTTCGAATACCTAGACAGTCTCTGAGGTACCTTCTATTTCTAATATCCTTTGACTTCCTAGTCTTTTTAATGTTGGGCATGAAATCCATGGATGACACCAGGGACAGAGAACATGTGAAACATCAAATGCCTGATAAAGTGTGTTGCCTTCATTTGGGTTATAATTTCGTTTCCTCCCTTGTCTTCCAGCATGCACGTACAAAAACCAGGAGTGCCGTCTGACTATACATTATGAGCATGGATTCTCCATCACCACCGAGCCACAGGAGGGTGCCTTCCCCAAGACAATCATTCAGGCTCCCTATGAAAAGCTCAAAATGTCTTCAGATGATGGAATCAGGATGCTTTATTTAGACTTTGGAGGAAAGGACGGAGAGATTGTAAGTGTGCTCAGCCCCAATACGGTCACTGATTCACTTGGCTATCTTTTATAGTCTTTGAGGCAGCTAGGTGGCACAGTAACTTGGTCTTGGGAAGTCTGAAGTTCAAATTCTTCCTCAGATATTCACTAGCTGTATGACCTTGGGCAAATCATTTAATCTGTTCCAGCCTCAGTTTCCTGATCTGTAGGATGGGGAAGATAGTAGCACCTACCTCCTAGGGCTGTTGTGAGGCTAATGAGGTAATATGTGCAAAGTGCTTTGCAAACCTTAAAACACTGTATAAATGCTAACTATTTATTGGAAACCTATGGGAGGGGGAGGAGTGTCCCTTCCACTTATGTTACTATAACCATGTTTAAGAGCACATATACATGTATATATATGCATATATATACACATATAATATATATACATATTATATATATATGTATATATATATATATATATATCTTTTACTTTGGCTGAGAGGCTTCAGAGAAATTTGAGGCAAATGAAAGAATTCCTTACAATGTCAGTGCAAGTTTCGACTAAATATGCTCTGTGTTTGGGATGTGCGCCAATGTACGCGGAAATTTGAGCAAATTCATGAATTAAGATCATATTTACATTTGCTTCAGCAACTAAAGATCACGCATTTGTTTAAACAGAATCCTCCTCAGTATCTTTCAGCCATGATTTAGTGGAAAGGGTGTTGGAGGGAGCGAACTGAATTTGTCAAAACATCCCACCCCCACCCCCTGACCCCAAGTCAGTGTCCTGCTGCTCTCCAACTCAGTCAAGCCACATTTGGAGTCTTGAGTTGGGTTCTGTCTACCACTATTTAGGAAAGATATTGGTCACTTAGACATCAACCTTTGGAGGACGACAACCATTATGGCGAATGGCCTTAAATTTCTGTTGTATGAGGATTGCCTGAAATAACTGGGGATGTGCAGGCAGGACTTGGTAGACTTGATGGCCTTCTTCTACGGCTGCACCATAAAAAGGGGGATTAAACTGGTTTTGGTTAGCCCCAGAAAGCAGAACCAGGAAAAATGGAAATTGTATGGAGCAAATTTAGACTTGACATTAAAAAACAAAGTTCTTAACAATTAGAGCTATCCCAAAGTAGCTGCCTTGGGAGGCAGTGTGTTTGCTCTCCCTGAAGGTCCTCAGTCTTAGGTTTGATGACCATTTTTAGGGAGTTTTATCAAGAATTGCTTTTTGGGTGCTCCATATGAAATAGGCTGAAGGAACTGGAGTTGTCTAGGCTGGAAAAGAGAAGCTGTTTTCAAGTATTTGAAAGGCTGTCATTTGGAAAGTGGATTTGACCTGTCTTGTTTGGTCCCAGAGGGAAAAGCCAAGATCAGTGATGGGGAGGGGAAGAGGGGAGTTACTGAGAGGCACTTTTTAGAGCCATGGGCCACTAGAGTTAGAGCTTGAAGGGCTCTTAGAGGCCATCAAGCCCAACATCTTCATTTCGCTGATGGGAAACTGAGGCACTGAGAAGTTAAATTGCTTAAAGTCACCACTAATTTACATAATTAATAAGCTAATAAGAATTTGGTGAAATTTGAACGCAGGTTTTCTTGAATTCAAAAAACATCCTAGCACTGAAATTCTAGGATTCCCTGAATTTGTTCTTAATAATGTACAATTAAGAACAACCGAAATCAAGATGCAATCCTCAAATAACATAAAAGTCAATAATTTCAACATGGTGCCTGACTCTGCCTAGGATAATTCTCCTTCATCCCTTGGTTCTTCAGTGCTGTCTTAGCATTTGTAGGGGCCATGTGTAGCTTTCTTTTTACATTTCAAAAGAATGGTGCTGGTAAAAATGCTGTAAATAAACAGGAGCTTCCAGCCGAGAAATGATGCCAAATAAAACAGGGATTACTCAATCTATAGCATACTGTAGGAGGCTATAAGCAGCCATAATGACTGCCATGCGATCTACAATAAACCTCTGTGCAAAGTTCTGAACTATCTATTGTTTCTAAAATCCATTATAGCTTCAGAGTACTTTATTTTATTTCCTTTCTTTGTCTCTTTTTCTTCCTCTCCTCTTCTTCTTTCTTTCTTTTTCTTTTTTTCCTTCTTTTCTTCCTTTCTTTCCTTTCTTCTCTCCTTTCTTCCTTCTTTTCTTCTTTCTTCTCTTTCTTCCTTTCTTTTCTTTTTCTTCCTTTCTTCTTTCCTCTCCCTCCCTCCCTCTCTCTTTCCCTCCCTCTCTCTCTCTCCCTTCCTCTCTCTCTCTCTCTCTCTCTCTCTCTCTCTCTCTCTCTCTCTCTCTCTCTCTCTCTCCCTTCTCTCCTAGAATTTGTAATCTAGTTAGAGAGATAACGCATCCACAGGCACCAATGAGAGAAAAAATAATAATTAGAGCATTGGTGGGATTCAGCCGGTTCACACCGGTTCCGTTGAGTTCTGTGAACAGGTTGTTGGGGGGGGGGCTGTGTCTGCCACGTCAGTAGTGGCAGCGGCATCTCAGCTCGGTTTCCATGAAGAACCGGTTGTTAACTTATTGGAATCCCACCACTGGATTAGAGTGTTATATACAGCTACTATGGACATTCAGGAAGGGGCTTTATTTGTTAGGTTTCTAATTTATGTAAATACTTTTTATGAAAATGGATTTGTAAGATGCATAATAATGAATATGCTCAAAGGATTATTGCTTTCTCTCTTAGAAATTTGGGTTTTAAAACCAGAAGGTACCTTGGAGATCATCTAATCCAATGCACCCATTCTACAGATAAGGAAATTGAGGCCCAGAGTGAGGAAGTGATTTGTCCAAAGTCACATAACAAGTAGGAGAGTTGGGATTTGACTCCAAGTTCTCTGAATCCAATTCTGATATTCTTTTCATAAGGCCATGCCAAATGGAAGATAAATGTCTTTTAAAGATAATTTGCCAATATAGAAAATGAACACACACACACACACACACACACACACACACATTTCTCCAAGTGCCACCTCCCACTGGATAAGTGGCCAAAGGATATAAGCAAATGATTCTCAGATGAACTACAGCCGCACAAAAGATTGTTTCAAATCATTAGTAATAAGAGAAATACACATTGAAATAACTCCAAGGTTTTACTTCACACCCAGCTAATTGGCCAAGACGATAAAGCACAGGCATAGTCAGTCAGGATGGGCTGTGGAAAACAGGCATGCTTATACATTGTTGCGAGAGCTGTGGTTAGTGCAAACATTCTAGAAAACAATTTTGAAATTATGCTAAGCAAATGATTACAATGTCCATAGTCTTTGACCTAGAAGTTCCACTGCTAGGCATATTTGGAGGCAGGGAGGTAGGGGTGGGGTGTTAGGTTGTTTATTTCCAAAGCCTGCCAGTCTGTTAATGCTGGCTTAGCTGATATAGCCCTAAGTTTGTTACGACCTCCCCACTCTTGCAACTTGGACAATATCAGTCTGTACAAAAACCAATTTGGGGACCAAGCCAAGGAGTAGGGTGAGGGAAGGAGGGGGACTTCTCCCTCTTCCCATCACATTTTTTTCCCAACAAGATTGCTTTATATTTAAATGAAATTGCCAAACCAAAAACACGTAACAGCAACCAACCATCAACATCACTGATTCTCATGTTACCCTTTTTTGGAAGTTAGGGAAGGAAAAGGTAATATTTATGTTTGAGGAAACTTGGCTGTATCTCTAAAGAGCCAGAGATGTATGAGGACTGGTACCCATAGCGTAGGGTGGCTGGAAAACCCAGGAAGGGTAAAGTTAGAAAGAAAGTCCCGCCAAAATATTCTTAGCTGCATTTTTTGCAGGGTCAAAAAACTGGGAACAAAGCAGATGCCCACTGACTAGGGAATGACTAAATGTCATGTGGTATGTGAATTTAATGGGATATTATTGTCTGGGGGAAAAAGAAAGCAAAAAGACATTTTCTGCCCTCAGGAAGCTTGTATTCTAGTTGGAGGGAAAACATGACAACAACTTGGTAGACATATCAAAATACACCTCTCTCTCTGTCTCTGCTCTGCAAGGGTAAGGGGCTATGGGCGGGGAAGTATACTATTATACATTATACTAGTAGTCTCAGATGTTGGTTTAACTGTTTCTTTTTTCCTCTTTCCTATTCTTCATTACAAGGGAAGTTTCACTGTGTGGGATTGGGATGCATTCACAAATTTTGATGATGTCAAAGAATTTATAAACAAAAATCAAAATTTTTTTAAAAGATAACTCATCTAGTTATAATCATCTTCGGGCCCCTTTGCTGTGAAAAATCAATTATTTTCTAACAATCATCAACTTAAAATCTCTCTGTCTTTTTATTTCAGCAATTGGACCTTCACTCCTGCCCCAAACCTATCGTGTTCATCATTCATTCCTTCTTGTCGGCTAAGATCACAAGGCTTGGGTTGGTGGCATGAATGGAGGGGTAGTGGTTTCCACAAGAAGAAGCAGAACCACCATGCTTACTGGAAGTGTGATCCACCAATCCATGTTAGGTGCTAGCCAGCCACCAGCAGTGCCCCAGGGAGAGCCGAGGACGTTGATTGTCAGGTCTAGCCAGTCCTTGTTACTCTCTGAGGCATTGCTTGCAGTTTAGTCAAACACAAAGGAGCTATCTTAAGAAAAAAGCATCACCTGGAATTTCAGAACCAGTCTCTTTAGTCAAGAAAAATGTCCTTATCAGGGGCAATAAACAGCTTGTATATACTGACAAAAGAGGCTTTTAAAAGTTCAATGATTTGAAATAATTTAAAATATACTGTATAATAAAAATTAGCATATTACTGTGTGTTCACACTTCAGAATCATTGTTGCACCTATTTTCACATAACTTGTTTATTGATAATGAGCAAGGGCTAAGTAGGTGAAGAATGAACATTTATCACCCTCCTATCCCCCTCCAAAAAAGGCGATGATCTAGGATTAGAATTAGACTATTTCCACCTGCTAAATAAATTTAACTTCTTTGAGGGGGAATAAATATTTTTTCACATAGAATCTGGTCTTTCATAAGATGCATAGATTTAAGTAAGGGACTTTACAGATCATCTAACCTAAATCTCTCATTTTACAAATGACAAAATTGAGGCCGAGAAAGGGAAAAGGGACTTCCTCAGCGTCAGGCAAGTAGGAAGAAGCAGAGTTGGGAATCTGTATCCTGACTCCAAATCCAACCTCCTTCCGCTATGCTTAAATATGGTATGGCTATGATACTTTTTTTGATGAATTCTATTTCTGATGTGAGAGAATGATTCTGAAGTGTTCTCCGTTAATGAATGTTGAGCAAAAAAAAAATTCAATAGAAATCAGTCTACTGATTGGTAGAGTTGGAAACTGCATAGGTTACTTAGTGCTTGAGGGAAGATGATTAATCCTGGGACTCCAATGTGAATACTAAGGTCTGTTCTCTGAGAGCAAACCCAGTGAGGAGGAAGCCGGCAGCAGGCATTGACTATAAGCTTTCTGGGTCGGAGAGCAAATCACAAATCTCTCTCTCTCTCTCTCTCTCTCTCTCTCTCTCTCTCTCTCTCTCTCTCTCTCTCTCTCTCTCATATAAAAGGAAAAAAGAAACCCTACCAGGCCATATAAATTCTTTGTCCTCTGTTCAGTTTTGTTAATGTCTGTGTTGAATATGGAATCGATACTTCTTTACATGCCATGGTGACTAGGAAGAGCAGGCCTGGTCACATACTAGGATGTGCTGCAGGTTATCCCCAAACCAAATTCTATCCAGTGCTTTGGGTTCTTTTAGAATCATAGAGATAGCAGCTAATGGCTTGGTTTTATTCCATCAAAGAATCAGGGACAAATGAAGCTGTTCAAACCTAACTTCACTGAAACAAAATCTCAGTGTTTTAGGTTTATATCAACTCCATTCCAACATTTAACCCAGATTCTTCTCCCTGTGGCTTGTTTAGACAAGCTTTCTGGATTGGAGCTCTGATTTTCAGAATCACAGGGTTTTTTGCACAAATCTATGCAAAGAATTTAAGAGAAATTTGAAAATTGGCCCACCTGCTCTCAAACCTCTCTGCTGCCAGGTATATGAAATGAAATGATGTGCAAAGCCTTATGGGGTGGGGATGGGGAGGGAAGATTGATTTTTCTTAAGCGTGCTTATAAATTTGAATCTTTATTTCTATAAAGCTAAAGATTGAAATGCGAGCTTATGTACTGTAGGAAAGGCTTGACAAATTTGTAAGCTGCACTGCATTATTTCCTTATACATCTGAAAATCACTGGAATGTTGTTCTATAAGAGAATTTGACTTGTGCATTGTAAATAACTTCTTAGGAAACATGCTAGTGCCAAGAGCTGAAGTCGCCGCAGTCCATAATCTAAGGTGCTCAGTACATGAAGAATGAGTGACTTACTCAGAATTAATGTGCAACAATCCTATTATATATTTATAGAAAATTTAAATGATGGTAATTGCAAATATTCTTTCTTTATCACTTACCAGGTTTTGGACTGATTCCTATTTGGGTGGGGTCAAAAGAATGATACTACCTTCTCTGCATTTATAAAAATTTAATTAAAATATTTATATTTTAGAAGAAATATATTTGAATAAAATTATTGGATTTTTCTGAAGCAAACTAAAATGTGTCATTAGCAAGTAACTTAGCTTTTATTAAGAGAATTGTGGACACGGGTCATTTGTTGCTCCAGAGAAATGCTTGTGGTCGTTGGGCTTGTCACAGGGTGGCTAAAATGGACCAGCTCATTGTGTGTGTGTGTGTGTGTGTGTGTGTGTGTGTGTGTGTGTGTGTGTGTGTAGATAAATAGATGGATGGATGGATAGTTAGATAGATAGATAGATAGATAGATAGATAGATAGATAGATAGATAGATAGATAGAGATGGGAGTTACTCCAACACAGATGAAATCATAGATTCAGACCAAAAAAAAAGCCTGTCATGAAAATTACAATATGTTTCATTAGAGAGATGTGTTTATATGTGTGTGTAGATAGAAACAGATATCTACCTAGAAAGGTAGATATTTCTATATCTATATCTATACAGAGAGTTATAGATAAAGAGATAAAGATTCATTTCTAGATAGAGATAGATAGGTATAGATATAGAGATAGATACCTATATCTGTACAGATATTTAGGTAGATACCTATATGTATCTTTACATGTGTATTTTCCTTTTTGAATGAAATATGCTTTAATAATTTTGATGACAGGCTCTTTTTGTTTATATTTTTATTTTTTCTGTGTTGAGGGGAACTCCCAATATGGAAGCTTCCTCCATGGTGTAATGGGAAAAGCTTAGGATTTGAAATCAAAGGAGATAAGTTCAGTGCTGTCTCTGCTATTTCCTGCCTATGTGACTTTGGACAAGTCACTTAACTTCTTGAGCTTC
Source organism: Phalanger gymnotis (assembly GCA_028646595.1). Classification (NCBI taxonomy): domain Eukaryota; kingdom Metazoa; phylum Chordata; class Mammalia; order Diprotodontia; family Phalangeridae; genus Phalanger; species Phalanger gymnotis. The sequence continues at coordinate 105,116,520 of CM053622.1, forward strand.
CTTACCTATAAAACGATGGATTAGATGGATTAGATGACCTCAACAGTCTCTTCCAAGTCTAAATCTATAATCTCACAATCCACTCACGGGGCTACAGCTGTAACTTAAAGTCAGAAAGGGTCTGGTGCACCGAGATATTTAAGTGAATTGTCTATTGTTACCTAACTAGTATGTTTCCGAGGAATGACTTGAATTCCAAGGCTAGCCCTCTCTCTAAACATTATTACATAAGGCTGCCACTCGACGTAGGCTTTAAGCCAACATTAGCGGGGAAGATTGAGAGGGATTGGTTCTGGTCAGCCAGTGAAACCACTAGTTTTGTTTTGGCTTTTTTTTTCTTTTTTGCCAAATTATCTTAACCAAGTTGCATTTTGTCAGATCATCAGTGTCTCCTGTCCATTTTAATCAGTGGATTAGTTGCATTTGCAAGCCATATTTTTGTGGTGATTGTTGTTATGTAGGTTGAGGCTGGTAAAAGTGTACAGCAATATTATTACTACCACGTCATAGAAGACTGGCTCATTAGAAATCCGCCATGGCCAGGTGGGTGAAAAATAATTCCGTGCCCCTTCAAGGGAAAGGAAATATTGAATACGGGCTGTAACACAAATGACAGAACAAAATCTAATGATCACCCCTTCAGGAGGAACTTGGGAGACATATAGACCTGGAAGGCTTTAGATTGTGGTCCCTTTTGAAAAATCAGAGTGGTCCCAAAACTGGCTTCTGTGTCGTCAGAGACTTGTTTATTCTGCTTAATTCATATCAGTTCAAATCATTTAGAAAGGCCTTAAAATATTTCTTCTGAACTTGGGTAGGATCCATCTGGTTTCTGCATAGATCTATTATAACCTCTAAAGGTGACCAGAAGACAGGAAGGAAGGCGACCTTTTGAATGTATCACAACAACAACAAAAAATTACGCCTATATGAATAGTATCATTAACATATTTTTCTATGAACTTAGCTGAATTAAATAAATACTCATCCAATTTCTAGCCATGTAGCACACAATGCAAAGTCAGCAACAATGGACAAAATGTGACAGGTTTGTCAACAATTTCAGAAAAAGGCAGAGGGCTGAATGGGCTTGAAAATTGTTCAGTTACTTTTATCCTATGAGACAATTCATTGCCTGGCATAAGGAGGACCTTAGGAGTAAAGTGGAAAATACAAAGGATCTCCATCTCCAACAGCTTTTCCCTAAAATCACTTAAATCTTATGGGAGAAATCCTATTACAAATAACTAAGAGAATGCCAAAAATTGACTTCTTGTGATCATGAAATTTTGTTGCATTTAATGGTCCTTCCAAAAAGCAAGGTGGCAAATATTTTTCTTATGCTGGCATTTTACTGCAATATTATTTCTTGTAATGGAATTTAACCAGTACACCAAAACTCCAAAGGTCTATCCTGATTCTCTTTTGTACTAAAATTTGGTTTGCACTAAACATAACTCAAAATAGGTGATCCACAGAGCAGGATTTAGGATTGACGTGATGGCTGTCTTCAAGTATTCAAAGGGCTGTCATGGGGAACTAGGTTGCTTCCCCTAAGCCCTAATGAACAAAAGTAGAAACAAATGTTAGAAGGTTAAAAGAGATCCAGTTCCCCAAATAGAATGGGCCACTGGAGGGCCTGGGGGGGTGTGTGGAGTGAGGAGTGAATGTTGCAAAGGGGATTCCCATTCAGGAACAGGTTGGGAAGTTGGACCCATGAGGCCGCTTCCAATTCTGACTTTCTATGATTAGGGGAAAACATTCATACTTTTATCATAAGATTTGACCTGAAAGAGTTAAAAAGAGCCCTTTAAGAGCTTAGCTAGCTCAACTCACCTGATACAAGTATCCCCTCTTCAACAGTTCCGTTAAATGGCCTTCTAGCCTTTGCTGGAATACCTCCAATGATGGTGAGTTCACTACCTCTTAAGCCAGTTTGGGTTATTTTGTTTCCAGAGTTCTACTCTTTTTTTTCTGACAACAGCCTTTATTGTACTTCTTCCTTGAAATTTTTATCACTTTAGGGAGCTCAAGGTACAGAACTTATTCTACTAGTATGGACTGACCTCTTCTCTGACATTTATACTTTATTTTCTGGGGCACTGAGAGTTTAAATGACTTGCTCTGTGTCCCACAGCCGGTCTGTGTCCGGGATAGAGTAAGGCTAGCTTTCTCCTCCATATCACCCTGACTTTTCAATTACTCTAATAGTAAGCCAATCTTCCTGTAATATTCTCCTATTTCTAGCCATTGTTTCTAGTTGTGCTCCCTGAAGCTACACAGAATAAGCATAAAGCTCTCTTCCAAATGACTGCTTTTCATACACTTGGGAGACAGTTATCATCCCCCCTCTCCAAGTTATCTTCTCCAGGACAAATCCTCAGTGGTCCTCGAAGCCTTGTTCCCAACAAATGCAGAAGACAGGGGGGGGGTGGGGAGAGATATGATGTAGCTTTGTGTGATAGGATTCCTAAAACTTTAGCATCCTAGTTACCTAAGTAGATAGATTTGGGGATGAAAAAGCTGATAGGGAGAGGGATGGAATAGAGGACCCCCCCACACACACTGTATACAAACTCAGATCAATCTTATGACAACTTATATCAGAAAGTCATTTTATTTAAAGATGTTTCTTTATGCTCAATATTTAAATGGATCTCTTATCTCAACCATGTGGGTAGTCCATCAGACAATGCAGCTCACCACTCATCCCTGCCTGCTCATCCTATGGGCCTCTCTGTCCATGTCCTTCCATAAGTTCTATGCTGGGGGTGCATCCAACATGGTGGACGCCTTTCTTGCCTTCTCTGGACATCCTGAAGGATACCCATAGAACATTCAGGCCAACCTTTGAGTGGTCCTTTGTGACAGATCTCTTTTTTACTCACACATTCCCATTAAATTGTGAGCTCCTTGAGGGCAAGGATTGTCTTTTCTTCTTTTTGTATCCCCAGGACTTAGCAAAGTGCCTAGCACATAGTAGGTGCTTAATAAATGATCACTGACTGACTGATTGATGGAATCCTTTTCTCAGTTTCTCCTTCATAATTCCATTTGTCATGTGATACAGCCTACTCACACCCACTATATGCCTTTTGACTGACCTCCATAAACACTCAAAAATTTTATGAGGAAAATAAAATTGTAAGAGACCTTCTCATTGTGTATGTGTTTTTTTTCTTAAAGGATAATAAATCTCAAAAGGATTCTTTATTCTAAGTATTTATAATTTTTTAAACCATGTGAGGAATTTTTTCATGGTTATTCCCCTTATACTTTGTAAGTGTTTATATGGTTCCAGACGACAAAGAATGAGTATCTCCCACAAAGGGTCAAATCAGAGCTGAGTGTTAACATTACATCCAGGATTGCCGTTCTTTAAACAAAAGCATTTTCTGTGTTGGTGGATAAAGTATTCAGGGGCACCAGATATGTAAACTAGTCTTGTGATGGTAAATGAACATTGCCTTGTTTATAACAAATAGTATTTCATTGCAGGCGAATCATTTTTTATTTCTAAAACTTCATAATATTCTACACAATAGAACTCTTTGAACATGAACCCCAAAATCAATTATCAGGTCACCTATGGTGCTTCGAATCAAAGGAAATTTGATTTCCCTTAGGAAGTACACCTGTACAGCTTGTTAAAGTGATTAAGTCATGTTACAAGGTGGGCATGCAATCAATTTGATATCATTTTAATAGGAAAGCAGCAGGAGCAGCTAATTTGTCCCCTTTATTCTTTAGTCATTGGACACACAAGACATCTTTCTAAAGCAGAAGAGCTCAGGGCTCCTCATACAGGAAAAAAAGAATAGCTCATTCCCAGACAGCCAAAATGTTAAAGAAAATACAAAGTAGAAAGGAAGAAAAAGGTCACAAAGGATGGAGCAAATCACAGGGTCAGAAAGCTCTGGGCGGCTCATTGCAAGGTATTCAACCCAGCTGTCAAAGGTGGGGGGAGGACGGGGAGGGAGGCTTCAGTCTGACTCCCTCAAGCTCAGCTCTTCCTCTCTGCCTCCTTCTTATCCCAAAGTTTTTTCAGGTCTTGGTTATTTCAGGGCCACAGAGTACAAAAGGAAGCTTTATTCTTCTCAAGAAACAATGCTTCCTTTATTTTGAGCAATTTTAGATCATAACACTTTGGATCAATCAAGCAGGTTTTCCCCTCCAAAGATACAAAGACCAAGTCTGATGCAAAATTTTCAATATGATATTCACTCACTACTTCACACCCCAATGAACTGAAATGGGGGGGGCAATTCAGCCCTGGTACACTCATAATCAGAATGGTTAGGTCAGAAGGGAGCATAAAGATCACCAAATTCAACCCCGACATTTTACAGAGGAAGAAACTACAGTTTAGAGAAGGTCACCAGGCTGGAAAGGGGTAGTCATGCTTTAATTCCAGGCCTCCTGCACAAGACTCATCATACACCTGACTCTCTCCTCACATCAGATTTACACAGATTTCTCAATAATGAATATAAATAAATAAATAAATGTTTTTAAGATGTCGGACTTACAAGTAGTAGGGTTAGAGTCCAAAATTTTTTCAAGCCAGGGGCTCAAGAATTTAATGCTCTGTTAAATGTGCTTTCAACTAGTAGGTCAGCGATGAATTTTTAGATGTGAAAGGACTTTAGTGTTTATGGCACGTTATGTGCTAAGGAAGGTCTATTATGAAATACAATTTTTTCATTACCTTTCCTTATCTGATCTAATATTACCCACTTATACCTTAATTTATCACTATTATTAATAATAAATGTATCATACATTTTAAAATACATTTCTTTTTGTGTGTAGAAATATATGCATATCATACATACATACATATATACACACGTGTACATATGTACACATACATACATACTATATAAATGCACACATACACAGAGGAGTTAGACATAGAAAGGATCTTAGGAATCAGTTCAGTGTGTTCATTTTACAGAGGAGGAAACAGAGGCCAAGAGAGCTTATATAAAATGCCTGAGATAATAATTGAGCTGCTAAGTAGGAAAGCCTGGATTTAAACCCAAGTTCTGATACCATATCCATTTGTGTGTTCCATCATGCCATTCATTCTTCCTCTCTCATTAACTCAGACTTTTCCCTAAGACTAGCTAGTGTCCCCATCTTGCATTATAAGTAATTAGTGAGATTTTCCTATAATCGCTTTTGGAATTTGGGAACAATACTAAAGGCCATAAGGGCTTACAAGAACGCCCAGCTTTTCTACCTCGTTCAGGGCTCTAGCATTGTGGAGGTAGTTTTAACCAAAAACTACCATTCTCTAAGTCTCTTCTTGCTTATGCAAATACTGAATATATACCAACTTCTGCCCCCTTGGCAAGACGGAGGCATTGCGACAGAGTTTTGAACTCTATACCGACACAATTTCTTTCCTAGACATATTGAGAAGAGAAATTACTCAACACTGGCAGCTTGGGCAGTACCCTTGACACACTACCTTTGATACTCATGTGCTACTGCTTGGATCAGGCCCATCACAGTAGGAGTGGGAAGGATGAAGGGTTGGGTTCTCTTATCATGGCAGTTATGCCAAAGGATGGGAAAGGAATATTGTGAATAAATGACATAAAGCCAGGTTGTGTGACTGACTTTTAAATCTAAGAAACACGAATTCATCGTTTGCATAAAATGTGCATGCTTCTGCATAAATTGTGTGCCAAGGTGTACTCTGAGGTGTTTGAACTCAAGAAAATCGTTTTGCTGACTTTAAAGAGGTCCCTTCCTGAAGTCATCTCTAACCTTCCCATTCTTCTCCTTTCATCCCCCCCCATTTTCCCAACAGACCCAAATGGAAGAGTAGAGACCTGGATATAATTTGTCGTGTGCTATTTAATTCAAGAACAAGCCTACAGAATGAATTTAATAAGAACTCATTTTCAATGCAGGGCTTTAAGTTACCAGAAAGCTGCAGTGTCACTTTATGGACACCAGAGGGTAGACTGTAGATAGACATGGAAAGTTCTAAGGGACTTCTTGCAAGGTCATTTGATATATTTCTTTATTCTGAAACCTCCCTTTCCTCCTCTTTGTATTTCCCATGATGGAAACTAGCCTGGACTTTCTGGCAGGTCCGAGGTGAATCGAAGGGAAGTGACTGCTCTCCCTGGTTCTAGAGGACCAATTATAACAAATAATACCACCCCAAATCTCCACATGACAAAAAAGGCTCTATACAACAAAACCCTATTCAGATGGCCCCTCTTTTTCAGGCAATATGAGAAAAATCCCATATGATCAAAGACTATGGCTAACTCCCAAGGATTTATGGCATTCTCAGGTTATGACTTTTATGTACAGAAAGAAGGCTTTCAAATTCTCATTTTTTTTTTTTTGAGAGGGAAGTAATATACTCTCAGGCACTATCATGGGATCAGAGATTCAGAGCTGAAAGGGACCTCAGAAACCACTTAGTCCAACCTTTCTTTGTACACATGAGCTAACTGAGACTTAGGGAGGATAAAAAACTTCTTCAAGGTCACAAAAGTAGTAACGATCAGAGGCAAGATTTGAACTCTGGACCTCTGACTCCAAGTCATGACTCCCTCCACCATACCACACTCTCTCATGCTAGATAGCAGTTTTTATCACTCCTCAAGGAAATCAAGCACTAACTGTTACAAAGCAGCCACAGACAAGGGATGAAGCCGTTAGTGCATTCTGTTAATATTTCATTTAATTAAGTAGCAATTCCGAAAGAAAAGAATAAATAAAAAGCTTGAGATATGTTGATTTTTAATACTGATTGACTGTCAAAGAATCCAATGAATAACTCTTTTTTCCTCTAAGGAATACCTCCTCAAACACCCAAAACTCCATGGAGTCAAGAAATAACATCGCTAAACTCTGCATGTCAAAAACAATGATCAGCAGTCCTGAAATTGTAAAAACTGGTCATATACTCTGCAAAAAACTAGCAGGCAGAACAAGAAACCATCAGAAGGAATTGGGTGGGACTTAGGTTTTTAAAGTATCACAATAGTCTCACTAAATTTCAGGTCAGCAAATTATAAAGAAATCTAATGAACATGCTTCTGGATGTTGCATTCTTAAGTACATCAAAGAGGTGCTTCATAATCTGCCTCATGAATATATTCAGCCATTGATGTAAGCATTTCATTGGAACCTTTGATCACCCACATAATAATAGAATGTCAGATTTAGACAAGCAGCCTAGAACACCTAATCTAACCCTTAAATTTAACAGAAGAGGGAACTGAGGACCATGGAGAGAAAGTGACCTGCCCGAGGTCAAACAGCTGGCAAATGGAGGAACCAAGACTCAAACCCAAGTCTTCTGAGTTCTTTGACTCTTTTCACTAATACTGTTTCCTCCTCCATGCCACGAGATACAGTGCTGCCTCACTTTACACAAAAGGTTGGGAGCAAATTGAATTTTTGTCAGTTTAATTTCTCAAATAACCTTGGGGAATTCATTACTCAGAGGAAGCCTGGACTGGATTCTTTCGCAAAGAAGCCTTTTATAATACGTCTAATTAGTCCTCAATGGTCTATTTTGTCCAAAATGTTTTGCAGCAATCTCTTCCACTGGGTTTGCTGAAAGAGGGGCACACCTGTGTCCTAAAAGATTTGTGTTTAAGGAAAACAACCCAAGTCATTATAAGCATGCTGGCTGCGACGTTTAGACTCATTTACAAGTGGACTATGAGCAAATGACTTCCTGGATCACAGCAGCCCCAATCAATCTTTACCTAAAAGCTTTCCCTGGGACAGGGTCAGCCAGGAAAGGTTACCACTGCAGAGTAATTAACAGGGAAACAACACCTCTCTCCCCCATCCCCACCCCTTTAAAACAAGATAGAGGCCTGCACATTTGTTAATTAGGATTAAATTGGTTTTATTTTTAACCCTCCCCAAATGAACTTCCTCCAATAAAGGCAGTCAATACCGAGACAGCTTAATGAAGACAGCCTTCAGCGCCAGCCCCGACCTCTGAGAACACAGCTTTTCAAATATCTGTTTCTAGTATGTCGGCTTAATTAGAAGGGAGTGTTGAGGATAAATTGGCCTTCCCTCATCTGAACTGCCACTTTTTCTCGCACAACAGAAATGGAGCTATTAAAGGGGGGTCTGCAGGTACATCCTCCTCCCCTTGTTCTCATTTGTACCCTTATTCCACCCACAAAGAGCCAAATATCATTTCAAAAAGAGAGAACGATTAGTTCCCCACCACCACCACTTTATTTTGGTTTCCAGATCTTTCCATTTGTGCTTCTTTCTGGTCAACCGTTCCCTGCCCCATTCTGGGAAATGCTGGACTCTAAGATGATTGCTTGGCATTAACCTGAGTTCCCAGCTATAGAACCTTGGACAAGTACCTTCTCTGTGGGCTTAGGTTTCCTTCTAACAGAGAATACTTGATCTCTCAGGTCAGGTCATTCTGTCATCCTCAGTCTGTGAGTGATAGAAGCTCTATGAAGGCTCAGGATTCCTTTTCTCTAAGGAGTCAACTATCTATGGAACAAGGCCCTGATGTGGGCTTTGGGAAGGAGGCTTCAGCAGTGAGACAAAATTTCAAAAAGATAGTGGCTGCTATTCTTAACCTAGTGTTCAGGAGAACTGCCACGTAGACTATGAATCATTGAAGTGTTACCTGTTCAGGAAAAAGTCCAGGGACCAAAACCAACTACTAGATTTCTCAATTAACAGGAAATTAAAAAAAAAAAAGTTCTGGACTCCACTTAGCATTTAGAGCTAGAATCTAGTCCAATTCCCTCAATTTAGAAATGACAAAACTAAGGTGTAGATTGGTTAAGTAACTTGCCCAAGGTCACATGGGAAATAAAATAGGATCATAGATTTAGAAATGGAAGAGACTTGTCCAACACTTCATTTTACAGCTGAGGAAAATGAGGCCCAGATTAAGTGACTTGTCCAAGGTCACAGAGGAAACAAAACAGGATCAGAGATTTAGAGCTGGAACAGACTTTGGAGGTTAGCTTGTCCAACACTTCATTTTACAGGTGAGGAAACTAAGACTCGGATTAATTAAGTGACTTATCCAAGGTCACAGAGAGAGATTTGAATCCATGTAATATCAATTAAGTTTGGTATCTTTGATTTAGTCTTACTAGGTGCTAAACCCTTATCTACTAGGTGCTAAGCCTATGTGGGTGTGAAGCCCTCAGGGTCCTAAGGGCTGCTGCTAAGACCAGAGCCAATAGTAGGAGCCTAAGGACTGGTCAGATGACATTTGATGACCAGTAAAGAATGTATAAAAAGAGAGAACAGAGCTATTTGCTTGGGGCTCCCACTCTTGGCGAATTGCTGATGTAGAGACTCTGGGCAGCTGTAGTTAAGAGCCCCTCAGCTTGTAAACTGGGATGGTGGGACTTTGTTAAACCCTGGTAACTATGCATTGAGATTTGAATCAGACAAGGTCTGTCTGTTGATGTTTGTAATTTGTTTGTGTTTGCTTGGAAGTTCAGGGTGCTGGCTTTTCCCCCTGAGCTGAGTGAATGATATTTGTATACTGGATTAAAGTAAGATTGTTAACCCCTTAACATTGCTTTCCTTAGTAAAGCAGATCAAAGGACCTGTGCTGGTGGCATTCTTGTTGTTGGACTTGTGTTGGTCTTTCACCCCCACAGCAGCTGTTAGCCGGATTGTTGCAACAAGCTCCTATGATTCCAAGTTCAGTGTACTTGATGCCCTCCTGCCTCAACAGAAGCAGTATTCTCCCGTAGATCCAAATCCAGTGATGCCATTCTGGAAGAAAATTATAACAAACTCTTGCTGATTTATTTAAAGTAAACACATTTTTTAGGGTTTTCTTTAGTGTCAATATAAATTCAGTTTACTCTCTCATACCTTCGACATATGTATCATCTATATTTCTCAGCATGTTAATTCATTTTTATAAGGAAGACTCAGAAGTACAATAATAACCTTAGTTATCCAAAAAAAAAAAGTTCATTATCTTTACCACGCTATCCCTACTAAGGCAGGAAGAGATTGATCTCTTAGAACATTTTAGAAAAAAAGTGAAAAAACAGAGTTTACCAAAACATTCTATTAACCCCCAAGACCCCAAATCTATGATTCACTCACTATTTACTGAAGTTCTACTATAGTACTTTAATTAACCACGCTTCTGGGAGTTAAATTCCTAATAAAGTCAGCCTGGGCATGAAAAGAGTGAGCTCTAGGTAGATGAGAACAAAGCAATATTTTGTCAGTCAGCCTCTTGTGGGTTGGCTAGGACCCCAGGCTCAGCTAAGGACAGGGTCACATTTCTGGTGCTCGCACAAGTTATCTATCAGGAAGTGAAAGGTGTTACTCAAATTGCAGACAGCCTCTTGAAGAGAGCAGGGACCAGAAACACCAGAGACAACTTTTTCCAGAGATTGTTAAGTTACAGATACATATGCTAATAAAATTCAACATACTGAGGAATCTTGGAATGAACACATGAAAAGTCAATATTTAAGAGAGCATGTCTTTTGGCTGTTAGTAAACCTATGCCTTTCAAAGGAGGAAATCCTTGTCAAAGAACACTTCTATTATCTCTTCCCTCAAAAATGAATGTTTTTGATGACAGTGGCACTGAAACATGCCCTCTAATAGAGAGGGGTATTATTGTAGCAGGTATTTCTGACCATATTAGGGAAATTGTTTCAGCTTTTACTATTGTCTAAACCTGCTAGGTGGACTTTTGTCAAGTTAAAAAGGAATGTGCAGATAGGATTTTAACTCATCTTGTGCTGAAACAATACTCAAACATACACACAACGAATCTACAATTCAAGCATCTGCCTTATGGAGCCTGCTTTGAGCCCCCAAAGGCAGGAAAGGGAAGGACTCTTTAGTGCTAAAATGAGAACCTCGGGTCAAAAGGGGATAGGAAAGCAAGCACCAGAAAATTCCTCCAAACTTGGCCTCTCACCTTACCATCTTCTCCCCAGGGTGGGAGCCTCAGGCTCTCCACTGCCTTGTGCTAGGTATGGTCTACAAGGATTGGCTGACCATCCTCCAGCTTTGTCTTCAAGACCAGCCCTGCCAGAGAATTCATGTTCAATCTTCCTCAGACCCAATGTTCAGCAGACCTCCCAGCTGCTTTATTTCAGCTCCAATTTGTTAGGTGACCACTTGTTACATATGGGACCAAGGGGATTCCTTTCAGGTATAGATTGGACTAATTGGATGCTGACATCCTTCCATCTCCTAAATTCTGTGACAAAAACAGCAATGGGGACACCTACCTCTCATTTTCTTTAGCTTAAGCAAAAGTTGCAATTTTAAGCTTCTTCTTCTTCAAAGAAATGGTGGGGCAGGGATCCCATTGTTTAAATCACAAGAATAAAGGGGCCAACTTTGTCCAGAGATTGCTAAGTCATGATACACATATGCTAATAAATTTCTCCATACCGAGGAACCTTAGAATAAATGGGTGAATAAGCAAAATTTATGTATCTACCATGCACTAGTATTGAGAACATAAATACAAAAGAGAGACTGATTGTCCCTTCAAAGGGCTTACATTCTAATGAGGGAGACAACACCTATAGCAAAATGGAGGCCGAGGGAGTTTAGGCTTGGAGAGGCACACGGATAATAGATAAATGTTGCTGAGAGGCAGTCATGACCTTTATGATGATAGCATTGACTTGACTACCATCCCTAGAGCAAGAGGTAGAAGGGAGCAGAGATCGTAGTTTGGGCGGATAAGACATGAAGTATGGTCTGGGGCTTAACAAGACATAGTAGCTTAGGCAAATCTGAACTTTCACACTCAGCTATCAGGACAGCTCAGCCTCAGTGCAGAGTCCCAGGGCTGAGTAGATTAGCTTCCCAGAGAGGGAGCTACAGTAAGAAACTGCCTATTAGGATGTTTTGCATTTTAAACTCCACACATGTAAACTTATCGTTCCCCCAAAATCATACCTTCTAAGCTATTTTTTTTTTGGTCTAGGGCACATGAGACATGTCTTCCAGTACAGTTTGTAACTGAGGTGCCATTTTCAACTAATCAATCTTACCCACCCTTCTCCCTCCCTCTCCTGAAGTTAAAGAATTGCTAAATATGGTCATGCACCTTCATGTCTCTCTTACCCATTCCCTCTTCTCCTCCCATAGCCGTCACCCTTTCAGACCCTTCTGATCACTTCTCTTCTGGACTATCTGAATAGTCTCCTAATTGGTGTCCCAGCCTCTCTGCCTCCAGTGTTGCCTCTCTCCTCTCCTGGCTCCAACTTCCAACTCTCCAGGCTCAACACCATGTCTTCTCACCCTGGGAGACTGATTTGCCCCCACAGTTCATCCCTGCCATTGCTGAGTTCTCCTGAAACCACTATTTGGAGAAAAAGCCCAGGCCAGATCTCCGTCACTACTCCCTGGGGTCTTCTTCTGAATCTTTGGATTTGGTCACCATGTTCCCTCAGGTACCTTCTCCTTACTTGCTCCCCATTATGTGTTTTCCTCCATTAAAATAGAAGTTCCTTCTGGTCAGGGGTTGCCTTTTTTTTTTTCTTATATTTCCAGAGCTTAGCAGACTGCCTGGCACATAGTAAGCACTTAATAAATGCTTGTTAACTTGGCTCTAACCTACTTTTTCAGTTTTGTTCTATATTACCTCACTTCATTTATTATTGTTTTATTCTATATTACTACTTTACATATTTTCCAATTCAGCTGAAATGGATTTTTCAGTTCTTCTGTATATGTCCCCTGCCTTTTTGCCTTTACAGCAGCTGTACCCCACACATGGAATGCACTGACCCCTCATCTCTACCCTTTAGAGTCCTTAGTTCAAGGACGACTTTTCATATGAGACTTTCCCCCCCCCCCCCCCCCCCCCCCCCCGCCCCAAATGTCTCTTCCCTAAAACTGGCTATTTTACACACAATGTATTTATGCGAACATACTGCCCCCTCCAACAGAATGTAAGCTCCCTGAAGGCAGCATTTCACTTCTGGTTTATTCTCAGCACCAAGCAAAGTGTGTGGGAAATTGTAGGCATTTAATAAATGCTCATTAACATTTAAATGACATTTCAACATTGAGTACAAAGTACTAGTATTTTTCATGATCTTGAAAGGTAAGTACAACTGTTATACCCATGTGACATGAAAAAATTGAGGCTCAGAAGCCGTCACTTCTGACACGCTCAGGCGTTTAGCATGTAACAGAGCTGAGAGTCAAATCTAGGTCCATCCTTTTAGTCCAGTGTTGTTATCTACACCACGAGGCATCGTCTCAGAAGACAAGATATACATTAAACATTTTGTTGTTCAGTTGTTTCACTTGTGTTCAGCTCTTTGTGACCCCATCTGGGGTTTTCTTGGCAAAGATACCAGAATGGTTCTCCACTCCATTCCTTCTCCAACTCATTTTACACATGAAAAACTGTGTCTAAGACCAGATTTGAACTCAGATTCTCCTGATTCCAAGGCTGGCACTCTATCCACATTAAACATTATTTAGAGTTAATTTTAGGTGAATACAAATCCTAAGGATAGCGATTATAATAAAAGAAAGCTCCCTGGGGAAGTTGAGTCATGGGCCATTCTGAAGGAAGCTTCGGAACATAAATATATTAAAAATGAAAAAAAACCCACAAAAACCAAAAAAAAAAATGAAGGAGTAGGTTGGAATAATGGTATGTATGAAGACACAGAACTAGCGTCGTCTTCTGGATGAGTGTGTGCAGAGACAAAAACAGCCTTTTGCAATATAAGTGAGCGGTTTCCACCAGCTTGAGGAGAGAGTACAAATCAAGGCACAGTATATATAACACGGGTGCATTAGATTGACAAGGGACAATGGTGGTAGAGAGTCTTGAAGTCAATTAGAGTTTTAATTTGCTCAACTGTAGTTAGAGAAGTTGGGTGAGGAGTACGATCCTTGTTGTATTTGGCCTAATAAATTATGACACATTGTGATCATAATGTGAAAATAGAGCCTAGGTAGCATTCCCTTAGAAATACTAATAACTGACATATATTGGTGTGTGAATATGTGTTTGTACACACAAACATACGTATTGCTTTCAAGTCTACAAATTATTTTATATACAGGATTTCATTTAAAAGTCACCACAACCCTGTGGGGTAGGCTCTACAAGTATAACTGTCCTGACTTTATGAATGAGAAAACAAGACTGAGCGATTAAGGTGATATACACGTGATCATATGGTAGTGAGTGCGAAAAGTCCCAGGTTTTCCTGATTTGAAATGCAGTACTCTCTGTCCACTACATTAAGTTACTCACAGAAATCTTATGGTTTTACTGGTAGGGACTTATGTGGACATTAGACAGTACTTCTAGGAAATAACTAATGTATCAGTAGGCGTTTTTCTATAGGAAATTCATTAGAAGAATCACATTTTAAGGTGAATTGAATTTAAAAACAAACAAAAAGCCGTGAACAAGGAGTAGCCAAAGTCTGGCGAATCCATGGATGGACATTCACAAGAAAGTAAAAGTCAAATGGACAAAAGCTAAGAATTGTTTCTGAAATAGGCCTCCCAGAAACAGTATTATAAATGAACATAATCATCAATACTTCAAATTGACCATTATTTTCCCCAAACCAGCTACTGTCTTCCAAATTCCATTTCTCTATTAATAGTACCATCCTTCTTCCAGTCGTGAGTTTGAACTGAGTCATCATTTATTTATACTTTTCCTTCAAACTCAACATAGAGTGGAGTCAATAGTCACTAATTGCCAAATACCAAGGAACATGAGGATGATGCTGGGTCATGACCAGGCTATGGCCAGGTTTCTTGGCACTAGCTGAAATTCCCCTAAGTAGGAAAAGTAATGGGATGTAATAGTTTAGAAATTCCATTGCATAAAGTGACCAGAAGCGTCACGTGACCAAACCAAAATTGGCAACCAGAATATAGTTGGGGAATCTGAAGGGTAAAAGATGGGTAAAAAGGGTATCTAGAGTGGAAGCAGTATCCAATTCATAAGCCAGGCCAGTGTTATTAAACTCGAATATAAAGAGAGACCAGTAAACCATAGATAAACAAACAAAACTATTGTTTCACTCTGATTCTATATTCACTAAGTGACCTCTGTAATATCTGTGACTTGGATTCCTGAATAGACCTACATACCAAGAAGGGAAGAATTCCATCTACCAGTGGTCAGACAAAGCATAACTCATATAATAAATAAAATGATCCTCTGAACTGAAACAATTGAAGCCTTTCACCTCTCTGGATGACCTTACCAGCAATGGCCTAGAGTAGAGGTGTCAAGGGAACTAGATTAAAATGTAATGGAGAAAAAAATGGACAAAATAAGTATACACTAGACTATAGATAACATTGATATGTGGTTTTCTACGTCACGGGGGCCCCCTTTTCTATTGGAGTTTGACACCATTGTTCTAAAGACTTGAAAAGATGAGAAACCAGGTGCCCCTTCAGGAGATGGTTAAATAGTTTCCTATTCCCATGGTTACAACACTAATAAAAAAAATATTAGTTTCTCATTTAAATTAAAGGGAAAATATGAGAAATGGAAAATATACTTTTAAAGTCATATTAAAATAGATATTCTTCATATTGTGAACAGGGTGTATGGGGTGTTCAGGGGTGACAAGCACCTCGGCTGTGAGGGTCGCTGAGTCCTTTCCCAGGGCTTCTCCTCCACCTTTGGTGTCCACTTTTTACCCAACTCTCACCTGTGGCTCCAAGAAGCTGTAGCACGTGCAGCAGCCACACCTCAGTAAAACCATCTCAGCATACGGGCTAAACCAGGTTGAATAACCAAGCCTGTTGGTGAGTTAAGAGGGATGTCTGCCCCAAGCACGTGAAGACATTCCACACTGGAATGGGAGATGAGAACAATTTGTTACAATGGCCATGAAGGTGACTGAAGAAGGCACTATGGAGTTTGACACTATAGTGTTTGGTCAGGCATCAGAGATGCCAAGGTCATCAGTGCACCCCAGGCCATCACTCATCCTCTTGACTTGTGTCTTGCTACTGGACTTTGTTCACTCTGGAAGAGAGAGTAAGACTTTGGGTAACTCTGCCTCACCTAAACCCAATTCATATGATATGACCCTGTGATGTCATTGGTCCTCTTGAAAATGAAGGACAGAAAAACAAAAACCAAAATGTTTCACTTAATAGTTTAGATACACTTTAAAGTTCCCTAAGCGTAATAAAATCGCCATTTGAAAGGATTTTTAAACTACTAATCAATAAGATGTATTTATTTCTGAAAGTTTAAATGACAGGGTGTAAGCTAAATGTCTGCAGTGTCTTAGGGAAGAAAGAAAAGAAGAAAGTAAGGATCATAAAAAGATTTTATCAAACTCACAAAGGTTATTGATGATCTAAGGGCACAAATTACTAATGAATGAGAAGTACAGAAATTGCTTTTAAAAATGATCTATTAACACAATAGATTTAATTCTGAAACAGTAAAACCCAGAAAAGTTAAAATATAGGAATGATTATGGAAATAATTTTTCTTAAGTAAAAAGTGCACAACATCAAATTGTACAGGAGGCAGCCCATGATGGGACAGCAAGAGCACCAGCCTAGGAGTCAGAGAAAATGAGGTTCAAATTCTGCCTGACATGTATTCTATGTGAATATCAGCAAGTCTCAATTTCTCTGACTTTCGATGCTCCACCTGTAGAACCACAATAATACTTAGAATACTGTGCCTCATCTTCCAGGGGGGCTACGAAAATCAAATGAGAAAATATGGAAGTTCCTTGAGGGCAGGAACTATTAAATTTTCGTCTTTGTATACTCCAGACTGGCACATAGTAGGCATTTGATAACTGCTGGCTGATTGATGAATTAATCCAAGGTCCACAGGGCTCGGTTTCCATTAATGAGGTGGTTAAGTCTAGGCTACAGCCCTAGTCTCTTAGGTGAAAACAAGTGCCCCTTAGACTATTTAAACCTTAATTTAGCTGATGATGGGGATGATGGTACTGGGAGTGTTACTGAGAAGAGAGTCACATGGAAGAGAAAAATAATTTCTTCTCCATTTTCTGGTCTCAAAATTCTGAAACAGGTAGTTTTTCCTTTTTTTTTTTTTTTACCTTCTCTCTCTCCATACCTCCTCTCTCCCAGCAAGCCTGTGCCTTATTCTTCATGTGCCCATTCCTCCCCCCATGAAATAAAACTTCCATTTCCTCAGAGCAGCTGACCTCACCTAGATGTTGGGGGAAAGCTATGAATTAAACTAATTCACACTAAGGTAAAAATGAATGAGTCCCAAACCTTTGCCTAGAAGCATTTGCATTTTAAAATGGAGGATGCTTATCAAATCAAAATAATCCCTCAATGGCAAAATTCCAGGCAGCAAGATATGGTAAGGAGAAAAATTTAGTCGAGGTGGGGAATCTCTTTTATTCACTGGAACTTGGGAGGTGGTGCTGTGGAAGGGGAATGATGGCCCCACTGATAGGAAAAATATAAAGTTTGAAAGACTACTTGGGAGACAAGTTTATTCTTTTCACAGCTTTTCCCCTTTCCCCCAACTCCTAAAACTCACAGGTTCTCATCAATTCACTGCTTCCAGGCCACTGAAAATGAGGTGAGGCAGTATTTGTTAGAATAAAATGTACAAAAGGATTCTGGGAACACCATCTAGTTTTATGCTAGGACATTTATATTTGGGGGCTGAGATGGAGAAAGGCCAAATAATAAAACTGCGTCCAGAGGTCTGTAACTTAAATTGGTCAAATAATATAAAGATTCTACCCCAAAAATGGAAAATAAAATTGTTTATTGTATTCTTAAAATAACTGTAAATAATAACTATACAAACACATAAAATATTTACTCTCGTTACTTAAAATACAGAAAAATAGTATAAATACATATATAATTTTAAAAGTATACAGCTAACATCCCTAAATTTGTAGTGATTAAAGGAAGTCAATACAATAAAATAATCTTCTTAAATTGAATAAATTTTTGAGCCAAGTTTGAAACTTAGGACTTAAGTAAGATAGAAGAATGTCAAACAACCTCCCATAATTTAATAGTCTACTCAAACAGAATCAATCTCTTGTTATTTCTTGCTCGTCTTCTCTAATACCCATTCAATCACCTGTGGAAAAAGAAAAATTAAATTATTCTGGTAATGTGTCAATACAAAACAGAAAGAGTAAGAGAATCTAATCTTTGAGAAAATCATGTTGAAAAATTACATTCTACTTTACTGTCTACATTTCAAAAGGGCATATTGGATATTTTACAATAAAGAATGCTAGATCTAATTTATCTTAGAAATGCAGTAATAATTTCTATTCTAACCGAAGAATCGTTGTTACAGGACTTTTATTGCAGAGTATAGTATTGTCCACTATGAAAAAAGTCCCTTTTTTACCTTCCCCCCTTAATACTAAAATATGTTTCAGAGAGCTCATTTCAAAAGAAGCAAAGCCAGACGGAGAACAGAATATCAGAATGGATTGGAAACAGAACTTGTATTCTTTAACTTGGAATTTATACATCTTTAAGCAAATGGCCTCATTAACTAGAGCAACCTCTTAAATACCGTCTTTGGGCAAATGACTTAGGATGTAAGTCATAGTCTGAAGACTATGGAATGGCTCTAATAGAATCAAACGCAATACATCAAAATTCATTCTAAAAGTACTGACTGAATCTTTAGTGCATACATGACACTAGACTAGTGCAAAGACTTCAGGGGATCCCAAGACCAGCTAAACACAGCTGAGAGAAAGCTCAATTCCCTGACTCACTCATAGAGTAAGGCTTGCAGTAGGCAAGTGCCTTTTTCTAAGGGGGACAGGGGCGGGGGGTGGGAGATTGTTCTTAAAATAACTGCAAATAACTATACAACATAAAATATTTACTCCTGATACTTAAAACACAGGAAAATAGTATACATACGTGTGTGTGTGTGTAATTTTTAAAGTATGCAGCTGACATCCCTAAATGTGTAGTAATTATAGGAAGTCAATAATCTTCTTAAAGGGACATACTTATCTTTGAGCCAAGCTGGAAAGGTATAATGGAAGGAAAGGAGTTTGAAAAGCATCTAGCACTCAATTACATAAGCATTCACCAGCCATGTGTATCGGGTCTACACTCCTCGCCCCCCACCCCCACCCCCCCATGACTGGTCCTGCCTGATCCAGATAAGAACCCTACCAAGAACTCCTCAGCCTTGACAGGCTTCTGTGCTCCCTTCCACCGGCTCAAATGGACTTGAGCTATTTTCACCATCCCAGACTACCCCTTCCTTACTGAATTTCCCTTTGATGAAGCTGCCTGGCTTTACTCTCTGTCTGCTAACTGCCAGGTTTCTGTTCTGCCGTCTTTCTTGTTTCCTCACACTGAAGCTCAGAACCCTGAACTTTCCTGAAAGGCAACTGGATGTTCTAAAATGAAAGACCACTTGCTCTGAATGGGTGATGTACCTGTTTAGCATTGTTATTTGCTGTTTTCTTCATTTCTTCAAACAGACCTCTTGAAGTTTTCAGATCCTAAATGTAATATAATAGTGTCAAATAATGCTCATATGAGGTTATTCGGGCTATTATATCTTCTTTGTGTGGCGATTGATGGAGTATCAGAAAACAAGAAAAACATTGTCCTGTCTCATCAACTTATAAACTGGATTACCTGCTACACTTGTGAAGACCACATAAATCAGTTTCTATTTTAGCACAATTTAGAGGCAGACATTTAAAGTGAAAGGTTATTTTTACTGACCTGTTTAATCAATTATCATGAACACTTGGGATTTAAACCCAGATCTTTCCTAACTCAGAGTTCTACATTTTCCCCTCAATTATAATGCTGTCTCTTAATCATAGTTTGAATAAAGCCGTCTACAGCAACCAGAAAACACCATACGGTCATCAGATTCAGAACCGGTAGGGTATTCTTAGGGTAATGCTTATATGTAGGCTTGTAGCTACTAAAATTCCTTAGGATGTTTTTCTTACAAATTGCTATTTAGTCACTTCTCTTCTAACCCACGCAGCTCATTTTTTTAATGCTAAGATAAAACTCTGCATTCATCTATAATATATTTCATCTTAGAAGACTCAAGTCAAATTACGACCAAATCAACTCTGCCATGTTCCTGGACGGGCGGGCTGATCTACTTTCCCACTGTCTAACTTACTATCTTATCCTCCTAACTTCTGCTGCTCATCATTCTCCCATGTAATTGTTTCTTCCGTTAGAATATAAGCTCTTTGAGGGCAAAGACTCTCTTTGCTTTTGTATCTGTATCCTCAGAACTTAGCACACATCCTGCCACGTAGTAATCGCTTTTATTTTGATTCATTCATTCTTTTCATCATTTTGGATTCAGAAGAACCTGAACATCCAACATACTGGCTATGATGCCTCATCATTTACTAATCTAAAAACATTATATCCAGTAGAATCTATTTTATACTTTGGGCTCAAGAGAAAGATTGAGGTTTTTGAATTTTCAGAAAGGGTTGATAATTACGTGAGCTCTCTAAGAACAGGGATCATCTTTTGCCTTTTTTTGTATCTCTAGCACTTAGCAAAGTACTTGGCACACAGTAGGCACTCAATAAATGTCAATGACTGCCTAAACAGAAAACACTGGAAAAAGTATAGGGAGAAAAAAAGAGGACGCTGATTTAATTCTTGTTACTCCTGACTCCTACTGTCAAAGTTCTAAAAGTTGGCCATATTTTTACTGTTTGTTTTAAATGTTAAGCCGTACGTGAACCTAAGAATGAGCACTACAACTCTGAGTACAGAAGAAAAGACAGTTTACCTTTAGATAGAATTTGGATATCTCAAAAAGACGCTGGCTGCAGGCTGAAAAACAGTCATGGTCCTCAGAAATGCCGTGTTTCTTCAGAGTTTTAGTAACTACTTCTTTCAGCATCTTGAAAAGAATACAATCCATGACTAAATTTCTGAAAATATGCATGAGCAAAACTTTTTCCAGGTTGATATCTTATATTATCGTTGCTGTGTAGTCATTTCAGTCGTGCCCAACTCCTGGCTGCCCATCAGGAGTTTTCTTAGAAAAGATACTGAAATGCTTTGCCACTTTCTTCTCCAGCTCATTTTACACATGAGGACCTGAGGCAAACAGGGTGAAGTGACCTGCCGAGGGTCACACAGCTAGCGAGTGTCTGAGGTCAAACGTGAACTCTGGAAGACCTGACTCCAGGCCTGGCACTGCGCCACCTCGAAGCCATTCCACATTACTGTTTTGTACTATCTCATACAATATATAGGTGTGTCTGCATACACACATATATACTTAGAACTATACAGATTTTAATAAACAGGCATGCTTATATTTATCCAGATGTAGATAAATCTACAGCTATGCCTAGCTCTCTCTCTCTCTGTACACACACACACACATTCAGTTCTAAAGACCACTGAAGAAAATTATACATGAAATAGATAAGCAAATATGCTTCATGTGATTATATTAGTTAGCAGGACATGATAGCTATGAATTCAGAACTGAAATCTGTGCCTTGAACTGCTATATTACCTCCATAAAACTGCATTTTTTTCTTTTAGTACTAAGAACAGAATATAATTTTCCCAATTATTGTTACAACTAAATGAAAAGAAATCTTTACCCGAGTATGCTTCTGTGATCTTGATTCCTTAGCTTGCCTTTTTGGGTCTGATTCTTGTACATTTCTCTGACCTACACATGCTTTTAAAGTTACTTTCCGAACTTCAGAGCTGGGAGTCTGAATAGATGGACAAGTCACAGATGAGGACTGTTGTGGGTGTGACCTCGTAGTATGCACTATATGATGAAGTCCACTACTGCCACTTGCTTGAGAAAGAAGAGAATCAGAGCTTTCAGATTTTGTTAACCTACTAGGAAAAAAAAATCAGAAACATAAATTAAGTAATTATGATTTCTTATGAAGCCCAAAAAAGAAGAAATAGGAAAATGAGGCCTTTCTTTTCCACCAATAAGTAATCATTACTAAGCACCATTAAGTTGACCATTTGATTTTTTTGTTGTTGTTCTTGTGTTATTTCAGTCATGTTCAACTCTTCATGACTAAATTTTGTTTTTTTTAAAATTATTATTTAATATATTTAGTTTTCAGCATTGATTTTCTCAAGAGTTTGAATTACAAATTTTCTCCCCATTTCTACCCTCCCCCCACCCCCACTCCAAGATGGCATATATTCTGGTTGCCCTGTTCCTCAGTCTGCCCTCCCTTCTGTCACCTCACCCCACTCCCCTCCCATCCCCTTTTCCCTTCCTTTCTTGTAGGGCAAGATAAATTTCTATGCCCCATTGCCTGTGTATCTTATTCTCTAGTTGCATGCAAAAAACTTTTTTTTGTTGTTTTTGAACATCTGTTTTTAAAACTTTGAGTTCCAAATTCTCTCCCTTCTTCCCTTCTCACCCACCCTCCCTCCCTAAGAAGTCAAGCAATTCAACATGGGCCACATGTGTATCATTATGTATAACCCTTCCACAATACTCATGTTGTGAAAGACTAACTATATTTTGCTTCTTCCTAACCTGTCCCCCTTTCTTGAATTTTCTCCCTTGACCCTGTCCCTT
>CM053622.1:105139586-105171175 GCA_028646595.1 Phalanger gymnotis
GCCATTTGAATTAGTCTATTTTTTAAGGTGTTATTTTCTTCAGTATATTTTTCAGTATTTTTTTGGGTCTCCTTTAGCAAGTCATTGACTTGTTTTTCATGGTTTTCTCTCATCCTTCTCATTTCTCTTCCCAATTTTTCCTCTACTTCTCTAACTTGCTTTTCCAGATCCTTTTGGAGCTCTTCCATGGCCTGAGACCAGTTCATGTTTTTCTTGGAGGCTTTTGTTGTAGGCTCTTTGACTTTGTTGATTTCTTCTGGCCATATGTTTTGGTCTTCTTTGTCACCAAAGAAGGATTCCAAAGTCTGAGACTGAATCTGAGTGCGTTTTCACTGCCTGGCCATGTTCCCAGCCAACTTACTTGACCCTTGAGTTTTTTGTCGGAGTATGACTGCTTGTAGAGGTCTATGTTCCAAGCTTGGGGGGATGCTCCAGCTCTGACACACCAGCACGCCTCCTCCCCAAGAACCCCCAACCTGGACTGGACTTAGATCTTCAGCAGGCTCTGCACTCCTGCTCTGATCCCACTTAATTCCTCCCACCAGGTGGGCCTGGGGCCAGAAGCAACTGCAGCTGTAGTTCTAAAGCTGCCCCCTGGGGCAGTGGCTGAACTGCAAACTCTTCCCACTCCCCTCAGATTTTCCTACTAACCTTCTCTGTTGTCTTTGGTGTTTGTGGGTTGAGAAGTCTGGTAACTGCCACAGCTTACTGATTCAGGGCGCTAGGGCACGCTCCGCCCGGTTCCTGATCTGGTTGGTCCGCACCGCCCAAGCTGGGCTCTGCTCTGCTCTGCTCCGCTCCACTGCCAGCTCTGTGCAGGATAGACCTTACCCAGAGACCATCCAGGTTGTCCTGGGCTGAAGCCCTGATTCCCTCTCCTGTTTTGTGGGTTCTGCAGTTCTAGAATTGGTTCAGAGCCATTTTTTATAGGTTTTTGGAGGGACTTGGAGGGGAGCTCACGCTAGTCCCTGCTTTCCAGCCGCCATCTTGGCTCCGCCCTAACCATTTGATTTTTTTTCAAAGAATGAATGGTGTTTAGAAACATCATTCTAAGTTCGTACCTCCTCTAACAAGACAAGCAATAGAAAAGACTGAGCTTTATAGCTGAGATCCTGACACTATAAGCTTGCTCAGCTTTAAAACAAAGCCTTCATATACCAGAGATTGTAGAATACCAAAGTGGGATGGGATCTCAAAAATCATCTTGGGTCCCACTCTTTCCCAGAGCATAAATTTCTCCTATGACATTCTTGTTAATCTGGCAACTTAAACTCTGCCTAAACAATACCATTGATAGGAAATTCACTACACTCATGAGGCAGCCCATGCTATTTCCATATAGTTCCTTACATGGAATCAAAATCTATTTCCTTTTAACTTTGATATACTAGTTAAAGTCCATTTACTTCCTGTTTTATTCTGGTCCAGATAATCACTATTAGAAAATTATTCCTATTAAGATAACTTTATGAAAGGAAGTGTTTTGTATAGGTATTAGTATTCAAGGACCATAATGCACCTCACAAAATATTGTTACTCAGTAAGTAGCACTACTACAATATAAATACAAATAAGGGTAGCTATGTAATCTTTATTGCTCCTTAATCTTTCTAATATTTTTATAAGTTGCTTTTGACTGAATTAAAATTCCCCTTTTTGCAAGATCCCTTAAGTATTTTTTACAACTTTAACAACTTAAGCTATTATTATGCTAGAAATTATCTGCAATTGGTTTTGGTTTTGTTTTGTTTTTTTGGTAATGATTAGGGAGTTTTCTTCTCACTGCTAACATGGGCTTCAATGTTTCTGGCAAAAGCAGACCTGATAGCCATTTCTTATTTTCCAAAGTCTGACACAAAATTCATCTAGTAAAGTTTAGTAGATTTACCATTTATGTATTCCCAATTATACAACTATATCTACTCGAGTTCAAAAGTACACAAGGACTTCATTAACACCTTCACGGAAAAAAGTTTTATCTGTTTCTACAGTTGGTTAGTTATTGTCCTTTGTTCTTGAAGAGGACCAAAATGACATCACTACACTGGAGTCAAGGCACCAATTGTGGCTGATCAGACCAGTACAAGGTTGAAAGGCTCTACCACAGGTCAGACACAAACATTCCATATGAACATTTGGAGCGGAGATGTCTCTAAATCTGGATAGCTCATGTTTCTTTTAAGCAACTACAATTTTGCTATCCTCATAAGAGTACAGAACCTTCTTTGATGGAGGTATACCATGTTAGGTGGTCCTTTGCCAGTGTCTCCTATTGTCACGCATCAATTCCAAAGTTCTTAAAAGGGATCTTCAGAGTGTCCTTGTATTGCTTCTCTGGCCACCATGTGAGCCCTTGCCTTGTGTGAGTTCTCCATAATATAGTCTTTTATGCAAATGTAGGGTTGGCATTCAAACGACATGGCCAGTCCATCAAAGTTGTGCTCTCTGCAGTAGAATTTGAATGCTTGGCAGTTTAGTACAAGAAAGGACCTCAGGGTCTAATACTTTATCTTGCCAGGTGATCTTCAGAATCTTCCTAAGAGAATTCAAACGAAAGTGATTCAGTTTCCTGGCATGGCGCTGGTAGACTGTCCAGGTTTCACAGGGATACAACAATGAGGTGGAGCACAATGGCTCTTCAGACCTTCGATTTGGTAGGCAGTCTAATACTTCTCTCCCATACTTTTCTCTGGAGCTTCCCACACACTGAGTTAGCATGTGTTAACCTCATCATCTGTGTACATCCCTGGAAATTACACTGCCAAGGTAAGTGAACTTATCCACAATATTCAGAATTTCTCCATTTAGTTCCATGTATTAATGGTGTGGTGTTGGCCAGTGGAGAATCTGGGTTTTCTTGGTGTTGTTAAGCCAAAATAAGCACAAGCAACAGAGAATTGATCCATATCTCAATTTCAGAGCCTGCATTAAGTGCACAATTATCTGCCAACAAAAAAAATCACGCACCAACTCTCCTTCCACTTGCTACAGTATGACTTGTTTGAAGATTAACTGTATGGAACTGATTTATATGATTATATACAAGTTATTTCATCCTGTTATTTTTAATCATTCCAAAAATGGACTTTTGTAGGCTAGGAAGGTCTAAAAAGTAAAAGACAAAAATCTGGCAGAATTTGCATTACACATTTTAGCAACTTTGATTTTAGGATTTTTAGACATTAAAATTATATTACTATGCATGTAGAAATTTTTGATTTTGTGATTTATCGATCTAGCAAGTTATATAAGTTTCTCACTTACATAAAGCACTGAATTATTTCTTTCTGATATTTATCCTGAAATCTATGCACACCTATTATTAGGAATAAAAAAAATACTGCTACCACAAAGTGATTAAAGACATTTGCATACACCTCGAAAACATCTTTTAAAAATACAGCAAGAGATGAAAAAGTTTCATTTGCACTAGAGAGAAACTTTCTGCCAGTGCTTTTTTATCCCTCCATATAGCACATTACCTCTTTGTGGGATAAAAGCAATCTGTGTCTTTTGATCTCCGCTTCAGTCTGGATACTTCAGTCCTTAGTTCACTCTGTAAAGCTTCTCCATCTGGGACACTCCCAGGCTCCGACAAGACTGCAGGGGATGGAAGGGGGCTCAAGACACAGGGTACAGGGAAACACTCTTTTGTACATGTAGTCTGAGTTTCATAACGAATGAGACGAGACTGAAGTTCAGAAAATCCTCCATCTCTTTCTAAGGCT
This sequence comes from Phalanger gymnotis, assembly GCA_028646595.1. Taxonomy (NCBI): domain Eukaryota; kingdom Metazoa; phylum Chordata; class Mammalia; order Diprotodontia; family Phalangeridae; genus Phalanger; species Phalanger gymnotis. The sequence goes on from CM053622.1 coordinate 105,143,315, forward strand.
TTTCGGTCATCTAGACAATATCTAAAAACAAGGAAAAAGTGGTTAAAACTAAAGCTTCTATGAATAATACAATAATCCTTTTTCCAAATCAGAAAACAAAGAACAAATAAGGCAAGTCTCAAAACAGAATTAGTTCTTCGGGAATCAGTACTTGAGGTAAGCTTATTAATAACATTTTGAGTAAACAGTACTGACCAATGAACACAGCGAATTATTTTTCTAAGAGTATAGATGACATTAAAATATCTTAGTAGAAAAATATCAAATCAAGTCAAGCAGAATTAAGTGCCTACTATGGGCCAAGCATTGAGGTAAGCATTAGGGGATACAAAATAAGGTAAAGAGGAGAGGGAAAAAAAGTCCCTGATCTCAAGGAACTCACAGTCTGAGTAATGAGAAAGACAACATGAGAACCGCTATCTACAGGCCAGATATATACAGGATGAATTAGGGATAGTCTCAGAAGGAAGGCTTTGGGTTGAAGGATGAATGGGAAAAGTGAGACTTCAGCTGAGACTTGAAGGAAGCAAGGGAAGCTATGAGTGAAAGATGAAGGAGAATATTTCAGGAAGAGGATACAGCCAGTGAAAATGCTCAGTGTAAGGAGATGGAGTTTTATGTTCACAGGTCAGTTCAAGGAGGCCAGTGTCACTGGTTCACAGAACACATGGAGAGGAGTAAGAAGATGAAAAGATAGGAAGTGGCCAAGTTGTAAAGGGATTTCAAAGTAAAAAAGATGTTATATTTCATCCTGAAGGTAACAGGGAGTCCCTGGAGTTTACCAAACAGGGAGGGGAATGGGAGGAGTAATGTAGTCAAACCTGTGCTTTAGGAAAGTCAATACGACAGCTGAGTGGAGGACAGAATGGAGAGAGGAGGGACTTGAGGTACGGAAACCAACCAGCAGTCTAGAGGTAAACTGCAGGAAAATTGTATGAAATTGTGTAGTCAGGAAAAGCAGCAGGCAAATTCTATCGTAGGAAAGTGAAAGGTAATATATTGGGGGGGGGTGTTTAAATTATACTCCTATGATCAAGGGCACTGTGCTTTTTATTTAGCTTTCTTTGTATTCCCAGCACTTAGCAATGCCTAGCACATAGCAGGAATTTAATAAATGCCAACCTACTACCAACTGCTGACCAAACAAGAAAAACCATAGATTTGTTTTCATAAATCATTGGCCCAATGGGCTGAAAATAAACTAACGAAATTTGAAGTACTATCAGGCAGAACACTAGCAACAAAAGGAAAAACACTTCTGGATGTTTTTAAATTTATTTAAATTTAAATTAATGGTCATGTACATCTGTACTATCTATACATCTATTATGTTTCAAGGCAGATATAGGGCAGGTAGAAAAGATATAAGGGAAAGTAAATAATCAAGGTGAATGTTTTATATTGAAATTTGAATTTCAGGCTGAAACAGAGAGGCTAAGATAAGAAATGATTAAAAATCTTTAAAATCAAAAATATGATAAGGCAAACAAATTTTGTTCATCAAGGAATCTTGGGAAAGTAGTAGAATGACTGTTTTCCTAAGGATAGCTCCCCTGCCCTTAAGAAAAAAAAAATACAACTAAAAAGAGCCCAAATTCAGAGGGCTCACCTTTTCTTATTAGAAGGGAACTTTCTTGGGGGGATTGGGGGAGGGGGAGGGAAGACTGAAGATCGACTTGACAATTCATTATTCTAATCAGTCAAGAAGTATTTATTAAACACCTACTACATGCCAGGCATTGTGCTAAGTGCTGGGGGGAAAAAAAGGCAAAAGACAGTCTCTGTACTCAAGGAACTCATGATCTAATAGGGCAGACAATATCAAAAACAACTATGTACAAACAAGATATCTACAGGATAAGTTGGAGACTATCAACATAAGTAAGGCACTATCCTTAAGAGTTCCCACAAGAAATTCTCACATTCCCAGCCTCTACCTTCTGGGCCCCTGACAGTATTTTGGGTCAGCCAGGAGGAATTTATGACCATCAATCAGACCACCTCCAGGTTCAAGGAAAAAGAGTGGTGGTGGTGGCTGTAGAAGAATATGGAGCCTGGAGAATAAGAAATCAGATGAGAGAGAAAATTAGAAACTCATTCCTGATTAAACTAATTAATATAGCATAAGTGGAAACACAGCCAGAAAGAGAAAGGTAGAGAAGAAATTCAACTGAAAATCCTTTTTGAAACACTCCTCTTTAGGTAATGTCATGGAAGAACTTCCCCAATTCCACCCCACCGCCCCCCCTTTCCTGCCCAGCCAGGAGGAGCCAGTTGATAGAAGAAAGCCAGAACCCAGAAGAGCAGGACTGGTAAAAACAGACAACAGGCCCTTACTACATAATGGCTACTTGGAGAGCCCCTGCAGCAGTATCACAAATGTCTCTCCTTATCCTCATTCAATTTTGATGGTCTGAAAGAAAAGAGAATTAGCAGCAAGGGCTGGGGGAAAAACACAACAGCAATGAGACTTCTAAAGGGAAAGGATTGGTTATAAGCACATTGTTATTGAGGATATCACAGAAAATTCAGCAGATTAACTGAGACAAACAAAAGTCGACTAAGAAAGAGAAATAAACAAAGAAAAGGTTCAATAACCAGAGGACAAGTACTTCATAACAAAAGAAAGCACATATAAAACCTTCTGGGAAAGGTGAAGATAACACAGCAAATTCTACAAGGACTTCTGAAATAATAACAGAACAAGTCAAAGAATCTCTGGAAATGGTTCAGAGGATTGGTTTCAAAAATATGGAATGATATCACTGAAAGAAGTCAGAAATTAAAATACTGAAGGAAGAAATTAGCACATATCAACAGATTCTCTAATAAAGAAAACAAAAGAATTTAAATGCAAAAATATAGAAGCGGAAGGAAAAAATTATAAAACAAAATAATAATCAACATGATTGGAAGAATATATGAGAGCTTTACAAAATAAGAATCCTAAATTTGAAGACAAGGTTCAAGGAGATAATCTGAGGTTTATAAGACTTTGAGAAAAACATCATATAAGGGAACAACTAAATGACCATTTTCCAAGAAATAATAAAGAACTTCCCAGAAACACTGGAAGTAGACAGCAAAGTTCAGATTAAGAAAATTTACCATACATCAACAGAAAAAAAAAATCCAAGTTTAAATTACCAAGAAATTGTAGCCAAATTTCAGAACTACAACATCAAAGAAAACCTGAAATAGAATGGAGAAAATGACAATCTTACAGATTCCACGGTGACTTTAATCATGATAACAAGGGATTTGGGGGAGGAGGGTAGAATTTCATCCTCTTATTAACACAGGATTAGAGGTGTTAGGATAACATAGAGAAAGGAATCTTGGAAGGTGAGAATAAGACTTTTCACTTTTTCCCTCTGCTTTTGAGTATTAGAAATTAGGGAGAGAACATTAAGAAGCAGAATAAAGAGAGAGGACTGGAAAGTGGATATGCCCTGCAGCAGGGGAACAATCTAGTAGCATTGTGAAGTTGACTTCTCAGGGAAATGATAAAAGAATAGTATTCAATGAACCCTGCTGGAAGAATTTAGACCCTTCAGAAGAACAGCTTTGACAGGGTCATATGTATCACTCCCAATAAGAGAGAAGTGGAGATGAGAGAATACATATTAGATTTTTTACTCATAGGCTCAAAATGAGGATATGAAAAGGGATAAACGATGAGGAAAAATTATAAAGAACAGAATTAGAACACCTATATAAAAATTATGGAACACTTCTCACTACAGCCCTCTGCCTCCAGATAACTAGCTTTCCTGGGAATAGGTTCTAGAGGCTCACATAAGAAGAAATAAGTAAAGGAGTAGAAGGAAACAACACTTCTTGGAAAGGGGAACTTCAAATTAATATCATTGGGTAAGACCCCCCTTCCTCATCATGTGGGGCATGAAAATTAAGTGCCATTCTCTTATCTGAGCTAGAAAAGAGAATAGTTAAACTAACAGATAAGAATTAGCTATAGAGATAAAGCAAGTAAGAGAAAGAAAGAATAACAATGAAAGTAAACCCAAGAATAGGGGTACACACACACACCTACACCCACACACACCTCCACTTTTAAGTCAGTGCTCTCATCTGACTTGACTCTGTTCTAATCCTTCCTGTTTCATCACCTCTATCCATCCATCCATCCATCCATCCATCCATCCATCCATCCATTTACCCATTCACACCTATCCACTCACTTATCTACCTACAACATGGATTCATTTTTGTGTCAATCTGGTGAAGCCTATGGACCCCCTCTCAGAATAATGCTTTAAAGGCTTAAAACAAAAATACATAGGATTATAAAGGCAGCCAATTATACCTGAAAAAGTTATCAAAACATTTTTAAAAATTAAGTTCATAAACACCAGATTAACAATCCCTGATTTACATCCATGTTAAGAGGTAACAAGAAAAAAAATTAGCTGCTATAATACTATAGGAATAGATTAAATTTCTCAATAAAAAAAAGTGAGAAATGGATTTGCAACAAAACTCAAAATATTAATTTATATAAGAAATGTGTTTAAAACATAGGCACTGAGTGAAAAATGAAGGGATAAAATAACATATACTATGTTTTAACTCTAAAATGGTCATCTACCAGAGAACAGGAAGAAATTAAAGGTCTACATATTTTGAGTGGTTATGCTGCCTACCCGTCATCTAAGCCATTAAGCCTACCTAAATGAGAAACAAAAGCAGAAAGAGTGGGAAAAGTAAATGCAAAAGCTATGGAGAAAGAGATCAGGACATTAATTCATTGTTAGAGCTGTGAATTGGTACCATTCTGTAAAGTAATTTGGAATTATGCAATTAAAGTGACTAAAATCTTCATATCCTTTAACCCAAAGATTCTACTGCAAGACCCAAGGAGGTCCAAATAAAGACTCCATATACACCAAAATATTTAGAGCAGCATTTTTTGTGGTAGCAAAGAACCAGAAACAAAGTACATGTTGAAGTGAAAAGAGACGATCTAGTCCAGGATGACCTAATGATGCAAACCTAAGCAACCAGAAGGATGGCAGAGTCCTTAGAAGTAGATAAAGAATTCTACTGCAAAGATGCCAAGTTTGAGATGCCTATGAGATATTCTCTTGGAGGAATACAATAGATGTATGTGCAAGTAGATGTATGTGCAAGTAGATGTATGTGCAAGTAGATGATGTGCAATTGGAGTTGAGAAGAGAGAATAAAGTTGGATATACAGATCTGAAGGCTCTCTGGAGAGATTGTAATTTTAATAATAATGAGAAAAGAGGATCAGGACAGAGCTCTAGCCATATAACCATGCATGGGGGCGACATGAACAATGATAAAGCAAAGAACACCAAGGTCAGACAGGTTGGAAGATAACCAGGAGAGAGCAATGTCATGAAAACCTGAGAAGGGTATCTAGGAGAAGGTGGAAGTTAACACTGCCAAAAGTTAAAGAGAGCTAAAGAAATATAAAGACTGAGAAAAGTCTATTGATATGGCATCAGATCAGGAAAGGCCTCATGTCAGAAGTAGTGCTTAAGCTGAGCTTTGAAAGAAGCTAAAACTTTAATAGTGGGGGTTAAGAATGAAGGCTCATTCCAGGCATTCAAGACAGTCTGTGCAAATGCAGACAGGCATGCTAGATTCAGGGGATATGAAGCTACAGCATAGCACCTGAAGAGGAGTAATGTAAAATAAGTCTGGAAAGGTAGATTAGAGATGGATTGTAAAGGACTCTCTGTCAAACTGAGGAGTTTGCATTTTATCACAGGAAGGTAATTTTGGCAGCTATATAGACAATGGATTAAAAAGAAGACAGATTGAAAGCAGGAAGACCAATTAGGAGGTTACTGCAATAGTCCAAGTGAGGGGTGATGGTTAGAACCTAAATTAATGTGGTGGCAATGTAAGATGAATGAAAGAGAGAGGGACAGACAAATGCTTGGGGGGTGGCAATAATTCAGATTACAAAATTATTAAATAGAGAAAGGCTGATCACCTGAAATGATGAAATTTTTGATCACAGCAATTTGTGAAACAATTTACTATACACAGTGGGGCTGCAATTTTTTTGGTAGAGGCTTTATTCAACACCAATGACCTCATTGATCCCTGAAGTCCTGAAATAAGCTAACTAGCTAGTTACTATAAATTGCTTCGCCTGCTCCCTACAAATTCCTGACTAAAATAATTTAGAGATTATGGCCAAAAAACAAAAAAAAACACCCCACATTTCTATTAGCACTTATACAAAAACTGAAATAAAATGCTTCAGTTTAGAATTATGAAATATCATCTTAAACTATGAACTAGAGTTCTAGAAAAAAATTAAACTAGAGAGAATTTCAGTAACAGCTATTTACATACATGACTAACTTAATTTCTCTCATTTCAACTTCCTTTCCAAATTGAGAACTCATGAGAAACAGAACACAAGGGACACCCGAACTACAAGCAAGTATGTTCTAATGAATTTTATTCTGACTGTCCAATTAATACTACTTAAGAACAATGTTTATTTTACCCATTAACAAAATACTCTAGCTTCAGGTAGTTACTCCTAAATTATTACATAATTATTCTCTCACCATTATTATGACTCAAGACAAGCGTATGTCTTAAAACTAGAGGCATGTTATCTCAGAAAAAAAGTTATTTTCATTAAAGTACCTTATAACTAATGCTTAACCACTTAATGATTAAAATATATGTTTAAGACTCTGAAAAGTATGTGAAACGAAATTTCTTCAATTCAGTTCCAAATTTAGTAGACATGGTACAAATTGTAACATTCATGGTACTCAGTTAATTCTGAACTTACTACTTAGTTTCTCTCTTTTTTAAGATTTTTATTCTTTGGTTGTGTCTGAATCCACACCCATGTATTAAAGTTGCTCAGCTAAAAGAGTCAAACTCAGTAATATTGTAGGAACAAATGAAGAAAGAAAATAGTTTGCAATTCATATGATACACATAAAATTATTTTTTAAAACTTACTCAATTCCATGATAGTGGCATACAGAAGCTTTTTCAAAAGGTAAGACTTGTACTTTCCCAGGTGTAAGTTCTGGCGTCAGAAGAAAAGTATTTGCACTAAAACAAACAAAAAGAACCATTAGATACTTAAAATATATGATGCTAAATAAATAAAACAAGAAAAGATATTAAATATTGAAAGAGAGTTCACTTTTTTTTTCTGTAACTGATAGCCACTTGGGATACAATCCCAGGAGACATGAGAAAAAGGTTAAGACCATATTCTATAATCTATTTTCTTTTCCCCACACTTTTGCCTCTTCAATAAGGGGAGGGGAAAATAGATAGTTAATACAATTCAATTTAATAAACATTTAAATGTGTATTATAAGAGATATGACACAATTACAATACAAAAGAATAAATGAGAAGTATGTTGGTTGTTGTCTTTCATTCTCAAAGACCAAAACGACATCACTATGTTAAAGTCAAGTTACAGTATGTCCGACTGTGGTTGATCACACCTATCAAGCTAAGAATAGTCTACCACAGGTTGGGCACAAATAGGACATGTAACATTTGAGGCGGATTCTCTAAATTTGGGCCATCTCACATTTCTTTAGAGCTACTCCAATTCTGCTTTGTTCAGAGAGCACAGCACCTTCTTTGATGAAGGCATGCTACTCTGGGCAGTCCTGTGCCAGTGTCACACAGTCAATTCCAAAGTTCTTTAGAGAGATCATTATAATACAAATGCACAAATATAATATGATGTAATACACAATTAGAAAACAAAAGAATGACAAGTATATAAGAGAGGTATAAACTTAGGGCTATATAGGGTAAGAAAGGCAAATGATCATTACGGGATTAGGGTAAGGATAGAGACAAAAACTTCATGGAAAAGACGGCATTTCAATTGAATTTTAAAGAAAGAATAGAATTCTAACAGAGAGGGATGGGTCTGAGGAGGGCATTCCAAAGTAAAAATATGGATGGGAAGACATTGGACAGGTAAGGATAGCCTACAGTCTGATTTAGTCATAGTGTACAACAGTGGTCTCCACACCATTTTGTTTGCACATCCCCAGCAGTAAAAAAAAAACTGCTCACTCATTTATATTTATAAATTATAGATCTGTTGTGTCTGACCCTTTGTAAACTACTCCTGCATTTTTTGGGGGGGAGTCAGGTTCTTGACAAAGATATTGGAGTGGGTTGCCTTATTTTGCAGATGAGGAAACTGAGGCAAACAAGTCTAAGTGACTTACCCAGGATCATGTAGCCAGTGTCTAAGGCTGGATTTGAATTCAGGTTTTTCTGATTCCAGGCTCAGTATTCTATCTGCACCACCTAGCTGCCCATATATATATAACATACGTGTACACACACACACTCACACACACACACAATCATACTATTATATACATTATGAAACATAGAAATGGACATTAAAAAGGATGTGATAAAGACAAAATAAACAATATTTTAAAAATATTTTTATTTAATAGTATAAAATATCTTTCTAGTCTTAAAATTATATTTTTAGTGAAAAAATGATTGAATATGCATCATTATTTCTGAAAATCTTTGTTTAACATTTTGTGATACCAATGTAATTTATTCATTTTTCAATTAACAAAAATCTATTCCCCCCCCCTTCCCTTCTCTTTAGGAAAAAGAAACACAAAAAATGAAATCTTTGAAACAAACATGCATACTCAAGCAAAATAAATCCCGCCTCCCCTCAACCTGAAATGTCAGAAAATGTCTCATTCTGCACCAGAAGGAGGACAATTTTTAGGATAATAAAAATATTGCAAAGACAAACAACTTGGAAAGTTACAAGAACTTTGATCTATGCAATAACCAGCCATTATCCCAAAGGACTGATATGAAGTATAAAGCCCATCTCCTAGTTGGTTCTAAGTTTAGTTTATTTTGATACTAGGTTTTAATGGCTACCAGAGACAAATAAGATTATTTCCTGGCAATATATACATCCAAATGGAAGAAGCAGATCATTGGCTGTAGTTACCAAATATCAATACTCAATTATCAATACCATCTACCAATTATGTAAAGAATTCTTTTGAAATTCAAAAAGCAAATTTATTTTTCCTGGTGTCGCAGGTGGGAGGGTGAGGGCAGTGGTCTCTGAAGGTCAGGTTTCAAGTCTGGAAAAGGCTGTTCCAAATGGGAAAAGGGGGGCAGCAGCCAGGCAGGTGACAATAGGGTATACACTGAATTCCTAACAGACGGCCTTCTTAATTCATTTCCAAATTCTCCAATGGGTCAGAGGGTAGGGTGATAGTGTGGACAGCAGAGTTAGAGATTAAGGTAGACTTCTGAGCCTGTCTACTTTAGAACCAAGCCCCTGATGGTAGTTGCTACTATGACCTTTCACCTCTTACTAACTACTGTTGCTCTTGCTGTGCCTGCTCTTTTTGGGATCTCTGGGATGTATTTCACCCTGGGCCAACACAAACCTCTCTCGTTCTTCTAAGGTACAGGAGCCTGGGCAGGTAGAAAGAAGCTCTTGTTCTCGAGAAGCATTTTCCAAGGCCAGTGAGGCTGATTGGGCCCATCCCAGGATTCTGTGTGGTATGCCTGAATCTGTCCTGGATTGTGGAACACAAATACCAACTACTTCCCCCCAAGAATAAAGACCTGAAAGGGTCCACAATTCTGGAGAAGCAGAACGTAGCTCTCTCAGTTGCAGCCTGGGGTTTCCCACAGTATGGAAGGTATGGGAGGCCAAGAGGCATAAAGTGTGCCATGCTGTTGCTGCTGCTGTAGTGATGACCGGGGAATAAGAACAGAAGCATGCTGAGACCCATATGGAAAGACTGCCTACTTGTCCATCTCCCTGGAAAGGTGCCTGGGTGCCTAACCACAGCCAGCACTGAACACAAGGAGCACAGCAGAAGTTGGTGAGAGTGCAAGTGTGCTGAACAACTGTGCTGCTCTCTTCAATTCTAATACTTGTGTGTACCCCATGGAGTATACTTGTATACTTCACTTGGATTGCGCTCATTATGAAATAATGCTCAAAAATCACTCGGAGAAGCTCTGAGAAGAACCACTTACTGTTCACATAGGTGAACAGATTAGGAAAATGAGTAAGCAAAGGAGATAAGAGAAGGATCATTTGGCAAGAAGTACTAAAAGCAACAAGTAGCTAGGTGGTGAAGGGGATAAAGCACCAGGCCTGGAGTCAGGAAGACTCATCTTCCTGAGTTCAAATCCGGCCTCAGACACTTACTAGCTGTGTGAGCCTGGGTAGGTCACTTAACCCTGTTTGCCTCAATTCCTCATCTGTAAATAAGCTAGAGAAGGAAATGGCAAAACACTCCAGTATCTTTGCCAAGAAAAACACAAGTGGGTCACAGAGTCAGACACAACTGAAGTGAATGGTGAACAATGAACATAAGTGACTGTGTGTAACATTTTATAAAAACATGTCTTTATGTTTGAACACTTTTGTCACCTTTTAGATATTAGGTGCTTCCTGGGACAGAAAAAATGAAAGCAGTTTAGAAGACAAGTATGATTTTCTACCATGGCTTCTATTTCTTAGTAACATAAGAACACGGAAATCTAAAATCTTGACCTCTTATTTAGGAGGGTGACAGACTGATTGCTTTTCAGAAATGGAACCCCAAATTGCTGAGCTCTGTTATTCTGGTGAGGTGGTGGCAGCTCAGGGTACAAAAGTCTGTTCAAAAGTTATCTCCAACACAGTTCATCAATTTTAAATTCATTAGAGTTAATAAACTCCTCATTCTAAAATGCTATGGATTAGCCTTTAAGTTATTTCCACCTTAGTATAAATTATCATAAATAAGAAGCTAGGTGACATAGTGAATACAGTACAGGACTTGGAGTCTGGAAGAGACAGATTTAAATCCTGCCTCAGATAAGTGGTAGCTGTGCGATCCTGGACAAGTTACTTAACCTCTCTGTGTCTCAGTTTCCCCATTTGTAAAATGGGGATAACAACAGTGCCTATTTCATAGGGTTATTGTGAGGATTAAATGAGTTAACACATGTTAAAGTGAACAGATATGAAGTGCTTTGCAAATCTTAAAGTGATATATAGATGGTCTGTTGTTGTCGCTCAGTTGTTTCAGTTGTGTCCGACTCTTCATGACCCCTTTTAGGGTCTTCTTGGCAGAGATAATGGAGTGGTTTGTCATTTCCTTCTCCATCTCATTTTACAGATGAGAAAACTGAGGTAAAGAAGGTTAAGTGACTTGCCCAGGACTACACAGCTAGCGTCTACGGTTAAATTTGAACTCAGGTCTTCCTGACTCCTGGTCTGATGCTCTATCCACTACGCCACCTAGCTATCCTATACAAATGCTAGCAAAGAACAATTATTAACCAGGCTTTCTATTCTATCTAAAGCTGGAGAAAAGAGAACAGGAATTTTGATTGTGTAGATGGGATACACTGTATAGCCAGGGCAAAACATAAAGGACTGGTGGAGGCAAGAAATTGAAGGTAGAGCATTTAACTTGTGATTTATAGCCATAAGAAGCAACTAATCCACTCTGATGACAATAAAAGCTGACCTCTCCCTGGGCTTACAGATTTTATGGAGCACTTTAAAGACAATCTCATTTGGTCCTCACAACAACCTCGTCAAATAGAAATGACAAATAATATTCTCATTTTACTGAGGAGACGAAGCTTAGAAAGGTGGTTAAGCAATATGGGCTCAAACTTCTAATAAATTGATGCCAGAGGCAGGAATCAAACACAGGTTTTAACTCCTTCCATTCTTTCAAGCTGTCTCTAACTATCTCTGAAGTTTGCTGCTCCTGCTGCTCATTGTCATTTTACACGGTGAAGTACAGAAATGGCAGACTGGGTCATAACTAGTTTTTTGTTTTTTTTTTGGTGGGGGGGGGGAGTTTGAAGGGGGAGGGCAGGGCAATTGAGGTTAAGTGACTTGCCCAAGGTCACATAGCTAGTGTGTCAAGTGTTTGAGGCTGGATTTGAACTCAGGTCCTCCTGACTCCAGGGCCAGTGCTCTGACTCATTGCACCACCTAGCTGCCCCCATAATTAGTTTTGTTACAGAGCAAAAAGTATGTTCAACCTTCCTTGTGGTAACAGTAAAGGCAAGTTTGGCTAAGAATATATAGCATCCAACTTGTCACTTTCCCCTACAGTCATCACTTTATGGCACCTAATCAGACACCCTGTGCACAGAAAGTACCTATCTCAGTTCTGACAAATGTGCCCCTGCCTTTGCAATCTTGGATCATTCATTTGAAAGTATAGTAACCCAAAAACTCCATATGTAAAAAGTGTGTATGCTTCTTGTCCAATTTATTTTTGATAAGCTGAACAAGAGATATAATCTCAAAATTTAAAAACTTAAAGATTCTTAGTAAAAGGGAAGTTTTCTTTGACAAAAAAGTGTAAATGATCAGTATTCATAATTAAAAGGGTCTGGAAGATTGACCTCAATAATCTGAATAGACCAGGGATAAGATCATACTGAACTATGAAAAACCTGAATTAAAAAAAAAATAACTTTTTTTTTTTTTGCATGCAACTAGGAAATAAAATATACAGGCAATGGGGCATAGAAATCCATCTTGCCCTACAAGAAAGTAAGGGAAAAGGGGGAAGGGAGTGGGGTGACAGAAGAGAGGACTGACTGGGGAACAGGGCAATCAGAATATATGCCATCTTGGAGTGGGGGGAGGGTAGAAATGGGGAGAAAATTTATAATTCAAACTCCTGTGGAAATCAATGCTGAAAACTAAAAATATTAAATAAATAAATAATTTAAAAAATTTTTTAAAAAGCAAAAAAAACCTTGAAAAATAACTTTTAAGGACACAATTATATAAATAAATAGCCAATATAAAGCTGATAAGAAGCTTTTCTGCTTTAACTAATTTGTAATCACAAGTTGGAACTCAAACATTGATGATAAATGAAATGGAGCTATGTAAATGTTGAAAAGTTTGTTGTGATTACTGAGGAAGGCAAACACTCCTCTCTGCCTTGGTTGGAACAGTGTTACCCTGTGAGCAGAAGCCCCTGGAAGGAGTGTGTTGATCACCGTGTGACAAAGGGCAAGTTTCTTACCCTTTGGGAGCCTCAGTAATAGCTGGAGTGTGCCACAGGGAACTAAAAAACCCAGAGTTGTTCCAAGTTTCAAGTGCTATATATAAGAATTTATTACTAACATTACTAATTTGCTCATGAAATCTTTTTTTATTATACAAAAATAAACTTCAGCCTGGTCACTATTTGAATTCATAGAAATGTCTAATTAGTTGGTTCCAAACAAATGAAATTTTCCTACATTTTTTGGTATCTATTTTTTGTTTTACAAGTTTTCAATTCTCAAGGACTCTATCATACTGACCTTTTTTGTTTCTTGTTTTTCTAAACATAATCTTACACACTCTCAAAATTAAAAGCATCCATGCTAGATCACTACCAACAGATTCACTAACAGATAATAGTATCTGATATTTATATATGAAGTATTCAAAATCCAGAATTTTCTCATTTAATTCAAACAGAAACATTGTGAGGTAACTGATAAATATAATCACCCCCCACTTTACAAATGAGGAAACAGAGAATTTATGTGATTTACCCATGGTTACACAGTTAATATAAGAAATGAATCCTGGACTTAGGTTTCTGTTGACTCAAAGCCCTTGAATATATCCCTCTGCAAGCCTGCCCTCTTCTCCCACTGCTGACTTCCTCCTGGATGAAGCCTCCATTTTGTGGAGGGGCTGTGGCTGGCCTACCTTCATTCTTCTCCAGGCCCTGTTCCTGACTTCCTCTGGATTTCCAAACCATGCCCCCAACCTGGTACCACCATCTCTCCCCTTTTCAGCTCCCTTTGTGTGTTGTCTTCTCCCACTCTGAGGCAGGTAGGTAGAGTAGTGGATAAAGTGCTGTGCCAGGAGTCAGGAAGAACTAATTTCAAATCCAGCCTCAGACACATAGTAGTTATGTGACAGCGAGGAAGTTACTTAACCTCTTCCTTTCCCAAAAATGGGGATCAGAACAGCATCTGCCCCCAGGGTTGTGAGGATCAAATGAGATGAGACTTGTAAAGCACTTAGCACAGTGCCTGAACACAACAGGTTCTCAATGCTTCTTTCCATCTTTCTATGTTGCCTCCAATTGAAAGGCAAGCCATATATGATACACTGCAATAGGTACAAAGATAAAGAGATTGGCAAGGATGGAGTAGGGAAATGGATTAACTGAGAAAAATTCACACAGAAATTTGCTTTAAACCCTACTCATACTCACATTACTGTCCAAACTTTGTGAAGCAAAATACTTTTGACCTTCGATGAGTATCACTTTATATAACTTCAATCCCAGAGCCGTTCTTTTTACCATTTCTGGTTATGTCAATCAAAACAACAATATAGGTAAAGCTTGTTAACTAGATTAAGACCAATTTGTTCTGATCAGAAGGTAATGTAAAGAAGAGAATAGGCAGAACTTACTTAAGTAGCCTAAAGATAATGTTCAAGATTGTGAAGTACATGCACTTGCTTTGTCTCTCTCATATCCACCCACTTAAAAACAATATTTTCTAGTTTTGTTTATTAGTAAATCCTTTCTCAAATTCACCTTTTGATTCATGATTTACCATGAATTCAAATAAAGGCTTCCAAGAGAATCGAAATTACCATAATATAAATTATCCTCTGGAAGGTTTTCTAAATAATGTACTAGCAAAAGAAATGTGCTATACTGAGGAAATAATTCACATCCCTTTGTTGTTGTTTAGCTGTTCAGCTGTGTCTGACTCTACATGTCCATGGGGTTTTCTTGACAATGATACATTTCCTTTTCCAGTGCGACCCCATTTTACAGATGAGAAACCAAGGCAAACAGGAGGTTAGCTCAGGGTCATACAGTAAGTGTTTGATGCCAAATTTGAACTCAGGTCTTCTTGACTCCAAGTCTGGTTCTCTATCCACTGTACCACCTACTTCCATTGCACACAGCTAATTGGCATGTAGTCAAGAGACAGTAAAGATATTAGCATTTATTACGTATTAACTTTGTAGAACATCCACTAAAGTCCTATTCCAACAATAGGAGGTGAATGCAAGCTCTAGTGAAAGATCTGACAGGTCCTTTCCAACTCTAGAAGTTAAAGGTTTCCAGTAAAGATCAAGCAATGAGTTGTCTGACTCCCATCCAAAGACTAGTTTAGCAAGTTAGTTACTCATCACCAGATTATGAAATTCTATAGAAATTCAGGAAGACCATCTACTAAGGCAGGGCTGTCCAACCTTAGGTTTTTACTAAAACAATAGACAATATATTTTGATTTGCCATCTTAGTGAGAACTCTGTGGTAGCTCGGCTTCATTTATTAAAGCATTTATGTAAATTTCTATGCTTGTAGGTGGGCCGCATAAATTGCACTGCAGGCCGCATTTTGGACAGCTCTGTACTAAGGCATAAAGGGTCTAATATCGTGGAGGTACACTTCAGTGTACTCTCCTAATGCACTGGAGTATTGAAGAACTTTGTTGAAAACACTTTTTGTCCAAATACTGTCTAAGACATATGGACAACAAGTTTCCAGGGGAAAGTATGATGGGCAGCACAAAATATTTTTAAAATTTTAATTATTTACAGTAAGAAAGAGAATTGTGCATTTCAATTCCATGACACTATTTCTTGATACATGCATTTTCTTCACTAGTGCCCTCTTTCTCTTCTCTTGGTTTTTTTTTTCCTAGTAATTATAACAATTCACATTTATGTAGTATTTTAGCCTTACAAAAACTTCCATATTTCTGTCAAGAGCACCATCATTCTTTGCATGACTTTGATCTGCATTCTCAAGTGTCATATTCAACTCCTCCTTCTAATTAACCTCATATATACAGTTGCCCAATTTTGTCATTTTTATTTCCACAATATCTCTGATATAAATCACCCTTTCCACCTCACACAGTCATCACTCATGAGTTCATGGCCTCATCTCCTCTTGGCCAAATTTATTGTAATAACCTGTTTGTCTTCCCTGCTTCAAGTCTGTCCCCACTCCAATCCATTCTTCACTTGGCTGTCAAAGTAATTTTTCCCTAAAGTGCAGGTATGACTGATCATGCCAACCTTCTCTTCTCCAATAAGCTCCACTAGGATATAATAGGGATGTAAACTCTAGCATCATATAAATTCCTCTGTTTAAGCTTTTAAAGACCTTCACACACTGGTCCCTTCTTACTGTTACAGACTTATTAAAAATGACTCCCTTCCATACATTCTTCACCATCCAGTCACACTGACCTTGCCATTCTTCACTCATGGCATTCTATCTCCCCTCTCCACACTCTGCACTGGTGGTCCTCCATTCCTAGAAGGCTTGCTCTCTCTCCTTACCTCCAAGTTTTGGACACTTGGATTTCCTTCAAGATTATGCTCAAGTGCCAAGTTCTTCATAAGGCCTTTTCTGGTTCTCCTAGATGCTAGTACCTTGCCTCTCACAGCCTTTCCTAAACTCCCAGTTAGCTTGTATCTGCTTTGTGTTTTCTTCAAAACTTGATATGTGTATCTCACCTTCCCTTTTGGAATGTAAGCTTGTTGCAAGTTGGGACTGTTTCGCTTTGGTCTTTGTTATTACCAGTGCCTGGCACATAGTAGGCATTTGATAAATATTTGCTGGTTAAAATACAATATACATGAAACTGCTTAAGACTAAAAAAGGCTATACTGAATATCAGAAAAGCCATCATCATTTGAAAGAAAGTAAAAATACCTTCACCCTAATGAGTGCCACTGGTAATATTCATCTCGGACACATTGAGAAGGTATCAGGTGAATTATTTTGCAATTCACTTTTAAGCTTCAATAATGGAGAATTAAAGAGAAAAAACATCCATTATTTTATTAGCACAGAAACTCTGCTGCAGCCTGTACAGAAAATGTTGGTAGCTTTATCTACCAGTCATTTTGAATAGTGTAGACTTGGTTGCAAATACAGAAATATTCTGAAGCTCTTCATAAATGCAACGTTCCTTCTTTGAAAGATGCAGAAGGTAGAATAATATGAATCATACTGTTTATGCTTTTTCTAGTTTTTTAATAGCTGTATTTTGACTAGCTCCTCGGATTTTAATCAAAACATGTCCTGATTTTAAAACATGAAATGGATCCCAGTTTTATTTTAAAGTAAAACATCTGACAGTTTTCAAAAACAAAGACTGTAATAACAGTATAAAATACTAGTCTGGGAACTGGAATACTTGGATTTTACTCCCAGTCCTAATTCTTAGCTATTATATAAAATGCCTATCCATATACTCTATCAAGGTTATATAGCATCTTTGTTCTCTAGGCCTCATCTTCTTTATGCCTTATAGCTCTTGAAATCTGAAAAAGAATCATATTTGGTCCTTAAAGTAAATAACTTTGGTCCCCTCTGATAATGAGATGAGCCTTCACAAGTTGAGTACTCCAAGAACAGAACACAACTAAGAAATAACAAAGAATTCTGTGAATCTGGAAGTGTTCCAAAAACACTCTCAGGTTCTTGCAATCTGTAAAAGAAGTCCTTGCTGTGTTGTTCATAGCTTACTGACACTTCATCCACACATTCACCACCAGATCTGAAACACTAAGCTGGAATGGAGAAATAAGGAGAAATAGGCAAAATGACAGTAAAAATGATAAACAGGAAAACAATGGAGGCTATGGAAAAGTAACCATACAGTAATAACGAGTTACATTTAGAGGACTTTTTAAGATATAAGAGTAGGTACTATATTCAGTATCCTCTGATATTTCAGCAAAGCGCATAAAATTTTAGATATATTTGACTTATAATACTTCCTATCTCTCAGAAAAAAACCAACAAGAAAAAAGAAAACTATTTCAACACTTAAGTAAAGCCTAATTATAATTTTATTTATTTAACTCATCTTATAGAACAATTAATCTTTCTTCCCTACCCTGAAAAAAACTGGGAAAAAAATTAGTCATTAGTCATGCTGTATAATAGTCATAGTCATTATGTATGATTATGTATTTGTATAAGTAATTGAGACACTGAAGCAGATACACAGGGAATTAAATGACCAACTTAAATTTTAAAAAGATATGTACAGAAAATGGAAACAAAGGCAGGTAAATAAGGATAAATGCAAGTATAGCACAGCCCTCAAAGACTAGAGCAGTGAGGTGGCATAGTGGATAGAGTGCCAAGCCTGGAGTCAGAAAGACCCAAGTTCATATACAGCCTCAGACATCTACTAGCTATGTGACCCTGAGCAAGACACTTAACCCTGTTTGCCTCAGTTTCCTCATCTATAAAATGAGCTGGAGGAGAAAATGCCAAACCTCTCCAGTATTTCTGCCAAGAAAACCTAAATGGGTTCACAAAGAATCAGATATGACTGAAATGAATGAGCATCAACAACATAAGATCACAGGTTTAGAACTAGAATGGGACTTAGAAAGCAACATTTTCACAGCTGAGGAAACTGAAGCCCAGCACAAGAAATGATTTGCCCACAGTCACAAAGGTGCTGTAGGTGGAAAAGCCGGGGCATGAAACTAGGAGTTAATCCCCAATCTAGCACTTTCCTCTAAGTGCCAAAGCTGAGAATGCACAGAGGCTGCTAAGTAATACTAAAGACAAAAACCCAAAAGAGTGGTGTGGTAGGGTACAGTTTTCTGGGTTCCTTCAAGTTATATTGGAGAAAAAGGATAGAAAAAAGAGACAAGACAACTGTTTATGGCAGGCAGGGATGTTGCACAGAAGACAGATCTCCTCAACTCTTGTTTGGCTTCTCTGCCAAGGAGACTGATCTTTTGACCAGAAAGGACAAAACCAGAAACACTTAATAAAGGACTAAAATTTAAGAAAGCAGGGAGATAGTAAAAGAGCACCTAGCAGTCCACGATGAATGAGTCAAGATGCAGATAAATTACGGAAAGCAGCAGAAGTGATTGCTGATCATTATCACGACTGAAAATAATGGCGAACAGGAGGAATGTGCTGTAGGACTAGAGAAGGGGCAAATGTTCTGATATTCAAAAAAGGGACAAGACTGGAGTGTGCAAATGGAGACACAGAACAATAAAGTAGATTTGATACAGGCAGCCAGGTGGTGTAGCAGGGAGACCTGAGTTCAAATATGGCCTCAGTCACTTATTAGAAGGCAACCATGGGCAAGTCACTTAAACTCTGCCCCAGTATCCCCATCTGTAAAATGCGAATAATAATAGCATCTACCTTCCAAAATTGTTATGATGATAAAAATTTGTAACACTTTGCAAACTTATTATTATTTTTTTTCAAACCTGCTATTATTATTTTAAATCCCTGGCAAAAAACTAGAACATATTTTTCTTTTTTTTTAACGGAATGATCAGCTAGAAAAAGAAGGGCTATAAACAAAGAGCCAACTGGCTTTATCAAGAACAGGTCATATTAGAATTAACTCATTTCTTTTTCAAACACAGTTACTACAACAATAATCAGGAAAGTCTACCAAGTTTGCAAAGTACTTTTATGTAATTATTTCTTATGAATTTCAAACTAACCCTGTGAGGTGGGTATTAAATACTTCGTTATACCTATTTTACAGTTAAGGACACTGATTCAAAGATTAAATCACTTGCCCATAATACACAGCAAATAATGGTCAGAGATCTCATGCATCCCAGACAAGTTGAGCAATCTCTACTTAGTGTGGCTCCTCTAAACTCCCTCCTTCCATGTAGATTAAAGCTCTTCCATACCTCAGTAGCTAATTGTAAGAAGTGCTATCGTTAAAAAAAAAAAAGATAAGTCGCCAATGACCAACCTTCTGGCAGAGAGCCCCTCCAAAAGTAGCTAGGCTGGCCCTCAGAGAACGAACATGTCAGGCCTCACGAACAGGCCTTCTACCTTGAGGGAAGCTACTAAAGCTTGTCAGGGCCTAGGCTTAAAGAAGCCTCATTCACAATGGGGAATCATAATAGGACTTGTGTGGAAGCTTACTTATAATAACAGCTGTTTATATCACACTTTCTAGAGATCTTTACATTATCTCATTATAATCATTCAATAAATGTGTGATTAATTGCTATGGGATTATCTCCTATCAAAAATATATAGTCTTCTCTCAAAAGGCTCGATTCTAAAGGACAGAAAACATGCATCTTATTGAATCAGACTGAGTTCCAGTTTTGGGGAGAATTGGTTGCTGTTTTGGTCATGGAAATACTGACCTGGTGGCGGTAGGAACAGGGAGTAGGGAGAGAGCACTGGGAACTACCCAGAGTCATGCCACATATATACAGAAATAACACTGACCCTTATTTTGAGTTCCTATGCATGGCACTTAAGGACCTCCAAAACTGGCCCCTTCTTTTCTTTCCAATCTTTTCACACTCTCTTTTCTGCATTCTATGATACAACTCCACTGTCCTATTTGCAGTTTCTCAAACCTTCCATCTGCCATCTCTGGTTCACTATCCTGTCCCTCATGACTGAAATGCTTCATCACCTCACTTCCACTTCTCACTTTCCCTGACTTCCCAGCTTTTCCAGACTCCTCTCCTACTCCTCTACCTCTGATAGGACATCCCCTCTGAAATTACTATCCATGCAGTTTGTATATATTTTGTATGTTATTTAGAGAATGTCAACTAGAATGCAGGCTCCTTGAGGGGAAGCACTGTTTCTGCCTTTCTTTGTATCCCCAACATTTAATTGTGTATAGAAATGCTTGTTTATTATGTCTCACTCCCTCCCAACCCACCAATCCCATTTCCCAGTCTCCTTCCTGGAATAATGCCTCCTAGTGGGAACCTAAATTTCTTAGCAGCAAAATGTAGGAAGAGAGATTCTTTCAGCTGCAAACTATGGACTGACTGACTAGTCTTGCCATCTAGTGGTAGTATCAAAATCTACAGGACAACCCTAAAGTGACTGTTTTTGTAGATACAAAATTTATTCTCCAGAGAATAATAATGATATGCTATCCTTTTTATATAAAGACACTGGTTCTGATTCATCATCAGTAATGAAGGTTCTTTGAATACTTTTTCCAACAGTGGTTGAGAAAACAAAGATGTAATGGTCCATTTATTCCTCACCCTTAATTTCCCATAGAGTCAAACAAATGTATGCAAATACATGACATCTGACAGGTGCTGTGTGTGCAGGTTGTAACCTACTACAGTGTTAAGAACAATGACGCACCACAGAGAACAAGCATAAGACCTCTGCATCATCAATACGGTGCTGTAGGCAACAGAACTAATCAGAAGCTGTGTTACTAAACATCAATTTATAATAAACATAAATTATCTAAGTTTATAAGTACTAATAGGTTACCTCTTTTGGATATGCAAAGGCTGAAGATCCCCAACAGGCAATCCATCTGGTGTAAAGTATTTCAGCAGTTCTTTTGCATCTAGTAAGGTGACTGATTCCCGATGACCATCCTTATGGCCCAGCAATTGCTCAGATGAACGTGACAGCATAGGCGTTCTGGGGAGGGCGGTAGGTGGGAAGAGTTAATCTATTAAGGAAGAACTAGAATTCAACTTGACCATAAAAAGTTGGTGACCAAAACCAATGAAATAAAACCTAAACTGACCCTACAGCCAGGTATGAGTAAAGATTTTATATTTTGTTAAAATACTCCTTCTCTTTCCCCCCTCCTTAGTCTTGTTACAAGAGTTGGCTTGCTCGCTGTGGGGGAGGGGAGAGAAATATTTAGAAATAAAGCTAACATACACGTGTGTGTGTGTGTGTGTGTGTGTGTGTGTGTGTGTGTGTGTTTGTAATTTTAAAATAATTTTTAAAGAGTGTTAGTAAGCTCTTTGAGGATAGGAATTATCTTGGTTTGTCTTTATATACCAAGAGTCTGGCATAGTGCTTGAAATATAGCCTAAAAATGCTTACTGAATGAATGAATAAAAACTGAGAGAATGACTAAATCTAAGTAGGAAAGAAAAAAATCTAGAAATCACAACAGATCTCATACTACATAAGTCAGCAATGCTGGCATGACTTTTTGTGCTGCTGCCTAAGGACAGTATTGAAGTATGTATTTCTCTTCCATGGAATTTTCTCTGATTAACCTTGCCGTACTTCAAATTCTTCTTTACACATTACACTCTTGGGCACTTATATAAGGTTTCTAAAATTTTAAACTATACAAGCTTTTATGACACCGGTAAGTGTACCTTCTGTAAACCCTACAAAATTGTAAATTTTTCAGGGCAAGGACTACTGTCCTTTATGTCTCTTTTACCCTGTTAAGAGTTTATTGAAAGAGGACTGGAATTCAGAATGCCTGTGAAAAGATGCAGTCATCATAAAATTCTCAAGGTCTCTTCAAGCCATGATTATGGCTCACTATGAAAAGGCATTGAATCACCAGCATGAAATACCTGACATTTGGATACTATTTTATACTTGTCTAAGTCCTGCTTTCAACAGCCACAAAGGGTAGATTAAGGCACAAGTATTATTGCTGAAGTAATGCATACAAAAGCACTTTTAATAGGTAAAATTACTGTACAGGTATAAGGTACTCTAATTTCACAGATAAGGAAACTGAGAAACAGTGGGGTTAAAAGAACTGCCTAAAGTTATATAACATTCTAATAACACAGCCAGGACTACAACACAGGTCTCTAGACTTCCAGGCTATCTTTTTATAATCAAAAAGAGTCACCAAAAACAGCCAGCTACAGAAAGTAATGAGAACCGAAAAAGGAGAACAATTATGTTTTGACTCAAGGAAGAGCTCTGCAACACTGAAGTAACACTATATTTAATCAGAAGGCCATTCAAAACTCCTATCACATCAGCCTGTCCCCAAGATATAATGAAGTGATACTTTATCTCTACAGAATATTTATTTCATGACTTTACATTAATGAAAGAGAACATCTCTTCCTCTTCTCAATCTCCAAATTGGGTTCTAATCTATGTGATCAGAATACTAACACTGTAGTTTTAGAATTGTAAGTTACTTTTATTAACTGACGACAAATGTATTTATATTGCCCTTGTCCCCATTCAAAATTGTTCTTAATTTTTGAATGAATGATATAAAGGCTAATAAAAGTCAAATAATATTTTTAAAACCTTCCATAACATTATTTTATAATGAAATCAGATTGTTGCACCATGATGTATTTTATTTTTGAACTTGACATAAACTGCTTCCTGGCTTGGTCTAATTTTTACCTAGCAACTGGTGATTATTGACTCGGTGTAACTAACACTAGGTCAATTTATATTCTTCATACAATGGGGAAAATGTATAATTTGTATTTGTGAAGTAATTCATACACAAGAATAACAAAGCATTTTTAAAATAATGGTTCAAAGAGTACTGCTATCTTAGATGTGCTAGGTGAGATTACAAGGTAGTAGCTCCCCCCCTCCATCACCCCCACTTAATCTTGCTTTACACACCAAACAAATTCAGAAACAAAGTTAAGCATCTTTTGCCCACAAACATTCACCCTAAATTAAGGATTGAGTACGCACTCCCTTAATTAATTTCTAGTGCTGACACAGAATAGAAAACAAGCAAATTTGTCAGAGTACATGCTAGAAAAATGAAATGATAATACTCAGTAAATATCACTAAATAGTCCCCTAAGTCAAGAAATCAACAAGCATTTATCAAACACTTATTATATTCCAGGAACTGTGCTAAGTGACAGGGATAAAAAGAAAAGGCAAAAACACAGTCCTTGCCCTTACAGAGCTCTCTTTCTAATGGTGGAGACAACATGCAAACAATTCTTTACACGCATATGATATATAGAGGGTAAATGGGAGGTGGCCTCAGAGGAGAGGCACTAGCGACAGGAGGTGGGAGAAAGGACTGGGAAAGGTCTCTTCTAGAAGACAGAACTTGAACTGGGGCTTGAAGGAAGCCAAGAAAGTCAATAGAAGATGAGGAGGGAAGGCATTCCAGGCAAGAGAGACAGCCAATGCAAAGGTATGGAGTCAGAAGATGGAGTGTTGTTTGTGAAGAGGAATAAGAAAGCCAGCGTTACTGGACTATAGCATATGTGGAAGACAGTAAAGTGTAAAAAGACTGGAAAGGAAGGAAGGGGTGAGGCTGTGAAGGCGTTTAAAACCAAAATGGAGGATTCTGTATTTGGTCCTGAAAATAAGGGTGACAGAGTCATAGTCGTACACTGGGAAGATCACTTTGGCAGCTAGGCACACCCTGGTGGCAGGTGTGCTAATAAAGAGGGGCATATACCAAAGATGCTGTGAGGCTTGACAACAGACTGACAACCAGACAGTCATACATACAACTCTGAGCCTACATAACAAGTTAAGTTTAATCCTGTCTCTATAGTTACCATTCATTCATAACAATTACCTGAATTTCTGCTTAGCTTTTTCGAATGTTTCCAAGTTCTGAAGAACATGTCTTTCCAGCCATTCCAAGGGATTAGTTTCCAGAAATGTGGATTCTGAAGAAATGTTTTTAGAAATATGAGTAATAATAATAATAGATCATAATTGTACATTATTCTTACAATTTGCAAAGATTTGCAAATTTTACAAACATTATCTGATTTGATCCTCACAACAATTGTGCGAAGTATTATATATACTGGTATCTGCATTTGACAGATGAAGAAACAGGTTGAAAAAGGCTGATTACCTCGACCATAGTCACATAAGAAGCCAACACCCATGGGAGCTGATAAAACAAGCCATGAGAAGATTCAAATCACGGCCTCTTGTGACTCTAAGCCTAGCATTCTTTCTACTATATCCTCTAAAAGGTGCTAACAAACTGAATTTTGTTGTATATAAAAATAACAGTAACTACATGTCTACAAGCTCTGAGTATTAGACCACTAAGGCTTTTTATACAACAAGGACCACAAGCTCATTCATTTATTAAAAATTATTTATTAATATATCTCCTGTATTCTTCTATGTACTGTAAGAAATAACAAAATGTGTTGGAAAAGGAGAAAAATATTAGTTTTATTTATGCTCTATTCCCCTGCTAGGCTAGTTTTAAAAAATAGGCAGGTGTATTTTTTATTATTTACAAAACTGAAATTAGCATGATTACAAACTATTTGATATGAAAGAATAAATTTGCCATTTAAGAGAAATCAAAATACCAGAATTTAGGAAGAAAAACAAGTAAATTTTCCATTGGGGGAATACTGTTAGAATTATGAAAAAGTTGAGATAATCTAATGTTACTGTAGCTCAAACTCCTAATATTTATTTTGTGATCTGATGTACTAACGTATTATTAAATTAAAGAACAGATGAATATAATTAAAATGGAAAAAAAAATCTGCAGGCTGGGATTTTTCTTATTGAATTTTTATTTGCATTTAAAAACATGTTTACTCCAGAAAGTAGTCCTAAATATTTTTAACCATTTTAGCAGTCTATTGTTTATACTTTACGACTGCTCTAAGCTCATTAAATCAACACCAAATTAAATGAAGTAAGTTTCCATCCTTCAAGAAGGAATGAGTTGGCTAATTTTTTTTGGATTACTTAGATACTACAGTACTATCATTTTAAAATATTTAACTACTCTCAATCTTGATACTGTTCTTCACTGAAAGCATAAAAATGAAATATTACTTGTTTTGATCAGCTATATGCTGAGGAAATACAAATGAACAGACAAGTTAAAAAATATTTATTGACATCCTTCCAAATAATCCAA
This sequence comes from Phalanger gymnotis, assembly GCA_028646595.1. Lineage (NCBI taxonomy): Eukaryota > Metazoa > Chordata > Mammalia > Diprotodontia > Phalangeridae > Phalanger > Phalanger gymnotis. Next base: position 105,168,986 of record CM053622.1, read on the forward strand.
CAAAAATGGCCCATTCGACAATGAAGCCCACGCAAACATAAATGATGAAGGACAATGCCATGATAGGGAATGGGAAGACTAGACAAAAAATTCATGTATTACAGAGTTTTCTTTGTATAATATTTTCATCTGATTTTAAGAACAAAAACTATAGGAAACATTTCCACTTATCTAAAAGTGAAACTTCTAGTACGTTCAAACCCCTCAGAACACAACTGTAACCCAGAAGTAAGAAAAAAAAAAAGGACGCTGGGTAATGAGCAAAATAGTTATCATTAAGAAGCCCAACTATTTTGCATCACAGAACAGATGACAGAAAAGCAGGTAAGAAATATTATTTTAGGACAGGGCTCAAAGTCAACACTGAAAAGAATCACAATCTCCCAGGCCTTGGAGAAAGATGTGCGATCAAGAAAACAAATGATTTGCCCTGGTGAGGAGTTAGGGTTCACCAGTGAAAGAAGGCTAACTTCTTCATCATGGACTGAAGCAAAAGAAGAGAGACTGAAATAGAGTTGTGAACTGTGGAGTAGGGGAGAAGAGGGATGTTGAACTAAACGTTTTTTGTTTTCTCAATAAAGTAGAAGACCAGGTCTTTTGCTGGTGATATAGAAAGCAGAGTAGGTAGTTAGTGCAGGAAGTCTAAAAAGAAGAGAGAACACATGGCATATCTACTATGGAAAGTGTGAGAGGCTCAGGGAAGAAAAAAGGATTATCATAGAGCAGTAAGAGACCCACTGAGAGTTTTGTGACTTTTTAGCTCCATATGAATACAAAGAGAGAAGATGGATGATGGGGGTAAACTCTAGGTTAGGGTCTGACAAGGAGAGATGGATAAAACAACAAGTGAACAAAGGACTTAAAGCTAAGTAGTATACAGCTGAACTACAAAGGGAGAGAAGGGAGACCAGAACAGAACAGCTGGTCTCACGGACTGGAAGGACAGGGAGTAGTTGAAGGGAATGGAGAGAATGGTGAAGATGAAGAAAAAGCTCAGCACAGGTGAAGTACAGGAAAAGATGGAAAGAGAGGAGGTGCTAGTCTGAGATGGGAACACCAGAGTTTTTCATCAAGGAAGCAGTACAATGAGGGGAGACAGTGAGTTCGTGGAAGTGTACAGCTGAAGTGGACTGAAAATAGATAGCACGAAAGTTAGGAGGCTGATGAACTGAGAGGCCAAAGTGTTCATGAGAACATCCACGTTTTTGCTGAAGTCCCTAAGTATATATGAGGATAGGAATTAAGACGGAGAGGATATCTATAAGCCAAGTTATAAAGTTCTTGAGAAACAGAGGAAAACATCCTGGAGGTCAACAGATGACTTCAACAAAGAAAACTGAAGTGGATACATAATGAGATTTGCTCCAATCATCATTATGGATCCAAATGTTACAGGAAGAAAAGTTGTGGCAAAAAAAAAAAAAGTCTAGGAATAGAAGTAAAGAACTCTTCCTATCCCAGAATATTCACTTAGTATTGGAGAGGATGGCCAGGTATACAATGACTCCTGAAAAGAATCCAGTTTACAATAGCTCCAAAAGATAGAAAGGCTATGAAGTAAAAATATCTAAGATAAAGAGCTTTCTTTAAAACAGACCAAAAACTGCAGAGGGTGAAAAGGAAAGGGGATGAGAGCTGAGAATGATATGTACTGTGGAGGAGCAGGGCTAAGGTGTATAAAGAATATGGATGGAGACTAGGAGAGAGTCTTTTCACTTAAGCAGACAATGACTCAGAAGCATGGGGTTATACAAAGCAGGAACTGGGAATTTGGAAGAGGAAAAGAACCAATATTTATTAAGTGCCTACTAGGCACTGTGCTAAAGTGTTTTACAAATATTACCCAACTGATCCTCACAAAAATCCTGGGAGGTAGGTGCTATTATAATGGCCCCATTTTACAGCTAAGGAAACTGAGGCAGACAGAAGTTAAGTTACTTGTCCAAGGTGTGTTGTTAAGCAAAATTGTCTCATTAGCATGGCTTTTGTTTCTTTTGAGTGGAAGTACTTTCAGCTGTTAAATGCTAAGCCCCAGGCCCAGGGCCCTGTCAGGTGTGAAACCTGTGTGGGTGTGGGTTGGTGACTTAGGAGGGGCCAGCTGGGGAACCAATGGTCTCTGGTCATTGAGGCGGGGCTTGAGAACGCCGGAAGCTCGGCTGCGAGGAGGGGTGAGCCGGGAGACAACTTCAG
>CM053622.1:105171275-105186981 GCA_028646595.1 Phalanger gymnotis
TTTGCTGCGGTGGGGCCTAAATAAATTTCTTGTTGTTTTCTCCTTAGAGAATCTCTCATACCTTGCAATTTCGGACCATTCAAACATATACATGATTATATTTGAGATCATAAATTCGGCCTTCCTACTACACAAGGTCACACAGCTAGCTAGTAAGTGTCTGGAGCCAGATTTGAACTCGAGTATGACATTTGGAAGCTATGGGGTGAGGAATAATCATTTGACAGATGATACCAACACTGAAGTCCTCTAATGATAGAGTATGCATTTTATTTTGGCCCTTACAGCTTCTGAATCCCAGAGTGTTCTTAGAGTTCTGAGACCCTCGTGGCTGAAATCACGTTCTGAATTCCAAGATAAAAGGCCAAGCCTACCCAGAAGATAACCAGTTCAGGCACTTTGCTCCCAATTTGCAAGCCACTAAACACAAAAGCCACTACAGTACCTTAGCTACACTATGTGTCAGGATCTGAAATGACTTCGGAGTTCCCTTTTTTAAAAAGTTCTGATGTCTTTTGTTTTCACATGATGTTAATTTTTCAATGTTCTTTCCTCTAACCCTACCCCAAAAACAATCTCTTATAATAAAGATTAAAAAAAAAAAGGAAAGCAGTTCAGCAAAACCAAACAACTGTCTGACAATATACACAATGTTTAGTGAAAACAGTCCCCCAAGTCTATAAATAAGCAAAGGGAAGGGTGTTCTCAAAGCTCTTCTTCAAGACTAAGCTTGGTCATGATGACATAGTATTTGGTGGATCTGGGGTGCTAGACCCCAGAACAATGACATTGTTCTCATGTGTACACTTTCCTTCTTGTTATGTGGACTTCACTTTACTCTGGTCCATGTAAACCTTCCCGAGATGGCTGACATGATCGGTTACTATGCAGAACTCAGTGACTGTTCACTTTACTCACCCGGGAGCACCATCAGCTCCCCCCTGGACTAGGATAAAAGCCTGCCAACTGGTCTCTTCTCCAGTTCATTGTCCACACAACCGTCAAAATAATCTTTCTAATGTATAAATATGACTATGTCACTGTTCTACCAAAAAACCTATATAGGCTCACTGTTTCCTCCAGGATAACAAAATCTTCAGCCTGGCATTTAAAATCCTCACAACATGGCTTCAATATACCTTTTCAGCTAATGACAAATAATAATGACAATGATGATGATGATAACAGTTAACATTTACATAATACTTTAAGGCAACAAAGTGCTGTACATATGCTATCTCATTTTATCTTCACAACAGCATTGGAAGAAAGATGCTACTATTTTATAGATAAGGCAACTGAAATATGCAGAGTTTAGGTGACTTATCCAGGGACACAGCACGAGTAAGGATCTAAGGAAGGGCTTGAACTCAGGTCTTTCTGACTACAAGTCGAGTGTTCTATGTACTATGCCACCTGGCTCCTTGCCTTTACGATTCAACGTCCCATCCAGATTGAACTATTACCTGTTGCCTGAACCTGCCATTCCATCTTTCTCTCCCTCTTCTCATATGGGGCTCCACATGAGATGTCTCATTCCTACACTTGGCCACTCTCTAGCGACTATGTTTCTTGGTATCTTTATCTTCCTTCAAGGCTCAGACTGGGCGCTATCAATTTTCTAGAGGAAGCTTTTCTTGATCTGCACAGCTGTTCATACTCTCTTGCTCCTCAAATTATCTTGCACTGATGCTGTATCTTCCAGCAGGAGTTTGTATAGTAGCTCTAGTACATAACAGGTCCTTAAGAAAAATCTGTCCAACTGAACTGAATTTTTGTATCTTTGATCGCATCTTCCCCTTCTTGAAACTTTTCTTCTCCCTTTGCTTCAATGATACTACACTATTCTATTTCTCCAATTATGTCTCTGGTTCTTTCTCTATCTTCTCTGCTTAATTACTCTTACTTTCCCCTTACTATTCTTCAAATTACAGAATTTTATCTTCCAAAGAAAAATGAAAAGGGAACCACAGTTCCTTAATCAACTACTATTTATTTGGCACCTACTATGTGCAAAACACTGTGTTATATCCTAAAAAAGCAAATAGGAAAAATAGAGACACTATGAATAATAATAGCTAACATTCATATTGCACTTACTTAGTGACAGACACTGTGCTAAACACTTCACAGATATTATCTCATTTGATCATCAAAAGAGCCCTGGGACACAGGTACAATTATTACTATTCCCATTTTAAAGATGAGGAAATTGAGGCAAAGACAGGCTAAGTGACTTGCCCAGGGTCACACAATTGGAAAGTGTCTAGGGCCACATTTGAACTCAAGCTTCCTAACTCCAAGCTTGGCTCTCTATCCATTGCACCAAGTCTCAAGCGGCTTAAGAATTAAGAGGATGAGAAAACACAAGTGCAAAAATAAATTTCACAAAGCAGATGAAACAATGAATATTTTATAATGTTTAATAAAGTTTAGCCTTTTGAAAAATATCCAATATAGTTTATACAACTATAAGAAAATTATGAGTTTTGATAAACATATATAGCAAAATACAAAGAATATACATTTAAAGAAATGAAATACTTACCTCGTACTATTTCTGAAGTTTTGATTCTTTCTGTAGCCTTGTGAAGTGGTGTTTTAGGAATTCTGGCAACAAAAAATTCTATAAAACGTTCCCTTGTGAGCAATAACAGAGTATTGAGTTCATCAATAGAAATTGTAACAGGCTGTCCTATAGATCCTTTTCTTCCTATAAGACAAAATAAATCAACTTATGACAAAACCAAAAAACTTTTACTTCACATGTTAATTATAACCCATTTACTACAATTTTAAGTTTAGCCCTTAAAAAATACAATCCTCTTCTGAATCAAATATCCAAATATAGCACTAATTTTATTGTAATTAATTTTTCATGGTATAGCCGGATTAACTTTGTGCATTACACTTAGATGGCCATCAATTACAGAATACTTACAGTTACTGTATCAACAAAAAAAGGCAAAAGAGCAAAACAACAAAACTAAAAGGTAAACTAATCATGACTTCTGATGATATTGCTAGCATTAAAACTGATTTATAAGCACTTGTATCACTGGGTGGTATATAAAAACCTAACATAAGTACAAAACAGTCTGTCAAACTAGCTGCATTATTTTCTATAATAAAAGGTTACATGTACACGCATAGAGAAGTGACAGATGTATTATGCTGAGCTCTGCACACCTTGCAGTAGTTTCTATGGTATGACTTACGAAGAAAGAAAAAAACACACAATAAACTCCATCAGAGTTTAAATCTTGCTAGAGTCAAGTACATACAACACACTGGTATGCACTCATTAAAATATAAAATTTATATCAGACTGGCCCACAACCTAACAGAATCTACAGGCTAAGAGAATGAAATGCCAACACAAGCAGTTGTAGAACAGAATTATATGTTAAGTAAATTTGAATGTTACAAAACAAAGTGCTAAATGAAATTTGTAGAGGAACAATAAGTGACTAGGGAGTCAGGACATCACGCAGGAGGTAATGTTTAAAAAGAATTTTAAAAGGTAGTAGAATTTAACAGGCATATTGAAGAGGTCTGGAGTGCTGGGATCCCAAGAATGCCAAGGCGGTATCACCTGGAACGAAATTACAACACTCAGCCTTCTCTTAGTCAAGTGGCAAAAAGTTTAGTATGACACCAACAGAAAGGAGCAAGGGTTCTTAGGGAACCTGCAAGGTAGTGAGGATGGGGTTGAGGCTCATATGGAAAAGGGACAAGGGAAAGGAATGCCAAGGATGCTAACTAGGTAATCTAGGGACTTTAATGGATATATCAGGGGTCCAGGGGTCTTTAGGAGCAAGCACCTATAATCTATGGGAAAATGCAGGGGGTCTGCAGAGATAGCTTTGTGGATGCCAGACACTGAGGGAGAAAAGACAGTTTTTTGTTTCATTGCCAAAGGCATGGACCTTGGGGATCTGGCATGAGGGAGAGTCCTTGGGACAAAAATCCTTGGGCTAGGCACCCCTGTGTCTATTCTGATAAGACAATGTGTTCTGCAACAAGAGAAAATTTTCTCACAGGGCAGGGGTCTACTGAAAAGTTGGGAGGTTTCCAGAGACATGATATTAGAGCTAGGGCCCAAGCACCCCACCAATATAATCATGAGACAGTGTGGCACTGGGGAAAAGGCACTATATTTGGAGTCAGGAAAATTGAAGTGATTTCAAGGCTGTTTATTCGATGAAGACTAAAATGGAAGGGAATTTCATACCAAGTCCAGGAAAATGTAGACTCTTTACTGCTTAATTCTAAGTCTTTTACGCTCTTACTAGTACAACACTGACACCTAGGATCTGTTATCCTTCCACTGTTACTACATGACTGTCCTACCTCCTGAGTTAAATCAGAAATGCCTCAGACGTGACACTGCCTCAGCAGTGTCAAACATCCAGCCTGTGGGCCACATGAGGCCCACAATTCTCCTGGGTGCAGGCCAATGCAGATTAAAATGTAGCTCCTAACTGATTTTAATGTGTTAATGTATTAACAAAAAAATATAAACAGAGATCCTTATGTATGGTTTAGTGGCCCCTATTTCTATTTGAGTTCAACACCAATGCCCAAATGATTTCTTTTGTTACTTCTTACACATAAATCTTAATAAAATCATTAATATTCCATTTCTACCTCACCACACATTTTTTCCATTTTTCTTTAGGCAGTCTACACTTTTGATTTTTCAGTGTCCATAACTCACAGACATACAGCACACAGGTAAGAACAGTTTAAGTAAAACCCTTAGTGATAACAGGAAATTGGACTACCAGAAGACCACTAGGTCCATTCCACCTCTTTAATTCAGAGATTGTTCTAGAAACTTGTAATAATTCTCCTTACTCAGAGCCTGAAATAATTATAAGTTTTTTTATATAAGGATAGAACAAAGAGGATTATGTTAAATCACAGCAAGAGAAATTTAGGTCAGACACAAAGAATAATTTTATAATTTTTTTTTCCTGTACGGATATGTTAATCAAAGTGTTACTAAGGGAGGCTGGGGCAATATTTTTTCCCTGATGAATATTAAACAAGACACCTAATATGTCTAGAATTAGTTAAGTACAGATTAAAGAGTTGAGAGTTTGTGTAGTTAATGGAAAGAACACTGAGCTATATACCAGAAGACTCTAGTCCCAATTCTACCATTAACTAGATGTGAGAGACCCTGTACGAGTCATTTAATCTTTCTGAGGGCAATAAAAGAATGAGTCAAGAGAAAGAAGCGAAAGTTCTTTTGGGAAAAAAATGAGTCTATAAAAGATTAAGTGATGCTAATTTATTTTTAAGTCCCTTTTAAACCTGTAAGACATATATGTATACGTACGCACACACTCTCACTCTCATGCTCTCTCTCTCTTTCTTTATCTCTCTCTCTCAGTCTGACCTCTAAAATTCAGAATCCAGGTCTGAGATCACCTCTGAGAAAGAGGTTAAGATAAGGTAGCAAATACAAAGGGCATAAGATGCTGTTTCTATCTTCCATCCCTCACCAGGTCATGATTCCTTCACAGTAAAGAGCTAGGTAGCAAAGATGATGGAACTTTGGACATGGGAGTCAGGAAGACTTGAATCTTATCCAGAAATACCAATTGTGTAATCCAGGACAAGTCATTTAATCTCACTCAACCTCAGTTTCCTCAACTGTAAAATGGGGATAATAATAGTACCCATCTCAGGAGGGTTGTTGTGAGGATCAAATGAGGTAACATGAAATATTTCGTAAACCTTACAGCATTATATAAATGCCACTGTTATTATGATTATGATGACTAAATAGGTAACCATAAGGCTGTCACGGTAATGTGCAGACCACAGCCTCCAAAGCAATGGAATTAAGGCAGTCATGCCTACCGCCCCGCAGTAAGGCTGCTTGTAGCTATAAACACACACCTCAGTTAACATCGTTGACTGGTTCTCTGAAAACAAGATGCTAGACAAAATGATTTTAGAAGGGGTGGTGAGCTCTCTAGAAGCAGTAAGACTCAAGAAGCAATGGGTTTTTGGCTAGAAGATGTTAAGGAGGCATTAGCTTTACCACAGAAGGGATACCATAAGCCAGGACAGCAGTATGTGAAGTAGGCCTCTATGGTATTCTGGAAGTCATTCCAGGGGCACAGTGAATCACAGCATTAGGTTAATAACCGGCATTTGCTTTCCATACATTTCCTTATATGATTCTCACGACACTCCCCCGAGGTAAGTGCTACAGGTATTTTCATCCCCATTCTACATGTGGACAAAGAGGGTCTGCGAGCAATTGGGTGATTTGCCCAGGGTCATGTATCCCGTGGATATCCGAGGCGGGATCTGAAGACGGTTTTCATGATGCCGAGCCTAACACACTATCCATTAGGGAGCACTGCCTCACGAAGCATGTCAAAAGCTATCTCACTACAAGTCTCTATTTCAAAATCACGATTGCCACCGGGTGAAGCAGAAATGCTGTTAAACCAGAAGTCAGGAGACGAGAGTTCTAATCCCAGCTCTGCCATTGCTTGCGTGATATTGGACAAGTTCTTAACGTTCTTCTCCAGCGGAAAATGGAGGCGGGGATGGGGCGCATTAGATGATTTCTAAGGTTTTTTCGAGCTCCAAAACTCGATGATATGACTCGATGAAATTTTTTTATGTTGGAAACAATTACCTTTATTCAGTGATATTCCACTAGCCAGAGAACATGTAAGGTAATTTCCTCTTTTTCAGTATTATCAAGCTTTCTTCCTCACATGGCATTTTGTTATAGTTGAAGCTGCCAATCAAGAGAATCCATATTTCCATATTTTGCAGTAAGCTATGTAAAAAAATGTTCTGTTTGTCTTCGTAATTAAGAAGCATCTGGAAAGCCTTCACTATGATACTTACCTAGTATTCACACAAAGGTGAATATTTCAATTACTATCTTACAAACAAAATTAAAGCATACACAAACACACACGCTCTTAAACAAACTCAACAGTAAAAGTAGAGTACTCCTATTGTATGTTAAGGGACATTCTTGATTGTTTGTAAGTGAGCCTCAGAATAAAAAAATCCCCAAATAGAGATAATCAAATTAATTTACATGAAATTTGCATTGCCACGTACTGTTGTTCAGTCATATCCAACTCTTCATGACCCCATTTAGGGTTTCCTTGGCAAAGCCATTGGAGTGGTTTGCCATTTCCTTCTCAAGCTCATTTTACAGATGAAGAAACTGAGGCAAACAGGGTTAACTGGCTTGTCCAACAGTAAATGCCCAAAGCCAAATTTGAACACAGGAAGAAGAGTCTTCCTGACTCCGGGCTCAGCATTCTATCCACTAGCTGCCCTTATTGCCATGTATTACGTAGTGTTTTTTTCTAGATTTAGCTTCCTAGTTATTAATTCATCATATATTTTAACATTTGCTATGCAGAAGGCACAATGCTAGAAGCTACAAAAGAAAGAAAAATGACTGAGATTTAGTCCTCACGTTTAACAGCTTCTGAGCCAGAAAGGTAATAAGACGTAGAACCCTATAGCTGTAACAGAAGATAGATGGTAGAATGTAAGCTCTTTGTAAGGACTGTTTCATTCATTCATCCCCAGCTGCCCAAGACAGTATCTGACACATAGTGAGTGCTTAACAAATACTTAATGACTGACTGATAAGCAGAACACAAGGGAACCAGCGGAAGAAGAAATCTTTTCCTCTTTGTGCTAACCGTAGTTTACATATCCTGAAAAGTAAGAATATATGAGTGATAAAAGAAGACTGGGACCACGTGGCCAAGGAGAGCTGATTTAGGATTTTAAAATCTGCACACAGTATACTCGAGGTGGAGAAGCCAAATATGGGCAAGTGATGCTAGACTTTTACTTCAATGGCTCTGTGACATCCTCCATGTGGTGGAGGAAATTCTTCACAGAGGTTCTATCTTACATACTGGAAAGCTCCTTCTAAGTCTCTTTTTTACATTTGGCTATAAACAAGGGAGAGCTACTGCTACTGAACTCCATTGTGAATTTACACAATAAAATAGGTTATTGAATTCAAGATATTTAAAAGGGCTTTTCAAGAAAGTAATCATAGATAGCACTTATTTTATAGTATATTGCATTATTGTACTTTATATATACCTTCAATTTACCTTAAAATTTGCTGATACTAAATCAGTCAGTCTGCAAACATTTATTAAGTCCTTATTTGTGAAGCACTGTACTAAGCTCTGAGGATACAAAGAAAAGCATAGTCCTTGCCCTCCAGGAGCTCACATTCTAATGGAGGAGACAACATGCAAACAACTATGTATAGACGACTGACAGACAGAGAGACAGACAAATACACACAGGGTAAAAGGGAGGGAATCTCAGAAGGAAAGCACTACCAATGGGAAGCTTGTTAGGGGATAAGGAGAATGAGATCAGGAAAGGGCTCTGTCAGAAAGTGGGATCTGAGCTGAGTCTTGAAGAAAGCCAAAGAGTTTAGGATGCAGAAATGAAGAGGGAAAGTATTATAGGCATGAAGTATAGGTAGTAAAAAGGCACAGGATCAGTAGGTGCAATGTCTTTTGCAAGCAACAGCAAAAAAACTAGTGTTACTGGATCAGCCAAATAAAAGATTTCATACTTGATCCTAAAGGTAACAGGGATCCACTGGAGTTTATTGATTTGGGGGGGAAGAGAGACATGTAATTTGACATGGTCAGACTGCCACATTTAAGAAGATTAATTTAACAATTGAGTGGAAGATGGAAAGTGGGGAAAGATTTGAGACAGGGAGAGCTATCATAACAGTCCAGATACGAGGTGACGAGGACCTGCCTGAGGGTGGTAGTTGTGTGAGTGAAGAAAATGGGATGTATATATAAATGGAATGGTACTAATGTAGTGAATTATAAGGGCCACTTCAGTCATTGCTTAATGATTCCTTCTGATGTTAACAGTTCAATAAGCAATACCGAAATTACCTTATGAATTAAAATCAATTTGGCCATTCCTTCTAATTGTAACATTTTCCCATAGTCTTCTCAAAAACTAAAGACTTTATTATTATTATATGACATAATAATTCAATGATCTGTGAAGTTTATCACATTGGATTAACAGATATCCAGTGAATTTTCCATCATTCTTATACCAGTTGAGAATAGTTTTCCATTAGGTCGGCAAAGGAATCTATGTTTTTTCTAAATGTTTTTATAACTGTGGTAATGAAATATGAATTAAGAACGATGTTTAAGTAAGGTTTAAAGAAGAATCAGATGTGTGCCATTGCTCCCAAGCCACAAGCACAGAAAGAAACCTATACATATAGGGGTAGTATCACCTGAAAGATAAGATATATGGGAATCACCTACAGACACATGGAGACTAAAAACTTGGAAATAGCCAATTACAATGGGTACTTATAATGGCAAGCAAAGTGGAACTTTTTGTTGTCTTTTGTTTTGGAGTGCTTCTCAGCACTGGGGCAATCAAGTGCCTTTGACTGAGTCTTGCCTTTGTAGGAAGGCCCACACCCTTTTGCTAGTTACATCAGGAGAGGCTTGAAACCCTCAAGAGGTGTGAAGCACTCTGACCCTGAAGGAATGTATAAATACTCTGAGGTTAGCATTTTGTTTGGGGCTCACGCATTGGAGTGTTGGTGTGGAGACTCTGGGTAGCCATTAAGGAGCCCCCAGGCTTTGAAAACTCAGACGTTGGTGGTTCTCTGGTAATTGTGTATGTATTGCTATGGTCAGACAGATAGAAGCCTGTCTGTTGATTTGTGTTATTTTGTACTGTTTATAATTTCTGCTTGTAATTTCTGTTTGTGTTTTCTCTGAAGTTCAGGGTGCTGACTTTTTCCCTTGAACTAGGTGAATGATACATCTATGTTTAATTAAAGTGAGATTGTAAACCCTTTAAAGTTGCTTTCCTTAGGAAAGCAGATCAAAGAACCTGTGCTAGCAGCCCTCCTGTGTGCTGGTGCTATTGGCCTTACATAGCCACAGTAGTTTCAAGCAACACTTTTGTTACAGTACTATGAACATTGCTAGCTAGATCATTATGTAATAATTTGTATAAGTTCTCTGAAGTTGATGGTACATATTAAAGGTTTATTTGAAATAAAATGCAATGACATACATTTTTTAAAGGCTTGAAAAAATATACACACAGAAAATAAATGCTCAATACCTTCTTTAAGATCCTAAATTTTAAGATATAACACTCCCTCCCTGCCAGATTTTGAGACAAGGATTCTTATCTAAGACACTTTCCAATGCAGAAAACCTTTATTTATAGAGAGAAAATAATCCTACTCTTTTCACAATAATAATTTAAATTTGTTTCCAATACACTAGGCACCATTAAATCAAACTGGAATTAAGATGATCTGTTTAGGAATAAGTCAGTAATCTGTACTAAACTTACATCATGATGTACACTCTTCCTTACTTACTCAGATATTCCTTCAAAGCCAAATCTTGGACCTTAGCCAGTTGCTTCTCTCTCTGTATGACCTGCTCTCCAGAGAAACATGGTAGTGAACAGACGAAGTCAATAGGAAAGCCTGTTTGGAGTATAGCAAAGCCATCATTAAAGATTACTCACACAATCAACTACTTTTCAGTTTCAGAAAAAATAATTATAGCATAATTCCCAAATTGCCAAAATATACAATTTGAGGGGTATGATGATTGTTAGGGATGCTAATGCTATATATGCACATGATACACAAGGGTGGGCTATGATTGGTCACTCATTCAAAAGGTATTTACACAGTTAGTACTCAAATACTAAGGAGTCAATACAAAGAAAGTTAGGTAAAATACTGTATGTTTTAAACCTGGTCCTCTCAACCTGTGTGATCTCAGAAAACATCTAAGTACTTTCCTGTGTCATCCTTTCTCTTTAAACCCTTACCTGGAATTTTTGCAGAAAGTATTAAGAATTTCTAGATAGAAACAGAAGTTAAGAGAGGAAATATGGACAAGTGAGCAGGATGAGAAGGGACATAGAAGGAGGAATTTATCCAAAGAAAAGATACAATGATGGTTTAGTAATTTAGATTGTAGGAGTCAGCAAACTACAGCCCAAGAGCCACTTGCTTTTGTAAAAATAAGGTGTCACTGTATTTTAAAATGTAAAAACTACTGTTAGGTCATAGCTAACTCATTTAAAGGAAAAATACTCACAACAGATCACCATATTTGTGGTTCATCTATACTAACAGGGTATGCTTTCTAAATTTGTAGGACGTTATTTGTAATATAATTTTATGCCTCAAAAATAAGTTTGAACACTTTAATAGAACTGAGATCTTAATTATGGGGGTACTCTGTCCAATGGTACAGAACACAACCCATTCTGTAGAATTCTTACCCACCTCTAGTAATCCTGACAGAGGATCTATTGTATTAGAAGACCTCCTCTCAATTTCAATAAAACTACTGAGATACCCTGACACATGTGCATGCTATTGCCCACCTCCCTTTCTAGTAATAAAATTTGGATAAAATACAAAAAATATGTAAAAGAGAAAAGGAATTTGGTATAAATGAATATTAAGGTCTTTTAATTCTTGTCTTTCATTTAAACCTGTACAAATTAAATACTCTATAGGTACCCATGAGGCAGTTAGGTGTCAGTGGACCTGGAATCAAGAAGACCTAAGTAAAATTCAGTCTCAGCTATGTATTAGCTGTGTGACCCCAGGCTTGGTAACTTAGACTCTGTCACTTTCTCAGCTTAGAATGAGTATAATAATAGCATCTACCTCCTGGAATTCTTATGAGGATCAAAAGAAAGCGTACTAGTAAAGTCCTTAACTTAGTCCCTGGCACATACTAGGTGTTTAATAAATGCTTGTTCCCCTTCCTCCTAAACATATAATTGTTCTTTTCATCTAAAATTAATACTTACTCTCTTCCGGCTTTGCTTTCATATTTCCATGAATTAGGTTGAGTGCAGCTGAACCATTGATCTGGTTGGCTGAATAAATCAATGTCACTTTACATCGCCCCTTGTTATTACCTTGCAACAAGAGATAATAGCTTGAACATTCTCCTTTCACTTCCACATCTGGAACTAATAACAAAAAATTATATTTAAACCTATGAAAATTAATTTTAACATCTTACAGCATTTAAATGTCACCACCATACTCTTGAAACAAAATATGGCAGCATTTTTAATACATTCTCATTACTGGTTATAAAAGTATTCCTTGGCCACACAGTGTAAATTTTATACTTAATAGTTGAATTGAGCACACCTTATACTCTGGAATTTAAACATTTCATAGCAAAAAATGAAAACAGACACTGAACTTATCAGAATAATACATATTCTAATATAGATAAGTTGCATCACATTTTACGAAGATACAAAACACCAAGCTAAACCAAAGTTAGCCTCTTCCTTGCAATTCTGTATTTTAGACCTTTCTCAAGTTGGTGGAAATATCTGCTATAAAAACTCATTCTGCAGGGCTGCAGGAAGGGGAAAAGAAATGAGGTGATAAAAGGCCCTTGATCTTTTTTCATCTACTGTATTTATTTATGCCAATAAAAACTTAAAACAAAAAGGTTTCTTAAATACAATCCAATTGATCTAGATAAGGCACCAAACTGCCAGTTAGCTAAATTTAAAATATGATCTCATTTCAACTTTCTTGACAAAAACCAGACTCTCTCTTAAAGATAAGATCTGTTTCATTGGCCAAATTATATTTTTTTCATTTTTCTGCATATTCACTTCTTACTATGAACTTTTTGCCTTGACATTTCAAAATGATGATCATCATCATTTGTAAAACAGAGCAGAGAAAAAATACAAAGCAACCTTGAATTCTATTCCTACCAGCCATGGTAGGTAGCCACTTTTGAACTATCCAGAACAGCAAAGAAACAGTGATAAAACACTAGAGGAGAGACCAGCAAACAGTCACTTATCAACACCGTCATGGTAAAGAAACAACACCTTCAGACTTATGGCATAGGTAGAAGAGAAGGAAAAATAAGGCATGTGGAGTAGAAAAGATGCAGTAAGATGAGAGGAGGATGCAAAGAGAAAGAAAAAATAGGAGACAGAGAAATGTATACTTGGTAGGAAATGGTAGAATGCCATTAACCACTGCCTCAAATACCACTTGTTTTCAAAAGTACCTTAGATTACTTTATACAGTGGCAAACCTATAGCCCACAGAAAAAAAAGTTAGTCTCAGGGTAGTGGCTCCACAGAATAAGTGATAGGTACACGTATTTGTGTGATCCTTGATCTCACCAGATCCTAGCTATTACTTTTCATCTTTCCCAAATTTGATGGATGACTACTATCCAAGCAACCACCAATCACTGACTAAGCCTTTGCCACAGGAGTAGAATCTGAGTGTCTGTAATAGCAATTTAGATTTGAAGATCTTTCCCATCCATTAATAGGCCATGTGACCTGCTTATGTCACTGGAAGCCTAAGTCATATGTGGTAGGAGGAGCTTCCTGACAGGAAAAGGAAGTTATGTCACAGAAAATGCTGAGAGAGAGAGAGAGAGAGAGAGAGAGAGGGGGAGAGAGAGAGAGAGAGAAGAACAAGAAGAAGAAGAAGAAGAAGAAGAAGAAGAAGAAGGAGGAGGAGAAGGAAGAGGAGGAGGTAGAGGAGGAGGAGGAGCGAGAGAGCAAGCAGTTCTGGCTGCTAATGGCCGCCTCATGATAGTTAGAACTGAAGAGGCTGACTTAGCTGTACTTTGAGTTTGTTTTGGGGAAGAGCTCAGAAGGAGTCAGAGAGGTTTTGGGATGGAGAGGCTCCATGTTGTGATATTGTGTATTGAATGTTTTGGGTTCCTTGCTGTTATGATGAAGTGGACTGACTGTGGGAGTTGAACATTTGGTTATGGTATATGGTTCTCTGGTGTCTGAACAAATGTTATACTTCTATGTGGAGAGTCTCGTATACTTTGCGATACAGAACTGCATAAGCATTTTGACAATTATCATCTATATTGTTATTATTGCCTTACTGATACAGTGTCTGAGATACAATCAGCATAACCTACAGATCTCCCTTGTAGCCATCTCACCTTAGTACATTAAGGGTTTAGAAATTAGTAATTAATGCTTTTTTCAAAGGAAAATCATCAGCTAATGATATCAAGAGATATGAAACATAATACGACTTTTAAAAGAAAAATATTAGGTCTTTTTCTCTGTACCCATAAGCACATAAAATCCCCTTCTGCCCAGTTTAATTCCCATGTGTCTAAAAAGTAGAGCCCGTTGGTCCTAAATTGCACCATTATCAATATTACACTGCTATAAATCTTCTTAAAGCAAAATAAAACCTGACTTACACTTTTGATCATCAGTAATTTTATATACTGTTCCAATCCAAGGCAAATCAGCAAGGTCAACATGAACAACAGTGTTTGGGATTTTTTTTTTTGACAGTGTTTCCTTGAGCATGGTTTATCTTGGGAACAGAAAATGCTATAAAATGAATTGTTATAATACTTCATATTCCTACGGCAAGGTCGCTGATCTTCATAAAAACTCAGACTAATTGATATTAAAAAGGAAATGAAAATCAAATCAAATAATAGCTGCTGCATTTTAATTACAAAAGGAATAGATCATTTCATGGCAGCAGATATACTATGGGTCAAAGTATATCCACAAAACAGTTAACGTGTAGAAAGTCATTATAATGTACTTAGCCTACAATGCCGGTGCTAGTCCCCAGCTCTATTCAAATACCTGCTTTATAAAAAGGCTTTGCTTATATTTCTTCTTTAAGTCCAGGCTATTGCAACAAATTTTTGTTGATCTCTGTTCTATTTGAAACTAAAGCTTGCCCCAAGACTAACTGCAACAACTCACCTACCAACCATCTTCTTGCCAAATTTAAGTAATATTTATTTCATGGCATGCTTTTCACATCTCATTTACATTATATCATCTCCATTGGCATTCTAATCATTGAAGAATGTCATTAGAACAACCTTATATTCTTCATAAGTATTTATTTTCAGAATTTCCTTACCTATAATGACTATATAACCATTTTAAAATGTTGTTCCAGGTTTGGTAGGTGTTAAATTAGAGGCGTATTAGGTAATTCTCATGTAAATGCTCCAGTGAGTAACAAAACCAGATTTTTTCAGTTGTACGGGTGGCATGCAACTCTCATCTCTCTTACCAGGAAAATAAGGGGAAATTATATACCAGAGATTTAACTTGATTTGCTTTTGTCAATTGGACACTATCATCTTATAAACAAGAAAACTGCTGACCTTAGCTTTTGTAAGGGATTGATTAGACTTGTAATTCCCTTTAAAAAAAAAATCCATCCTGAATCTACTTTTTGGGAGGGGCAGGGAGCAAAAGTGATCATTTCTAATTGTCCATCAAATTTTCATACGTAAGATCATAGAATTACAAATCCAGAACTAGAAATGACCTTGGAGACTATTTAGTCCAAACTCTTCCTTTGACAGATGTAGAAACTGAGGACCTGGGAGATTTAGTTACTTAACTTGTCCAAAATCACACAGGCTGTACTAGCACGTGTGTTGGTAAGCAAAATGGGCTCCTTAGCACTTAGTTCAACAAGTGCCCTTGAAGAGTTTGGCTTTTGTTTTTGTTGAGTAGTTCAGTGTATTTCATTGAGTCTTACTAAGTGCTAAGCCCCAGGCCCAAACCCCTATTAGGTGTAAAACCTATGTGGGGTGTGGATTGGCAACTAAGG
>CM053622.1:105196864-105232631 GCA_028646595.1 Phalanger gymnotis
TGGGGGAGGAGGTAATCAAAAACAAGCACTTTTGAAAAGGGACAGGGTCAAGGGAGAAAGTTGGATAAAGGGAGATAGGTTAGGAAGGAGCAAAATATAGTTTGTCTTTTACAACATGAGTATTGTGGAAGGGTTATACATAATGATATGCATGTGGCCTATGTTGAATTGCTTCACTTCTTAGGGAGGGTGGGTGGGAAGGGAAGAGGGGAGAGAATTTGGAACTCAAATTTTTAAAAACAGATGTTCAAAAAGAAAAAAAAAAGTTTTTGCATGCAAATAGAAAATAAGATACACAGGCAATGGGGTAGAGAAATTTATCTTGCCCTACAAGAAAGGAAGGGAAAAGGGGATGGGAGGGGAGTGGGGTGACAGAAGGGAGGGCTGACTGGGAACAGGGCAACCAGAATATACGGAA
The DNA here is from genome assembly GCA_028646595.1 of Phalanger gymnotis. NCBI lineage: Eukaryota > Metazoa > Chordata > Mammalia > Diprotodontia > Phalangeridae > Phalanger > Phalanger gymnotis. The sequence continues at coordinate 105,197,283 of CM053622.1, forward strand.
TCTTGGAGTGGGTGGGAGGGTAGAAATGGGGAGAAAATTTGTAATTCAAACTCTTGTGAAAATCAATGCTGAAAACTAAATATTTTAAATAAATTAAATTTAAAATAAAAAAATGGTATGAATAAATTTTATATGGAGATTATGCATAAAAAATTTAAATGAACACTTTAAAAACACTCAAAAATGACATCATTGATTTTTTAAAAATTACTAAATCTACGAAAACATAAAGACTTCTAGAATTAATCAAAACTTTTCAAAATATACATAAAATATTATTTATGAAAAAAAAATCTTTGTATAGGTGAATTCTTCAAACATACTACCACATACACATTTTTAATTTGAACATACCTACCAGTGATAGTTTTGGGCTTTTTTGCCATATATTCCTTCCATTTCCTTGTACTCAGCTGGCTTGGTGGTGGAGTAAGTATATTACTTACACAACAAGGTAAAACAAAGAGTGCTCCAACCTGAAAGGACAAAATTCAACATAATGAATATTATTCAAGTGTTCATCCACTAAGAAAACAAAAGCTTTATGCCATAATATTTAATTCACTTAGTCGATATTCCTTCAGTTGTTACTGTTTATCTTTTCCACCTAGAAAAATAGGATACGGCATTTCATTTGTTACTGAAATTTGCAGTCTTGGGATTTTCCTAGATCCAAAGTTGTATATAAAACCTCAGGTAAGAAGTAAAATCAGTTCTAATGTTTGCAAAATGTGGCGAGACTGTAATTTTTTTTCTTTTACTCACAGATTTTTTTAGTCATCCACACCTTTGAAATTACTTTGACTAGAATAATATATTGTGCTAAATACAGAACAACTCTTGAAGACAATCAAGATACTTTAGCCATATTGAGTTAGGTGGTAACAGAAAATAATAAAACAGGTGCTGTGAAATGTGCCAGGACTTCTCATTTATTTCTGAGCATGGTTCATAAGACTATGTTGACCTAACTCCTCACTTTCATCATATGATTAATCACTGGCATTCAAATCTGAGAACTCCAATTTGTTTTTAGATATTTCCTTTCTCTATATAAATGCCAATCAGGCTGCTATTAAGTGTTAATAAATACAATACACTATAAGAAAATATTTTGGTGAAAATGTCTTTCCTCAAACATCCTACAGGTACAAACTTTTGTAAACACCTTAACAGTAAAATAGTCTTATGGAATTTCAGCTTATTTATTTTTAGGACTTGATATAAAAACATTTTATTTACCCTATACCAATAAGATCGATTACATGAGATATTCTGCCAGATTTTTACTTAATACTGTATTATAGTTTCTAGAAAGTCTTCGAGTATATTTGAAGCAACAAATAGTGTTTGCTTTCCCCAGCCTAGAATTTCTAAGTACAGACAGTTCATTACCAGTAGGAAGAATATTTGGCGACAAATTCTTTAGTCATAGCAACTTCTAAAAGAAGAAAAATACAAAACAGATCTCAGTCCTACGTAGTTCCCATTTGCTTTTCATAGCAGGATGGAAGAAAATGTGGCAAAAAGTTCTAAGAACCAAATTTTTTTAGACCATCAGTCAACATCTATTATGCATCTTCTGTGTGCTGGCACAGGCACTGTGCTGGGCCTTGAGGATGCAAACAGAAAGTGTTTAATTAATTAATCTCTTCCACTGAAATCTGAAAACTCAAATTTATTTTTAGATATTTTCTTTCTCTATAAATGGCAATTAAGTCTATCAATTAAGGGTTAAATACAGTACTCTTTAATTTAAATTTTTAATTAACAGCTCCCTACCCTAAAGAAACCAGCATTCTAGATACAGTATAAATAAAACATAAACAAGATAAGGGAATAAATCAATAAGGCTTTATGTAGAAGATAGCAGCATTTGATCAAAGGTTGTAAGGCAACAAGGTATTTTAAATAAGTTGGGAAAGCATTCCAGAATTGGGTGACAATCAGAATGAAGAGACATATATATAAGATAGAGTGTTGTGTCTGAGCATCATCGAGAAAGCCAGCATGGCTTGTAGACCTGTAGAATGAGAGAAGGGGAAGTATACATAACACAAGGTTTGAAAAAAATAATAATAGTAATGATGATGATAATCATAATGATTGCTAACATTTATATTGTTGTTGGTCCTTCCTTTTCAAGGAAGACCAATATCCTAAATGAATGATGTCTTGACTTGCTTGTGAACTGGATTTAAGTGAAGAAGAGTGGCACAAAGTCATCAGCCTCACTCTCTTGCAATCATCGAAATCCAATGGTGAGACAAAAGTCAAGATAACTGGCTATGGCCAGAATGGCCATTGTAAGAAATTATTTTCATCTACCCCTTCTGCAGGAAAAAGTCTTCACATGTTTGGGATAGACATCCCCCTAAGTCACTAACAGGTTTGAGGCCTGTCAGCTACCCTCAAGCTGGTTTAGCCTGTCTGCCAAGACGGTTTTACTGAAGTGTGGCCGCTGCACATCCTACAGCTTCTAGGAACGACGGGTGAGAGTAATATAGCACTTACTGTGTGCCAGGCATCCAGGGGTGGGGAACCTGGGGCCTCAAGGCCACATGTGGCCTCCTAGGTCCTTGGGTGAGGCCTTTTGACTTAATCCAAGTTTTACAGAACAAACCGTTTTATTAAGGGGATTTATTCTGTGAAGTTTAGATTCAGTCAAAGGGCTGCACTAGAGGACCAAGAGGGCCATATGTGGCCTTGAAGCCACAAGTTCCCCACCCCTGTGCTAAGCACTTTACAATTATTATCTCATTTGATTCTCACCACAACCCTGGGAGGTAGGAGCTATTATCTTCATTTTATGGATGAGTAAAAACTGAGGCATATAGAGGTTAGGTGACTTTCCTAGGGTCACAAAGCTAATAAGTGTCTCAGGCTAGACTTGAATTCATGTCTTTCTGCCTCCAGGCTCAGTGTTCTATCCACTGCACCAGCTAGCTGCCTTGGAGCCAAGTGAAGGGCATCAAAAGCTGAACAAGGAAATTCATATTTGATTAGAAGGCCATCAAGAGCTACTAGAATTTACTGAGTCAGGGAATAATATGATCAAATCTGCACTTTAGGCAAGTCATTCGAGTACCTGTGTAGAGGATAGATTGGAATTGGGAAAAGACTTTAAATAGGAAGATAATTAGGAGATCACTTATAATAATTCAGGTAAGAAATGATGAGTCTTAACTAGGGTTTGGAAATGTTAGCGGAGAACAGGATGTGCCCAAGAATAAGAAATGAGAAAAACTGGCAAATGACTGATCAACACAGAGCGCTCCCTGTCTGGAAGGCACTCCCTCCCTCCTCATCTTCACAGCTCTGCAGTCACCTGGTATAGAATGAGGCCTTTCTTGAGCCCTTCAGTTAGAGGCACTCTCATTCTTTATATTACTGTGTATTACTTTTGCATGAATGACTACCCCAGTATATAATAACGAAAGGGACTTAAACCTTCAAGCTCTGTGACTCATGCCCTGGTTGGTAGGTAAGTGCCTCACCTGGCTGCCTGTATCCAGCTGGCTCTAGCCACACTCCATTTTCTACCCTGGCTATCTACTTGCTATCCATCTTGCCATTGGACACATACTCCTACCCCTTGTCTGGCTAAGAAACCATAATGAAATCAATACTACCACTCTTCCTGGAAAGAGGATGATGCCAATCTGCTCCTCCCTCAAAAGCCTTAGAAGTGCTATCTCCCTCTGAAAGACTCTAAGTTGCCAGAGTGCAAGGATTGTCTCACTCTTCCTTTATGTTTCCCTAGTACTTCTTAGCACCACTTAATGTTACTTTTATTTATTCAAAATAACTTTTATAAAATGAATGCACAACTCTAATCTATTGGAAGAGGTACAAATACTCCTATGAGTCTGAAGCAGACTCTAACACAGGCATTGACAAAATTAGAGTAGAAAAGAATGGTAGTTCAGTGAAATCATATGGAAATCACAACTGAAAAGTCTATCTTCTTTCCATAGCCCCCCATTCTATCTGAGGTAACTGTCACATAAAAGAGAATTTCTATTCCATTGTCATAATACCTAGAAGGAGGGGGAAAAAATGGCCTGACAGTAAGAAAATCAATGCATACTGAAATGACAAAATGATAAAGTGATTTCATTCTCACAAAAATATATAATCTAAATTTTCTATATTTCATTTTAAATTGGTCACTTTCACATACAGTGTTTAGAATAAACACAAGCAAAGTTTAGAATACCTAAAAGAATTTATTCAAACAACTTGGCCTAGATGGTCTGCGATATCCCTTCCAACTCAAAAATTTTGTAAAAGTACAAAATGCATATAGGGATAGTGTGGACCTGAAAACATTTTTAAGCAAAATCAGATGAAAAACCAACATATAACCATAACCATCCACACACTTAAAGGTTAAATTTTTTACATAAATTTTTATACCTTGCCACAGAGAGACGAAATCTGTTCCAACAGCAACTTGGAATTCTCCTTTGTATTGTTTCTTGTCAATCCTCTGTATTTAGCTGTTAAAGTCATAGTGAAGCATGTTTTATGGCCTTTAAAAATTTTTTTTTCATAGGAATATCTCCTCGGTATTTAAAAAAATTCCATAAATTCATGAATATTGCTTTCAAAGGAATCTCCACTAAGCAGAGAAAAATATTTGTTTCTTTCTGGAATTACTAAAAACTGATGAAGAAACAGCACTATTGTGTATAAAGGTTATTATCAAAGATTTCTATAGATGATATGCATAAAGGTAATATTTATTATTGACATAAGCAGCTTAAAACTATTTCTTTAGGCCAAATCTTCAGGGCTCCATTTTCATCTCACTATGTACTAAAGCAACAGAAAGAATGCTAGATCCAGATTCCCAAGCCCCAAGTTTAAATCTATGATCTGCTACTTACTAGCTGTGTGACTGGGCAAGTCACTTAACTGCTCTACAACTTTCCTCTGTAAAAGAGGTGGGAGGAAGGGGGTTTGTACTAGATGCCTGATGAGGTTCCATCCAGCTCTAAACCTGTAACTCTATGATCTCTTTCATGCAATGGAACAAGAAAAGGTAAATTAAAAATATATACTATATATGGCTACGTGTGTACGAAATAGAATTTATAACTTTAAAATTCAACAAATACTTCGATCCATATATATAGCTTAGTTGGCCAACATGGCTGCAGGCTTCCAAAGTTGTTTTATGATTTCAGTATTTCCTTCTTCCCACTACTAGCTTCTCTACATCTTCCTGAGCTTCTGGAACTTTCTCAGAATCTTGGCTCTGCTACCTTCTGCTTATCAGTGTGACCCTGAGTAAGCTATTCCGTCTCTTAAACGTCATTCTCCTCAATAAAAAGGAGATAATAATATTTAAATTAACTAGCTCATTGTTACTGCAACAAAAGTACTCTGTGTACCTTAAAGAACTATATGAATATGGGCTACTATTATTTTGGAGGATAAGATGGCTAAATATCACAATGTGAGAGAGATCTAGGATAAGTTGTCAAAATAGAATTTATGACCTTGAATATGTTAGTTACAAAAAGAGTCTAATACTCTAGGAAAAAAATGGAGAGAAGCAAGTTAGGCTATAGATGAGTATATCCACGTAGCTCTTAGACATTCACTCTAGCTAAACTGGCAGCTGTCAAGCTTGGTGCACTTAACTCATCTTATAGCACTTAATTCATATACGTACACTGATACACGTATGTTTGTGTATGTGTGTGTATATTCACAATTTTTCCATATATATAAAAATTATGTGAGTATATACATATATATGTACGCACATATGTATATGTACAGATGAAAGAAATTATCTGGAATTAGGGTCATGACCATGAGCACAAAGAAAGAAATGGATGCAACACACTTCTTGAAGGTAGAATCAACAAGACATAGGAATTGATTGGCAATGAATTCTAATATAATGATACTGCAATATGTGTATACATAATTATTCATTATATACACACATGTATTCAGTCCCTGACAGGTATGAATACAAAAGATACACTTCTTATTCTCAAGGAATAGAAAAATAATAGTAATAAGTTAAGTGAACAAATAACTATGATGCAAGATATCATATAACAAATGACATAAGAACAGTATAAATGGGACTGTGGCAAGAGGTGGAAGAATCACTTCTAGAAATGGCATTTAACCTGGGCCTTAAAGGATGCATATAATTTTAACAGGCAGACAAGACAGTGTATGTTATAGGTGTAGGAAACAACATGAGGAACAAGTACAATACAGTGGAGAAAACACAAGTCACTTAAAAAAAAGCTCTGTGTACTCCAGGCAAGACAAAACATAGGGAAGTAACAAGGAATAAAAATGGAAAGGAAAGCTGAGGGACCAGAACATGAAAGGCTTTGATTATGAGGCTAATGGGATTAGACTTAATCTTATAGACACCTGAAATATCTAGACGCTTCTGGAGCAGGGAAATAGTGACACAAATAATGCAACATGCCTCAATGGCCAATCAATTCTCCCTCCACAAAATCTCTTGCATCCATCCATCCATCTATCCATCCATCCCTTTCTTAGCCCTCAAATGGCCACCACTCTAGTCTCAGATCTTACCACTTTTCACCTGTGCTATGTAGTAGCCTAACTGTCCCTTCTCCAACCCATCCCCACTCACCTACTAAAATAATACTCTCCAGTATGAGTTTGATCATGTTACTTCCTGCTCAAGAGCTCCAGGGGTTCCCTCTTGTCTCTAGGACAAATTGCAATTTAGGATTTAAAGACCTTTACAATTTTGCCCAAGCTTACATTTCCAAGTTTATTACACATTACTCACCATCAGGAACTTAATGAGCTAACCAAACTAGCCTTCTTGTTATTCTCTATATGCAATATTCTACCTTCTATCTCCACAACTCACAGATTTTCCCCAGTATCTGTTATGTATACTCCTAAACTCCACCATTAGACTCCCTAGCTCAGTGCTCAGCACCACCTCTTAACATGAGACATTTTCTGATCCCCACAGTAGCTGGTGCCTCCCTCTAAAAATGACCTTGTGCTTTTTTGCATATATCTTATATAAACTTATTTGCACCTATATTGCTTCTCCAAATAGAATGTAAGCTCCTTTAAGGGAGAATGCCACTTTTTATCTCTATATCCGGAGCAATGAGCACAGTTCATGGCCTATAATAACCACTAAATAAATGCTTGTTGACTGATTAATCTTGTGATAGAATACAGGTAGATTGGAGAGGGGAATAGCTAGAGACAGGGAGAATGGTGAGGAGGCTTTTACAACAATCTAAGGGAGCAGACTGAAGTTGGTGGCAGTGGAAATGAAAAAGGAAGAGTTATTGTACTAAGGAAGAAATTAACACCTGCTAAATAATTAGATGTAAGAAATGAGAGAGAAATTAAGAATGACCTAGTGTTCAACACTAGGTAGCTGAAAAATTGGCAGTATCTGTAACAGAAACAGAGTCAGGAGAGAGTGAAAATTTGGAGAAGATTAATATTGTTTCAGACATAGTGAATCAGACTACCAACAGACCCGGGAAGTACAATAAGACAGTAAAAGACCAACTTCGGACAAAGAGAAGCACGATGGGTGATTAGATCATATTAGATAAGTAAGGTAAGGTTTTCATCCATCTCGAAGTATAGAAGGAAAGGACTAACAGCAAATTAAAGACAACAATTAGTCCAAGAGGAAGCCCTCCATAAATTAAGCCTCTCACAGGAGCCCACACTAAAGCCCACTGAGGCAAACAGAAGACTTAGAGACATAACTATCTTCAATGATTTGAAGGGCTGTCCTATGGCAGAGGAATCAGATTGTTTGCCTTGGGGACAGAACTACGACGGTTTGAACAACATGGTTTGTACAATGGTTTGAACAATAGTTCGACATAGAAAAAAAAATTCCTAATAATGAGTTAACCAAAAGGGGAAAAGGAGGTATCACCTAAGAAACAAGTGAGTTTCGTCTTTATTATAACTCTCCCAGTTAAAGCTGTATGACCATTTGTTAGGAATGCCATGGAGGGGATTCTTAGCAACAGCATACTTATTTTCCATTGTACTAGCTGAGCAGGATAGTGACATAATAGGATAGTCCCTTCAGTCAACAAGATTTCTATAAATGAAGCAAAGGCTATGGACAAGAACCACATAAGATGAGAAGGCATAAATGGGTCCTTCCTGTTGAAAAGCATATCAACAACGAGAGCACAGATCCATTGAAGTATACCGAACAGGACCAAAACCAATAGAAATTTATGGACCATATAGGGCTGCTCTGAGAATTAAACACAGTAATACAACACCTTATAAACTATATAGAACCATATAAATATGAATTTTATAATTAATGCTAATTATAATATAGGAAACTTGTTTAAATGGACCAGGTTGTGTTTGTCCTTCGTTTTCGAAGAGGACCATGATGTCAGGGAAATGATGACATGACTTGCAGTTGACTTTGATCTGAGTGAAGGAGGGCTGTGCAAGATCACCAGCCTCACTTTCTCCTCCAGAGCCATCTCGATCCAGTGACCCGATATTCATCAGGATGACTGGAGGTGACCCAGGATGCAATGAGAGACCCTGGTCCTTTTAGGTTCAGGCCTTTTCATGTACTCGCTTAAGAGTGAGGTAACACCCATTCAGTGAATAGGCCTCTTTAAGTAGTGAGTCAAGAGATGGCCCCTTGAATTAGAAAAAAAGGAAAAAAAAATCAAGCTGGGAGGGGAAGACCCTCAGGGTTGCTGTCCCAAAGAGAAACAGTTACCACTCACATTACCTCTAAGCCAGGAGGGCCCAAAATGCAGCCAATAAGTAGAGCTTGGGCAGGGACTTATTTGTGAACTTCTAAATGAACTGGGTTTAAGATTTTGGGGAGGGAGGGAAGAAAAAAGGGAAGGAGGGAAGAAAGGAAAGAAGGAAAGAAGAAAGGAAGGAAGGGAGGGAAGAAGAAAGGAGGAAAGGAAGGAAGGAAGGAGGGAAGGAAGAAAGGAATCTAGCCAGTAAATCCCAAGTTAAGTGGGCAGCTTCTAGCCATCAAATTTTGATTTGTAAAAGACGTGTACAGAAGGAAGCAAGAATAGGTAATAGAGGAAGAGTTTTTAAAATGTAGCCTAGTTCTATAAAAATACTCTAGCACTAAGAAGTGCTAAATTATATAAGTCTGACATGGAATGTCAGACAAAAAAAGTTTTTAAAAATTATGCTAAAGAAAAGAGAAGGCTCAAAAAAAGAAATAAGTCTCCTGCTCTAGGAAGATGATAAAGAATACGGGACAAAAAGAACTACTCAACTTTTATTTTGTTTGTTTCCTCTGCCAAGAAAAATGGACCTTAAATTTGGAAGGATAGGACAAAAATCACTAAAGAAAGAATCAGAGAATATATAGCAGAAGGTAAAGGATTGAACTTCATTTGGAATAAAAATCCAGAAGCACGAACTTTAGAACGTGTTCAAGAAAGTAGCTCTGAAATATAATGGGATGAAATAATTTCTGACTTTACTGCCAAAGATAATCATAAAGACAGTATGATCTTTGATAAGAAACATAAGCAAATTGCTATAACCATACTTCTTGAGGCTGTTGGGTCATGCAGTGGATATAGTGCTGGACTTGGAGCTGGGAAAACCTAACTTCAAATCTTCTCAGACATTTAATTAGTTGTGTGACACTAAGCAACCATCATCTGCCTCAGCTTCCTCACCTGTAAAATAGTGACAACAGCACCCACTTTCCAGGATTGTTGTAAGGATAAAGTTAGATAACATATGGAGCTTTGACAACTAAAAGAACTATATAAATGCTTGCTGTTATTATTATTATTCCAGGTAGCAATGTTTTGATGACATGGACAAACATTGTACCAAACTGTCCAATATACAGTACATATGGATTAATTTTACTGAATTCTTGAGTCAAAAGTTTGGTTCCAAAGGAAAGGTAATGAAAGCAAGCCCTGTTTAAAGTACAAATGATAAACTACTGTGCCAAAGGCACTTCTGTTTCGTAAAAATGCCACCAGAATCACTGAAAGGCTTAGATATCACAGGTACCAAAAAAAGAACAGCAATGGTATCTGGACTGCGATGGTATCAAGAAAATATTCTATTCAAAAGAAGTAAACAAAGAAGCTCCACCAATAACTTAAAGAATAATGGAGCTTAGGGAAGCAAATACTCTTCAATAACAAAAGAGATTCTTTGACACTTTCTGAACCACCCGCACTGAAAAGGTAGGTTTTGAAAATCAGCACCTTTCATGCCACTAGAAATTGATGGGAGTTTTCCTGTTTTTTAAGTATTTGAAATCCCCAAGTCATTTAGAATTTAGGGCTTATTTTCCTAAAGAAATCATGTTTAAAATGAAGATTCTAACTCTAGCAAGATTGGGAAAATGGGACAATCAAAATTTTCTACCACTACTTCCTCTAAAAGGATTTAATCAAATGATATATGCTTTTTTGCCCACCCATGAAACTACAGTGTGTTTTCGGGGCTTATTTTGAGCTCCTGAAATTTCCCTTTATCTGCTTTTCAAAGACTGCAGTTCCTTCATAAAGAAAAAAAGGCTTTCAGTTCAGAGTCAGAGATAAAATAGGTAAAATGCAAACGTACAATTGAGGTTAACATTTCAGTTACTATTTCAATTAATGAATTTCAGCTGAAAATATAATCAGCCAAACAGTCCTGGCTGTGAAGTCATAATAACTGTGTTCCAATCATGGTTCTCTTCCTTACTACTTGTGAGACCTTAAGTCACCATCCTTCTCTGTGCCTCAGTTTTTTCACCTGTAACATGAGGAGAGTAGACTAGATGATCTCTGAAGTCCTGTCTAGGGTTAAATCTCTATTATATGATTGGTTATCACTTCTTTATCTGGTTTGATAGGGGTAAAGAAGTGAAGAACACATCCAGGCACCATACATAAATCTTACCCCAAAATGGCTTATTTCTAAAAAGAGTAACAGTCGATGTTTGAATAAAACAATACCATTAAAGTTTGTAAACGAAAGGATACAATTCAAATTCTATTTCAGACATATAATACGATGGGAGATCTGACAATGACACCATCTGCATGAACTCTAAAACAGGGCCATAATAATGAAAAACCTAAAAAAAAAGACACTACAATTAATTTTTAAGTTGTAAAAATTTTACTTAAGTAAAAATTATAGAATAATGATTTAATATCTTAAAATATTTTTTTATCATCAAGACTATAAGCTGTTTTCATGAAAACTATGAGGCACAATATATGCTGTGTTTGGCAGCAGAAAAGGTAAACTTCAGTTTCCACACTTTACATTAGTAAACTATTAATGATATTTTTCATTTTGAAAATTCTCCAAATCTTTTAAAAGTTCTAACACTGTTGAATGCAAATACAAAATTTAAAATATCTTCAAATACAAACGTATCTTAAAACCTGCTGCCAATACTAAGAATAAGCAAGTATTACAATATATAACAGCATAAGTGGATATGATAACAATAATATTAATACAGCATAAGACATAAAACAGCTTAAGCGGATTCAATGAACTGAAACTTTTAGCATCAAAAAGATGAAATTCATAGTAATTCATGATTGCTAAAGCATATATTTCATGTATGTATTTACTTTGAAGTCATGTAACATGACAAAACAGCCCAGTAATTGTTTCAAAAACAGCAACAACAAACTTTTGATTTAGACATTTTAACAAAGTATAAATGGAACCATTATCTCCATTATTTACAGAGAGACAGAATGGTACAGTGTACAGTGATCCACCTGGAATCAGCAAGATCAAAATTCAAGTCCCGCCTCTGGCAATGACTAGCTGTATGACTCTGGGCAAGCCATCTGACCCTTCTGTGCCACAGGGAACCCTCTAAAGCTTACTTACAAAATCCTAAGACAGGGAGGGTTGTGATTTTTCCCCCATGAAAGCAGAGATGTATATATATTCAAATGCCTACAGGAAAGTCTTTTTTGAGTTCTCATCTTGCTCTTTCATTGAGGCAAGACTGAAGGTCATAAGCTTGATTAAAGAGTAGCATACATTATCATCACCTGTAAATTCTTAGCTCCATGTGGAATTAACTAGATATTATATAAGAAGAGAAGCAATCTCTGTTGTAATATAGAGGATGACTAGAGAACATAGTTCGGGCTTCACTTCTAATTTAGACATGGTATGACTGAAATGGGATGTGTTAATGTTATCTGAAAAGAAGCCACATTCATCAACTGTTAGTGTGTCATAAAATATTGCATCACAGAAGGAAAGGTAAATTGTTTACTGAAACAAACCAGGATTATATTTCGTAGGCATATACAGGATGGGTCTTAAGAGTTGCCTGGGAAAAATGAAAAGTGACTTGTGAACACAAGTGTGTATTAGAGGGAGGAACTGAACTAACATTTTCCTGAACCCAAACTCTATACTCTATCCACCCACCCATACTCACACATGCATGCACACAACATAAATAAAAGACACATAAACACTGTACACAGACATATAGAATACTACGTATCATTTTAAACGCATTCGGAATTTTAAAAATAGAAATTTCCTGTGTTAATATTTCAACTATGAAGAAGCAATATAATTTAATTATATAGTTTTAAGCCACCAAAACCAAAAATATAACCAATTTTTAGGACATATATTAAAAACGATAAGAATAGCTTCAAACAAATTTAACAAGAAAAGACAGCAGTCAACTACTATCTGAAAGAAGATCAAACACATGACTCACCTCTGGCAATATATTCCTATCCTTTGATTTTGCTGCCTCTTTGGCAGAGAAAGAAGTATTTAAATAATGTGTGTTATGAATTTTTGGTGAGATTCCTCTTAGACTAAATTCTGGAAACTTAACTTCAGATCCAAACTAAAAAAAAAAAAATTCAACTCACTTTTGAATGTTACAAATTAGGTATCAAAGGTCAAGATTCAGGTGTCTTGTATACAGTAGACATTTAATATTAAATTGAATTATTAGAATATGTTAAGTACAAGACATGTGAAATTTACCATTACATGTAAATGTAGTTTTGTGATTCTATAGTCAATTCCAAACATCTATGAAGCATTATATGCAAAGCATTTTTACAAAGTAAAATGGACCATAGGAACATATTTTATAAAGTTGCGTATTCTTAAGTGGTTTACTATAAGATATGCAAATTTACAACAAAAGATGCTCCTACAATACCATCTGCAAACAAGTAAGTTCAGATGATGATAAGAAATGTAATTTCAGGTCATTAGTTTTTTCTGCTAATACACACAGATTAGCTAGAGGATAACACATTCATTAGGATATGAGCAAATTAGTCTTGCTAGAGAAGACAGGAAGGGATGGAGTATGGAAGTTTGAGGAGAGAAGAGGAGGTGTGACATAGCTACTGTGAAGAGTGCTGAAGGGCTAAGCCCTCTACAAGTTCCCTTGCTCCATCCCCTCCTGTTTTCTCTAGCAAGACTGCAGATTGCAACCTTAATCTTCCTATCTCTCACATCTGCTTTCAAACATAATCAAGTCTCCAGTATCCTTTAAAAAACCTTCACTAAATTCTCTCAGCTCTCAAGTTATTGCCCTATGTCTTTTCTTCCCTTTTTCAACCAAAGGCCTAGAAAATCTGCCAATTCCAGATTTCATTAGATGATAAATTCACTCAAAGGGATTATAAAATATTTTAATAAAAATATTGTTATAACATAAACTAATATCAATCTACTTTATTTCTGAAAAATAAAAGAAACAGAATAGTCTTCTGTCATAACACTATCTTTGAAGATGAAGCTGAATGCTATACAACTATACTAGCAAAGTCTGGTTCTGAAAAAAGATGAGAAGATGTGACTCCTTCCCTTTTTGCAGAGGTAGGGGACTAAAGGTGTAAAACAGTACATATGCAGATTCAATTGATGTATTGGCAGGTTTACTGAACTACTCTTTTTGTTCCTTATGAAAATTTTTTCTCCAGGAATGATTCACTAGAACAGAAAGCAGAAATGTAGAAATGAAGATGACAGAAAAACAGAGATATGTAAAAAAGCATTTTTAAACCAACTATCTTTGAAATCCACGCCAAATAGTATTAGAGGTAATACAGGTAATACAGATAAGGTTCCCTTGGCGTTTCAAGTAACATAACACTTTGTTTGGATGGGCTCTCAGATGGACTTACTTTATATAACATCCTGTTTTAAGGAGTTAAGACTATAAGAAAACTCTAGTATATAATGAACATTTTAATAAAATTGAATTTTAGTAACATAGGCAAGAATCATATAGGATGAGGAATAGATACATTGAAATTTGTAACTTTAGAAGAGGTGCCAAAATTAATGAAGTCACACCCACTAAAATATTTTTATATAAATAAGCACAATAAAAGTAAAAATCTAGAATTAAAAATTCAGACAACTGCCATATTTACCTTTCTCTCCCATATCTGAATCTTCCCCCTCCATAATTCTTTGGAATCAATTACATTTTTTATATCATCTAAGGCTATAATATCAGCTGAAAGATATGCTGCAAATTTCTGGCAACTTCTACAAGAATAAAGAAAATTAATGCACCTTAATATGTTTCTCCTGGGATTTCAAGAATGAGAATAGAGGCAGACTCTAAAAGTGAGAATCACAAAGAATAACAAGCTCTTCAAATACATTTAACCACAGAACCCCAATAACAACACATACAATCACAGCTAGTCCACCCTTTAAAAAGCCTTACTTGTACTTTCCATCTCAAGAGATTGTCCTATATAATTCCCAAACTCCCACTAGAAAAAGAACATCTATACTCCTTGGTTCCACTTCCTCACCACCCACTCCCTCTTCTCTTCAATTAAAATATCCCCAGTTCCTTCAACCAATACTCAGATGGCATCATGTGACGGCCTTTAACCATCCTGGTTGCCCTCTTCTAGTTTACCAGTGTCATTTCGAAGATGTGACATCCAGAATTGAACACAAAAGCCCAAAGACAGTCTGATCAAAGCAGAGTATAATGGTACTATAACTTACCTTACCCTAGCCAGGAAGCTTTTCTTAATACAGACCAAGGTCCCATTAGCTTTTTGGCTACAACATCATACAGTTGTAACTTAATCAATTTGTAGTACACTAAAACTGCCTTATCTTTCTTTCAAATGAACTGCTATCTCACTAACAGTCTTGTCATGTACATCACTAACAATCTCATCATGTACTTACAAAGGTAATTTCCTGAACCCAAATACAAAACTCCACATTTATCCTCATTAAATTTTATCCAATTAGATTCAGCTTGATGTTCTGGTATACTGAGATCCTTTGGGATTCTAACTGTTATCCTTTACATTTGCAATCACTCCTAGCTCTGTGTTAATGACAAATTTGATCTATACTTTTGTCTAGCTTACAGATAAAAAGTGATTCATTAAGGACTATTTTCTGGGTTGGGCCATTTAACCAGTTCTAAATCTACCTCACCAAACTATCACTTAGACTACATCTCTCCATTATTACGCACAAGAACAATATAAGACACTTTATCAATTATTATAATAATGACAATAACAAGAGCTCCCATTTACAGTGCTTTAGGGTTTGCAAAGAGCTGAACAACTATTATCTAATTTCATCCTCATGACCTCATGAGGTAGGTGCTAAAATCTAGGCAAACTATATCTGTAGGACTTCTCTGATATAGAAATTTAGAAACTCTGTCAAAAGAGGAAATGTCTGGCTTGTCTGGCATGATCTGTTCTGGAAGTTATGTCAGATCTTTGTAATCAGTCTCCTTTTCCTGATGTTCATTAACCATATCCCTTTAATGATATGTTATTGAATTTTGCCAGCAATCGAAGTTAAGCTCACTGGCCTACATTTGGCAAAGCAGCCTATAACTTGCAGAATCAGGAACTGTAAATTCAAATGTCAACGGTAATATTCATGTATCAGCTGTTCCTGCTACTAACTCATCATTTTAGCCTTCTTTCAACCTTGAAATGTGTTCTAACATACACTCATGATTCAGAGAATTTTATTTTCATCAACATGAAACAAAATAACACAATATTTTTTTAAAAAATTTAAACTTACAATTTCATTAATTTAGAGATTTTCTAGTATGGATACTTCCTCCAAAAATGCAAATTAGCAACTTTTCTGTAAATTATAGTCTTAAAAAGTGATAGGGATACTGAGATAAAATGACTTATCTATGGTTAGGTGGCTAGTATATGTCAGAGGCAGAACTTGCAAACCAGATCGAGTCATTTCTAACAACCAAATTTTCAAAATTGTCTAAACAGAACTTACCCCCTACAATTATTTGCAGCTATGGTAATTTTTGCTGAATGCCACTCTCTCAAGTGTTTCAAGGCACCAATAACAGGTAAACAGTCTTTTAATTTTGAAGAATCTTGTTCAAATGGTTGTAGTATTATATCTATCATTGCTCTACCTAAAAAGGAAAAAGTCATCTTATAGAAAGTATTTTGAAACATTAAAACTTAAGTTAACTAAAACATCATCTTAACAATTTTATGTTGTTGGTTACAAAAATTCAGTTTTTAACAGTTCAAAATAATATACTTCAGGATTTTAAGGATCTTAAGTGAAATGTTTAAATTATATCCTTGGTCTTGAAAACAGATTTTAGAAAGGTAGGACAAAAGAAGCACTGCAATTTACTTTTTAGTTTGTATCAAAAACATCTGACTAGTGCAACATTAAGAACAAATCTGTGCAGATTTCTTTTTATTTTCCTTTTGTTCTTAATGCTAAAATCAAAAGGGATCTCAAATTATTATAAAAGTTTAACATATAAGTCTATATTTCAATCTAGACCACACACACACACACACACACACACACACACACACACACACACACACACACACACACACACACACACCTTGCAGCAAAAAAACAGAGGGCAAAGTTGGACAACAGAAGACAGTTTACTGAGGCTAGAAAAAAAACAAAATAGAATTGAATAGTCTAACTTGCCAAGATCACAGTTTGAATTTTACTATTTATTCATAAACTTGTTAACTAAAGTTAATTAAATGAACTTTATTAATCTATTATTTCATATATTTTGTCAAGACAATTTTAAAATATCTCTGTCCACATAAATCTCAATTTCTCACCTTTGACAACTAAAATTTGGTAAAGAAGTTCCAAAATAGCACTGCACACTGAGTGTTCTCCAAGTTATGTTGATTTTTATGGATGCCAGGTAATATCAATTGTAATAAGTCAGAAGGCATAATTCAGAGAAGAATGTATTAGCATTGCTTTACAACTGCCCCACTTAAATGGAAAAAGATCAAAATAGGTACTCAGTATTCAACATTCTTTTATGTCTAATTTTATGTCTAATTTATTCTTTTATGTCTAATCTCATTTTTATCTATTTACATGAAAAGAATTCACACTTTTTAATTGACAAATTTTGTCAAATGGTGGTACAAGTTTTACACAATGTAGTTACTGTGAGGTCAAAATCCATTATCAAGGCTAAAGGTAGCTCATCAGCACCTCAGGATGAAGTCTGAATTTAACAACTATTCATAGAAATTATAAAGCTCAATTGCAATTCACTAGAACTCAGACATCAAAACTGGAAAATTACCAGGAGCAGGGAGTTTGTCCGATAACTGGTGTAAATTTTCTGCAGCTTCTTCAAACAGTCTAAAATTAAAAATTTAAGTTAAGAAAAATATAAACACACATAAAAGCTTCAATAGAAAGGGATTTTGGGTTAGATCTAATGATAAATTTTCTGACTGTGAAGATAAGTCATTGTCATGGTTTATTTAGTAAGGCTAATGTAGCTTTTTTCCTCTGAAGCCCTAAAAAGGGGAATGCTTATCAATCACAGATGGTTAAGTAGTATAGCCCTGTCTGAAAAATGCAACCTCTTAAGAGTCTGCCCAAAATTTATCTTTTTAATTAAATTTTACTTATGATGAATGCTTTAACTGATGAAGATATCTTAAACCATCTGTTATGAAATCATTATTTATTGAATTTGATTCCTAAAGACTAGTTTTCTTTTAATCAATTAACAGGCTCCCTCTTATGGAGATAATTACATATGTCTTCCTTTTTACTTCTAAGTATTCTCTATTTTTCTACTCACATTAGAAGATGAAAAGAAAACATCAAACAAACAACCTCTAAGTCACTACAGACACATTAAAGAACAGGTAATTTTTAAAGTTTATACTTTTATGTCAAAATGTTCATCTAGTTAGAATAATATGAAATGCTACAGAAGCAAAAACACTGTGTGATGCTACATGATTGTCCACTAGTCAGAACCACTGAACAGGAAATTATTAGTTGGGCTTATTAGCTGGGTAAAATTAGATATTCTAGCATACTTTTCAACATTTACAAGTGAAAGAAAAATCAAAACAATTACATATTTCAAGTTCAAAGCAGGAAAATTAAGAATGAGGTTTTGTTTCAGTCACCAAAAAAATGGGCAGGAGGTGACTTAAAAACAATATTGAGCAATGCTTAAGAAATCTCAGGTGTCGAGTCATTGTGGTACCTAATGAGGTGATAATAGCACCTAATATTTCTGGCATTATCTAAATAAGTGTGAATAACATTATATATAAATATATGCACATACATATAAAACTCTATATATGTATAGCTATTTGTTCATGTTAGAATTTTATTATCATAATAACTTGAAAAGCAGTTTAAAGCAATGGAAAGCATGATTCAATGTGAGAAGCAGTGGTAGAGTAGACCCACTTTGAGGGGATGGGGTGGGAGGGGTCCTCATTGGCTATCATCATGTACACCCAACATGGACTTGCTTCTCTAGGAGAATTCAAGGACAAAGAAGAAGGGCCAGAAGTCTTCAAGGCTTCCATGCTACACATAGCTTAGTAAGCACACTAGCCAGATGTGTTCAATAATATCTTCAGGCCTTTCCAGAAGATTCTTCAAAACCCTCATATATGGACCATATCATTTTGGTGTCTAAAAAAGGTGAATACTAATGCCCAACAGGTGGTATAATTTGTTTTTAATCTTATAAGCTAAAAAACAATTCATCTTGCTCTGAGAAAGTAAACAATTTGCTGAGGCATCTCAGAGTTTGTCCGGTTTAAGTGTCAGGGCCATTAAAAATACTTAAATTTGCACCAAGTCTATTCAGAGGATCACAGATTTAGAGCTGAAAGGGATTTCAGGAGTTGTGTATTCATAACTTTATTTTACAGATGAGGAAATTAATATCACTGTTAAATCATTCTCTGACTTTAAATTTTAACATTTTTTAAAGCATGCACACGTACTCAGTCAGGGACAATGATTCCCTGCTATTACTATCTTCTTCCTCCAAACAATGAACAGCAGTCAGACATTCTTCAATATCTGTTTGGAGAGTGTCCTCACTTTCTTCTTTTTGTATATCAAAATGTATTTCTTCCCAATCAGAACTACAAAACTAAAAAAAAAGCTTACATTAATAAATGCAACATCTATTAAGCAAAATATTCAAAGATAACTGAAGTGTGTTTTCCTTTTGAATTACCTGATAAAATCCACATATGGCTTGAACTGCAAAGAACCATTTCTTGGGACCTGGAACACCAACCACTGAACAGGCTTAAAAATAAAACATTCATTTATAACAACATTACACCTTTATAATTTACAACAAATTTAAGTCAACAAATGTGAAGTATCTATTATAAATTAAGTCAGTCAATAAGTTCTTATTAAGTACCTAGTGCTTATGTGCCAAGCACTGTGCTAAAAGCTGGGGATAAAAAAACAGAAGCAAAAGATAGTCCCTGCCTTCAAGGAGCTCACAATCTAATAAAAGAGACAGCAGGTAAACAACTACATACAAATAAGCTATATAAAGGATAAATAGGAGATAATCGACTAAAGGAAGGAACTGCAACTAAAAAGTTGGGGAAAGTTTCCTCTAGAAGATAAAATTTGTTAGGACTTGAAGTAAGCCAGGGAGGCCAGCAGTTTAAGTGAAGGAGAGAAGAGCATTCCAGGCCTGGGGGACAGCCAGAGAGAATGCTCTGAGCTGAGATATGGAGAGTCTTGTCTGTGGAACAGTCATGGGGTCAGTATCACTGGGTCAAAGGGTACAAAGAGATGGTATAAAGTCTAAGAAGACTGGAAAGGCAAGGGGTCAGGAAGGGCCTTGAACACCTAACAGAGTACTTTATACCTGGAGGTGATAAGAGAGCCACTTACATTTACTGAAGGGGAGTTGGTGGGGAGAGGAGGATGACATGGTCGGAATTTAGAGGCTGAATGGAGAATGGTTGGGAGTGGGGAGAGACAAGGAAGGCAGACTCATCAGCAGCTATTGCAATAATCCAGGCACAAGGTGAAGAGGGCCTGCAACACAATGGTGGCAGAGAGCTAGAATAATAAGTAACTATGGGAAACATAATCCTTGTCGTGATGTCGGACATGGGTAATGGCAAGCAAAATGGGACCTTTTGTTTTGCTCTTTTAGAGTGCTACTCATCTCTAAGGTAATCAAGTGCCTTTGATTGAGCCTTGCCTTTGTTTGAATCAAGAGTCTTTGATGACCTGTTTTAAGTCACAAGAAAGCCTAAGTCACATGAGTTTGAGTCACATGGTTGTGAAGCCCCTTTGTGGCCACCCCTGAAGAAGTATACATATACTCTGAGGTGTAGTAGCAGTTAGATTTGAACATCTTTCCCACCCATTAATAGGCCATGTGACCTGCTTACGTCACAGGAAGCCTAAGACATATGTGGTGGGAGGAGCTTCCTGACAGGAAAAGGAAGTTATGTCACAGGAAATGCAGAGACAGAGAAAGATGTTATGGCTGCTAATGGCCGCCTTCGTGATCATTAAAACTGAACAGGCTGACTCAGCTGTACTGTGAGTTTGTTTTGTAGAAGACCCCAGCAGGGGGTCAGAGAGGTTTTGGGATGGCGAGGCTCCAGGTTGTTACTGTGTGCGGAATGTTTTACTGCCATGATAGAGTGGATAAATGGCTTGTGGGATCTGGTTCTCCAGTGTCTGAATAAATGGTTTACTTCTTCTATGTGGAGAGTCTCGTATACTTTGCGATACAGAACTACACAGGCATATTCTCGATTATCATTGATGTGGTGTTTATTGCCTTACTGATACATGAGGTTAGCATTTTGTTTTGGAGGCTCACTCACTGGAAGGATGTTCCTGTGATTTGGCAAGACAAGACTCTGGGGTAGGAGCCCCACCCTCACCCCCTTTTGAAAACACAGATGTTGGTGCTTTTCTCTCTCTCTCTGGTAACTATGTATGTATTCCCATGGTCAGACAGAAGCCTGTCTGTTGATTTGTGTTATTTTCTCTGTAATTTCTGTTTGTATTTGCCCTGAAGTTTAGGGTCCTGACTTTTTCTCCTGAACTACGTGAATGATATATGTATATTTAATTAAAGTATGATTGCTAACCCCTTAAAGTTTCTTTCCTTAGAAAAACAGATCAAAGAACCCGTGCTAACAGCCCTCCTGTGTGCTGGTGGTCTTATTGTTGGTCTTGCACCTCCACAGCAGCTGCTAGCAGCATTGTTGTTACAAGTCACTTTCCCTCTTATTATAGCTCTGAATATAAGACGGAGTCTAAAATTTATACAACCTCATAAATGATACCTTCGAAATATCACAGTATAAAACTATCAAGCTTAAAAAAAAGGCAAAACCAAATTTATTCATTCCCAATGTGTATTCGAAAGAAGTTGACCTCAGATCTTACTCAGTCTGAAATGCCTCCTCCAGGGCCTTATTTTTATAAGGTTTGATACCAGATTTATTACCTAGATATTCTAGATCAACTAAACAAACTAGATATAAAGTTTTTACAATTACACAGGATCCCATTGGTTGATATATGACACATAAGCTAAAATAAGCAAAAACAATATGTCAGCAGGGTCACAGGTTAGGTGAAGCAAGTACTATCTCTACTGACCAGGTGGTGGCAAGATGGATGAGCTCATGTTGGACAAGAAAGAAAGGTATGGATAGAAAAATAAATTGGAAGACTTTCCAAAACATCAAGGCATCCCACCTAAGCTGGGTTTGAACACAGAATATGAGCAAAACAGGATGGAGATATCTTTGTCAGCATTCTTGTGGTTGTAAAAGTGAGCCTCATATCTTGGTATACAAGTAGTGCACATAACTTTAAAGTTTGAGGCCCACTACAAGAACTTATCTTTCCCTACAGGATTTATGCAATATAGCAAATTGATTGAAATAGAGTAGGTGTCCAAATAAATTATTTCTCACAATAACTAGTGCAGCTTTAGCAGAGTGGTAAGAATGGAAACCAAATTACAAGAGAAAAAGTAGATGGTAAGAAAATGGAAGCAATAAGACACTGGGAAAACATCTCTACTACTACACCCAATAAAGTCAATACCCTTATCATTGCCACATTTCTCTTTTTATCTAGACCAGAAGTACACAACACTTGGACCGCTTATGGCCACCTGTGACCAGTGGGCTGAAGCATACAAAAGGATTTTAGGTGGCCCACAAAAAATGTAAAGGATATAACTTCAGCTTAAGTCATCCTCAGGCTCCAAGGCCGTTCTCAGACAGAGCTAATAGGGCTTACTGACCCTTTAAGAAGTGACTAAGATGCCTAATACCCTTGGGCAGGCCTGTACAATATACCACCGGAAGGCCACTTTGGCAGGCCTTCTGTTGTGAAGGCCTGATATAGATCTTTGGAGGATATAGGGGGAAAAAAAAAATCACATAAAATGAACAAGAGGTCTAGCTGTGTACTGCCAACAATGGTTTTTGAAGGCAAGAGGTGTGCGTAAACTTTTATCCTCCACTGCATGTAGCACAGTTCTCTGTATATGCAGTTATCAAATAAATATTTGTTGAATGAATTCCTACAGCCAGTAACTTATTATAGTATGGGGATTTCTCCTCTACTTACCAGGGAAGGTACTATCTTCTGCATTCATTGAGGCACTAATGCTTCTTTTCACATAATGATAAACATTTGCTGCTGTTAATCCTGCAACAAAGAATGAACATTAACTTAATAAGACTCAGTTATGTGGCTTTGGTGCCAAATACAATAGGCCTCAGATATTTCAGATCACAGAAAGAAAAAATTCCTCAAAGCCAGACCCTTAAAACACAGTAAAGGAAGATTTTCTAATGATTTCAGCTCTGATCAGCTGACATCTAACATTACCTTCCATATACAACTATAAAATGAAATATCATAAAAACAAAGGAATTAATAGAATAGGGGAATCTAAAAATGGTTCGTAGTTAAGCACTGTACTATTTGTAAAGTCCTTCCGTCACATTCCTGTTAAGAGAAGCTGAGCAAATATAACAATTTCCATTTTACTCATGATGAAATGAGCTCATACAGGTTAAGTTTCTTGCACCCCAGTCAACATGGCTTTTAAATATTAGAGCACACACTAGAATCCAGGTCTTCTAACTTCGAGTACAATGTTCTTTTCATTTTCCAGTAGAATGCAAATTTCTTGACATCAGTGGTGCTGGGGGATGTGGTCTATGTAACCTCAGAGCCTAGCATGGTGCCTAGCATATAGAACATGCTTAGTAAATGCTTGTTAAATGAATGACATCAAATTGCCTTGATCCAGTAATCAATATAGTAAAAGCCAGTATATATTGCCCTTAAGGATTGCAAAGCACTTTACAAACATTATGTCATTTGATTCTCAAAACAACTTTGAGAGATATGTTCTATTATTGTCCCAGTTTTGCAGGTAAGGGACTTGAAGCAGGCAAAGGTTAAGTGATTTGGCCAGGGTCACGTGGCTAGTTAAGTGTCTCTGGCTGCATCTGAACTCAGGTCTTCCTGACTCAAGGTCCAGTGGTCTATTCACCTGGCAGACACCAAAAGGTCAGAATTGGCATAACTGTTCAGACTAATACCCAGTGTTATCCTAGATAAGATACTCTACCTCGCCAGGCTACAGTTTCTTATCTTGTGAAAACCTGCAAACTTTGAGATTCTAGGATAAGATTACCACAGATAATGAATCCTCTGAAATTGCCATATGTATTCAAATTTGCAGTATTCAAATTTTAACTATGTAAAATATGGCAATTAATTCTAGCCCAGTGGAAACTGGAATAATTTGATCTCTTTAGAGGAATAATTATTAGCACCAATTGGGATATAGCTGTAAAAAGGGGAAGGAAAAGGCACTGTCCCAAAGGAGCTCAATTTAGGCGAGACAACACATCAATAGCTAGGGATATTCTAGAAATATTCAGCGGATCTCTTAGAGAGGGAGACCCTAGAAACCCAAGGAACCTTTGGCAAGTCACTTTAACTCTTGGTTTCAGTTTCCTCATCTATTAAAAAAAATGAGTAGGGGAGGGTTAGGCAGGTTGGCCTAGATGGTTCTTAAATATTACTTTGTGTCTCACGGACTCCTTTGGCAACCTGGTGAAGCCTATGGACACTTCAGAATGATGTCTTTAAATAAATAAAGAGGTTAAACTTCAGTTAGAAGTTGGTGAAAATAAAGACATAAATTTTCCCTCCCCTCAATCCAAATTCACAGATCTCTTGAAATCTGAGCACAAGGAAGTCCAAGGTTTACCACCCCCTGGCCTGGGTTATGTCTAAAACCTCTTTCTACCTGAAATCCAGTAATTCTTACCCAAGACTGAATGACTTAACTTGTACAGGAGTGAGTGGCAAATGGCTTACCCTATGACTGACTCTTGAAATATTGGGGATGAGGCTCTAGTCTAGGCTGAAAATATAAAATGTTTCAGAACAATTCACAGCTCCACCAACAGTGCACTAATGTACCTGTTTTCCCGCTGCCCCTCCAGCATTTGTCATTTTCCTCTATTGTCATCTTCATCAGTCTAATATATATTAAGTGGAACCTCAAATTGGCTTTTATTTGCATTTCTCAAGTATTAGCAATTTGGAGAACTTTTTCATATGGTTTTCCCGTAGGCCCCCGAGGTTGTGGATAGCCTGAATTTCTTCTTTTTAAAAACTACTTTTCATATCTTCTGACCCTTTCTGTATTAGAAAATGGCTCTTAAATCCTGTAAATTTGAGCCAGTTAAGCATATATCACAAATTTTATATATTTGCATCAGTTCCTTATATATTTTGGATATAAAACCTTTATCAGAAATTCACTGTAAATTTTATTCCCAGACTTCTCTTACTACGTTAGATTTGTTTGTGCAAAAAATTTTTAATCTCATGTCATCAAAATTGTCCATGTTATCTTGTGAGAATGCAATGGATTAACAACCGCTGTGTCAGTAACGGAATTACAAGGAGCCTAG
The DNA here is from genome assembly GCA_028646595.1 of Phalanger gymnotis. Lineage (NCBI taxonomy): Eukaryota > Metazoa > Chordata > Mammalia > Diprotodontia > Phalangeridae > Phalanger > Phalanger gymnotis. Next base: position 105,222,620 of record CM053622.1, read on the forward strand.
GGGCAGAGATTCAGATCAAAATCACTCATTTAGAGCAGGAAGGGATCTAAGGTGAGCCCCTCCCCCCCCAACTCGCGAATTTCCCGGCCAAAGAAAAAGGCGCCACTCGGACCCCTGATCAGTGACATCCCCGCCCAGCCCGCCGGTTACCCGGAGAAAACTCGGGGCCATCCGACGAGGAAGCCGCGGGCCGATCCCCCGGCTCTCGGCCAGCCGCCTCCGCCCGCCTCTCCCCCCAAGTCAACAGCAGCAGGTATCTGTCCATGGCCTCCAACACATATAAGACTCTGCCGCCTCTGGCCGCTCAGCCCATCCGAATGCCCCGCGCTTCCGCGACGCACTTCCGGTTCTTCTCGGGCTTTCCTCCCTTCCCCCACGTCACCGTGCATCCAGGACTCGGCTTCCTAGCTACCCGGCAGCGGAAGTAGTCCGGGATTGGTTCAGGAGGAGGAGGAGGGGAGGGATGTTCTTTCTCTAAAGAGTTCCGTCACCATTTGAGCGTGCCTTGGGCCTCTTTTCCGGCTTGGCGGGCGGAGAGGAACTCTTCTTTGACGTAGCGTGTTTCCTGCCGAGCCTGAGCAGCAGTGGGACCCGGCCCCGATCCTGGAGCCGATAGTCTTGGGGTAGCCCGGGACCGGCCGGTTTCGGACGGGGCGCAATGTCAAGTTTCTCCAGAGCGCAACAGGTAATAAAGAGGGCGCGCGGCTGACGGAGGGGAGGGAAGGGGAGGGTGAGTGCCCCTAGGCCCCCGAGGTCGGGAAGGTGCTTCTCTCGTCCTCCTTGCCCCCAGTTTACCGTGTGCAATTCCCTACCATTCCTGACCGAGAGAAGCCGCACGGCGCGATGGGAGGAATGTCGGTCCTGGGTTCCAGTTCCGCTTCTGCCTCAGAGCGTCTTTTAACCTTGTAATGAAGCGTAGCTTTATCTCCCTGAACCTCAGTTTCCTCATCTGTAAAACAAGAGGTTTGGACTCTAAGTTACCTTCCAGTTCTACACCTGGGACCAGCTGACCTTAAGCTGCTCCCTTCTTGGACCTCAGGTTCTGCATCTGTCAGAAGGCAGGATTGGCCAAATTCGGGGTTCTTAACCTTTTTTTGTATCGTGCACCACCATTAGCATTCTGATGAAGTCTATGGCCCTTTCTCAGAGTGATGTTTTTAAATGCAAATAATATATAATACATGGGATTGCAAAGGTAATCCATTATGTTGAAACAAAATTATAAAAAATGTGGAGTTTTTTTTTTTTAAAAATTCATGATCCCCGGGTTAAGAAACAGTGGAATAAGCGGTTTGTCTTAAGTGCTTTTACAGCTCTAAATCTTTCTGATTCTTCAGCACTTTCTAAACAGAAAATTAGGCTCCTGGTTACAGATCTGATGTGTGGTAAAGGTCTTTCTGGCTGAAATGAGGCTGGAAAAGTAAAATTGCCTTTTTTGTACTATCCCTAGCAAGCCATTGGTAATTTTATGTTTGCCTGTTACTTTTTCAGTTAAAGCATTTTTCTCCCAAAACTCTGAAATGATGATAACTCAGATTTCCATCTATTGTGAGTGTTGTAAGGACCATAAGGGCAGAGACTGTCTTTTCTTCTTTTTGTATCTCCTGTGCTTAGTACAGTGCCTGGCACATAGTAGGCATTTAATAAATGTTTATTGAATTGGATAGGCTATTGCCCTGAAGTAAGAGATTTAATCTCTGGAAACTTTTATTTCTAGTAACATTCCTCAGGTTTTACAAATTATATTAGTTCTTCCTACAACTAATAAGTGGCAAACACCAATAGATCTCATTCAGGTAACTCATTTTATAGTTGGGAACACTAAACTGTACAGAAATTGACTTTGCTCAGCATATATGTAAGTGGTAAACTACTACTGACCCCTAGTCTAAGGTTCTTTTCCCTGTATTTCTAATGTACTGTGATAAATTGATGATCACCTAGCTGGTTTTTATTTTTCTTTAATGAATATTTGTTTTTCTTTTCTAGCAATGGGCCACTTTTGCCCGAGTATGGTATCTCTTAGATGGAAAAATGCAACCTCCAGGCAAACTTGCAGCAGTAGCATCAGTCAGACTTCAAGGGCTCCATAAACCTGTATACCATCAATTGAGTAAGTATTGTGTTAGACCAATCAACGACTTATGGCTAGAGTTCTTGGAAAAATTGTCGATGTAATGCTAGTTACTTTGTGCCTCCTCAGGACCTTTTTCATCTTGCCCTGCCCTTTTTCAATGATCCCTGCTCAGATATTGAAGATCTAGCTCTCTTTTCCTCTGCTTCCTCCTCTTTCAGTCACTGCTTCATTTTCTTCAGTTGCTTAAGTCTGACGGTTCCCTGAGGTTTCTCTCCTCCTGGCTCTCCCTCTTTTTTCTCAGCTTAGTTAGGCTCGCTTGATTACAGCTTTACCTGCTGTATTTATTCAGACAACAGGTCTTTAGCTCTAAGCCTAAACTTAAGCCCCAAATCTCCATTTACAGCAATGCAAAGTTGTCAGGGCACTGGATTTGAAATGTAAAAGTTGAGTTTCAATTGTCTGCTGTTTTACTACCTGTATGACCTTGGACAGGTTGCTTAACTGTAAATGTTGGTGTCTGACTAGCTGATTGTCTCTCTTAGCTCTAGATGGCAGCAGTCAGTAAACGGCTATTAAGGACCTGTTTTGTGCCAGGCTCTGTGAAAGATAGTCCCTGCCCTCAAGGAGCTCACAGTCTAATGGGATGAGATGTATCTTCCCAGCCACCCTTCCATTTTATCCTCTTCAGGTACTCTCTGTTCTAAGCAAACTGAATCGGACTGTCTCCCATTGTTGTTCTGGTCTCTTCTATATCTTTACTATCTCAGGCCTAGAATGGTTTTATTCTCTCCTTCTGTTGAGGATTTCCTCAAGGCCTGACTCAGGTACTTTCTCCTCCATTAAACCTTCCCTACTTTCCTTTCTCTTCATCTGTTTCTCTTTCCTAGTCCCCCCATATCCCAGCTAAAAGTCCTTTCTCCCTTGAATCAAATTGATTACCTAGGCCTGCCTTTTGCATTTACTTCAGTGTCCATTATATCAGAGTATTTGTGTATATGCCCCTGCTATCCCCTGTTCCATCATAACATGGTGCAGAATGAATGCTGCTTTTAGAGTCAGGACCTGGTTGAAATCCTAGACCTGCCCCTTAATGTCCATAGGACCTTGGACGAGTCACTTAACGATCTCTGGGTTTCTCTCATCTATAAAATGATGGGGTTGGACTAGATAATCTCTTAAGTTCCCTTCTAGCTCTAAATATGCGATCTTGCAGTCCTAGTTTCTAAGCTTTTGGAGAGCCAAGTCTGGGTCATCAGTATGATGGTATACTCATTGCCTGGTGCCATAGCAGGCACTTAATAAACATATTCTGAATGATTTCAACAGGCAGATATTTACAGGGGACAGTATTCCAGGTGTAAGGCACACTGTGAGGAAAAGTTTGGTGCCTGGAAAGCACTAGACATATTTGGGAAATAATTAAGTAATTCCTTTTGGCAGGAGCATAGGTCATGTTAGAATAATGAAAGGTGACACTGGAAATGTTGGATCCAGATTGTTTTCAGTCTGAGAAGTTTGCATTTTATTCAGCAGACAGTGGGGAACTATTAAAGGTTATTTAATACAGGAGAACAGATTAGCAAGATTTATCTGGCAATAGGTATTGAATTTACAGGTATTCAAACACATAGCATTGTTAGCTCCAAAATTCTCACCTCGTTGCATTCCCAGAATCACAGAAAGTAACCTTTTACCTGAGCATTTTATTAAGTGTGCATAGCTTGAGTGTAAGCTTTAATGGAACAGACATTTTGGGCAAAGTCCCCTGAGTTTATCACTGCTAGGTGTAAATTCTTTTTACATGTTCAAACACTTTCCTTTTAGGGAGACTTTCCTCATAGAAGTACAACTCTTGTGACACTTACAGGGATCATCTCTCCCCAAATGTCATTTATGTCACTTAGTTGTTTGTTTTAATTTGTTATGAGCATATGCATTCACAGTTCTTACTTAGTCTCTGATGCCAGAGCAGTGGCTGAAGTTTAGGTGCACACTGCTGCCTGGATTCACCTGTGATTCTGACTTTGGCTGGTTTTCCCTTTTTGAGAATCAGTACTTGGTGCCAGCATCTGGGCCCTTATCTTCCAGCAGGTTACTTGTCCCTGGAGTTTCCAGAGTAGGTTCCTCTCTCATTCATATGTCAAGGTGATTCAGTCTCTCAGGACCTCCTTCTCTCCCCCCTACCTTTTTTTTTTGTTCAAGACAACCTGAAGCACGCACATTTTTCTTAACATCTGTGACTCAAACATTTCCTTCATTTTTCAGCCTTGGTGTATTATTAGCTAGGCACCAATACATACATGATAAGCTTCTTTTCCCCCACTTAAACCTTCACCCATAAGCATAGCAAAAAGATAACTTCAGTACATTAAAGAGCCATGCTTTCATTCTTGTGCATTTCTGCACTGGCACTAATCAAAACCCTTCCATGCCTTAGGAGTTAATCTTTACAATTTAATGTAGCCAAAAAAATCATCACCTGAGAGCTGTGTTTTCATCCAGTGTATCATATCCACTTACCCAGGTTTTTCAGTAGTGGTTTGATAACCACTCATAAAATATATAGATGGGATCTATTCTTGGACTAGGCAGCAAATGCCTTGGGTAAAGTGTCCTCTGATACTCTTTCTAATGCTGTATTAAGGCCTCTCCAAACCTACAGAGACACATGTTTAATGACATAGTCTGTGGCTAGGTGTGTACTCAAAGCCTTTCCAGTTTGGTAGGGTCTACCAAAGCCCCTTTTTCACTAGCATAGCTTTTGACTAGATTATACTTACCTCTTCTCCTGGTAAGCTACTAGAAGATTTCAGTTTAGAAACGAAGTGATATCTGCCATAAATAAATTAATACGGGGCAATTAGGTGGCACAGTGGTTGGAATACCCTTAAATACAGCCTTAAAGTCAGGAGGACCTAAGTTCACATCTGGCCTCAGACACTTAGTTGTGTGACTTTTGGCAAATCACTTAACCACTACTGCCATCCCCCCAAAATAATGAATTAATTAATCAACACTGATTTTTGAAATAATCTGTATAAATAAAAAATCTATCCTTTATACAGGATTACATTTTCATACAGTTTATCATATCTACTTGCCCATGTTTTTCAGTAGTGGTTTGATGACTGCTTATTAGATGTATAGATGGGATCCATTCTTGGGACAGGCAACAAATGCCTTGGGTAGATTGTCTTCTGATACTCTTTCTTTACCCCCCAACCCCAACCAAAGGATTTTTTAAAAATTATTTTTTAAAGTTAAATAGTATTTTATTTTTTCCCCAATTACATATGAAGAAAATTTTTAGCATTCATTTTTACAAAATTTTGAGTTCCAAATTTTTCTCTCTCCCTCGCTCCACCTCCCCATTCTGAAAATGGCAGGCGGTTTAATACATTTTATACATGTGCTATCTGATACTCTTCTAATGCTTCAGTGATAATAACAAAATAGCAAAAACATTTATGCTGGATATATACCAGGGCATGGAAGTAGCTCAGTTATTTACATATCACATAATAACTTTTGCCTTTTGCATAATATTTTACAGTTCAAAAAGTGCTTTTGCAATTAGGTAATTGTTATAATAACCTTGTGATATAGATTGGACAGGTATTCTTTTCCTGAGACCGATTCAGTGATGTTCACAATCACACAATAAGTGTCAAGTGGTAAAGCCAAGACTAGAATCCTTAGTCTTCTGATTTCATGTAGTGTTTTTTTCTTACCCATACTATACCATCTTACATGGCACTCATTAAGACAGTATTTTATTAGTATTGGCCATTTACTATCCTAATACCTGAAGAAATATTATAGACAAATAGGTTTTTAAATGCCTACTAGTCTCTTCTGCATATGTATCATTGCAAACGTAACTGCATCACTTTGAAGAGAATTCCATCTTTCTTATATACAGAGCAACATCCATAAGTGAATCCATGAGAACAATGCATTAGCCATAGCCAATTCTTCTCAGTATAAGTTGCCTCTAGTTACCTACCTATTTGGTGACAAAGAACAAATGATTATTTATAACTAAAAGATGGTTTTTGTCACTGTTAAGTTTTGTTTCACAGGATTTAATACACAACTGATGACCTATAAATTTTGGTAAAAAAATTTAAGCTGTGAATCATCCTATATCCACAAGGTGGCAGTAGACCCCAAATTTAATTACAGGCAAGTCTATACTTTACAGATTGTATTCCAGAAGGTCGTTTTTAATTTAGTCTCTTGGAGTTTAGCATTCATTTTCCAGTAGTAATAATGTATTAACTGTTGGTTAGATCCCATGGCTAGCCACAAAAGCATACTTAAAACATAATATCAAAAAGTCTGCTTTACAAACGCCTGCTCTTGTGTACATGGGTGCTTCTCCACTCCTTTTGATATCTGGACCATGTGCCTAGCACGGACATCACTGAGTTTGAGGGTACATAGGCAAGGAGAAGTTAGTCCCGTGCAGTTTGATTGCCAACCTGCGAACCACTGAATCTGTTGTTTTAAAAGTCGTCAGTGATCTCTTTGCTGCTAGAATCTCAGCTTCTCAACTGCAGAGTATGCTTCATTGTGCTTAACTTTACATCAGTCAGCAAGAGGTTGTTAAGTCCTTCTTGTGTGCCCAGCACTGTGTTCAGCCATGGGGTAGAAAAACACAAAGAGCAATAGCCCCAGCTCCCAAGGAGCTTATGTTCTCACAGAACAGGTCCTGCCCTGTGCGCTAGTCAGTGATGTGGGCCTGGGCATATCACTTAATGCTACTCAGCCTCAGTTTCCTTTTCTATAAAATGGAATGAATAACAGCACCTGCCTTGCAGGGTTTTTGTGAGGGTCAAGTGAGATAACACAAATGTCATTTTGTAAACCTCAGAACATGCTATTATTCGCTGTTATCTGTTCAGTCACCATATGGCCTATATTAGTCACCTTAGTTTAGACCCTTTCTTTCTCCTTTCTCCTAGACTATTATAATAGCCTTCTAATCAACTTCCCTCCTGCTAGATTCTCTCCCTCTCCAGTGCATTCTATACACAGCTTACAAAATAATCTTCCTAAGGCAGAGGGTTGACTGTATCGCTCCCCTGTTCAAAAGCAGGCAACCTATTGACTCTAGGATCAATTACTAACTTTTCAACTTAACGTTTGAGTCCTTCCACAATTTATTTTCAACCTTCCTTTTCAGCTTTATTTCATATACTTCCCTTTATAGTCTACATTCTAGCTAAATGGAACTACTAGCTAATTCTTAGATTTTCCTTTCCATTTTCCTGCCTGTAAACATTCATTTATTCACTCCCCCACCCCTGTACAGTGTAGGGCTGGCTTCTATATCGTTATCTTCAAGGCTAAGTTCAGGCGCTGCCCCACACTTCATTATCCCTCCTTACACTACCTCATATTTACTTTCTCAAGTACATGTATCCTATCACTTATATAAAATGCCAGCTCCTTAAAAGCAGGAATTGTTTTTGTTTTTATCCTTAAAACTCTAGTACATTGCCTTGCACCTAACAAGGAGGTGCTTCATAAATGTCTATTGAATTGAATTCATTCTAAGAACTGGGGATAAAAGTCGAACTGTGCTTTATACAAATTTAACTTCTTACAGGTGTTATGTTTTAAAACATTTCTTTCATTAGTTTTATTTTACCCATTCTGATTCATACTGAAAGTATATACCACATCTAGGGTCTTAGGCATTCAAAACAAACCTTTTAAGAATATATTTAATGAAAACTTGCCACACAATATTAAGGTGTATGATTTTTTCAAATCAGATATCCAGCTTTTTAAAAAATAAAGAATTGGATTTTCCTTTGGCTATGATGTCTTTTTTTTGATTATTTAAAAAGTATTTTTGATTTGCTTTAAAAAAAAAAAGAATAAAGAAAAATCTAGTCTTTAATATGCCACTGGACTTGGAGTGAGGGAGACCTGAGTTCAAATCCTACTTAGACTCTAGCTTCGTGACCCTGGGCAAGACACTCATTCTCTCGCAGACTCAATTTTTTCATCTGCAAAACAGAAATAATAATAGTAGCATGTACCTCGAAGGGCTGTTGTGAGGAATACACGAGATGACGTATAAAAGCATTTTGGAAACCTTCAAGTACCAAATAAATGTTAGCTGTTATCAAGTTATTTAACTCTCAGTGCTGCAGTTTCCCATAATAATAGTTCATCTCTAAGATTCCTTCTAGTCCTACATTTTTTTGACTTTATAATCTACTTTTTCTATCCCTTCAGTTCTCCCAATTAACTACAGTATTGCTTTAATTATTCACCAAATGTCACACCCCTCTCAATTCTTCTCATAGTTTCTTGTCACTCATAAAATCAAATGCAAAAAGTTAAGCATTTTATTGATAACTTTTACATTTTATACCACAGTAATTTCCTAGTATTACCTATTCCCCATGAGAACAGAGAAAAGCAGCCAAGCAAAACCAGCCTGCACAATAGGCAAGAAACAAATGTATCTTATCATTTCTCCTACCAGGGGTGGGGAGCCTGCGCCCTTGAGGCCACACGTGGCCTTCTGCATCCTTGGAGTACAGCCTTTTGACTGAATCCAAGTTTTATGGAACAAATCCTTTTACTAAGGGGATTTGTTCTGTGTGAAGTTTGGATTCAATCAAAGGGCCTCACTTGAGGACCTAGAGGGCCACATGTGGCCTTGGAGCCGCAGGTTCCCCACCCCTGTACCTAGATCAAGATTGGCCAGTGTTGTTTGCTTTACATTATTACAGTCATATTACATTATTACAGCTCTTTTGTTTCTATAAGTCACCCATGTTCCTCTTAGTCAGTATTTCCCAGTAGTATTCCATTATGTTCATATGTCAACTTTGTTCAGCCGTTTGGAATTTAAAAGTGTCTACCATGTGCCAGATGCCGTGCTGAGCACTTTATAGCTGGAAAGCAGGGACTTGCGTGAGCTCCCCGCCAGGTCCCTCCAAAAACCTATAAAAAATGGCTCTGAACAAATTCTAGAACTGCAGAACCCACAGAATAGCAGAGGGAAGCAGGGATCCAGCCCAGGACAGCCTGGCTGGTGGCTGGATGAGGTCTATTTTGCACAGAGCTGGGAGCAGAGCGGAGCAGAGCCCAGCATGGGCAGCAGCAGGACCAACCAGACCAGGAACCGGGTGGAACAGGCCCTAGCGCCCTGAATCAGTCAGTTGCAGTACTTACCAGACTTCTCAACCCACAAACACCAAAGACAACAGAGAAGGTTAGTGGGAAAAGCTTCCGGGACACAGTGAAAAGAGTTCGCGGTTCAGCTACCTCGCCAGGGGCAGCAGAAGTGGTACAGCTACAGAACTACAACTGCAGTTGCTTTGGGCCCCAGGCCCACCTGGTGGGAGGAATTAAGTGGTGGATCAGAGCAGGAGTGCAGAGCCTGCTAAAAATCTGAGTCAGGTCCAGGCTGGTGGTTCTTGTGGAAGGAGGAGTGCTGGTGTGGCAGAGCTGGCTGAATAGAAATAGCTCTCAAATCAACGGCGCATCCCCTCAAACTTAGAACAAAGTACTCTTTACTCTACAAGCAGTCATACCCCAATGAAAAACTCAAGGGTCAAGTAGGTTGGCTGGGAACATGGCCAGGCAGCGAAAACAGACTCAGATTCAGTCTCAGATTTTGGAATCTTTCTTCGGTGACAAAGAAGACCAAAACATACAGCTAGAAGAAGTCAACAAAGTCAAAGAGCCTACATCAGAAGCTTCCAAGAAAAACATGAACTGGTCTCAGGCCATGAAAGAGCTCAAAAAGGATTTGGAAAAGCAAGTTAGAGAAGTAGAGGAAAAATTGGGAAGAGATATGAGAAAGATGCAAGAAAACCATGAAAAACAAGTCAATGACTTGCTAAAGGAGACCCAAAAAAATACTGAAAAATATACTGAAGAAAATAACACCTTAAAAAATAGACA
>CM053622.1:105233131-105297458 GCA_028646595.1 Phalanger gymnotis
TGTCACCAAATTCCAGAGCTCCCAGATCAAGGAGAAAATACTGCAAGCAGCCAGAAAGAAACAATTTGAGTATTGTGGAAAAACAATCAGGATAACACAGGATCTAGCAGCTTCCACATTAAGGGATCTAAGGGCTTGGAATACTATATTCCGGAGGTCAATGGAGCTAGGATTAAAACCAAGAATCACCTACTCAGCAAAACTGAGTATAATGCTCCAAGGCAAAATATGGATTTTCAATAAAATAGAGGACTTTCAAGCTTTCTCAGTGAAAACACCAGAGCCGAATAGAAAATTTGACTTTCAAACATAAGAATCAAGAGAAGCATGAAAAGGTAAACACGAAAAATCATAAGGGACTTACTAAAGTTGAACTGTTTTGTTTACATTCCTACATGGAAAGATGATGTGTATGATTCATGAGTCCTCAGTATCAGAGTAGCTGAAAGGAATATGCATAATTTGTTTACATTCCTACATGGAAAGATGATGTGTATGATTCATGAGACCTCAGTATCAGAGTGGCTGAAAGGAATATGCATATATATATATGTGTGTGTATGTATGTATATATATGTATATATATGTGTGCGTGTGTGTGTGTGTATAGACAGAGGGCGCAGGGTGAGTTGAATGTGAAAGGATGGTATCTAAAAATATAAAATCAAATTAAGGGATAAGAGAGGAATATATTGAGAGAGGGAGAAAGGGAGGGATAGAATGGGGCAAATTATCTCGCATAAAAGTGGCAAGAAAATGCGGTTCCGTAGGAAGGGAAGAGGGGGCAGGTGAGGAGGAATGAATAAATCTCGCTCTCATCAGATTTGACCTGAGGAGGAAATACCATACACATTCAATTAGGTATCTTACCCCACAGGAAAGAAGGAGGAAGAAGATAAAAAAGGGGGTATGATAGAAAGTGGGGCAGATAGGGGGAGGAGGTAATCAAAAACAAACACTTTCGAAAAGGGACAGGGTCAAGGGAGAAAATTCAATAAAGGAGGATAGGTTAGGAAGGAGCAAAACATAGTCTTTCACAACATGAGTATTGTGAAAGGGTTTTACATAATGATAAGCATGTGGCCTGTGTTGAATTACTTGCCTTCTTAGGGAGGGTGGGCAGGAAGGAAAGAGGGGAGAGAATTTGGAGCTCAAAGTTTTAAAAACAGATGTTCAAAAACAAACAAAAGTTTCTGCATGCAACTAGGAAATAAGATACACAGGCAATGGGGCGTAGAAATTTATCTTGCCCTACAAGAGAAGAAGGGAAAGGGGGATGGAGGGGAGTGGGGTGACAGAAGAGAGGGCTGACTGGGAAAGGGGCAATCAGAATATATGCCATGTTGGAGTCGGGGGGAGGGTAGAAATGGGGAGAAAATTTGTAATTCAAACTCTTGTGAAAATCAATGCTGAAAACTAAATATATTAAATAAATTTTAAAAAATTGTATGCCCAGAAAAAAAAATATATAAATTTTCTCTCATCCGATCCTCAGAACACCGCAGGTGGTGGCGCTGTCATTACCTCCATTTTATAAATGAGAAAACTGAGGTCAGCAGAGGTGAACTGACTTGCCCAGGGTCACACAGCTAGTCATTGTCCCAGGTCAGATTTCAACTCAGGTGCAGGACAGCAGTTCTTTTTTGTTACTTTCTATACACTAACAGCGGTGAGTAGGGAAGATGGAAGGAAATGGACTTAAGCAAAGAGGTGTCATGAAGCTGTTAAAATAGTTGTGGGAGCAAAATCATTAATAAGAGAAATGGAAATAAACCAGAAACAGTAGGAAGCGGTATTAGCAGCAAAGTTCTCTCCTGATCATGTTTTGGTCATGGGAGGTTCAATATATGATCTTAGGGCACAGGTGGGAGTATAGTTACATGGATGCAGCTGAATGACTAAATGCAATAAATGGTGATGAGTGAATGCATTGCTGCCAGCCTCAGAGGTGGTTTCTAATGGAATACCCAAGGGATGCTCTGGAAGAACTGGTAGGATTTAGAATTAGAATGGAATTGAAAGATTATTTGTCCAACCTCCTTTTTACTCATTATTCAGAGTAAACTAGGATCTAGAAAGGTTCACTGAGTAGCCTAAGCCACAAACAGCCAGTACTCAAACTTGAATTTTCCTTTAAATTTTACCGATATATGTGTTCATTACATCATAGTCACTGCCTGACATGCTTTCCCTGTTGCAAAGAAATCTAGTCCAGAAAAATTCATCAGTAGTGTAACTACAACTATCCAAGTAGCTCAGATTCAATGCTTACTCTGAACTAAGAAGGGGGGTGGTGATTAGGCAGCTCTGGGTATTCTGATGGTTTTGAGTGTCTTTGGTAACTTTATATGCTTTTATAAAGGCATTTTTTTCCCCTGAGTCAATTTTTGTATCATTCAAAATTTGAATGCTTTTTATTCTAGGTAAGTGTGGGGATCACGTTGTCATAAAGAACACAAGACATATTGCATTTTCTGGAAACAAATGGGAACAAAAAGTATACTCTTCGCACACGGGGTAAGTTAAGTAATAATAAGTTAGCATGATGTTCAGCTTGTTATTGCTCTTTAAAATTAGTAGCATTGTTGGTGTATTTTTAAAACTACTTTCTAAATAGCTTGTTTTTAAGAAGGAACTGCTTTTATCTTTTCTATATACCTAAATCACTCTGAAATTGACTGCATACAACTTTTACTTTCAGTCACAATATACAGCAATGTTTGCTACAAACTGCAATTTTTACTCTACCAAGATAGCATGAATAGGAACCAGGCTATCGTCCTTTCTTACCTAAATTATTCTGATTTCCTAGTCAGCATTCCAACCTCATATTTTCATTCCCCTTTATTTTTTTAAATTTTTTCAATTTAATTTTTGTATTTTTAGTTTATAACACTCAATTCCACAAGTTTTTGAGTTCCAAATTTTCTTCCCCTCCCCCCGACATGGCATGGACTCTGATATATGTTCTACATATACCTTCTCATTAAACATATTTACACAATAGTCAAGTTGTAAAGAAGAACCATGATCAATGGAGTGAGTCATGAGAAAGAAGAAACAAAACCAAAAAAAAAGAGCAGATAGTTTCGTTCAATCCTCATTCAGACTCCATAGTTCTTTATCTGGTTTTAGGTAGCTCTTTCCATCATGAGACCTTTGGGACTGTCTTTGAGCCTTGTATTGCTGAGAAGAGCCAAGTCTATCAAAGTTAGTTGTCATAGAATCAGTATGTCTGTGGTTGTGTATGATGTTCTCCTGTTTCTCAGCATCATATCATGTAGTTCTTTCCAGGTTATTCCATATCTTCCCCATTTCTTATAGCACAATAATATACCACAACTTGTTTTGCCAGTCCCCAATTGATGAGCATCCCCTTGATTTCCAATTCTTTGCTACCACAAAAAGAGCTGCTATAAATATTTTTGTACATATGGGTACCTTTCCCCCTTATGTGATCTCTTTAGGATACAGCCCTAGAAGTAGTATTGCTGGATCAAAGGGTATGCACATTTTTATAGCTCTTTGGACATAGTTCAAATTTGCTCTCCAGAATGGTTGGATCTGTTCACAACTCCACCAACAATGTAACAATGTTCCAATTTTCCCACATCCTCTCCAGCATTTATCATTTTCCTGTTTTGTCATGTTAGCCAATCTGACAGGAGAGACATGGTACCTAAGAGTTGTTTTGATTTGCATTTCTCTGATCAATAGTGATTTAGAACATTTTTTCATATGCCTATAGATATCTTTAATTTCTTCCTCTGAAAACTGCCTCTTCATATCTTTTCACCATTTCTCAATTGGGGAATGACTTATATTCCTATAAATTTGGCTCAGTTCCCTGTATATTTTAGATATGAGGCCTTTATCAGAGACACCAGTTATAAAGATTTTCTCCCTATTTTCTGCTTCCTGCCTAATCTTTGTTTCATTGGCTTTATTTATACAAAAACTTTTCAATTTAACGTAATCAAAATTATTTGTTTTGCATTTTATAATGCTCTTTATCTTTTCTTGGGTCATGAATTCTTCCCTTTCCTGTAAATCTGACAGGTAAACTGTTCCTTCCTCTCCCAAATTGCCTATTGTATTAGCCTTTATTCCTAAATCATGAACCCATTTTGACTTTATTTTGGTATATAGTGTAAGACATTGGTCTATGCCCAGTTTCTGCCTTACCATTTTCCAATTTTCTCAGCAGTTTTTGTGAAATAGTGAGTTCTTAGCCTAGAAGCTGGATTCTTTGGGTTTATCAAAGGTTAGATTGCTATAGTCATTGACTACTGCAACTTGTGTACCTAACCTGTTCTACTGATCCACTACTCTGTTTCTTAGCCAGTTCCAAATAGTTTTGATGACTGCTGCTTTATAGTAGTACAGTTTAGTATCTGGTATGGCTAGGCCACCTTCCCCTGCATTTCTCTTCATCAGTTCCCTTGATATTCTGGACCTTTTGTTTTTCCAGATGAATTTTGTTATTATATTTTTGGTAGTTCAATTGGTGTGGCACTGAAGAAGTAAATTAATTTAGGTAAGATTGTCATTTTTATTATATTAGCTCAGCCTAACCATGAGCAACTAATGTTTTTCCATTTGCATTCTCCTTAATTTAAATACAACTGCAAAAACCATTCTTGGAGGAGAATTTCACTATGTCTTTCACTACTAGCATACTGAACGCTACGCAGAGCTCTATGGTGCCTTTTTGTTTTTGTTATCAAAAACATATTTCCTACTAAAATGGGCCCTGTTCTAACCCTGCCTTACAGAATGCATCTCCATTTTTCCCACATGGTATCTATAGCTTATTGAAACAAACCTCATTGTCTGTATTCTGTTGATCTCTCTCCTGGGGATCTTGTGCAGGCCTGGACTCCATTTTCTTTTGGTACATTGAACCAAATCTGTGAGGTCTTACTGAACTAAACACCCATCTTTACACATTTCAGCTCTATAACTCACTTACTTGTACTGGTTATTGAGGTTATCTGAGAAATTTAAAGGTCATTAAGAAGACAATAAAAAAAAAAAAGCAAACAGGATAACAAGACTGTGACCAAATTAAATCTCCACATCGATGCAAAGTATCATTATAGTTAATCTGTCACTAATAACAACAGTACCCTCTTATGATCTATGATAATGCAAGGAAGTAATGACAGTTCAGAACAACCTTCTGTGTGCAAATACAGTGATATACTTATATTGGTAATCTGTTTATTTGTAATGACTGTTTTCCAATTTTACTTTAAAAACTATTAGCATCTTACTTTATAGATTTCAAGGGCTACTTTGATGCCTTCAAGACACACAAAAAAAGTACAAACACATTATAGAAATATCGTAGAAGTTTATTTCTAAATTATTAAAAAAAACCTTTTGAACTAATAACTAAAAGAAGAAAAAAGGATCTCTCAAAATGATATTTCTCCTATCATTAAAAACAAAAATAGCCAGCTATACTACTGTACAGATTTTCATTCTGCTCCTCAAAATCTCTAAAAATATAGCCCTGTGTCATGAACCCTGCTGACAGTTTAAACCCCAGAGGCTTAGTACTAGTTGCCTACACAGTGCTTTCTAGTCTCCACTTTCTGGATCACCTGTCTAAGCTTTTAAGGTCACTCAGCAATCATTTTAGAAGAATTCGATAAAGATCTGAAAGTAACAAAGGCAATAACTCTGCTATTCTCTTGTTCTGTGGTCATGGTTTTAAGGAAGAAAATCATTCTAGATAAAAACTAAAACATTTTGTCCAGGGTGGAAAAGTGGACAGGAAATAACATTGCTAGCCAGATAGCTAAGGCAGAAGTGTCATGGTACTTAATCAGCCAAAAAGATTCACAGTGACCCATTAGCACATTAAGCTTTACTTCTTGGACAGTGTATATACTCAAAAGATATTTTAAAAATCACTTGACCAGCCCTTTCACCTCTACAGTGATATCTTATATTTGCATGGAAATTTGTACTTTTCAAAGCACCTTCATTTATATTGGCTAATTTGATAATCACAGAAAAATTAAGTAAGTCAACCAAGTTTTATCATCACCCAGTGTGAGTCTTTTATACAGCAGCTCTCTGGTGACTTTTTGCCACTAACCTCATTTCCCAGACTGTATAACACTAAGGAAAACTCAGAGAAGGTAGATTCTAAAATGTAAGCAATCCACTGCCAGTTTTACAATGGCCAACATTGCTATTTTAAATCTAAATGATCAGATAACAAAACTTCAGCACTGTTCAATCACGAATATAATATAAGCTTAAATTACATTTAAGTTTAAGACATTTTCAGAAAAAAATACTTTAGGAAGAATGATAAAATGATATATTCAGTTGTGGAATGTTATGTAGAAATACCATCCTCCCCTCCCTGTTTAAAAACTTTTGTTTATTTCACAGCTACCCAGGTGGTTTCAGACAAGTTACAGCGGCTCAGCTTCACCAGCGGGATCCAGTGGCAGTAAGTAATTTTTTTTGCTACTATTTTATTTGGAAAACAGCCCTTAAATATTTCCTTAAAACAAGTCTATTGCCTCTTTCCCTAATACATATTATCCTACTTTTATCTCTTTCAAACAAGATACAAAGACCGATTTCAAAAGGAGGCAGCATCATAGTATAATGGAGAGAAGACTGAATTTATAATTGGAGATCTTGGGTTAAAGTGTCAGCTTTGCCACATGACCTGAGCAAGTTGTTTTCTCTCCAAGCCTTAATTTTCCTCACCTCTAAAGTGGAGATGATGATTTTTGAAATAACAACCAGGTCAAAAATGTTTCTTCTCATTTTGAAAACTGTGTTATATTCTTGGTACATGTTACTAGACTGTTGAATGCCAAAGTAAATGCCCTATTTTTGGAAGATTAATAGGTTTGAATTAGTTGCCCAAAAGCAAAAGTTTTTAAATGAAAAAGACATTTGGAAACACACCTGTTTGATCACAAACCATAACTGTTAGATCAAAGTATATATTCTCTTTGATGTTTTATAAATTATGCATCTCAAGTTTTTTAATGTTTTAATTTTGTTCTTGTGTATCATTATACACTAGGAGGCAGTGTGGTCTAACTCTAATTACAAGATCTTAAGCTTTAGAGTTGGAAGGCACCTTAGAAATAAAATAATTCGGCTCCCTCATTTTACACATACACATGAAGAACCTGAAAATTAGAGAAGTTAAATCACTTGCCCAAGGTCACACAGATTGTAAATCATAGTGGTTGGCTTTGCTCCAAGTCCAGTACACTATCCACTTAATTGTGTTACTTAGAAACTCCATAATTTAGCTTTTGAGTCAATCAATGATACTTTGCCAAACTATTTTTTTAAGAACAAAGAACTATAAAATGTTTGAGACAGTCTTAGAAAATGTTTCAAAAATTGCCTCCTGTGTTTTAAACCAGGATCATTCCAATGCTTTATGCTTTTTGAGAATTTCTGGAACACTATAAGGTTGTGATTTGCCCATGGTCACACAGCTAGTATTTCTCAGAGGCAGAACTTGTACTAAGTTTTCCTGACCCCTGGGCCAGCTTTCTAGCTACTATACTATGCTGCTTCTGGATTCAGAGTGCTATGGATGTTAAGGATGAAAGGTGCCACCTCCCCCATGAAATCTTCTCTGATCACCTTAGTTAGTATAATATGTATGTACTTACAAGAGAAAGAGAGAGCAAGAGAGAGAGAGAGAACTGGCCACAGTAGAATGTAAGTTCCATGATTTCAAGGACTGTTGAGTATCTGCCTTGGTTTCGCCACAGCCTAGTACAGTGTGGCTGCCAGTTGTATCTTGTTTTCCATAATATTAAGAAGTAATTAAGATTTAATAATGAAAACTTTTTCTATCTAAAAAAATACCATTTTTCTTTATACTAACTGATAACATCGATGTACATTCAGGAGTTTAAAGGAATTTGTATACTTGTGTGTTCTCAATTTTCTATAGTTTTTTTATTATTTGAAGTCACTAAGACCTACCTCACATAAAAAAGCAAAAATAAAGTTTTAATTTTTAAAAAATGATAACATATAGTAATTTAAAGTTTAAAAAGAACTCATAACAGAATCATGAAGTAGGTAGTGCAAATATTATCTGTATTTTGCAGATGAAGAAACTGAAGCTCAAATAGAAGAAATGACTTAGGGTATTGTCAAGAGTGCTCTAATTCCAGTGTCAGGCCTACAGTGTTTCATCACCACAGCACATAAAGGAATACCATTTATTCTAATCATCCATAGACAGTTGTTCTTATGTAATAAGAAAGAGACTAAATAATTAGAAGAATAAAATCTTAAAATTTGACAACAAGAAGGACCTTTAGGGATTCTGTATTTTTAAAAGCATTAGTCAAATATTCAGATTTTAGACTTTAAAATGAAAGTATTTAGGAACTTTAACTTCCTTCCAAAAATCACAAAAATATAATTTTTAAAAGAATCTTGTTTAACTATTCCCACAGCTTATTTGCCAATTTTTTTTTGGAAAAAGGAAGAAAAAATTTAAAACAGGTCATTCTCTGTCAGAAAATATCCTTTAGGGATTATAGCTTTTGTTTTGCTTACATGTTGATTCATAACGAGCAACTAGCTTCAGGGAAGTGAAGCATCCCTAGCCTGGGCCAGTCCCCAAAATGGATGTCCTGTGAAGGAAATTGCCAATGAGAGAAGGATGCCAGCATGAGCAATCAAATCAGTAAGCATTTAAGTGCTTACCTTGTGCGAGGCACTGTGCATGGTAGAGGGATATTCCAGGGTGAGAAGGCAGCTGAAGCATGCTAGAAAGTCACGCAATTGGGACTGAAAGATGTAGAGAATACAAGTTTTCACTATAGTTATTGTTTGTTTAGCTTTTTCAGTGCGGGGGAGTGGCAGAGGTGTTTTGGCTGTTTTGGTGGTTATTTTCCTTTTCACTGAATATGATGACTTTATTGATGTTATGCAGTGTAGGACTTGATGCTTCTCCCCCTTAGAAGGACTGTGTTTGGGGCATGAGAACTCCAGCGTAGGGACATAGATTAAGGAAGTGAGCTCCGCAGTAGTGGAATTTCTCTTTTGGCTGGTGATGAAGATCCATGACCTTCTACTTTACTCCATGGAGGCCATGTAGACCATGTGGTTTACTGTAATTGGTTGCTATAACCATTCTCATTTTCAACCAGTAAATGAACTTGCAAAATGATCATTAAGGATAATACCAGCACTAGCATCTGCTAAAATCACAAGATACAACCTGGTCTTCTATATAACCCAAGATGCCCTTGCAGGATACCTGTGATAACTTGCTTCACCACTTTCTTGATATCGAATTGGGCAGGTTTCTCTAGGTGGCAAATCAGATCCACTGCAGACACATTAGAAGTAGGAACACAGAAGGCCATGCTTAGGAGCTTCTTATTCTGTTCAGATAACGACCTTGCCTAGCTGATGCCTTAGTAGCACCATTTGTGAGGTTTTGGGTAATGTCATATCCATCATGTCACAGCTTGCCAGAGGGGCCATCTGTTGTCTTCTGTGTAGGAGAATATTATGGTAATTAGGATAGGAATTTTTGGTTTTCTCTATTAGAATGCTAAGGTACCTTTGATGAGTCTTGCCTTTCAAATGGAATGGCAAGCAAAGTGGACTTTTTGTTGTCTTTTGTTTGTTTGATTGAATCAAGAGTCTTTGACCTGCTTAAGAAACTAGAAAGCCCCAGGCCCCACACCTTTTTGCTAAGTAGGCTCTGAGCCCTCAGAGCCCTGAACAATGTATAAGAGCTCTGAGGTTGGCAGTTTGTTTTGGGGGCTCTCACTCACTGGAAGGGTGTCCTTGTGATTTGGAATCAAGAGGACCTTGCTTCAAGTCCTAACCTGGATCCTTACTAGCTGTGTAACTCTGGGCAAATTGTTTAATCTCTCTCATCTTTAGTTGCTTCACCTGCAGAATGAGAATAATTATAGCACTCACTTCAGCAAGTTGTTTTGAAGATCAAATAAACAGTGTATGTAAAGTGCTTTGCAGATTTTAAACCACCATATAAATGTGAAGTGTTATTATTAGGATCATTAGCCTAATCAATACCTTTGGCATTATGTGATACAGTTTAAGAAAGGATTGCGTAAGTCTATGTTATTTTAAATCTTTCCTTAGTGTTTTTCCCTGCTTTTTCCAGATATTTCAAAATAAATAAAATAAATTTAGCTCAACACAAACAGCAATACCACAGATACTCCCAACCTCCTTTCTAATGTTTGCTCTTCACTTTATGTAACTCTGTTCTACCTGTTCTCTTTTCTCTCATCCTCATGTGAATATGTCACATCATATACTGCTCCTGCTTTGTCTCTAAGTCCCAAACCACGTTCTGCTTATTTAACCACATTGTACTCTATCTTTGTGTGTTTGTTTTTCAGATTGTAAAACTAGCTGTTTATGGAATGTTACCAAAGAACCTCCACAGAAGAACCATGATGCAAAGGCTACATCTTTTTCCAGATGAAGTAAGTCTTAATAGTTGTTCTTAATGATTATGTTTTCTCTTAATAATATTTTTTATTGAAGTCTTTCTCAATCATGTAAATCCATATACATGATTTTAATAATCTTCTAAATCAGCTTACTAGTTGCTTAAAATGGGTTCATATGTAAGTTTAACATTAATATTAATTTGTCATCTGTGGTTAATTTTAGTGTAATATAGTTACCTTATTTATATGCTTTACATAGTGAATTTTTGTTTTTGCTTCATCTGATAACATGATTGCAACTCCTGCTTTTTTGGATTCATCTGATGCATAGCAAATTTTTTTTAGCCCCTCATTTTTATCTTGTACATGTCTTTGCTTTTTAGGTATTTTTTTGGTAACCAACAGATTGTTGAATTTTGTTTTTCTCTCTCATCTTCATTTTATGGGATAGTTTCACCCATTCACATTTAAACTTAGAATTAGGTTTATCTTTTTCTCTGTCACTAATATTGGTTTGGGGTTGTTTTTTCTGATTTAGGCTCTTTTTGTTCCTCTCCTTTTGTAAAGTCAGGACTTTGTCTCTTCCGTTATTTTTACTTATTCTACTTTAAGGTAACTATTCCAATAGGTCCTTTTTCCCTCACCCTAAAATCCTCTTCTTGTTTGTCACCCCTTTCCCAACTTTTGGAGTTTCTCTTATTAATCCCCTTTTTCCCCATCCTTTTATTTAGTTATTCACTTCTTTCCCTTTTTGTAAAAATCAGTTAACTAGTTAAGTAAAATATCCCCCCTCTTTTCTTCCCCTTCAATTTCACATTTGTTAGATTTTTTTTTCTGTTTTCTGTGCTTTTTTCTAAAAAGGATTTATTTCCTTTACTTTCTTCATTAATTCTCTTAACCTTTCTATCCTAGACCTTTATTCTTGATTCCTGGTCCTCATATTTATATATTCATTTTTAGTTTCTTCATTCTCTGTAGATTTAAAGCTCGTAAGGTACCTATTTTAAGTTACTTCTTCTAAACAGTTTCTACGCCTTATAATTCTTGACCCTTCCTCCTCCCTTATTTTTTCTTTCGTGCCTTAGAAATATCAATTCCTTCAGCAAATAGGATAAAAGCATTGCCCTATAGTAGAAGTTTTCCTGTGCTTCTGATTGTACAGTTCATTACTATCCAGTGTTTCCCATGATCATTTTTTTTCCCATTTGCTATGAATCACCTCTCTTGGTCCACACACTTCCCACACTTTTTGATGTCAGATCCCTTCAGGAGCTCTGAGGTAGTGGTCTCTCTGAGTACCATGGAAGGTTCACATCTCCTGCATCAGAAACATCTCTCCACTTCCTCCATGGGAGTATTCTTCAGTGGGAACCCCACCCACTCCTGAATCAAGATTTCCTCCTTTTTTACTCATTTAAATCTCTCCCTTTGGCACATCACATTGTCCTACAGCCCCCTTCTTCTGACAGACTATAGGAGTAATTTTCCCTTCATTGTTTTTGCCATTGACTTAATTAAGTTACATCTCACATTTCCATGTACCTTCTTCCTTTTCTCTCTCCTGTAATGTTTTTCCAATCTGCAGTTTAGTCATACAAAAAAAAAAAAACTTTGTTTCAGTTGTAGGTGGAGTGTTGTAAAGTTTAATCCTTGATGTTTCAGAGCCTCTTGCTCCTCAGTCACTTTCTCTATTAAATTCATTTTTGTCTACTTTTGTACATTTAGAAGAAAATCTTTTAATGATCCCTTCATTGTGTTCTTGTTCTTTTTAACTTCATAGATGCCTCTCTCTTTTAGGTTCCCCTCCCCACCTTTTTTTCTGGAGTAAATGTGGTAAAATTTGTGCCTTCTTTCGTTGCTGAATTTGTTTACCTTTTTGGCTTTCTGTTATCTAGGTTGTTTGCAAAGCAAGTAATCCACTCAGGTAATTTTTTTTGTAGGAATATGAGTGGATTCATTCACTAATATTGATTCAAAAATTTTAAATAAAATTCTTAGCAAAACAGCTTCATCAGTATGTCCAGAAAATTATTCACTATAACAAGGTTGAATTTATATAATGTTTTCAAAGATGATTCAACATCAGGAAAAGAATTAGCAAAATTGACCAAATGAGGAGCATCTGAAGTAATGTGAATATGTTAGTAGGGTCAGAATTTTTTAAAAAACCCAAAATGCATTACATACTTATATTATTCTGTACTAATAATCCTAGACACCAAAAGCTAATATTTGTGATGGAGAAAGCTAAGAAATACAGGAGTAATTATTTATTTTATTTATCTTATTTAAGAGTTATAGAGGCCTTATGGCTAGCATTGGCCATAAGACATGAGGAAGAAATTTAAAGCATAAACACAAAGAGACAGAACTATTTCTGTTTGCTGATGATAGAATAATATGAAGAAACTGAGACAGCAGAAAATTTAAGTAAAGCAAAAGGATACAAAATAGGTCTACAAAATCAGCAGCACTTGTTTATGGAAGTAACAAAATCCAGAAAGAAATAATAAATAGGAAAGTCACATTATAATTAACTACAAAATGTACAAAATACCCAGGAATCAGTATACCTACATACCCTCAAGATTTACATAAATACAGTAATAAAACACTCATTTTAAATAATGGCTTAGGTGGCAAATTTCCAAGCCAGGAGAGTCCACAGGTTCAGCAGGACGGATCTGTGGGCTGGGAGAGTGCCCAGCTCATGGAACTGCACCAGACCACACCAAAGGAAGAGCAGCTGTGGAACTCAGCTAGCAAACCAGGCTGAGAGAGCACCAGCACATGAAACTGGTGGCAATCCGCAGGTCTCTCAGCCCAAGACAGGAGTCTTTTGGAGCTACAGGAGACAGCAGCACAGCACTTGTGGCCAAGAGAGCAACTGCTCCTGAGGCTTGCAGCCCATAGTCTAAAAGTTTGAAAGTTGCCTTCTTGAACTTCTAGGAGCCATGATGACCAGGTAGAATGGCTCTTATCCCTCCCTTCCTCACCCAGAGAATACTCCCTTGGGAGAAACCCTGAAATAGAGGAGCTCTGGCTTCAGTAGATGAACAGCGGGAATTCCTGAGCCCCAGGGGTATAGAGCCAGCAAGTATCAATACCAGGAACGCGGAGGTGCCTTCTCACAGCCAGGGATAGTGGCAGATACCAGCACAGACAACTGCTGAGACCACCCATGCTATAGCTCAGCCCTAGGGAAAGAAGAGACTTCTAGCAGCCAGACCACCCCTCCCCCACACCCCACAAAACCAGAAGCTGCAGCACACAAAGCACCAGGCCTACAGTTCCCGGCACAAGAATCTTGGGTCAGAGCCCCTTGGCCCCCAGAAGCAGATATCCACTTTAAATAGCCAGGAAAAAGACAGCTATCTTGAAGAAGCAATCCAGAAAACCAAGGACTATCGATTCTTTTTATGGAGACAGGGAAGATCAAAATACCAATTCAGAAGGGGATTACATTGATACTATACCCACATCTGAAAACTTAAGAGGGAATATGAACTGGTCTCAAGCCCAAAAAGCATTCCTGGAAGAGCTCAAGGAGGATTTTTAAAACCAAATTAGAGAGGTAAAAGCAAAAATAGAAAAAAAAAATTCCCTGATGAAAACAGGTTTTTAAAAAGTAAAATTGGCAAAATGGTTAAGGAAGTTCAGAATCTAATTGGAGAAAATGATTCCCTGAAAAGTAAAATTAACCAAATGGAAAGGGAGGTATAGAAGCTAAATGAAGGAAACAATTCATTAAAAATTAGAATTGGGCAAGTAGAAGCATCAAGAATCAGTCAAACGAAATCAAAAACAAAGAATGAAAAAATAGAAGGAAACGTAAAATATCTCATCAGAAAAACAACTGAGCTGGAAAATAGATCCAGGAGAGATTATATAAGAATTATTGGTCTGCCAGAAAGCCATGATAATAAAAAAAGAGCCTGGACAGTATCTTCCAAGAAATCATCAAGGATAACTGCCCCAAAGTCCTAGAACCAAAGGGTAAAATAGTCATCGAAAGAATCTACCTATCACCCCCTGAAAGAGATCCCAAATTGAAAACTCCAAGGAATATAGTAGCCAAATTCCAGAATTACCAGGTCAAGGAGAAAATACTGCAAGCAGCCAGAAAGAAACAATTCAGATATTGTGGAACTACAGTCACAATCACGCAGGATCTTGTAGCTTCTACTTTAAGAGACAGGAGGAATTGGAATATGATATTCTGAAAGGCAAAGGAGCTAGGACTACAACCAAGGATCAACTGTCCAGCAAAATTGAGCATAATTTTTCAGGCAAGGAGATGGGCATTCAGTGAAATAAGAGAATTCCAGACCTCCCTGATGAAAAGGCCAGAGTTCAATGGAATATTTGATCTTCAAATACAAAACCTAAGAGAGAATAAAAAGGTAAACAGGGGAAAAAACTTTGTTATTCAATAAGGGCAAATGGATTACATCTTTATATAGGATTATATTGTTTTATATATGTTATATATATGTCAGTCTTGAGAGTGGTACAGTTATTACAAAATTAAAAGGGATATACATTGACTAAAGGTGTTAGTATAAAGTAACATGATGATAAAAAACATAATTAAGGGGTGTAAAGGGATTGTTCTGAGAGAAGAGGTAAGGAGGAGGTAGAAAAGGGTAAATTACATCACATGAAGAGGCGCAAAAACATAGTAGAGGGAAGGAAGGGAGGGAGAAGAGCAGTGTTTGAGCTTTACTGTCATCGGATTTGGTTCAAGGAGGGGATAACATCTTTGAAAAGTATATAGAAATCAAACTTGTCCTACAGGCAGTAGGAGGGGAAAGGAGAAAGAGAAGGGAGGGAAGAAGTAGCAAGGGGAAAAGAGTAAGATAAGGGAGGGGAGTCATTAAAGAGGGAAAACTGAGGAAGATTGTGGTCAAAAGAAAACTTTTGGGGAGTGGAAGGGAAAAGAGAGAAGTAAAGCATAAATGGGGGGGAGGAATAGGATGGAGAAAAAGACACAGATAGTAATCATAACTGTGAATGTAAATGGGATGAACTCTCCCATAAAACAGGTGGATAGCAGAATGGATTAAAAACCATAAACCTACAATATGTTGTTTACAAGAAACACATTTGAAACAGGAATACACACAGGGTAAAGGTAAAAGGCTGGAGTAGAATGTATTATGCTTCAGCTAAAGTAAAAAAAAAGCAGGATTAGCAGTCCTAATCTCAGACAAAGCAAAAGCAAAGACAAATTAATTAAAAGAGATAATGAAGGAAACTATATCCTGCTAAAAGGCACCATAGACAATGAAGGAATATCATTGCTTAACATATATGCACCAAGTGGTATAGCATTCTTAGAGGAGAAGTTAAGGGAGTTCCAGGAAGAAATAGACAGCAAAACTGTATTTAGTGGGAGACCTCAACTGCCCCTTGTCTGAACTTGATAAATCTAACCTCAAACAAGAAAGAAGTTAAGGAAGTGAATAGAACTTTAGAAAAGGTAGATATGATAGATCTCTGGAGAAAACTGAATGGTGATAAAAAGGAATATACTTTTTCCCAGCAGTATATGGCACATACTCAAAAATTGACCAGTACTAGGGCATAAAAACCCCATAATCTAGCGCAGAAGGGCAGAAATAGTCAATGCATCCTTTTCAGATCATGATGCAATAAAAATTATTTTTAATTAAAGACCATGGAAAGGGAAACTAAAAATTAATTGGAAACTAAATAATCTAATGCTAAAGAATGAATGGGTCAAAGAACAAATCATAGAAACAATAACTTCATTCGAGAGAATGAAAGTAATGAGACAACATACCAGAACTAATGAGATATAGCAAAAGCAGTTCTTAGGGGAAGTTTTATATATCTAAATGCTTTCATGAATAAAATAGAGAAAAAGGAGATCAATGAATTGGACATGCAACTGAAAAAGCTAGAAAAAGAGCAAATTGAAAATCCCCAATTAAATACAAAATTAGAAATACTGAAAACCAAAGGAGAGATTAATAAAACTGAAATCAAGAAAAGTATTGAACTAATAAATTAAGAGCTGGTTTTATGAAAAAACTAATACAATTGATAAACCTTTGGTCAATTTGATTAGAAAAAAAGAAAGAAGAAAATCAAATTGCCAGTATCAAAAATGAAAAGGTTGAATTCACCTCCAATGAAGAAGAAATTAAAACAGTAATTAGGAATTATTTTGCCCAGTTGTATGCCCATAAATTTGACAACCTTAGGGAAATGGATGAATGTTTACAAAAATATAAATTGCCCTGGTTAACAAAAAGAGGAAGTAAAATACCTAAATAACCCCATCTCAGAAAAAGAAATTGAGTAAGCCCTCAATGAACTCCCTAGGAAAAAATCTCCAGGGCCAGATGGCTTTACATGTGAATTCTATCAAACATTTAAAGAACAGTTAATTCCCATACTTTGTAGACTATTTTAGAAAATAGGCAAAGAAGGAGTCTTACTGAATTCTTTTTATGACACAAATATGGTACTAATACCTAAACCAGGAAGACTCAAAATAGAGAAAGAAAATTATGGACCAATTTCCCTAATGAATATTGGTGCAAAAATTTTAAATAAAATATTAGCAAAAAGATTGCAGCAACTTATCACAAGAATAATACACTGTGACCAGGCAGGATTTATCTCAGGAATGCAAGGCTGGTTCAATATTAGGAAAACTGTCAGCATAATTGATCATATCAACAACACAATTACAGACACACAGTATCTGTAAGGAATAACTTTGATAGACTTGGCTCCTCACATCAATGCAAGGTTCAAAGACAACTCCAAAAGACTCATGATGGAAAAAGCTATGCACATCCAGAGAAAGAATTATGGAGTCTGAATGCAATTTGAGGCAAACGATTTGCTCTCTCTTTTTTCCTTCTTTTTTTTATTTCGTTTCTTCTTTCTCACGATTCATTCCATGGGTTATAATTCTTCTTTACAACTGGACTATTATGTAAATATGTTCAATTTGAAGGTATATGTAGAACCTACATTGGATTACATGCTGTCCATGTAGGGGTAGAGGGGGTTAGAGGGAGGGAGAGAAAATTTGGATCCTAAAAATTTGTATGTTGTAAATTAAAAATAAAAAATAAATTTATAATTTAAAAAAGGAAAGAAAAGAATGCCTTAAATGATTAGAAAAATGTTGCTGATCATATTTGCCAGTATAATAATAAATGACTGTAATCCTAAATTAAGTTAGGAATTTAGTGCTATTGCAATCAAGATACCAAGAGAATATCTCTTAGGAAGCCAGACAAAATCAGTTTAGCAAAACAAAAAGGTAAGAATCACAAGGGAGATAATCAAAAGAAGTAAGAATAAAGAGAGAACAGCACTTTAAGAACTCTGGTTATAGTGTAAAACAGTAATCCTCAAAAATTTTTGGCTCCAGTTTCAAAGTGAAAGGTAAATCAGTAGAGCAAGCTGGATAAAGAAGAATGAGAAACATTTGAACACAGCAAATCTAAGAATGTAAATTGCTAAGGAATAAATCCTTATTTGAGAAGCACTGGGAAAAACTTTCTAGTTTGGTAAAAACTAACTTTAGACTTATCTAATACCACATAAGCTAAAAATGGATACATGACCTCAATATTTAAAGACACACCAAAAAAAAAAACTATATAAGAGAACCAGATCAAATTCTCTTTCATAAAATCAGAATTTTTCACAGCCCTGGCTAGGAGTGTTCTTAACCAAACAAGAAATAGAAGCAATCACAAAAAGTAAACTAGATGATTTGGATTACATGCATTTGAAAAGCTTTTAACCCCAACAATATTAATGCAAGAAGCAGGATACAAAATCCTAGATAAGACGGAAAAGTCGGAAAAAATATCTGCATCACATAATCTCTGCTAAGAGTCTGATATCCTAGGTATACAGGGAACTAACAAAGACATTTTAGATCAAGAGCCATTCTCCAGTAGATAAGTGGGCAAAGGATATGAACAGACAGTTCTCAAATAATTGCCAACTATGAAAAACCATATGAAAGATTGTTCCAAATCGCTAATTTTTTTTTAAAAAATTCAAAACAATTCTGAAGTTCTACTTCATACCCAAAAGATTGGCAAAGATGAAAATTAATTGTTGTTTTTAGTCATGTCTGATTCTTCATGACCACATTTGGGGTTTTCTTGACAAATATACTGGAGTGGTTTGCCATTTAATTCTCCACCTCATTTTGCAAATGAGAAAACTGAGGCAAACAGGGTGAATTTACTTGTCCAGGGTCACACAGTAAGTGTGTATGGCCAGGTTTGATCTCAGATTAGTCTTCCTGACTCCAGGCCTGGTACTCTACTACATCACCTATGACCTTGACACTGGGAATAGTCAAATTTTAGAGGGCTTGTGGAAAAAGAGGCACACTGATGCATTGGTAGAGGAGCAATGAACTGTTCCAGTTATTCTGGAAAGCAGTCTGATATTATCAATCAATCAGCAAAATTATTAAGTGCCTACTATGTGCTGTGCACTGGAGATACAAGTAATGAAACAATTCCACCTTGTAAGAAACTTTCTAATGGGGAGACAAGTGGATATACAATATATACAGCATAAACATAAATACATATATATATATATATGTGCACATATATATATATGTGATTATTTGATAGAGAGGAGGAAATGTTATGTTTAGGAAATGTTGGAGAGCTAAAAGATAGTAATTTTTTTTTAAATTGAGGTGGGTTTTGTATAGTAAATATAGTTCTTTTGCTATTTTAAATAAACTGCTCAAGATTAATGGACACAATGAAGTGATCATTTAAACATTGAATGAGAGATGATAACTTTAATAGATTGAGAACTGGAAGGTCATTTGGTTCAATCTCCTTATCTTACAGATGATGAAACAAGCCCAGTCACTAACTTAAGTCACTAGCCCACAGTCTGACAGGTAATAAATGACAGAGACAGAATTTGAACTCAATTCCTCTGAGTCCAGAGCTGCTGCTTTTTTCCCCACTCTGCCATGCTGCCTTAAATGACTTAAATGGTTTTGTGTTGCTAGTGTAGTCACTCAGCATTTATTGACAGCCTACATTGTGCCAGGCACAGTGCTTTGTACTCATAATTTTAATCATGCAATTCATATTAGTAACATTTTGTTATTTTTGTTGTTCTGCTGCATCATAATAAATGCTCATGTCTTAACCGAGCCATGTACATGCTTACTTGAGTGTAGGCCTTAAAAGCATTAATTATATCATCCGTAAAAAGAATTTGAAATGTTTTGATTTGCTTCTCATGATCTTAAAGACAACTAATGTGAGTCATGGATAAGCAAGTTGGTTTTAATTTCTCTAAGACCATGTATTTTGTATCTTATTTTGCAAAATTAATCACAGATTGCTATGATCTAAAGCTTATAGATACCTTAAGTTTGCCTCCATTTTACAAAAGAAAAAACTGATAGAGAGGTGGCATAAAAAAGCCATATAATTCTTATATTAGAACATGGATACAATCCCAGGTTTCCTGAGTCCAAGGCCAATGTTCTTTCTGCTTCAGGAACTTTTAAATCATTTTATGAAGCTTAATTTTACCATAAAGCATTTATTTCTAATATTGCTGTTTCTGTAGTACCTTTTATAATACACATAAATATTGATATTAGTAACTATTATAGCATATATGTGTTACCTCTCATCAAGTACCTCAAAGACTTTTATATGAAGAATTAGATGAGAGAAAATTGTGTCCTTTGGGGCACATTAATCCATTTGATGCTGTGTATGTGTATCTACTAGGGCACAAAATATTGCCTGAATAGAATGGCCTGAAAGTATTCTTGTGCTTGCTTGTAAGTCAGATCATTTAATTCTTTATCGTGTCCCAGAGGCTCTTTCAAAGAGCAAGTAGGGAAATTTTTGCTATCCAAGGTCATATTGCCTCCTTTGTATTATATTAATTATCAGTACTAGTCTTAACTCATACTTTATTTTAAGAACTTAGATCATCAGATGGCATTTAACTCCACTTACGAAGTACTCAGGATTGAGTACTATTTGGCTACTGATGATAGTAAGAGAGAAATGATTTCTATATTCCAGTTTAAAATTTTAAGTCAAACTCTGCCATCCATTGTTCTTCCATCAGAGTGATTTTTCTAAAGCATAGGTCTTACCATGTCAAATATTAAAGTTATCTATTTGGCATTTAAAGCTCTTTATAGCCTCTTCCAAACTTTCCAGGTTTCTTACACTTCAGTCTCCTTCACATACTCTGGCATTTACCTACATTGGCCTATATATACTATTTCTTGAAAACAGAAGTTTTTTTCTCTCTATGACCTCATACTGCCCTTCCTCCATGTCTGGAATGTTCAGTCCCCTCATCTCTGCTGCTCCATTTCCCTACCTTCCTTCAAGATTCACCTCAAACCTCATCTTTTGTAGATCTTCCCAAACTGCTAATGCCTTTTCCTCGAAGATTACCTTTTACCTACTCTGTGTATCTGGTATGGTTCTCATTATTTACATCTTGTCTCCAGTTTGAATAAAAGCCTGAAGGCAAAGACTATTTTTGTTTTTCTTTGTATCCCTAGTGCTTAGCACAGCGTTGGCACATAGTAGTCAATAAAAAACTTAGTTAAGATTTATTAAGCACTTACTATGTGCCAGACACAGTGCTAAGTGCTAGGGATACAAATAAGAAAAAAAGAAAACCAACTCCTGCCTCAAGGAGCTTACAGTCTAATGGGGGAAGAAACACTCAACAGGAAGCTACAAAGGGAATGGGGGAGGTACCCAACTTGGGGCCCGGTAGAGAAGCAGCTATATACCAGAGTAGTACAACCAGGTGAGAAATGAGGTATTCTGAGCTGAATTCCTTCCTTGAATGGAAGTTTGGAGTTCATGGCTCCATCCTTCAGTTAGAAGGGGAGAGGTTAGTAATGAGATGGAATACCAAGGCTGAGGGTATCTTGCAGGGTAATGAAGTGGGAGTTTCTTTGTTTTGTTTTTCTGCCTTTTTTGAGATTAGATCTCCCTATCTGGTTATGTTTGGAAGTACAGCAGTGTTGTAATATTAGGCCTGGTGGTCTTGAGATCACCATGACAGTCTCACTTTAAGGGAGACTCTCAAGTTTACAGAACATACTCCTGGAAGAATACTGACAGGAAAAATTTTCAAAGATTAGTACAATTATGTTCCCCAAATAATATTTTATTTATCACCAGCTTGTTTTTCTCCCGGATAACAAACCCTCAAAATAATATTTTGACCTTATATGCAAATCAGCCATCTCCAAAATCAAAGTATAAGAACTCCAACTTCAGAAGAGCAAGTTGTAGCACACGTGTTGCAGCTCCCCTCCATCTGCAACACACCTTCCTGCTGAATGGAGCTATCTCTTTGCTCTCTAACACAACCACACTACCCTTACTTGATTTATGTTTGTGTGTATGTCTGAGTTGGGTCTCTTTTTCCTCTTTCTCTTTGTCTCTCTTCCCCATTGCTTGCAATAAAGCTTTGCATTGAATTGCTTCCCATTGTTTTATATATTGTTCTCAGCATCCAAGCTCGTTAAGGGGTTGTTTTTCCCAAAGTTTTTGGCTGGCCTACAGGCCTTTCCTTAAGACATAAACTGGGTACCTGAACTAGGGCTTAACCACAGCCACACCTACTCTGGGGGAGTATGGCACTGTGGGCCCAGCTATAGAAAGCAAGCCTCAATGGAGGACTCCCTTATACCAGAGGACTGTCACAAAACAAGCAGCCACTCATAGATCCAATCCCCTGCTCTTCAGCATGGAAGCTTTGGCCTGCTCTGTTTCCCTACACTAGGCCAGTCTACTCGTTAGGAATCCTGATCTTCCTTCCCCCCTCCCACTTCTCCATTGCCTGGGGCTTGCTGTATTGTTGTCAAACTTAGTGAAAACTTTCATTTGTCTTTAACTCATGACAGCTTAAAACTCCTTAATTCAAGTGATCAGCCTTAGCTTCCTCAGAAACAAGGATTTTAGGTATGAGCTACAACTCCTAACTTTATAATCAGTACTCATGCCCCATTTCTCCAAGATTTAATCTATTGGCAGTTTCCTCTAGTATTTCAACACAAGACTTTAGGTAATCTACATTTTATACCTGCTTTTTAAAAAATGTTAAGTTTTACAAGTATTCCTTATCTTTGTCTTCCATTGCCCCTACCCAAACAATTTAAAACAGACAAACAAAAGTAAACACATATAGTGTATCACAACAAATCCTCATATTGTCTGTGTCCAAATTTGCATGTCTCATTATGGATTTTATGTTTATCACTTTTCTGGCTGGTGAGTGGAATGATTTGTCTTCAGTCCTCTGGACTCATGATTTATCATTCATTAATCAGAGTTCAATGTCTTTTAACATTTTTCTCAATAAGAGTTCTCACTGTGCAAATTGTTCTACTTCTGCTCACTTCACTTTATCAAATTAGAGATCTCAGTTTCCTCTGAGACTGTCCATTTTCTCATTTCTTATGGTACAGTAATATTCCATTACATTTATATACCACACTTGGTTTAGCTATGCCGCAGTAGATGGGAACCCCTTTGGTTTCCAGTTTTTTGCTACTATAAATATTTTTCTACACATGGGCCTTTTTCCTCCTTTCTTTGATCTCTTTAGAACATAGGCAATGTAGTGGCATAGTTGGCTTTAAAAGTACATACAATTCAGTAAGTTTTTGTGAATAATTCCAAATTGCTTTTTAGGATGGCTGTACCAATCCCCAGCTTTACCAACCATGCACTAATGTGCCTGTTTTTCCTATAGTCCCTCCAACGTGTCATTTTCTTCTTTTGTCATCTTACTCTGCTGGGGGTGGGGTAGAACCTCAGAGTTCCTCTAATTTGTACTTCTCTGTTAGTGATTTGGAGCATTTTTCACATGGTTTCATAGATAGCTTAGATTTTGAAAGCATCCTGTTCTTCTCATGTCTGTCATAACAGTTCTCTGAAAGGTGGTCTTTAAAGCTCCTTTAAGAGACCTAAGCTAGCCCAAACTTTGCTCTAGAATAAATATTATTGATACAAATTATTTGTGCCAACTACCATATTAACTTTGATCAAGCTGTTATATAGTTGTCATATAGCCAGACTTGGTAGTGCGGTGTGTTTGTTGTGTAATCTAACTACACAGTAGAAGTAAGATGAGTCTGCATGACTTGTTGATGAAGCCACAGTGATTCTGAATGATGAGTGTTTGTCTAAATGCTCACAGATTGTGTGATTTTTAAAATATAGGGTGTCCCCAAAGTCTGTACACACAGGAAAATTGATGGCAATGTGGAGTTATTGCGTCCAGTTCACATGAATCTTGCAAAGCTCATCAACCTTTGCATCACAAATGATGGCGATCATGTTGAAGATGTTATTTATTAATATTCCAATTAAATAAAATGTTGTCGAAATTTTCGTTCATTTCATTTCTTGAAAATATGCATTTTTGCCTATGTGTCCAGACTTCACTGTATGTGTGTGTGTGTGTGTGTGTGTTTTGTAGCGTTTTGCCAGGAATTGAACCTAAACTTACTGGCTCACAATTTGAAGACATTATCTTCCTACTTTTTGGAAAATCAGAATAACATTTGTCCATTTCTGTTTACCAAATTATATAATCTTAGAATTGAAAGAGATCTCATAGGCCACCTAGTCTATCCCCTACCTGAACAGAAACCCCTTCTATGATGCACTTAACAGGTGATCATCCAGACTTTAAGACCTCCAGCAAACATGAATTTGGTGAAAAGGCAGCCCATTCCAGTGCTGGATAGCTCTGATTGTTAGAGATGTTTTTCCTTATAGACAGATGTTCACTTCATACATAGTTAATCATATCACCTTTCTCTTCCTTTTCCTTCCTCCTATCTTTTTTTCCTTCCCTTCTTTCCTCCTTTCCTTCCTTCATTATTTCCCTCCCTCTCTCTCTCACTGGGACTGGAAGTGCATGGGCTATTCATGGAACCAGTACCACTACTGATCAGCATGGAAGCTTTGATTTACTTCATTTCCAACCTGGGCTAGTTCTCCTCTCCTTAGGCAGCCTGGTGCTGCCCATCCTCCTCCTAGAATTCACCATATTGGTTCCAAATTAATGTGGACAACCAATTGGCTTAGCCCACTGCAGTTCAAAACTCTGGCGCTCAAGAGATCCACTAGTCTCAACCTCCTCAGTATTTGGGATTACAAGCATGTACCACTGCATCTGTCTAGCAGTGTCTTCCTTACAGTTTCTCCTTACCTCTAGTCTATGTCCTTTTCTGTTCATTTTACATATGCCTGTCAAGCTAGCAATCTGATATAACATTCATGTCAATTCTTTCTCCAAAACATACGGTGACTCCCTCTTTCCTACCACATCAAGTCTCTGGAGTTCTTCTTCCTGGTTTTTAAGACTGTGTATAATTTAGCCCAGCCAAAGCCTTAGTTTTCACTATTCCCCATATATCCTCTCTATAAAATAGGTACTTTTGAAGTATTTGTTCACATCAAGAGCGTTTACATTAGCCATTTTAGTGAACTAATTATTTATTGGTTGAGTGTTCTTTTATTTTTTTCTTTCAGTTATGAAGATAAGGACCATGTTACCTATGACATGGTTTTACAGTACCTTTCTGTTTCACCTTTATGACATAATACAGTATTTTGGAAATGAAAAGTATTCGTTAGGTTTTGGTTTAAATTGAAGTCATAATTTGTTAAATTTTACTTCATGTAACAATTTGGAAATGTTTTCCATATTATTACATAAATTTATTTCACCTGCTTTTAGAGGTTTTTATAGATTGCTTTGTTTTTTTCCATCTCCTAGATTTTCTCATCCATCCTTCCTTCTCTTCCCCCTTCCCCTTCCCAGATACTCATCCTCTACAACAAAGATTTTTTTTTTAAAGAAAAAGAGGAAAAAATTCAGAAAAACTGTCTAATATATTTAAAAAAAAACATCATTATATGCAAAGTTCTACATTCCTGGACCGCCCCCACCCCCACCTTTGGATGGGATAGGATGATAAAGGCAGGAGAGGGTATCTTCCAATATCTTCCTCCTTAATTTCACAGGATTCTTTTTTTTAATATTAAAAGATTTTAAGAATTTTTTGATTAAAATGAAAAAAAAATCTCAATTGTAGGAGATTCCAGAAGACATACTTAAGAATATAGTAGAAGAGCTTCCTCAGCCACGAAAAATACCTAGAAGGCTAGATGAATATACCCAAGAAGAAATTGATGCTTTTCCAAGATTATGGACTCCGTAAGTCTCAATTATTATTATTTTATTACTTTTTAATCTGAATTTAGTTTGTTCTATAAACTTCAATTAAGTGACAATTTCCTTAAGGCCAAGGAATTTTATTAAAACCTTATGATTAAAATAATAACTTTTATTTATTTCTATTCTCTCCACAACACTTAATACTATTATCTGCTTACAGCAAGTGCTTAGAAAATGTGAGTCAACAGAATGAATGTCTTTCACTCAAAGTTTTGAACCCTTAGAGTGACAAGTAAAGGGTCCTTCTGTTGCAGGTTATTTTAAAGGATATTGTATTTTTATCGCTTTTTTCATAAGTAAGCTCTACAGTTAACAGTCTTGCCATTCAAATGGCTATAAGTGACCAACAAGACATAGAGATACAATTTTTATAATTGTAATTTTATCAAACAGTTTGGCAGTTAATTCAGAGTGAAATAAGCTATTTACCATTTTATATTTTTATCTTGCCTTGCCAGTTCATTTGTGAGGATACATCTTTGTATCCCCAATACTTAGTGTGCCTAGTATTTTGTAAACCTTTAAGGACTCAGAAAATATTAGCCATCATTATTACACTGCGTTGTCCAAGGTACATGTATGGTACTGGTAGTAAGTATACTACTTTTAATTAACAACAACAACAAAAAACAAGATCAAGACATTTAAGACAATTTCTTCAACACAAAAAGTTGTTCCTGTTTTTCTCTTCTTTTTTGTGTGATTAGTAAAGTAAAATACACAATTGCCTTGCTTGCCCTAATATTCTAATGCAGCATCTTCTCCAAGGGAGATTTGTTATCTGGAAAACATTTTACTAATTCTCTTTTTTTTTTCTGCTTCAACAACCTTTTAAACAACCTTTTTGATGTTATGCAGATGATATAAATGATTGTATAGGTAACTTTTACTTTCATTTCTGTGGAACTAAGTATTGGTTTTAAAACAGCTTTTAGAATGCCCTCTCTTGTAAAATGAAGACATCCTTAGGATATCCAAATTATGCAAACTTCTTTGCATCTCAGTCCTAACTTTGAGCACTTGGTTTTGAAGAAAGATCAAGGCCTACTGATTCTTTGACTTCACCACTGGAGAGCATTGTGCAATGGAAAGAACTCTTCACATGGTGTCTGGAGACACCAGTTTAAATCCTAACTTGGAGACCTGCTGGTTGTTTAGACAAGTCACTCTAAACCTCAGTGTTTTCATTTTTTAAATGGGAATAATCATAGCACAATACAGTCCTCATAATTTTATTGTAAGGAAATCATTTAGAATCATGGATCTTGAACTGGAAAGGACCTTGGAGGAAGTTCTAGAGATGAGGAAATTAAGGCCCAGAATAGTTGTGTCTTGCCTAAAGTCGCACAGAGAGTAAGTAACAGAGGCAAGATTTAAACCAAGATCCTTTGACTCTGGAGGCAGTGCTGTTTGCAAACAATGAAGTTCATATGAATGTATTGTTATTACTATTTCATTTTATATTATTATTATTTCATTTATTTATACTATGTTCATATTATATTTATACTATATTATATTCTATATATGCTTATATATTTATACTATACTATTATTATTGTTTCATTTAATGTATTTCCTCCCCATGCATAGGTATTTTTTTCCTTCCTATTCCTCTTCCTGCTTCATTTTGATAGCTGAATGTAAAATGTTTTTTGTATAATCTCATATGAAACATCCCATCTCCAGTTTCCATGCCTTTGCACAAGCTGCCTGTCCCTGGGTCTGAAATTCATTCCACCATCACCATTGCCTGTTGGAGTGACTAAATCACTTCACAATCCAAGTCAAATACATGTTGATACAACTTGCTGGAGATCTTCAGGTCTAATTCAGTGGGACACCTTTTAGAGAATCAGAATCATCCCCGTACTAGATCTTTAGCTTGAAGCCATGCAGCACTTACACTCTGATGGTGTATGCGAAAACAATCTCAGGGTCACCTCCACCCCATGTTTTAGTGTCAGTAGTTTTTAGTAAAGGAACTATTTTCATAGAATCACTTTAGTTTTTGTTATGAGTTCACCTGGCCTAATGTAGTGTCCTCATTTATGTAGAAGACGAAAACTGGAAAAAGACCACTAGTGCTAGTGATAAAGAGGTCAACAGAAATGCTGGAAAGAGTAGTTCTAGTAGAGGCATGTCTAAAAGAGAATTTCTTTTAATTTCTCATTTGAAGCAAGCATTTAGTATTGTGTATTAAGTAGGTCTGTCACAGCAAGCATGCTAATTGTATAGCCTGTGGGTCAGCAAACTACAGCTGGCCGACCTCCTGATGCCTCTTTTTGGCCAAAAAGCTAGGAACATTTTTTATATTTTAAAATAAAGTTTTATAGCATTTAAAAGTATAAAAAATAATTCTTAGTTTGCCAGTTATAGTTTGTGGACCCCTGGGATAGATTTTAAAAGTCCCCACAGAAATGAGGTAGAGATGACACTGAGATTTTTTAGCCTATGCCATTAGAACATAAGTACTGCAGGGCTTCAAGCTAAGGATCTAGTTTAGGGTGGTTGTCAAACACGTACCAGCATACCCCTAGTGATAGAAAAGCAGAAGTTATGAATAAAAATTTATTTGGGGAGGAAAAAACATTGGGAATGGTCATTTTTTGCCAGTGTTATCTCAGGGTCCACATGAGTGTTTCAGGGTCCACTTTAGTGGGACAAATTTTAGGGAGTTAGAATCATCCCTAAATTAGATCCTTAGCTTGAAGCCAGTCAGTCAGTAACTTTTTGTTAAGCATCTCCTATGTGCCAGGCACTGTGCTAAGCCCTGGTGATACAAAGAAAGACAAAATATAGTCCTTCCTTTCAAAGAGCTCACATTGTAATGAGAGAAGATAACACATAAAAAGAAGCTGTTAAAGGGAGTGAGGGAAGTGAGGGTACCCAGGTGACAGCATGATGAAGTCCTGTGGCCAGGTGGGAAGGGATAAAGTGTCTACCCTGTGCCTCCTCCTTCAGTAGAAGGTATAGGAAGAGCTTTCTGATGTCAGCCTCCACCCTTTCCAATGGGAGAGAGAGAAGGGCCCAAGTGGCTGGGGCTACTAGGGAGCTGTGTTTCAGAGTTGATTTGATCTTGCAAAAAGATGAGTTTCTGAAAACAATAATGAAATCCACATGAGCAGCAAGGTGGGAAATGAAGCTGTCTAAAAAGATTAGCTAAAGAATGACTGTAAGGAGAAACAAAGCGTAGCTGAAGTAAGAGTATTGACTCCCAGGTCATAGAACTGGGATTCAGATTCCACCTCTGATGCTTACTACCTATATGATTAGGGACAAGTTACTTAACTTCCCTGGACCTCAGTTTCCTCTTGAACGAGTTGACTGTATAACTCAAAATTCTTTCAAGTTCTGTCTAGATTTGTTATCCTATAATCAATCAGCAGACATTTATTAAGAGCCTCCTACATGCTAGGCACTATGCTAGACCGTGGATCTACAGGTACAAATGAGATACCATGTAAAGTATTTTACAAACAGTATGAAACAAGCCCTACTTTAAGAAAGCTTACATTCTAGTGGAGGAGACAAATATAAAAATATATACAACATAAAGTGAAAAAACATAAATATATACAAAGTAATTCAATGTGGTGTAGTTTAGGAGTGTAAGCACTAGCATTTTGGAAGATTAGAAAAGGTTTCATGCTGAAGATGGTGCGTTAGCTGCATTCTAAAGGGAGAGAAGGATTCTGTGAGGCAGAGGTAGGAGGAAATGTATTCCCAGAATGTGGAGTGGCCAGTGTAAAGGGCAAGAAGATGGGAAATGAAGTATTTTATGTGAGGAAGAGAGGAAAGGCCAATATGATTGAATCACATAATGCCAGATAGGTTTGGGCCAGGTGGTGTAGGACTTTAAAAGCTAAACAAGGGAGATTATATTTTATCCTAGAGGCAGTAGGAAGGTACTGGACTTGATTGAGGAGGGGATTCACGTCTTCATATCCCTGCTTAAGGAAGATTACTTTGGCAGCAATGTGTCCAGGCTGGACTGGACTGGTAAGAGTCTTAAGGCAAGAAGACCAGTTAAGATGCTTTTGGAATAATTTAGGGGATAAGGACTTGAACTAAAGTGGTAGTTGTGTGAGTGGCGATATTAGGGCATATACCAGTGATATTATGGTGGTAGAAGTGGCAAGGCCTACAATTGATCAGATATGTAGAGTGAAGGAAAAATAAGGAATCCAGGATAAAACTGAGGTTATGAACACTGGAGCCTGAATGGTGATGCAATCAAGAGAAACCGGGAAGTCTGGAAGAAGGGAAAGGTTTTAGAGGAAAGATAATGAGTTCATTTTGGTACAGTGAGTTTACAATGTTTCGGGTACATTCAATTTAAAATGTACAATAGGTGATAAAGACTGGAGATCAGGAAAGAGATTGGCCTGGATATATAGATCTCAGAGTTGTAAAGGCAGTAACTAAACCCTGTGAAACAGATAAGGTTGGGGAGGGGGAGAATGAAAATAGAGTGAGAAAAGGCCTATGATAGAACCTTAAGGAACACCTGCAATTAGGGGGCATGATATATATGGTTCAGCAAAGGAGACAGAAGGAACAAAGGAGATTGAGAGGTAAACTGAGAGTAGTAGCACAAAAATCCAAGGGGAATAGCATATCCAGAAGGAGAGGGTGGTCAACAGTATCATCCTATATGAAAGAAGACCAGAATGTATAGTCTGAAGATGGCTAGCATATGTTAAATCTTAGCCTTGAGAGACTTGCTTTGGAGTAGGTATATGCATTACATTACAGTTCAAGAATTGAGGGACTTAGCCATGACATCAGTTTGCCCTATTCATAGTTCAGTTGATTAAGTACTAACTGTATATTTTAAATGTGGGGAAATTTTTTCTGGATATCTTTCAAAAGCACATGAAAAGGAAAGGAAAACGTTTTATAGGAGATAAAATTCAAGTCAATAATCTCTGAAGCCATGATTATTTCAGAGGCTGAATTAAATTATCCTGGTTCAGTTGTATCAGTGCATTGTGAAAGGTTTCATACATAGGCTGTATACTGTTCTTAATAGTCTATTATTAAATATAACCTTCAAAACTTCACTTTTTGTCAACTTAATAAGTGCCTTTTGCAAAATATTTGCAAATATGTACGTACATATATGTGTACATGTACACACATATGAGTAACTGTAAGTTAAGTTCCTTGAAATGTGTATGTAATTGAATTAAACAAAGTTAGATTTGATGGTGATTTTTTTGAAGCATGATTAAAACAAATGTAGGTCAAATATACCATGTATAAACTAGGACTCAGTATTGTTTAGTTTTTATGAAAATGTATTTTGTAAGTATGTGTAAAATTTATTATTTGAGCTGATAAATATAAGTTATTATTATTTAATATTTGCCTTTTCTGAACAAGAAAGGTCTAGAGTAATAGTAATTGTCACTTTTTAATCAGCATCTTGTAATTATTGTTTGCATATTTTCAGGTAGTACCCTACCCAACTAAGTACTCAGTAAATATTTGTTGATATTAATTTACATCAAGATTTTGTTTGAAATGTTTTAAAACCCTACAAAGGAAGTCATACACACACACGCACACACACACGCACACACACACACACACACACACACACACACACACACACACACACAAGCAAAGTTAAAAAGAAAGTTTCTCTTTCATATCACAGATTGTTTTTATTTTTTGCTTTGTATCTCCAGCACCTAGCATAGTGCCTGACATATAATATGAACTTGATGCTTGTTGAATTTACTTGAAAGGTTTTGTGTACTCTAGGCAAGATTTGAAAATTGTACACACACTCCCAACTCCATGACCTGGTGCACCTGAAAATTCTGCTGCTTGTTGATTACCATCCATTAAAGGTTTTGAGCCTTCATTTTAACTCATGTGACTTCTCATTAAAAGATAAGCAACTATATGTCATAAAAGAGTAGAATTTGTTGGCCCTTAAAAAGTCCATTTAAAAAAATTTTTTTAAAGTATCCCTCATTTTGCACTTAGTGTCTTGGGCCCTAAATAGCTGCCTTTAAAACTACTTAAGCTTGGCAGATTCTTTTTTATATATAATATGATTTTTTTAGCTAAATTAAAAGTACCAAAGAATTTAGTATGTTACCATCATGTTACTTTTAAATAATGTAACAACCAAGTATTTGTGAAATTTATGCAGATGGAAACATTTTGCTATCACTAAAGGCCATTTCACCTAATGGAAACTTTAGCTATAGATTTCATCTCTGTAGCTTTATGGCTTGATACTATATACCTCAAAGAGTCTTAACTGCCATTGACATGTATAATGTGTGGGGGAAAAATGTTATAGGAGCCTTAATCACATTTCCTTATGGATTGTGAGGCACATGTATGTATTTGGTATATTCAGGTAATGATACATTTGAATTTTCTTTTTCTTTAAGGAAGGTATAAAGAGAGAATACTATCCATTTTCATAGGGAAGTTATAGCCCCAAACCATTACTTTCAGATGATCAAATAATTGTAAATTCTGTAAAACCACAATAATAATGGCAATAACAGGTCTTTTACTGTAATGGAAATTTTTACATTATGAGAAAGCCTTATACTTAGATCATTTTTAACAGTTTTTTAAAAATTTTATAAAATTCTACAAGAGAGCTTCCC
Source organism: Phalanger gymnotis (assembly GCA_028646595.1). Taxonomy (NCBI): domain Eukaryota; kingdom Metazoa; phylum Chordata; class Mammalia; order Diprotodontia; family Phalangeridae; genus Phalanger; species Phalanger gymnotis. The sequence continues at coordinate 105,265,524 of CM053622.1, forward strand.
TTAGGAAAAACTAGGCATATGGAAAGTTTCCATTTTCACTCAATTCAAGCTATGTAGGGCAAAGAGTAGCATTTGTAAAATAAAATAAAAATGTCATTCATAATTCAGAAATTTATTGTTTAATGAACCATTCAATTAACAACCATTTATTAAGCACCTACTATGTGCCAAGCATTGAACCAGATGCTAGAGATACAAAGACTGCAATGAAAAAGTCCCTAACCTCAAGGAGCTTTGTGGCAAGAAAATATGGAAAGTATCTGGTTCTGAGATAATTCTTTGAATGGCTTAAAGCAAGAGCTTATATAGAAAGCCTGTGATACTATGAGCATCTGAGAAAAATGAGAGCCAAGACACCTGACCAAAGGACAAGATGAGAAACTTGTGCAGGTGTCCAGGTAGTGCATAGGCCTAGATGGGAGCTTGGCTGACTATCGGTGATTTTGCTAGAGGGTCCCTTCCAGCCAAATCTGGAGGAGGAGGAGAATACAACAAAAACAATGTCAAAAAGCAGTCATTGGAGTTGCCCTTGAAAGGACTAGAAGTTGCTTGAAAGCAGGAGTATTTAATCTGGGAACTGTGAATTTGTTTTATTTTCAATATTGTATGTCAATATAATTGATTTCCTTACTAATCCTGTGTGTTTTATGCATTTGAAAACATTCTTCTGAGAAGGGATCTGCCGAATTTAAAGCAGTAGTAGAAATGAACAAGTTTAGAAATTTTGGTTAAATTTGTACCCAGAGGGGCAGCTAGGTGGCGCAGTGAGTAGAGCACCAGCCCTGGAGTCAGGAGGACGGGAGTTCAAATTTGGCCTCAGACATTTGACACACTTACTAGCTGTGTGACCTTGGGCAAGTCACTTAACCCCAATTGCCCTGCCTTCCCCCCTGCAAAGAAAAATAATTTGTACCCAGAAGAACTTCTTTATTAATAATTCATAGCTACACTTTCAGAAACATGTTTCACTTGCCTCAGAAGTTTAATACACTACTTAAAGGAGAAAATTTATTTTATTTTTCTCCTCTAAAAACAGAGCTCTCAGCAAGATTTTTCACGGTTTTGTGACATTCATGAGGGACATTCTTGCAAGATAGAACTCATTTGATTATTATTTCTATGGGCCTCAGTTCCTCATTTATAAAATTAAGAGGTTGAACTAGATGACCTCCAAGGGTCATTTCTGTCCTAAGTCTATGATCCTATGATTTTAACAATGAAAAATTAATTAACTTGAATCATATACAGCAAAATCCAGTCCAGTGCACTAAATTCTAGAAATTTCTTTGAGGACCTTAGAGATTAAATGGATTCCCCAAGGTCAGTTAGCTATTTAGTATCAAAGGTAGAATTTGAACCCAAACTTAAATCTGCCTCTCTCCAACTTCCGCCTACTGTTTGTAGTTATCTAATCAGGTCCAAATATAACAAATTTAATTCTTCTTCCAGATGACAAATCCTTCAAATGTTTGAAGATCAGTATCCTGATTTTTAGCTCTTCCAAGGTGAACATCTCCACTTCTTTCCACATTCTGTGCTGTGATCATTAAGCCCTATAGTTAATTTCTTCCCTAAAAGGTGATGCCCAGAATTTCATACTTTGCATGTGTCTAGCAATGTGGTATAGTGGATAGAGTCAGGAAAGCAGAAATTTGAATTCCATCTCAGATGCTACACATATAACCCTGGGGTTAAATCACTTCACCTACCAGACTTACCTGTAAAATGAGAGACCAGCACCTACCTTAATGGATTATTCTGAGGAGTCAATGAAATAACAGTACATTATAAACCTTAACTGTATAAATGTTAACTTTTATCTGGTAAAAGTAGGACACCAGAGGTGGTAACAGACTTGTTCACTGTATTTTGAGTAGTAAGTGACAAGTCCAGGTATGAGGTGATGAGAGTCTGCACCAGGCTGGTGGTATTGTCAGAGAAGAGGGCATATGTGAGAGGGGTTACAAATTAGAAACAATAGGACTTGGCCACAGAATGGTTACGAGGAGTGAGAAAAAGTGAAGAATCAAAGATGACACCTAGGTTGTGCATCTCAGTAACTGGGAGGAAAGTGATAAATTCAACAGTAACAGGAAAGTTAGGAAGAATAAAGAATTTGGGGACAAAGATAGTAGTTCAGTTTGGACATGTTAAGTTTAAGCTGGAGGTATCTAGTAGACAGTTTTAGAGATGCAAGACTGGCAAACAAGAGAGAGGTTAAGTCTGGATAAATCGATGTGAGAGCTTCAGAGTTCTACCAAGCTGGGCACAAACTGAGTAGCACAATTTGTGAGACATATCAGACTACTGTGTGTTGAGGAAAGATTTGAACAAGAGTTCTTTTTTGAGGGGGTGGAGCCAAGATGGCGAAGTAAAAGCAGGGACTTGCTTGAGCTCTCCCCCAAATCATTATAAATACCTATAAAAAAAATTCTAGAGCTACAGAACTCACAAAATGAGAGACTGAAATAAGTCTCCAGCCCAGGACAGCCTGGAAGGTCAACGAGAAGGGAGCAGAGCACAGCCTAATGTGGGCTATGCCAGCTCAGACTAGGCAGAGCAGGCCTCAGGGCACTGAATCACAGGCAGCTGTGGTGATTTCCAGACTCCTAAACCCACAAACACCAAAGACATCATAAAAGGTCAGTGAGAAAACTCTGTTAGACCTGGGTGAGAGAAGAATGCAGTCCAGCCCAAGCCCCAGGGTGGTGGAGGCTGCTGCTACAGTCGCGGCCCCAGCGGCTGCTTCTGGAGCTCCAGGCCCACAGATGGTGGGGGGATCAAGCGTCTGATCAGAGCTGGAGTGCAGGGATTCTCTTGCTTTGTCCTGCTTGGATCTGGGTTGCAGTCATAAGTGGCAGTCCTGGGGTGAGGAGGAGCACTGGTGGTGGCTACAGAGAGGGAATCCTCCTTGCAGTTCCAGGACAGAGAATAGTGTTTGAGGTCACTCACCAATTAAAGCACAGGCCAGGAGAGGAATAACCACCTTTCCTTGGATCATACCACTTCAGAAGAACTGAAAATTTACAGGTGCCTAGAAGTAGCTCTGAAAACAGCTGTGCAAAACCCCTGAAGCTTGGAACAGAGCACTCTCCATTCTAGAAGCAGAGTCATACCTTGACAAAGAGCTCAAAAGTCAAGTAATTGGCTTGGAAAATGAGCAGACAGCATAAAAAAACTCAGATTATAGAATCTTACGTTAGTGACAAAGAATATCAAAACATACAACCAGAAGAAGACAGCAAAGACAAAGATCCTACATCCAAAGCCTCCACGAAAAATGTAAATTGGTCACAGGCCATGGAAGAGCTCAAAAAGGATTTTGAAAATCAAGTAAAAGAAGTAGAGAAAAAATTGGGAAGAGAAATGAGAGTGGTGCAAGAAAATCATGAAAAACAAGTAAACAGCTTGCTAAAGGAGAACCAAAAAAAATCTGAAGAAAATAACACCTTAAAAAATAGACTAATTCAAATGGCAAAAGAGGTCCAAAAAGCCAATGAGGAGAAGAATGCCTTAAAAAGCAGAATTGGCCAGATGGAAAAGGAGGTCTAAAAGCTCACTAAAGAAAATAATGCCTTAAAAATTAGAATGGAGCAAGTGGAAACTAATGACTTTATGAAAAATCAAGAAATTATAAAACAGAACCAAAAGACCAAATAAATAGAAGACAATGTGAAATATCTCATTGGAAAAACCACTGACCTGGAGAATAGATCCAGGAGAGATAATTTTAAAATTATTGGGCTATCTGAAAGCCATGATCAAAAAACAAAGCCTAGACATCATCTTTCAAGAAATTATCAAGGAAAACTGCCCTGATATTCTAGAACCAGAGGGTAAAGTAGAAATTGAAAGAATCCACCGATCAGGTCTTGAAAAAAATCCCAAAAGGAAAACTCCTAGGAATATTGTAGCCAATTCTCAGAGTTCCCAGGTCAAGAAGAAAATATTACAAGCAGCCAGAAACAATTTGAGTATTGTGGAAAGATAAGCAGGATAATACAAGATCTAGCAACTTCTACATTAAGGGATCAAAGGGCTTGGAATATGATATTCTGGAAGTCAAAGGAGTTAAGATTAAAACGAAGAATCACCTGCCCAGCAAAATTGAGTATAGGACTTCAGGGGAAAAGATGGCTATTCAATGAAATAGAGAACTTTTAAGCATTCTTGATGAAAAGACCAGAGCTGGATAGAAAATCTGACTTTCAAATACAAGAATCAAGAGAATAGATAGAAAGGAATAGGCTGTGACCTAGTGAGCTTTGAAAGGTCATTGGTCTCTAGACCAAGAAACTAGAGTCCATGCCAGAGTCTATGGGCAGCCAATCTTCAGGAAAGGCAAAATCCTGAGTATTTTGATTGACCCAGCCCAGGCATGCTGTGAATCATGGATCACACAGAGACACCGGTTTCTGCAAGCAAAGGGATATCTTCATTAATCAGCTGTGCCAAATTCCGATGTGAATTTGGTGGAGTGAATGTTCTGTAACAACCACTTTAAGTATAAGCCAACTCTTCCCAGGGACTGAGGATGTAGAAGGGAGACTGTGTCTCCAGTTCAAGCAGGGGGATGTATTTGTACTTCTGTACTTGCTCTATTTTCTCAGGGACCTGGTAAAAGACCTTAACTTAAAAAAGCCAGGGTCTCCCTCTGCATTTTGGGCTATTCCCAGTTGTGTTGACCCATGTCTTGCCATTGGACTCCCATGACTGTGGAGGAAAGAGTGAGAGGCTCATGACTTCCCATAGACCTGCCTCACTTAAATCCAATTCACTTGCAAGTCAAGACATCACCCTCCTGATGTCATTGGTCCTCTTTGAGAACAAAGAACAAAAATTTTTTTTAGTATATCTATTCCTTTGTAAAAGCTGATTGATTTTAATCGATTAAATAATACTTGGGTGGGGATATAAAATTCAGTGGGATAGCCTAGAATTTAGCTTTGTTTTTATTGCATAAATCAGATAGTAATGAGAGTTATATCAGTATCCTATAAGAAAATGTTAACACATTTCAGTAAAGCCGGCCCAAGTAAGACACCATTCTATTCTTCTGAAGTCAGAGTTATGCCCTAAGGAAATGAATACTGTGCCTGTCTTCCTGCCCACCTGCCTACCCTGACTGTGCCTCACTCTTGTGATTTCTTTCCAGCAATTTGTGGTGTCACTAGATTTACTGGAAAAATTTAAAGGAGGGTTATGCTAACTAATTCCATACAGTGGAAATTACTTGGAAACTAATCAAGCTGACTTTTTATTGTTTCTAAGATTAATTTGCTATCCGTACTTAAATTCAGTTTCTTGATTTTTTTTTCTTGGAGTAATTAGCCTATTCTAAGTAATTTAAGTCAGAAGTGGAAAAAATTAAGTCTTATGGGAAGAATAAAATAATACCAGTAGGTTTGGATTTTTGTTTTACCAGCCTTAATAGATTTACAACCAGAATTCTATTTCTTTTTTTTAACATGGAAAATAAATTACCTTAATACGGCAAACAATTTAAAGTGTATCTAATTTTGCCCTGCTGACAACCATCTGTGACACAGATTTAAGTTACATTTTATTCATAAACCTAACAGATTTTTTTCCCACTACTTTGCAATGAAAAATAAAACCAGGAAGGTTATGTGTGAAGCAAAGTGATATATATATAATGAAGTATAAGATGAAAACCTTTATAAAAATGTTCCCCTCTTCACTCTAGCACAATCTTGTTCATCCATCTTTAAAAAAATTCTCAATTCTTCCTTCTGAGTGGGATTTGAAACAGATGTGCTTATTTCTCCTTTCCAAGATCAGCCACCATCTTCTCACCCACAGCCCCTTTTCCAAATTAATGGTAATAGATGTGGGGTTTACCATTGAAGGAGTCTGGATTTTTGTGCAAAATGGTGTGACCTTAAATGTTGAGCAAACCCAAACAGCTTTTTTTGTTAAGTTTTTACTCACAGAACAGAGATAACATTCTTTTCCAAAAGCCATCTTCTTTCAAGGCAAATAGAGCTAATGCCTAATGTACTATGTGAAGTAGAGATTATTGTTTCAGAAAATGAAGTTAACAAATTTCAGTATGACCTAGCAAAAGAGATTCGCATTTTTGCCAGTAATACTGTCCTTGTTTCATTAATTCTCCCATGTTTAGCTGAAACATACTTACAATTAAAAAACTATAATCATTAAAGATGAGTTTTGTACATCATTTGCTACCTCAGTCCTTGGTTTTACAAACTTGGAACAGCTTTAGATTCATCTAGTCTTTGCCGATTAGTGGCTTTGAATTTCCTCTCTCTGAGACCAAGTGAAAATTGACATTTTGATGGACTGAAAAACTTGCAGAAAGTTCCATGTACATCTACACTGAATAATCTGTAGTTAATGCCTTTTTTAAAAAAAAAAAAAGGTGTGGGAAATATTTAAAAAGTAGCTTATCCTTTTGTCAGGCAATAATTTCTGTAATAAAAGTATAAAATATGTTAATTATCTACTCGATACAGCAGCATATGGAATCTCTCTCCAAAACTGGAAGAGAAGAGCTCCCAAAGCTGTCTTCAGAATGCCATAATTGTTTATAGAGTATGCTAAGTTTGTGTAAATATTGTCAGTGGTTTTAAACATGTACTTTTTAATTCAAATAACAATTGAAATCATTTCCAGTGAAACATTGGTGGGGGGGAAGGCAGGGAGACAGGCAATGTGTTAAAAGCAAAATACAAAACAAAACACCTAGTAACGTAGAGCTCAAATCAAGCATTTTTTTCTCCCATAAGATGTTACAACTTTGATCATCTCAGCCAACACTTCTTGAGCATCTGCAGGATCGTGAAATTGGAAGTGACTTAATAAGTCATGTAGCCTAGTCTCCCACCAGATACCTGACCCTTCTGAAAGCAGTACTTCTAGTGAGAAGGAATCCACAGCCTCATAAGACAGCCTATTCTACTTTTGAACAACTCTTATTTTTAGCAAGTGCTTCATTATATTTAGTCAATATGTAATTCTGTCGACTCCCAAATTGATCTAAGAATAAATATAATCCTTCAAAACAGCAACTCTGGGGCAGCTGGGTGGTGTAGTGAGTAGAGCACCAGCCCTGGAGTCAGGAGGACCTGAGGTCAAATCTGGCCTCAGATACTTGACACACTTACTAGCTGTGTGACCTTGGGCAAGTCACTTAACCCCAATTGCCCTGCCTTTCCCCCTCCAAAAAAAAAATAAAGAAAAAAAAGATTTAAAACAGCAACTCTTTAGTTATTTGAAGAAGAAAATAATTTCCTGTCTTCCTTGTCCCAAGAAGTTTTTCTCTTCTTCCAAGTATCCCTAATTTTCTCAATCATAATGCTCTTGATATAGTCTCTAAATCTTTTACTATCTTGGTTACTCTCTGCTGGATAAATTCCAGTTTTGGCAGTGCCCTTTGTGAAACGTGGCACCTAAAACTGATTAAAACTCCTGATGTAGTCTGACTCAAACAGGGGAGCTTTGTCCTCATAAGAGGTCATGTGGTATAGTGGACAGAGCACTGAATCAGAAGTCATAGGATCTGGGTTCATTCCCACTTCGGATACTGTAATACTTGGAGGGAGTTGCCCTTCTGGTTAGGATTTCTTCATCTGCAGAAATCTAGGACTTGGAAAAAATGAAAAAATGTTTATAAAAAATCTATTTAGAAGGTACTTAAGTGTGTCCATTGTGTAACCAAAGCATGAGTCTTGTCAACTATGTTTTTGTTCAAGTGACCATTCAGGCTTGAAGATGTCCAGTGACAAGACCCTCACTGACTCTGGTGGCAACCCTCCCTTTCCATTTTTGGACAGCTTTAGTTTTATTAAGTGTTCCTTTAAGTGAGAGAGGCAGTGGAGCATAATGAAAAGATTTGGACTAAATGATCTTGAAGGTGTCTTTCAGCTCTAAATCTATGATCGTTTGTTGAACTAAGATCTGCTTCCCTGTTTTGTCCCTAATTCTTGCTTATGGCACCAAACAGAATCAGTCTATCCCTTGCTTCCAGGGTTCAGATTCCATCTCTGACATAAGACATGTGCTTTTCACATTGGTCCAGTGGGTGAGTCTGGCCTTGATTCCTAGCTTCCTTTCGTATTTTACTCATTGAATTTGAAATAATTCAGCATTGTCTTATTTATTTCCACACTGTTGTCCTTTGGTTTGTAATTATGAAGCTATATCAAAGCATGGCTATCTTGACAGTTGTGGGAGGCAGGATGAATCAGATTGATTAATTTTTTTCCAGTCTCATCCCCACTCTGATTGAACCAGCTGAAAGGGAGTGTAATTGTTTCTTTAGATGTGCTGGAGCTTGTCCAGCTGCATCAGTGACATTGCTGTAGACACACCACGAGCTAAGAAGGAAACTAATGCCACTGTCTACAATTCACAACGTAAACATTGGTTTTAATGTTTACAAAGAAACTTTAAATATAATGATAAAATTCTCTATTTTTCATGTCATTACTGTATGTGGTTAATGTATTACAACATATTTGACTTGTTTCCCAGATCACTCCTTGTTCCTTTGTGTTAAATAATAAACAAATTGAAATTGCTACACTCTTTGTTTACTCTGCCACTAGACTGTTGGTCTTTGCAGTTATGCTGGACAGTGTCTTACAAGTTAAAACACTGTCAGTTTTTAAAATGGACTAGATAAGCTGCTTCAGGGCAGACACAGTTCATTTACTTTTTAAAGTGACCTTCAGAATATAGAACCCTTTTTCAACTATTCAAATTATATTCCAAATTGATTTTACTTGTCTGTCACAAATTCAGAAAAATTCATATGAAATAAGCCTTCCTTCTTAATTTTGGTTTAGCATGTCTTTATTTTCTGTAGTAACATCACTTGGCACTTTCTTACAAATTCATGAATTTGGATTTTTGTGGTTCAGTCCTCATCACTATATATATACATGTTTGTGATTTAGGTGTGTGTGTATATTCACATTATATACCCTTACATGCACACACACACACACACACACACACACACACACACACACACACACACACACATACACACACCCCTTCACAAAGAGAAGTGGACAGCTGAGGTTTGGCCTCAGTTACCCGACAAGTTAATCCACATGTAATCCACTGTACTTTGTTCTCTTTTCTGTAGTACAGTACAAAGAGCTCTTGCTTCCTGGGTTCAGATTCCATCTCTGATACTTACTCTCTCTCTCACCTTGGGCAAGTCATTTAATTTCCCTGGATTTAGGTTTCCTCATCTATAAAATGAAAGAGTTGTTCTATGTGGCCTCTGAGGTCCCTTCTCCGTCTGTGAGCCTAATCTACCTTTACCTGTAGACCTACTGAAATATTTACATGTAGTTGTTTATGTGACAGACTAATTGTTTATACACACATTCATATCTCCAGACTGTATTCCTATGTTTGTTTGTGTGGATCATTGAAGATGAAGCATGGTGCAGTGGGTAAAGAGTCAGACCTGAGTTCCAGTCCTGCCTCTGATACATATAAGTTACTGAGCATGTGGTGACCTTCATTACTCACGGGGATTTCTCTATACCATCAAATATCATATGTGAGAGGTAGATAGAAAATAGCATGCTTGCATATATATACACATAATATACAGAAGATTGGTGGTGTGTGTGTGTATATATATATATTCCATGTGTGTCTCAGTGGAATACAAGTAAATGTACACCTCCTTTTTAATTATAAAGATAGAGGCTTTGTTCCATGAGAAATTTGTCCTAGAAGAGATCTGTGTATCTGTTTGAGCTATTTGCAACATTATTACAATCCCTTCTATGTGCAACGTATTATGAAGCAGCTGTAAAAAGTAGAATCCCATTACTAATTCACTGCTCCCATTTTATTTCATAAAGACAAAATAAGTGGGATTTTTGTGAAAGTATGCCCTAAAAATTGATATTTGCTTAACCATAGCAATAAAGTTCAGTCATTAAGAAAATCTACTTTAAAATTTTTTTTAATGAATGCTAAAATTGTCTTTATTATTTTTTAAAAATCTACTTCATCACTCATGTTTTCATTCCTTTTTCTGATTGCAGGGAGGTAATGAATAGCTATAGAATATACATTGCTGAAATTAACTCGATAATGTAGCCTCCCAAAACATTTTTTTCAGGTAATCGAAGATAAAGTATATTTGACTCAGTTTCCAAGACTAGCCACATAAATTGCCTACTTTGTTTTGTTTCATTACAACAAAAAAGCAGTTAGAGAATATCGTTTATAAATGCTGTGCAATATAGACATACTGTCATCTTAATACTGTGATAATAAACTTCCTCCCACAGGAAAACTAAAATTAAAATAATGGGTTCCAAAGAAAAATAAGGTATTTTCTTGACTTTTTGTTTTTCAGACCTGAGGATTTTCGGATGTAATTGGAGGAAAGTTGTAAGAAGCAACAGAGAAACTTCTGAAACTTTGGAGAGTTCTGATTTTTCCCTGATACCTTTCTCCCAACATGAAAACTCAAGAGAACTCAGCTGCTGTGTGGAAACAGTCCGTTAAACATGAGTGCAGAAAATTTGTAAGGGAAAGAACCAGGAGAATATCACCAGGAAGCTACAAGAAAATAATTTATTGTATAGATTGTTCAGTGACCATGTAAAATGATCAGAATAAAATCATTTGATTTAGCTACTAAGATTGTCCTTTAATGAAGCAAGAAGGACAAATTCTCAGCTTTAAATGGTCTCCCCCAACACTCTACAACAAAGGTGTGAACATGTGCCCCGTCATCCACAACCCAAGTACTTAGAATTCTGTCGCTAGACCATGAATCTCATCTCCATCAGTCTTCATGCCATCAGGATGGAATACCAAGCTGGAGGGCTTGGCTTTCTCACTCATCTACTTCTTATTTTTAACTAACATTCTGGTCTGAGTTTGTTAGATATGGTTTAGAAACAGTTTAGTATTTGCACATTCAAATGAAATAATGTTTACCTTCTCTACAGCAGAGGTTCCCAAAGTGAGTGATAATGCCTCTGGGGGGTGTTAGAACGTGGGGGGAGGGAGGGAATAAATAAAAAAATATATAAATAATAAATAAAAATAAGGGGATGGAAGCAGAAGCAAAGAAGAGAAGATCTTGAAAAACTGTTTGTACGTGTTTCATTGGTTGTGTAACAGAGTTAAAGCTGTAGCGAGTCTATTATTTTCCAAACACAAAATGCAAGTCATAATGATCAGTGGTCAAGTCTGTCGACAGGTCTTAACAAGCAAGTGTTGGCTGGCGAGCTGTCATGCATTGTCAGGAAGTCCAGCTTACATTGGCAGGAATATGTGCGTGTAATGACTTTTTTACAATATGATACTATATGGTTACGTGGTGCAACATTTGCATCAAAATTTCAGTGCAGGAAAAAATCCACAAATTTATAATTATTAAATTTAAGAGGGGTGATTTTTAAAAAATACAAATTTTATATATATATTTTTAATGACACAAATTTCAAAAAAGTTGTTCAAAGAAGTAGATTTCGGGAGCGGGGGCAGACTGAGTAATTTTTTTTTAGAGGGAGTGGTAGGCCAAATAAGTATGGGAACCTCTGCTTTGTAGTCTCACATGATAGGGCTTCTCTAAGGATTCTAAAAGAAGAATTTGGCCCCTGTGGTGGAGGGTTTATTATTAACAATAGCTTGACAACTCACTTATATGGCAACTTGACTTAAGGGATAGAAGGCTCACTAGATTTAGAGTCAAGGTGACTTGAATTCGAATTTTTCCTCAGATGCTATGACTTCAGCTCTCAGCCTCAGCCTCTCTGTAAAATGGGTAAAAAAATATGTACTTCACAGGGTTGTTTTGAGGATCAAATGATAATACATGTGAAGTGCTTTGTAAACCTTAAAAACACTCCATAGATACTGTTACAATATCATTATTACTCTAACACTTTAAGCTACCATTGAGAGTGTAGATAGGCAGGTATCACCTTGGGTAGGTACAGGTTCCAAATAACTTGGGGTTAAGAATCATCAAATTTTAGAACTATAGGAGACCTGAAGAGAACATCTGGTCATTCTTATTTTGTGAAAAAAGGAACCGAAGTGTAGAGAAGTTAAATGAATTGCCTCCAGTAAGTAGAACCAAGGCTAAAATCTCAATCCCCAAAGTTCAAGTTCCCTTCTTGAAGTAAAGTACAACAGAGTGGTCTCACAGTCACCAGTTTTGGCCCTACAGAATGTGGTGTGAAGGGGGGCCCCTTTAAGCAACTAAGATCAACTAGGTCCTCCTAAAGATGGTAGACTAATAATGGGAGCTCTTCTCATCTGTTCCTCTAGACAACACTTCCGTCAGATTTAACCCCTTCTCCAAGGAAGCCAAGGATACATCACTGATCTGTGGCAAAGGTGTTGTTTTCTGTAGGGATTGGAGATGGAGAAAGTCAGATGGGGAGTAAAGTGGTCTCCCCCTTCATAATTCATAAATTAATGTTAAGAAATATCTTTCATGAACTTATCACTAGGCCCATCTCCAAACCATTCAGATTAAGTCTTGTGCTGGGATATAGCCATGGAAGATTCATAAATAATGGGAATTTCTCATGATCAATGCCTTATTCCAAATGAAATTAAAAGGAAAAGCAAAAATGGGTTTTCAAATACATGGGAGAGAAAATTGATTCATTGGAAACACACATCCCTGTCCTAAGTGCCATTCGTATGGTATCATTGCTTTATAAAGAAATGAATTTTTCAAGGAGGATAGAGAAATCCTCCTAGTCAATATGACTGAGGGAGGTTAAAATGTTTAAACTATTATTCAGACAGGGAATATTGTCATTTTAGAGTAAGTGCTGCTGTTTCCTTGGTGATTCCATCTACCCCAGATCTAAAAGCCATAACTACAACCAGCTTTTACTCTGAAAACCGCGCTAGCTTCTGCCTGTAGCCCAACAATTGAATGATTTGGCTTCCCATCTCCAACTGGAAAAGGAGGTAAATCTACATCCTGCCAATATCAACAGTGAGCATCCAGTCTTTTCTCTCCCAGCCCAGAGTTCCCCCATGGAACAGGTAGCAAGTTCTTGGAGAGGCCATAAAGCCTACGAGTCTCAGGAAAAGATTCTGCTGCCAGTCTCCACAGTCCTGAGTTTGAATTGGCCAGAAGTGCAACATTTTCCTAATATAAGGAGTACATGATCTTTCCAAGACAGGCATTAAGGACCCTTCTCAGCTAAAATGGCCAATTCTCCAAGAAAGTGGTATTCCTCCTGCTCCATCCAAAACCTTTAAAAAGCAACAGTTGAGTAGTTTTGCAGCAGCCCAGCTGCTCTGAGCTTCACCTTCTTCGAAGAATTTTCAGGCCAGAAAAGTCTGCAGAGGAAGCAGACAGTGGGGTGACTCCTCCTTCCAGCCAACTTTCATCTGTCAGGCTGGGATAAGGTAGACCGAATTTTCCACATCAATCCAATATAAACGAGGCATCTGAAAGAAACCTACATGTCTATCTCTGCCATTTTTTTTAACACCAGAAATTTCCTTCTGCATTCAAGTGAACCTTTATTTCAAGACAACTGCTTCAATGCTCTTGTCTTCCACTTCCAAAGTTAGTAACTATTAAATGCCTGCGAAAAGAAGCTGCTTGAAGAGAGTCCTGTGTCTTCTTGTAAGGCAAGGGTTTTATAGATTGATGTCCAGGAGCTTAGTCTTTCATTTGTCATAAATAGCTCAAAAACAGCTTCTCTAACTCATAATGCCACCTGGCATCTTCTATAGACCTCAGAACACTAAAGGAAAATGGCTTTTTAGAAAGAAAATTTTGAGCATCTAGCTTGTTTGTTTTTGGTTTTGTTTTTTGTTTTTTTTTTTTGTTTTTTTGGCAGAACCATAGATAAAATGTATGTTGCTAGAAGAATATTACCTGTTAAACTCATATGCCTATGCACTCATGTTAACATACTGTATAAATACAGCATTATGGGATGTGCCAATACATCCCCCCACCTCAGTGAAGGAATGATTATTACTATCTCTCCTAATGATCCTAGAACTGTTAAAATACTAATTCTTTTATTTTTTTTAATTTTTAATTTTTATTAAGGTTTATTATTATATCTATTTTATTTAAGGTTTATTAAGGATAAGAAATGAATACTCTTTCTTAGACTGAGGAGTAACGCAAAAATAATACCATTTTAGTTCATTTGATGCTGTAAATTGGTATATAAAAACAAGTGGTCCTCATGAAGAAGGTTATTCTTGAACAAATTAGGATAACCAATGTAACTGCCCATGTAACCGAGTCCTAACAAAACAAGAACCTGAGATGTTATATTTACTACACTATATTAAATTTATTATACCATGTATCATGTATCATATCATTATGTCGATATCAATAAAATCCAGTGAGAACAGATAGAGAAATTCCATATAAACTAACTAGAGACTGTATAAAATACTTGGGAGTCTACCTGCCAAGACACACGTAGGAATTATGTGAACACACCTACAAAATAATCTTTATACAAATAAAGACAAATCTAAAGACTGGAGAAGTATTAATTGCTCATAGGTAGTCCAACCCAATATAATACAAATAATAATGCTACCGGAATTCATCTAATTATTCAGTACCATACCAATCAAACTACCATAAGATTACTTTGAAGAACTAGAAAAAAAAAAAACAACAAAAATCCACCCGGAAGAATGAAAGTTCAAGAATATCAAGAGAAGTGGGAAGGAAGAAAGCCTAACAGTATCAGATCTCAAACTGTACTCTAAAGCTATAGTTCTCTTTAACAATTTGGTAAGAAACAGAAAGAGGTTTATCAGTAGAACAGATTAGGTACACAATATGCAGAGGCAAATGAGTACAGTAACCTAGCGTTTGATAAATCCAAAGATCTCAGATAATTAGGACAAGAACTCAACAAAAAACTTTTGAGAAAACTGGAAAGCAGTGTGGCAGAAACTAGGTATTGACCAATATTTTCCATCATATATCAAGACAAACTCCAAAAGGGTTTGATTTAATCATAAAGTGTGAATTAATCATAAAGGGTGACATCAACTGTTCAGGTCCTCTACAAATTTATGTTAAATAACCTCAAGTGGGCCCTCACTGCTAGTAGACAATGTTTTTCCCTTGTAGTCTGTACTCCGTTCTACTTTTGGTTCTGCTGTCTTTTCTTTGCATTATTTTATATTTATCATATTATTTTGTAGGTCTTTCCAGATTTATTTATATTTCTCACAATAATAGGTTTTAAAGAAAGGTAGATATAGACCGCAATAAGATACAGAGAAAAGAAAAGGTGTTGCAAAAAATTTTCATGGGAAATTAAGGAGATCTAAAAGAAGTTAAAGGTAGCTAGGTGGCTCAGGGGATAGAGCATTAGGCCTAGAGTCAGAAAGACCTGAGTTCAAATTCAGTCTCCGACACTAGCTGTGTGACCCTGGACAAGTCACTTTGCCTCAGTTTCCTCACCTTAAAATGAGCTAGAGAAGGAAATGGCAAACTATTCTAGTATCTTTGCCAAGAAAACCCCCAGTGGAGTCACAAAGAGTCAGGTATGACTGAACAGCAAGAAAAACTAATTGGTCTTTCCTGCCTCAAGTCCTTTCCTGTATAATCTCCATGTAGCTATAAAAATCTAGTTCCTTAAGAGCAGAAATAACTATCAATCCCCTACTCAATAAACTCCGGTGACTCCCTGTGGCCTCTAATCTAAGACAAAATATAAACTCATCGGTTTAACTTTAAAGGGCTTTGCAACCTTGCGCCTAGGTTGTATCTTTCCAGCCTCATTGTGCATTACTGCCTGTCTAGCAGCACTGAGATCTGGCCAAATTGGCCTTCTGTCCGTGATGTTCTTCACAGCTCTCTTCTCTATGCCTTTGTACTGACCATCCGTTGCGTCTGGCTTGTATTCCCTACTCACCTAGATCTCAAAGAATACCTCATTTCTTTCAAGATGCATCCCAAGCACTACCTTTTACATGAAACCTTTCCTGATACCCCCACCTCCTGGGGCCCTCCCCGATAACCTTGTTGTATTTCACTCATATTCATTTATATTTATTCTGTACTTACATATGAATTTGTTATCTCTCCCAATGAAATATAAGGTCCTGGAGAGTAGAGACTATTTTATTCTTTGTATTCATATCCATAGAGCCCAACATGGTACTCCACACATAGTAGTGGCTTGCTAAATACTTGCCGATTGATTGGTTTATGCAATTAGCTAAATGCTATGGTGAAAAAGAATGGGTATTTAGAGTAGAATTCAATTTTTGAGATTTGTAAATAACGTGCAATTCACTATCTTTCACTAGATAACTGAAAACTATAGATCTTTATTCAGCTATCCAGAGAGCTTTCCAAAAGAGAAAATAATGTGGTGGCAGGTCTCATTGAAACCACCTTCAGAAACTTGCCAGGGCCCTGGGGTTCTGTAGGAGATAGCTATGTGATTTGGGGCAAACCACTTTTTTAAAATAAATTTTAAATAGCTTTTGTTTTTCCATCACTTGCATTTCTAAATATACCTACCCAAACCATCCTTTATAGTAATAAACAAGAGGGGGAAAACAGTTCAGCTAAACTCGCTAACACATCTGACATTATATGCATAGTTCTCTACTTCTGCAAAGAAGGGGAGGTGACTTCCTATGTCTTTTCTCTAAGGTCAAACTTGAGCAATATAATTTCATAGTATTGTTTCTCTGTTTTAGTTGTTGTTTCCTTTTACATTGCTGTAGTCATTGCATATGGTTTTCATTCAGCTTACTTGCATCAGTTCATGTTAAGTCTTATACTTTTCTGAACTTTTCATGCTCATTGTTTCTTACAGTAGTATTTCGGAAATTAATATATCACAGCTTGTTTAGACATTCCTCAATTGTTGGTCATCCACTTTGTTTCAAGTTACTTGCTACTCTCCAAAGTACTACTACAAATAATATTGGTGTATGTAGAGACTTTATTTTTAGTGATTACTTCCATGAGGGCAGGGACTTGCATGTTCCTCTTTGTATCTCCAGCACCTCCAATGATCCCTGGCACATACTAGGAACTTAATAAATGTGTGTTGAATCCTATATGCTTAGTAGTAGAATCTCTACATCAAAGGGTTTAGACATTTTATTCACTTTCTTAGCATAAGAAAGTGACAGGCAAGTAACCCTGGAATTCCTAGGGTTGCAACGTCCTCATCTATAAAATGAGAGGATTGGATCAACTGATCTTTAAAGTCCCTTATAGTGCTAACATTATATGACTCTATGGCTCAGTTCCCTTTAACAAGCATTTATTAAGTTCCTGCTATGTGCCAAGAGGTGCTAGAGATGTAACAAAACATGCAAGTCCTTGCCCTCAAGGAGCTTACAATATAGGTGATGGGACAGGTGTACAAAATATACAGAAATAAGTAAATGTAAGCAATTTGAGGAGGAATTGGGTATTAAACAACTGGAGGCCATGGGTTCAGAAAAGCCTTCACAGAAACGTTGATGGTGGAACTAAACCTTGAATGCAGAATTTCACAAGTTTTTTATTAAGCAGTTGAGCATAAGGCACAGAACTAATTTAAGTAATAGACCATCTCTGCCTTGATGGAGCTATGGAATGATGGTTAATAGAGCAGCTTTTGAATCAGTCTCCATTCTCACCTCCATCAAAGAAAACTGTCCCCAACCTTGTCCCTGAATTTCCGCTTCTGTTAGAAAATGCCTGGCCTTTGAAGGTGAGAATCTCTACTTAACAGATGTTATAGAACTTAAAAATGATGGTGTAAATTCTGCTATTGCCATTTCTTCTGGTAGGAGAGAGCATCATGGCATCATAGAATCCTCCCCCACCCCCAACCTCAACGTAAGTTCCTTGAAGGCAGGCATTATTTATTTTTGGGGGTTTTTGTATTCTTGGTGGTGATGAGATAGTATCAATGCAAATGGAAAACAATTATAAATTCATTTCTAACCATGCCTAGACTTGACCATTAGGGGAGTTCAAAGGAAATTTGAATATCTCCAGAAAGAATAAGTGTACAGTGCTTCCCAAACTAGCATATGGACCATCTGTTTGGAAAGCACAGGAAAAGCCTGGCAAGAAAAGAGACTGTGAATTTCACATCTGAAAGAGATTATTTTCCAATGTGTCTGTTTGTGTATTCATATGTGTATACATATATATAAAATGTATATAATAAACACATTTTTTCCACACACCCAGATGTTTACGATTGGAACTATTTAAATAATGACGATAAATAATATTGTTTCTGAACCCAAGTTAGCAAAGATTTTGTTACCTCAATCTTGGAAACTGTACATAGAGAGCTTTATATTATATACTGAGGTCATGTCAGAGAAGACCTCAAAATGTATGTAGACTCTGCTAATTGTGCTTGTTAGTTCCTGACTGGCTCAGTTATTGTTTTTGCGGGTATAGAATTCACTTTACAATTAATATTGAGGATTTTCCAGATTTCATCATAAAGCCTTTTGCCAGTAAGCTTGAGAAATTAGGTGTTTGGACCCAGAACATAGATATATTTAGCTTGTGAAGGTGGCTTAAAGTCAAAAAAGTTCCTGCGTTCCTGCTGTCCATATGTATTTTCCACTGTGCAGTAAAATACAGGGGGAAATTGAAATGTTATTCATCAGTTGTATTTGGATGTGTTATCTAAATGTGGAGGTCGTTTCACTCATCACCCAATAAAATGCACTTGCCCCTTTGTTTATAGGAAACGTAAACACCTTGTTTATTTCAGGCCTTCCTTCTGACTGTCTCTGTCCGTGTCTGTGTTGATTCTCTCTGACCACAAGCTCCAGAAAGGCAGGACCTCTTGTCTAATTCACACCATACAAGTTCTGGCCCGGCACCATGCTCTGACAGCTGGGCTTTGTGGTACTTATTATGATGATAATAACGTGAAACTATTAGAGTGTACATACTATAAAGCTAAGCTGCTAGATTTTTATGATAAAACTCGCCATCTAGGAGCCAATTTTCTAATAAAAACCATCATATGCATACATATATACATATACTTATATATCTATAACTTTAAACTCTTGTTAACATGTACTTACAAAACTGCACAATTCAATTAGTAAAAAAACTTTAATGATAGTAATAACTATAATGATGATGATTTCTTAAGTGGCTATAACTAACAAAATCCAGTTATGCAAAGACTTTCTGGCAAAAGGATTCTCTTAACTCTTACTTTTTCTAACACAAAAGTATTCTAAAATCTGAAGTTCTACTTTGAACCCAAATTTTTGGTTTATGTAACTTTGTGGCCAATAAAAAATTTTTCATTTTGCATTGGAATTAATACTGTGTACCTAGGCCAGAAAGACAGAGCAATTCAACAAGCATTTATTGAGCACCTTTTATATTAGAGGCACTATACTAGCTAAGTGCCAGTGATACAAAATTTAAAAAAAAAGATAAACAGCTTTTGCTCTTCAAGGATGTTAATAATAACTAATTAATAAAACATAAAATGAATTTATAAATAATAACAACTAATATGTAGACCTTTAGGCTTACAGAATGCTTCACAAGTTATCATGTTTGATCTTCATAACAACTCTCAGAGGTATGTGCTATTATTATTTTTACTTTACAATTGAAGAAACTGAGGCAAATAGAGGTAAAGCGACTTGCCTAGGGTCATACAGCTGGTACATGTCTGAGGCAAGATTTGAATTCAGATCCTTCCAGCTCCAGGCCCATGTTCTATCTAGTAGCTGCCACCTGTCTACCTTATGTTCTCTTGGAGAATAAGTGTAAACTGATGCTAAATACGAGGTAATTTGAGAGATAACTCAAGTATAAAGCCTAAAGGCTCAGGTAAGATTTTCCTTAGAAAATTCTAAAGGGGGATCATGAAGGAGGAGCATACCAGGAAGGTGGGCTAGGATGCACAAAGCCCTGGGTGTAGGTCATCTAGCTGGAAACTAGCAGGCAGGAGGACAGTAATGTGAAATGTCTGAAAAGGTAGAGTTTGGTGAGACTGTGAAGGGCTTGAATAAAGTTAGAATTTATTGCCCATGTTGACAAAACTCATTCTAAATCAGTATTTATTTTTCAAAATGATCTAAGCTCCTCTCTGTATGTAAATGTACTCAGCTATGGAGAGAACACACCAGCATCTGCACCATGATAGCAGCATAGTTAGGAGACATCTGAGTGAACCCACCCACAACCATGGGGATGGCACAAATGAGCCTGGGGAGTCTGAGTTCCCTCTTCCTGGGACCTGTTATCAGGTCAAACAATTGTTGCTTCTGCTACTCCTGAGCTGCTACTCTTCACATTTTCTTCTGCCCCTTCCTAGGTGATGTCTCACCTGAGGGCTTCTGGGACTCTATGATTCCTGGGAGGACGAGCAGCTTCATCCTCCTCAGAGCATCCAAGTCCTTCTCTTCAGGAAGAACCTAAACATGATTGTTAAGCTCTAATTGTATAGGCATCCTTTCCCTTCCTTTTCTCCTTTCTGTAACACTTTCATTCTCCAACAACTTGAAGAGCATTGTCTCCCCTCCTCCACTTCAGAACCCTCTGCTCTCTTTCCCCATACTGAAGCCTTGTTTCTGTTTCCTTTGGGAATCCTTCATCCTTTTTAACAATGTGGAGTATAGAGAAGCATTCTTCTAGTCCCTTGATCTTCTCCTCTAGGACAGGGATCGTCCTCCATTTGGAGCACAGATATTAATCACTCAGCTGGGGCTGAAATTCTTCACAATGGTTGAGATTTTCAGCCTTATTTCTTGAATCTATTTTTGAGCATTTACCCTGCAATCCTAGGCACCCAGTTAAAACCTTTAGAACCAATTCTCCCCACCCACTAATCTACACTATCAATTTACTTAGTACTCTATTTATTCCATGAGCAGCTAGGTGGCAGAGTGGCTAGAGGGCTGGGCCTAGAATCAAGAAGACTCATCTTCCTGAGTTCAAATTTGACCTCAGCTGTGTGACCTTGAGCAAATCACTTAACCCGGTTTGCCTCAGTGTCTTTATCTGTAAAATGAGCTGGAGAAGGAAATGGCAAACCACTCCAACATCTTTGCAGAAAATCCAAAATGGGGTCACAGAGAGTCAGATATGACTGAATATGACTGAACATGTTTTGTTCCACACTTTTTCTTACTTGTTATACCAACAACCTTTTCCTTCAGCTTCTTTTAACTTAATCTTCCTTAAACCATATATATTTTCATATATATATATACATACACACACATATATGTATATATGTGTATGTATATGCACACATATACATGTATATGTGTATATATTCATATGTATATGTGTGTATACACACACACACACACACACATGCATACTTGATCTTGCATCTCTCAGAATTCAGTAATAAAATTGGACCCAGGGCATTGTTCTTCATATTTTCCCTAAGTTCTCCTTCCCAAATTAAACTTCCGATATACTTGATTAGTCAAATCCTCTCCAAGTCACCAATAGGATTTCCTTCCTATTTGGCTCCTTTTCCTTTCTCCTATCTTTTCCATATTTTCTCCCCCCAAAAATCCAAACAGAAAGCAGAGCTTCTGAACAGCTATTAACTATCACTGACCGCCTTCATTTAAATTGGAATAATACATTGTTGGACATCTAGAAGGGAAGCACTGGTCAGTTAGTTGTCTTGTTGCCTTGTTATCTAGTCCCCAGTCCAATCCAGTTATTTTATTTATGTAGTTTTATAGTTTCCTCAACAAATCCAAACTATCGAATTATATCATTTTGTATAAGGATGATGCATAGAAACCTGGTATTTCTTTATTCAGGATGCAAGATGTTATTCCATTTCTGCAAAGGAAATGAAGTAAGGTAAGAAAGCCCATGGATAATAAACAGTGTAGTGAGGCAAGGCTCTTTTACCACCAGATGAGGACTGTGTGCTAACCAGTTTAACTAGGCTCATTCTATTTTTGTTTATAAACCAGTGTCCACATTTGATAAATATTAGTCAGTACTGAGAACATATTATAATGAAAATGATCAGATAAAGAAGATCAAAAGGATATTGGAGGTCTTTGATTCTATGATATTTTCTCCCACTGAAAAAGTAAGAGAAACTAATTTAAGATATAAACAAAATGGTTAAAGAGCTGGTCTTGGAATAAGGTTGACCTGGATTCAAGTCCTATTTTTGTGGCCATACTGGCGAGGTGGGCCTAAGGAAGTTACTTAATCTCTCA
This sequence comes from Phalanger gymnotis, assembly GCA_028646595.1. Classification (NCBI taxonomy): domain Eukaryota; kingdom Metazoa; phylum Chordata; class Mammalia; order Diprotodontia; family Phalangeridae; genus Phalanger; species Phalanger gymnotis. The sequence continues at coordinate 105,287,736 of CM053622.1, forward strand.
GTAACCCAGGAAATTTGCTAAAACAATAAATTGCAGAACACGTGCCAACACACATTGGAATTTCCTTAATGAGAATTCCCTACACCAATTGAATCACAGGTTCAGTCCGAAAAGAAGTTAAAAGTATGGGGGTAGAGAAGGGGGACAAAGAAAAATTACAAGCAGGACAAGATAATTATGTTTTCTTTATGGCTTAAATATAAAATTTAAGTAAAAATAAACTGAGACAAGTTCAAATATACTTTATAGCTTTTATTTGCTTACAAAACAGAATGGAAATAGGTAAACAATAAATTATCTGCGTGTTCACACCAATCCATGTAGATGCAATAAAGAAATCCCAGCAACTAAAAACTAAAGAATTCTTTCATTAAATATAGATCTCTCTTTAGATTGAGGGAGGGTCAACTGTTTTAGGATAGCAATTCATTTTTCAAAGCACAAAAAGGAATATTTGTTCATAAAACCATTGACTGCAAAGACATACTGATCAGGTCCTTGGTTCTATAGGCAAAATATATCAGGGGTAATAAGAGTTGGACTGGCCCACAATGCAAAATGGTGTTTTCATGACAGCATTCCCTCTGTAGAGGGGACCTAACAGTGAATTCATTTATTTGGTCCCTGAGGTAAACCTGGAATGCCCTTTTACCACATTTCTCCTGGGGGCCCAATTTAGACTATTTAATTCTGGGATTTCAAATTGTCTATTAGAGCAGGGGGCAGCTTCCATTGTCGGAGATGGATTTTGCATTCTTTGCTGAATACTTTCCTAATAAAACATTAATAATCTGACATACATTTAAAACAGCAAAAGGAAGCACCATTCTTTAAAGACATTGGCCAATGTACAGGGCTTTGGTTTGTTTTTCGGTTTGTTTTTTTTTTTGCTCTTACTACCCAGAGTAAGAGGATGATCTCTTTTGGTTTTCATTATTAAACAATAATAATCATAACAATATTTCACCCTGCAAATATTTTCTAAGAGGGCAAATTAGGCTACTTACTGAAGAAGAGCTTTACAAGTGAACCATACAAATCATATACCAACATTCTTGTTTAATAACAATGCCTTAAGAATTCTTTTAATGGATTTTCCAGTTCCTTTTGGAATAATTGGCTCCTGGGACCATCAGATTAGGTCTTCCAAATCCTCTTGAACAGGTGTGAACTCCGGCTGATCAGGGTCAGGTGCTGGATAGGAAGACTGGGGGTATGAGACTAGCCAAGGACAGGACCCAGGAACCATAAACTCTGTTCCCCATCATATCATAGGCTCTCAGGGCCATGGGTTGAGTGAGTTATGTGGTAATTGAATTCAAGGGAGGTCTTGACCACTTGGATTACTGTGTCTACCTTTACCCACCACCACCACCAAGAGGATGCAAACGGTTAGCAAAAGAGGAAAAAAGGAAAACATTAGAGTAGGCATTAGGAAACTGGCATCACATCCAACTACTGAAATAGTATCCTTTTAGTTTATAAGAAGGAACACTGAAAACATTTAGCAGGATTTTAAAAGCAACAAGGCAGGATAGTGGGAACATGCAGAAGGAGTGGGGAAAGACCCAAATCATTTCTGGATAGCTCAATGTTATCAGAAAACCATCACCAGGAGAGAAAAAGAATGCACCATACCTGCACACTTCAGGCAAGTGATGAGCAGCAAAGATCAGACACCAGATTTCACTAAACTAATTACATCTGTATTTCCTGAGTGAATTTTTTTGGTAGTTGTGGGGTGTACAGTGGGCAGGCCGACATACCTATTTTCATTTTGGAACTGTGCTGGCTAGTGTCTGTGCTGTGGTTTTGTCTTTATCACATTCTAATTTTTCTCATTATGTTGCTTAATGATGTGGAAACTACAAAAGCATGAGGTGAAAGGGGAGAGGGCAAGTGTGATGGGTAATCTCGTTTTGTGGTGTGAGAACATTGACTGTGCACAAGCTACTGGATCGAGCTTTGGTGGTGGTGGTCAATATGGCAGTTCTGTATCCATGGCCAAATGCAAGGGAAAAATGCAACCAGAATGGAAGGCCTTGGCTTCAGTGCTGGTAATCATTGTAAGGGATCACATCTTTAAAGACAGAATGGCAGTCCGAAGAGTTGAGGGAACAAGGGTAGGAAGAGATGAACAACAAAGAAAAAGACATCAGACAAGCTTCATTCTGGATGTATAGTTACCAAGGTTAACAGTCCTGCCATGGTAGATACATTACATTCAAGTCCAGCAAGCACTTTCTCTTTTCACTACAGCTCTAGCAATGAAGGTCCCTACACATTTTCATTTGTGAAATGATGCCTGAAAGCATTTATCTGCACAGCATATCCTCTGACAACATGCATTTGATGGAAATGTTTAAGGAGAACAATTATTTATCAGGATCTCACTTCAGTAGTTAGTAATGAGGAGAGGTTATTATATTAATAATTTTGCTTCTTGCTAAAATTATTCTTATCCTCCTAATATATATGTAATAGTAGTAGTTGCTGTAGTAGTAGTAGTAGTAGTAGAAGTAGTAATAGCAGTAGTAGACGAATCCCATGAATGAAACTAGGGAACTCTGTTCATTATTCTGACAACTGGTGGAAGGCTCTTCTCCAATACGAACATTCTCACTGAGAAACCTTGACTGTATCAGAGTGGCAACGAAGGATGAAGCTATAAGATTCTTACCAATTCATTCTAACTATCAACTACAAAGTCAGTGCCTCCAATTACTTCCCTGAATATTCTATGACTGGGAAAAGGGAAGGAAAGAAAAACTGGAATTAGCTGTTTTCAATCTTCCATCTATTTTTGAAATTTTTTTGAAGGGACTACTTATCTTCCTAGTATATATACTTTATAGCATTCAGGACATCTCCCTAGATGATTCTGGCCTTTGTGAAATTTGAACTATACTTCCCACTCACCATTGTTCTGTGTCTTTTTTCTCCCTCCCCCACAACACACAGGCCCATTACCACCACCATTGTGGACCATACTCACCTCCAACACCATAACTGGAACAGGAAGAAGGGTCACAGTAGCCAGGTTGACCTGAAGGCCCCTGTGGCCCAGGTACACCTAGGTGACCAGGTGGACCTCGTGGACCAGGTGAACCTTGTGGCCCAGGGCTACCAGTTCGACCCTCACCTGCAGGTCCTATGAAAATACAAATGTACAATTATATTGACTGTTAGCATTCATATTATTTAGCAAAGTAAACTAAAATGGAAATAGACAAACTTGCTCTTCAGTTTTCTCTTCCTTACATATAAATAATCTTAATTTTGCACCTGCTCCTTCGCAGATCATTCCTTGCTAATGGAAAGTGCAATGAAGTTACACATGGGACTCCCTTTCTCCATTAGGCAAATGTTTAAATCATCTCAGGACAGCAAAAAGCAAAACTCATTCTTAATTAGTATCTTCTGGACAGTCTAAGAGAAGTACATTTTAACTAACAGCATTTTCCATAAAATAAAAAGTTGTTGCTTTCTAATTCTTGTGTATAAGAATCCTAGGATATCCTATTTGGGGCATTCTTGGCAAAGATACTGAAGTGATTTGCCATTTCCTTCTCCAGCTCATTTTATCATTGAGGAAACTAAGGCAAACAGGTTAAGTGACTTGCCCAGGGTCATATAACTAGTAAGTGTCTGAGCTCGGATTTGAACTCAGTTCTTCCTGACTTCAAGCCCAGTGTTCTATTTACTTACTGTGCCACCAACAGCCTCTAAGTAGTGGGGCTCAGTGAAAATTTGGGAAGAGTTAAGATTTTCTGAGCTCAAACATACTTTGAGGCTATCTATGACTCTGGATCCAAAGTGTTTGAAAGGTTTTCAAGCTTAAAGTACGGACTGCTTCATTTTCTGTACTTATATTAATACATGAATGAAACAACCAAGTTAAGGGCAAAAAGCTTGGCACATAGTAGGCACTTAATAAAAACTTGTTAAATAAATAGATTAATTGGTACAATTCTCTCCTGGCTCAAGAAACCTCCAATTAGCCATGAAATCTTTAAAGCCAAATCATAAGGAAATCTACTCCAAAATGTGCTATGAAGTTTGTTCATTCTAAAGAGCTTTTTATGAGCCATCAACAGGGCCAAAAAACAAAACTCTATAATGATTTTAATTCAATGAGACTAAAGACATAACATGGTCTATTTATAATCTGGAGGGCCTATTTTATCATCGGAAGACAAGAAAAACACACAGAAATCTACAAATTCTACATTAGATGTGTAAGACCACAACCATCCTAGCACATTGCATAACCTTTAGGCATAATTTTGGCTAAATGAGGATAAATGTTTAAGAGCTTCTCAGTTTACAGTCACGCACACACAGCTTTCCCTCTGTTATCCCAATCATTTGAATGAGAAATAGAGGAAATGTCAAGTGAGCCCTGGGAATACATATTATAGCTTCTCCCATCCTAGAATGACAAGAAGTATAAGAATTTGAAATTTGCCTCCCACCACATCTGGTTTGGTGGGATACCATTACCTGCAGGTCCAGGGGGACCTCTGGGTCCTTGACTCCCAATGCCTGGATTTCCTTTTTCTCCCTTGACACCCGATAAACCTGTTGAGACAAGTACCATTAGAATGCTGTTTAGAACAGGCAAAATATTTATGGAGGCTTTAAAGGTTTTCAGTAGCCAAAGAAGGGCAGGTATAAATAAGGAAATGGACTGATAGGGAGAGATTTCAGTTTAAAGTTCAGGTAAATTTAAAGTTTCGAAAAAGCGCACATGCGCGCGCGTGTATGTGTGTGTGCGTGTTGTTCAGAGGTTTCAGTCATGTCCAATTCATAATAACTCCATTTCAGGTTTTCTTTGGCACACATAGTGAAGTGGTTTGCCATTTCCTTCCCCAGCTCATTTTACATATGAGAAAACTGAGGCAAACAGGGTTAAGTGATTTGCCCAGGGTCACACAACTAATAAGTGTCTGAGGTCTGATTTGAACTCAGATGTTTCTGACTCCAGACCCCACACTCCATTGCTCTGCCTAGCTGCACAAAGAAGAGAAAGGTTAGGGCTGGATAAATAGACCTGATAATCATGTGCATAGAGATGATAATTAGCCCACGGAGATCAGTTTGTTTAACTAAGAAAAATCCACCCACCACAAACACACACACACAGACACACATACGCACACGCACACAGAGGCACACTTACACACTCATCCAGGCAGAAACAAATTTTTGCTTTCAATCAATGAATCAGCCAACAAGCACTTATTATGCGCTAGATCTTATGTTAAGCACTGAAGACACACAAACAAAAATTAAAGTCCTTGACCTCAGGAAGGTTATAGTCTATGGAGAAGAAGACAACATGTACCCATAAAAGTATATACAAAATATATGGAAGATGATTTCTGAGGAGGCATTAGCACCTGGAAAAATTAGGAAAGGTTCTATGTAGAATAAGGTGCTTGAGCTGAGCTCTGAAGAAACTAGGGAGTCTAAGAGACAGAGGTGAGGACAGCTTGCATTCCAGGCACAAGGAAGGGTCTGTGTAAATGCACAGGGAAGAAAGATGAAGAATTGTGCGTCAACAACAAGAAGGCTGCTAGGTGGCGCCATAATGCACAGAGCCCTGGCCTGGAGTCAAAAAGACCTGAATTCAACTTGACCCCAGACATTTACCAGCTATGTGACCCTAGGCAAGTCACTTAGTCTCTGTTTGCCTCAGTTTCCCCCTATGTAAACTGGGAATAATTAATAATAGCATCTACCTCCCAGGTTATCGTGGGGATCAAATGAGACAATATTTGTAAAGTACTTAGCACAGAGCCTGGCACATAGTAAGACCTATATAAACATTAGTTATTATTATTAGCAATTAAGATGGCCAGTTTGACTAGATTGTAGAGTACATAGTTAAGGCTCCCACTTCCCAGGAGTCCTCTAAAGTCAACAGATTTTGATATTAAAGCAAAAATCTGGCCCACTTAGAATGTAGTTACCACTCTTTGCTTATTTTTCCAACTTCTCACTTTCCTGTTTCTAAAGTTATCTAAGTTTGATCATAGGACTTGGGGCCACAGACCCTGTCTCTACATATAGTGTGGCTCATGCAGTGTGTACTGTTGGCACACCACAAATAATACACAATCAAAAACAATTGCATCTGACATCTCCTCATAAAATAACATTATCACATATCTGCAAAAGGCACGAGTTATAACTGTCACAGAGAAAAATAAACAAACAAGTTGCTAAGTTTTGAAAAGTTTGTATTTCCATTAGAAACTTGGAACCATCGGAAAAGGCTGTGCTTGATTTTCATGATTCAACCTCATAAAAATCCAAACCAATTCATCCTTCTTTTCCATTTAACAGACCTCTGTTAATAAACTGAAGGTTTTCATAGGTACAAATCAATTGTACACATAAATGATCCATAGGGACTATATCTGCCAGAAGTATTACATCTTGCTTGTTGAATAGACTATTATATAGGCTGTAGAAAGACTGTAGAACAATTTCAGAACAAAGACAAGATGAGACCATATCAGCAAGGATTTTCTGAAATGGTAAACCCAAATGGAAAATTCAACTGGGCCTAAGCTAAATCGGTGTTAGCTGGGGTTCTATGTAATAATGGACTTTATTAGAACAGGATATATATGTGTATATATGCACATATATGTATACATATATACACATATATGTATGTACACACGTACATACATATATGTGCATATATGTATATAGATATATATGCATTTAAGGTTCAATGACACTTTGTCCTCAACCAATCAGGTATTTATTATGCTCCTACTATATACCATTTTGCTTAGAGTCTTCTCTCGGATATTGACAAAAGGCAGTCATTTTTAAAGGTGAAGGATCATGAGATGATAGGATTAGAGACAGAAGGGAAAAGAGAAGCCACCTAGGAAAAAGTCCTCATCAAACATTTAGTCCAACCCACACACTTCCCTTCTTCCCTCCCCTCCCTTCTCTCCCTCCCATTCTCCTTTCCTCTCCAGCACCAGGAGCCAGTCCTTCATACCACTTCCCTGCCATATCCGTACCACGCAGCTGTTCAAATACTATCCCCTTTCCAGTTCATCTTTCCCCATTAGAATGGATGCCCTTTGAAGTCAGGGATTGCCTTGCTTGAACATACATATAGTCCCAGCACTTAACATAATACCCAGTATTATATATTATATATATTATATAACACCAGTAGTAGCATTTATGTAATACTCTCACTGGATACTTTCAACAACCCTGTGAGGAAGGGACTGTAATTATCCCCATTTTAGAGATAAGAAAACTGAAGCTGAGATGGGTTAAGTGCCTTTCCCAGGGTCACACAGTTAATAAACATCAGAGGCAGGACTTGAACTCAGGTCTTCCTGATCTTAGGACCAGTACTCTATCCACTGTGCCATCTAGGTTTTCCAAGCATTGAATAAACATCTGCTTGTTGATCATCTACTTCGACCTAGCCTCAGAGTCAGGAAGACTTGGGCTCACATTTCATTGCTCACGTTTCATCTCTCACGCTGGCCGTGTCACCCTGGACGAATCACCACCCTCTGCGCCTTAGTCAAGATTTTATGTCGCAGGTGAAAGTATTTCCTCTGGGGATCTCCCAACATTAATAAAATTACGCACAAATGGACAGATACATACCAAGGATTGGGGGTCAGGGTGGAATACACTAGCAACCTGACGTAAAAGGTGATGTTTGAACAGAGCTTGGAAAGAAATCAGGGATTCTAAGAGGCAGATGTGAGGAGTGCATGGGTGCATTCCAGGCAGTGGGTACAGCCTAAGTAAAGGTACAAAGACAGGAAATGAAATGTCATGTGTGAGGAAGAGAAAGAAAGCCGGTTTGGGTGAACCATGGAATTTGTAAAGGATGATAAGACTGGAAAAATAGGTTGGAGCCAGATTGTAATCCTACTATGTGCCAGGAAATGTGCTACACACTGGGGATACAAAAAGAGGCAGAAGACAGTCCCTGCCCTCAAGGAGCTCACCATCTAATGGAAGAGACAACATGCAAATAAGTATGAACAAACATAACCCCGCAATATAGAAAGTGCAGGGATTGTTATCTTTATCGTCTAGATGAGAAACTGAGGCTAAAAAAGATTAATTTGCCCAAGGCCATGTGGCTAGTGACTGACAGATGTTGGACTCTACTATTCTGGACTGGGTTCTCAATTTTCTTTCTTATATTGGTTCCAAATGCTCCTGTTCGTTTGCCTTCCCTCTTGCTTAGATATGGCATTGATCTCCCCTGCTATTGGGACAAGGAAGATGGATGGGTCTGAGGGTACTCAAGTAGGAATACGTGTGCTGACCTGTTTTTTCAACATCATAAGGTAAACTTGGTCCTCTTTTGCCCTTGCCAACCTGGAGATTTCAATTCCTGACTTATTAACTGCAACATTTGGTTTCCTGGCCTATCTTCTGAATCAGTCTGCACATTCTCCTTGGCACCAGACCCAGCAGCCAGACTCCTGACCAGCACCAGCTTACTCTCCTTAGTCTGGACACTTCATCCTCACTGTCTGTCAGTAAGAGCGTGTGTAAATTTTTAGAAGCATGTGTACCCTTCCTGCGCCTAATGGACTGCTTGTCTAGGGTCAGATCCCTAGTTGCTTATTATGCATTTTGTGCTTATTACTCAAACTATTGGCCGCTGAGTAGGGGGAATCTTACTCATCCCTATGGCAAAATTTATCACACTTAAGAGCCCTAAAAGTTTAAACTCACAGAATCATAGAATTCTAGGTTTGGAAGAGGCCATATAAGTCATCTAGTCCAATTCACACTCAAAGAAAGAATTCCCACTACCACATACGCAACAAGTAGTCATCCAGCCTCTGCTTGAAGACCTCCCAAGAGGCGGAGCCCTCTATTTCCCAAGGCAACCCATTTCTCTCTGGGGTACATCTCATTATTGGCAGTTTTTCCTGACATCAAGGCTAAATTTACTTCTTTGCATTTCTTAGCCATTATTCCAGTTCTGTCATCTAAGGCCAAAAACAGAACAAATCTAATCCATCTTTCATTTGTGACAGCATTTCAATCTGCTGGCAATATGAAGATCGCTACCATGCCCCACAAGTCTTCTCTTTTCCAGGCTCAATGTCCCCAAAATCAAGTCTGTCCGATGCTATTTCTTAGTGAAGTCTTTACCATCTTATCCTAGTCACCCAGAAAAACTCCCACATTTGAAAGTCTAAGTATTTATAAAGTTTTGTTTCTCAACATGTAACACTTTTATTTTTTGCCATTGATTTATTCTTTTTTTATTTAATATATTCAGTTTTCAGCATTGATTTTCACAAGAGTTTGAATTACAAATTTTCTCCCCATTTCTACCCTCCTCCCCTCCAAGATGGCGTATATTCTGGTTGCCCTGTTCCCCAGTCAGCCCTCCCTTCTGTCACCCCACTCCCCTCCCATCCCTTTTTCCCTTCCTTTCTTGTAGGGCGAGATAAATTTCTATGCCCCATTGCCTGTGTATCTTATTTTTCTAGTTGCATGAAAAAACTTTTTTTTTGTTTTTGGACTTCTGTTTTTAAAACATTGAGTTCCAAATTCTCTCTCCTCTTCCCTTCCCACCCACCCTCCCTCCCTAAGAAGTCAAGCAATTCAATATGGGCCACATGCGTATCATTATGTATAACCCTTCCACAATACTCATGTTGTGAAAGACTAACTATATTTTATTTCTTCCTA
>CM053622.1:105297958-105336062 GCA_028646595.1 Phalanger gymnotis
ACACATGTGGCCTATGTTGAATTACTTGCCTTCTTAGGGAGGGTGGGTGGGGAGGGAAGAGGGGAGAGCATTTGGAACTCAAAATTTTAAAAGCAGATGTTCAAAAAAAAAGTTTTTGCATGCAACTAGGAAATAAGATATACAGGCAATGGGGCATAGAAGTCTATCTTGCCCTACAAGAAAGTAAGGGAAAAGGGGATGGGGGGGGTGTGACAGAAGGGAGGGCTGACTGGGGAATGGGGCAATTAGAATATATGCCATGTTGGAGTCGGGGGGAGGGTAGAAATGGGGAGAAAATTTGTAATTCAAACTCTTATGAAAATCAATGCTGAAAACTAAAAATATTAAATAAAATTTAAAAAAATCTAAAAAAAGAGTAAGATCTAGGGAGAATAAATGACTTGTCCAAGGTCACAATAACTTTACCTGAGCAGTTCCCTCATCTGTAAAATGGGGACAATAATGGCACCTATCTCCCAGGATTGTTGTGAGGATAAAACGAGATCGTATTTGTAAAGCACTTAACACAGTGCCTGCCTGACACATATAGCGCTATATAAATGCTTGTTATTATTATTATTATTATTAATTATTATTAATTACCCTTCAGAGATTCCGCATGTCATTCAAATATCAAGGAATGTAATCTTACCAGAATATCAGAAAGTGCTACAGATGTGGGTTTTTTGGGGGCGGGGCTTGTTTTGTAAGGCAACCATCCCGTAAGCATCTGAGGCCGCATTTGAACTCGGGTCCCCCTGACTCCACAGCCAGTATTCCACTGTGCCACCTAGCAGCCCCCCAATGTTTTAAGACTTCATGGTGATGTAGGAAGTGATTGCTGAAATCCCAGTGTGATCCCTGGGCCCTTAGGCTCTATGCTAGTAAGCTCTCACCTTATCTACCCTGAACCTAGACCTACCAAGCCACTTTCCAGCCATCTAGCTTTGTGCCATGCTTCCCCCAACCCCTTCCTTTCCAATACTAATTTTGGGAATAACAATTAAATCAGCATTCCTATTTTGACTTTCTTCCCTGGCCATCATTACCCTGGTGTCTTCCCATATTAGAATGTAAGGGCAGCTATGTGATGCAGTGGATAGAGGCCCCGGCCTGGAGTGATGAAGACCTGAGTTCAAATCTAGCCTAAGACATTTACCAGCTGCGTGACCCTGGGAGAATCACTTAGTCCTGTTTACTCTAGTTTCCTCATCTGTAAAGTGATCGAGAGAAAGAAATGGCTAACCACTTCAAAATCTCTGTCAAGTAAACCCCAAAGGGAATCATGAAGAGCCAGACACAAGGAAAACAACCCAATGGCCACAACAAATTAAAACATAAGCTCATTGAGGGCAAAGACTATTGTGCTTTCTTGTATTTGTATCTCTTGAGCTTAGCACAGCAACTAGTACACAGTAGGGCATCTGATAAGTGCTTTTTTATCCATTCATTTGTAGTATTCCTTTGGGGATACATGACAAAGGGGGAAGACACCAGCTGCCTTTCATGGTCTTGCAAGGCCCTGAGCCGAAGGAAAGAAGACACAAACAGAAGTAGCCCTGTCCCAGACACAGGCTTGCCTTGCCTGGAAGGCCACGAGCTTGTAGTTGCTGGCCCAGTGTGAGGGAAGGGAATAACCCCCTCGTCAACTTTCTCTAGTTCAGAGAGTCATCCTCACACCTTAAGGCCAGCAAGAAAAAGAGGCCTGAGGAGAAGGCGTTGGTAGCTTTAGTATATGCACGGAGTTCTACCAGTAGCCAATTAAAGGTATCTTAATGGTGGATAGGAAGCAGTCATCCTGCTCCAAAGTAAGGCAGAGGGATGCTATATGTGAACCCTCACCATTGAATGGCACTTATTAAGCACATGTCTATTCAGAGCTCACTTGCCCTGAGAAAACTTCTTTAATATTCCAGATCCAAACGATTTCTCTCTCCTCTGAACTTCCATAGCTCATTTTTACCTCCCATTTAACACTGATTATCTACTACCTTGTGTTATTAGTTATCATGACTTTTCAAGTTGTAGACAGTGTGGTTTTGTTAGATTTGGAACCTGGAAAGTGGGGCTCCAGGCTTAGCTCTGATATTCACTAGTTGTATAATCATGGCCAAACCATTTAACACCTCTGACCTTTAGCTTCCTCACTCATAAAACAGGACAATAATAATGATGATAGTATTTATATGGCACTTTAAAGTTTGCAAAGCACTTTATCAATATTATCTCATTTTATCCTCGGAACAATCTTGGGAGGTATTTTATTATCCTCATTTCACAGAAGAGGAAACAAGGACTGAGAGAGTTTAAGTGACTTGCCCAGAGTCACACATCTAGTAAGTATCTAAGACTAGATTGGAACTCAGGTCATCCTTTCTCTAGATTCCCACTGTACCACCTAGTTTCTGGATATTAATACTTATACCACCTACTTTACCTGGGTATTGAGAGGAAAGTGCAGCTAGGTTCCTATTAGCACGAATAATGAATCCAGTGAAGTGTCTGCATTTTTAAATGAGCACTGCCTATTTCCACTGAGTTGAACCAATCACCATATTTCGCATATAATTTCAAATGTGACTTTGAATCCATGTGGCCATTTTACAAGATTCATTATTCACACTAATAGGAACCTAGGGTATGGAAATATAAAGGAGAGACTGCACGGTACAGTGAAAAAATCATGGCTTTGGAGGCAGAAGAAGCTAGATTCAAATCCTAGCTCCGCCACTCAATTTTTGTGTGACATGGAACAAATCCCTTGCCTTCTTCTGCTTTTGGTCTCCTCATTTGAAAGTAAGGGGGTTAAACTAGATTATTTCCATCCATGTCTAAAGTTATGACCCTATGTGTATCTATCTTATTTCTTCTTTAGGAACATTAAGTTCCTGGAGGAGAAGGAATTATTTCATGTGCTTTTGTTTCTTCTTTTTTTTTTTGTTTTGAGGCAATTGCAGTAAGTGACTTGCCCAGGGTCACACAGCTAGTGTCTGAGGTCGGATTTTTTGTTTCCTCTTGTAATAGCATTTTAGATTTGAAGATCTTTCCCATCCATTAATAGGCCATGTGACCTGCTTACATTATAGGAAGCCTAAGTCACACATAGTGGGAGGAGCTCACTAAGAGGAAAAGGAAATTGTGTCATAGGAAATGCTGAGAGAGCAGTTACGACAGAGCTGAGAGAAAGAGCAGATATGCTGTGCTGGGCTGTGTGAGTGTGATTGTGGGAAGGCCCCAGCAAGAGAGTGGATGGTTTTGGGATGGCAAGGCTCTACGCTGTGATGTTGTGTATTGAATTCTTTGCTGCTATGATGGATTGGGCGGGTGGCTTATGGGATCTAGTCCTCTGGTGTTTGAATAAATGGTTTACTTCTTCTACCTTCTATGTGGACAGTCTCGTATATTTTGCAATACAGAACCACATGGGCATTTTGACAATTATCATCTATATTGTGATTATTGCCTTGCTGATAGACCTCTAAAGCGCTGAGGCCTTGTGTTTAGCAGATAGTGGAACCTCAATAAATATTGGTTGATTAGCTTATCATGCAAAGAAGAGTAGCAAGGTTATACATATGTGATTTATAAAAACTCCTGGATGAATATTTTCCCTTTTCACAATGCTATGACCTTGTCATAAACCACTTAGCTGAAATTCAATAATGAAATAATATTCTTCAAATAAATGGTTGTTTCATATATTTGCACAATACCATCTATTTTATAGCTAATTGAAATCAGTACCAGTTAAATAACTATTTTCAAGTGCATGCATTTTCAAGACCATAGCATTGTTCTTGGGAAAAGAAAACAGATAAGAAGAAGTTTGATTTTTAGTACTATAGGGTGGAAAAATATGCTCAGTGTAACTAATTTATTTTGAGAAAGCAATGAAAACAACATGCAGTATCACATTTGGAAGTTATGGTAATTTCTGGATATACCTTGTGCTACTGTTTGAGCGAAAAATCATTTAACTATAAAACAATCTTATTAGTTTTGGTTTAAAGGTGTTACGAAATTATGTTGTAATGCTATTGAATTTTTAACTAGTAGAAAAAAAACATGATTCCTTTTAAAGAAGGAAGCTGTATTTTGGAGGCAAAGGCATCCGATCTTGTTTGAAATGATTGCTAAATAATGCGAAACGAGTAAAACTATAGCCTAGCTTCAGAAGGGCAAAAAAGTGGAGAAAAGCCTGTGAGTTGGAGAAAAACCTATTGGAGAAAAGAATCACAGAGAAGATGTTATGCTGGCACAGAAGGACTGTATCTATGTGATGGCTTCTAACTCAACATTCTAACTGGAAGGCTTAGAATAAGAATTTACTGTTTCAACTTTGAAGAAGTTATAACAGTGGCATAGGATTAACCATATATTAGGAGTTATTGGTCCCAAATAAATTAGAAATTCAGAAAAGAAAGAGATTGCTAGAGATTGAGTAGTCAGGGAAGACCTTGTGGAGGAGACAAAACGTGAGATGAGTCTTGAAAGATGAACAGAATTCATGGAAGAACTGGAAGACATTCCAGATGAGAAGAGCGTGAACGAAAGGGCAAATGGGGAAATGCACAGGGACATCCAGGAGCGGGGGGAAAGGCCGATGACTTCCAGAGATTCTTTAGTAGCTTTAGGAGACAGCTGAGGTAAGTTAGTTGAAATTGGGGGTGAGAAAATGGTGGCGGGAAGAAGAAACAATTCTCACACATGATGAACATTTCTCTCCCTTCTATTTAGAGAAAAGACAAGAAAAGAATTATAGGGCTTTTGTTAATGGATGGTTTGCACATCAAATTCTGAAAGAGAAAAGGTCATAACCTTATGTACACAAACCACGTTGGAGTAAGCAATATGGAAAGGTACAGAATAATAGAAGGCTAGATGATGGCCAAATGTTCCCTTGGATTTGTTTTCTACAAACTGTGATCTTGAAAAGATTCCAACTGGTTGTCACTATCAGTCCTCCTCCCACCATTCCTGGACTTGTCTGTCTTCCTTCTTCCAACACTTTTGCAGTCTTCTTCCGAATGAGGCAATTGGGAGCAAAGATAGCAGCAGACGAGTGAAAATCTGATTCAGCTGAACAAGTTTTTGCTCTACTCAGTAGTCAGCACTGTGTGTGATACTGAGGAAGCAGGGAGGGGAAAAAGCATGTTTCTGGCCTGTAATAAGCTGTAAATACCCAGAGTACAAGATGAAAGCCAATTTATATAGACATATATGAATCAGTAATCAACGAAGAAGTGCCTTCATAGGCTTAGGCACACAGACTTCAAAATCACACTCACCTTCAACAAAGTCATTGCTACATGGGGCTTCCTTTTACCCATTCAGAGAGATAGAGTGGGCATGGGACCACTGAATGACTACCATCTCATTGGCTTATTCAGAACCAACTTACCTCTTTCTCCTGGGGTCCCCGGCTGGCCTGGGTTGCCTGGGAAGCCTGGCCGGCCTGGAGGTCCTTGTTCACCAGGAGCACCGGGAGAACCTTGTCTTCCTGGCTCGCCAGGAGGCCCAGGAACAGTCCGGATGGATGAAGAATGACTTGGAATCTGATTGAGGATAGATGCGTACCTGGCCATGTGACCTAAACAAAACAAAAGACAGCCATCTCAATACAACTTTTCATGAAAGGAGGGGGACAGTAGTTTTTACTTTAGGATTAGAAGGGAGGTGGAGTTAAAGTTTCCAATAATACATCAGCCTCCCCCTCCCTCAGTAAAGAAAGAAAGTACTCCCTCTAAAACGCTCTTATTTGCCAATTTTTTAAAAGTTTATTTTGGATTGTGTTCAATGCACATCTAATATGCTTGGAATTCTGCAACGAACTATTCTTCAACATCTCTATAAACAGCACAAAGCAGAAGATTATTCTTAGTTATAAATCCTGTCTTTACCACCAACATTTACCTGACCCCTGACCCTTCACCCAGCTGCCTCATTCTCCAGCAACTTTTCCTGAGTTATTTGACTTCTTTCCCAACCCACAAAACCCTGCTCCACCCTGCTGCTAGCAATCCCCCTGACAAGTGCCCTGAATCAACACACCTCCTAGCTGCCAAGCCTTTCTCTTGTCCCTTGGGCAGGAACCTTTGCTTATGAATCAGCTACAAAAACTCCCACTAATTGTGAAAAAAATAATGAAAAACTCACTCCCAAATTCTGGGTTTCTTTTCCTAATTCCCTAGCTCAATTATTTCTTTAAAAATGCTAATTCTGAGCATAGGATTAGGTGGTCCTTTATTTTATCCAGCAGTGTCAGGGAATAAGTTGTGTCATAAGCCAACTATCTGGAAAAGTGAAACTTGCCCCTTGACATGATATAATCAAACTTTTCTTAATAGTTCAGTGCAGCTTTTTATATTAATATCATATTAAGTAGAATCACAGATCTGTGCCTAATTCTTAATCTTTCTGTCTCCTTTCTCAGTGTCAAAGTGTCAGCTCTCGTTTCTGGTATTAATGCACATGCTCCTGATGACTCTCCAAATACCTCCTCTCATTTCTGTTTTGTTACTTCTGATATACTTTGGGTTGGGTAAGCTTAATAACAAATAAGAATTATTTGTTAAATTTGTTAAATAAAATTCTATATGGCTCTAGGTCAGGGGTTTAGTTTTAATTTTACTTTATGATAGCTTTTTGTAGGGCACAGAAGAATTTGAACTGAAATCTTGTCTAGACCACTGGGTATATTAACGTACAAAGTTTTGCATAGTTTCTTTCATCAATTACTGCCCATAACTGCTCATTAAAAGACAGGTCCTTTAAAAATAATGATGATGATAATAATCTTATGACAATATTGACAGTTTAGAATCTTTACTTTAGTGTTACGATGCAGTTGATACTTATAACAACCAATACAGTAGGTACCGTAAGTATCATTTTCCTCATTTAATCAGTTAGAAAAATTCTGAGGCTCAGAGAGTTTAATAGACTTGCCAAAAGTCATACAGGACAGTTGAGACTTATTAGGTCTTTAGACTCCAAGTTCTCTGATCTTTTCATTGTTACCATGCCTTTCAGATCATATCCCATGATCAATCTTCCTTTCCACCTTCATATCTGATCCCATGACCTATTTCTCCATTCCACTCCTACTCTTCCACACCACCAAGAGGTAGGTTGGTTTGTGTACACAGATGAATCCTGCATGTACACACCCTGAGTCACACTATTACCCGTAAGCATTCCACATCCATGATCAAAACTCGGACATTCTTCTACCTCACCTTAATCTCCTATCATTCTACTTCTCCCTCATGCCTTATACTTCTTAAACCTAGTTTTATCCCATATCATATGCTCTAATCCCTCCATGCCTCAATACTATCTCAAATGTATTCCTAGTCTTTTTTGTGATCTTTAATCCTTCCATAGCTCAATGCTTTCTCAGGACATTACCCCTTCTCAGATTTCTTCTCCCTTATGCCTTATATTTCTTAAACCTAGTCTTAGCCCATATCATATACTCTAATCCCTCCATGCCTCAGTGCCATCTCAAATGTATTCCTAGTCTTTTTAATCCTTGGATAGCTCAATGCTTTCTCAGGCCATTACCCCTTTTCAGATTTCATCTTCCTACCCTCCTCATCTCAGTCCTATAGTTAAACAGTTCAACTCCACATTGTCCTCTACTCTTGAAATCTTTTGTTCATTTCTTTCCAGTCCCCATTCATTGCTTTTTGCTTAAAATCTTAACCTTCAATTACTCTCACCATCTTCCTCCTTTATTCTTGCTCATGTGCCACTAAATAGAGCTGGAGGAAAGTATGCATGTGACCTGACTGGGTAAAACATAAATATATGTTATCTAACTTCAACTGGGCCCTCACTGCTGCAAGGTAATTATTTTATACCTCCCTAATTGATTTCTTATCCCACTTCCCACTTAGAAGATTTAGAAAAGTAACTGTTCTAAACCTTTTCTCCTCTCCTCAATCCTCCCCCATGATTCCAACATCTTAGTTGAAGACTTTGTCTCTTAAATCAGTGAGAAAATGGAGACCATTTATAGGAGGTTCCCTTGTTTTCTTGTTTCTTCATCTCAAAAACCCCTGACATCATCCCTTGGTCTCAGTAATAAGTAAGACTTTCTCTTTTCAAATGTGCCTTTCATTCCATTCCATTTCGTTTTCTCTGCCCCCTCAGTCATGGCTTTTCTCCTTCCAGTCTCTCTCTACCTAATGGTTCTTCCCTAATTGCCTTCAAACATACCCATATAGTCCTATCCTAAAAAAACAAAACAAAACAAAAAAAAAGCCTTAACTAGACCCTGCAATCTCAAGTTATCATCATATAATTCTCTTCCCTTTCTAAGCCAAATTCCTAGAAAAAGCTGTCTACATTCATTGTTTTCACCTTCTCTCTTTTCATTCTCTTTTCAAAACTTTGCAACCTCATTACTCAATTCCCCATCCAATTAGTCCCATTTTTCCTTTGCCAGTCCTTTGTGCTCTCTGGAACCTTCTCCCCAGTGTTGTTAACAAACTCCCTTTTGTTTCTTTTCCTTTCAATTTCTTCCATTTCCTGATATTCACTGAAACCTAGGTTTCTCTTGAAACATCACCATCATCTAGCACTCTCTTTAGGGATGGCAGTTCCTTTTTTCAAACCCCTTGATAATAATAGCTGTAATAATAAGTTAGCATTTAGGACCAGGAGGGAGGAGTTGGCATATTCCTTTTGCAGTAGTCCTTCCGATCCAAGGCTATCTTTCATCTACTCAGTGTATGTGATGTATCACCCATTTATATACATATTTTCTCCCTTCATTGTAATTTAAAACATGTTGAGGAAAGGAACCATTTCCCTTTTCCTTTGTATCTGTGTTGCTTACTTGGCACAAAATACATGATTAATAAATGCTTATCAGCTGATTGATAGGCACCTTAGTTCCAAGCTCCCCCAGCCCCATTTGAATTTGCCACAGGTGCTGGAAATCCTAACCAAGACCGACCTCAATGGAGAGCCACTAGAAAGTATTCCTAAGAGGAGGGTCATAACTAATGGATGGGTAAACAAAGTGAGGGGCACAAGCAGAGAACATCAAAGAAATGGCAGTGATTAGTTAAATCCCACAACTGTGGACTGTGGAAAAATTATCCTTGAAAAGGAAGAAATAAGACAAGGCTGTGAATAAATACCACCAGACTAATGCAAATGCTTCCTGGTGTATTGTTGGGCACCAGGCCCAAGGCATAAAAAGGGAAGGGCCTTGGACCATAAGAGATAACAGATGGTGAAACGGGTAAAAAGGAAGTACTAATTCTAGCCAAAGGAACTTACGGAAATCAACACTGTAAAACATTTCCAGGACATAACTTACTTATTTACTTACCTGCTTACTCTGGACTCCCTCTAAAGCTTGGCCTCAGAGTAAGAACACCCATCCATTTTAATGGACAAGATAGATAAGACATATTCTGTCAGGCCAACAGGGCTTACATTAAAAGATCCAGATTGCAACCTGACGGAACTGATCATTTTAATTACTGTGCCCAGAGGCAGAGTCACATAGTGTATAGATAGCTGATCAGAGAGATCTGGTTTCAGAAATAATCAATAGGATGCATATAAAACTTAAAGGTTTACAAAGAGTTTACATTTGCTGTCCTTTAATCCTGACAGCAGCCCAGTGAGGTAAATGCGATTATTATTCTCATTTTATAGATGAGGAAATTGAGGCTGAGAATAGCCAAGTGACTTGCCCAGGGTAACACAGATTGAAGTGCCTAAGAGAGGATTTGAATTCAGATTTTCCTCATTCCAACACTTTATCAATTACCCTACCTTCAAGTCCTATCTTTCATAAATACCAGTTCTTTAACCCTGGGTAATTAAATCACTTACCCTCCCAGGCAATTCTCTAAGACTAAATTTCAGAGCAGCTGTGGATATGTACCCGCAGAGGGAATTTCCTTGCCAGGAATTCCCTATCCCAATGAAATCATGGGTCTGGACTCTCCTCTCTCTCCAAATACTAATAGATACAGATTCCTGTGGTAACTAGTCTTACTGTAAGTAATCTAAAGCCTTGCCTCTGGGTTGGCTTGATGGTTACACAGACAGGCTTGTCTTAGAGGTACCCCCTTTCTGGACTGTCAAAAGGAATGGAAAATTAAAATAATGAAGAACAGGAGCTTACTCTGAATGAGTTGTTCACATACTTGGCGAGCCACTGTACGAACCATGGCATGAGACTGCAAGTCACCCTGGATGGATAGAAAGAAAAAGAAAAAATATTCATCATTATCAGATCAGTGAGCACAACCAATGTATTTGTCGAGCTCCTCCCATGTGCCAGGAATTGAGCTACGGATAAAAAGACAAAAAAAGAAACAGACACTATGCCTGCCCTCAGGGAGTTTACATTCTACCAGGAGGAGAAAACATATACGAATATAAATATATGTGTGGACATATACATATATTATATATAATAATAAACTAATTAAAATAAACTAAAATTAAGTTATATATATATACATAAATTATACATATACAATGTATAAATATAACTAATATAAATATATCAATATACTACATATGCGCAATATTATATATGTATATAATGTGTACAAAATAAAAGATAACATAATTGGGAGGTGGCAGGTTGGGGGGAAGGCAATAGAGAAGATCCAGAAAAGCCTCATGGTAGCTAGAGACAGCTAAGTGGCTCAGTGGATAGAACTCTGAGCCCAGAGTCAGGAAGACCTAAGTTCAAATCTATCCTCACATACATCCCAGCTGTGTAACCCTGGGCAAATCATTTGACCTGTCTGCCTCAGTTTCCTCAAATGTAAAATGGAGAAAATCATAGCGCCTACCTCTCAAGGTTATTCTGAGGCACGTTAGCAGGTGTTAAATGCTAGCTATGATTGTTATGGCAAAGGTCGACTCTTATGCCGAGTTTGGTTTTTTTGGAGGGGGAGAAGGCAGGGCAATTGGGGTTAAGTGACTTGCCCAAGGTAGTAAGTGTGTCAAGTGTCTCAGGTCACATTTGAACTCAGGTCCTCTTAACTCCAGGGCTGGTGCTCTACTCACTGTGCCACCTGGCTGCCCCCTTTTGTTGAGTTTTGAAGAGAACAACTATAGGCACAGTCTTATCTCCCAAGGAATTGTAGGGGTTCCCTTGAAGGATATGGTCTATGGGGCATCCAGATCACCACTGAAAGGTGCATGGGGAAGGAGAGGTTGTGGCCCATTCTATTATCACTTCAGTTGAATTTAGGTGGGACTCCAGCCCTGTAGTAGATACAGGGAACCAAGAACCATCTACAATCACATTGTCAGTTTTCCCAGATGCATTGTTCAAAGGAAAAGCTCACTGGGTGCTTCTGGTATTTAAGCCTACAAAAGACACTAAAACAAACCCATAGATTCTACCAGAGCTACTGCAGTAGCTTATAATATCTCCAAAAAGAAAGGGAAGAATCTCAAGCTAAGGTCTGAGCTTTACTAACCATTACTGCCAACACTGCTTAGGTTTTGGACCAGCATGAATTACATAAGATTTCTAATATATCATTCAGTCAGGCAGTTCTTTGATTCTGTGCCTGACTCTGGTGTACTGGCTGGCCTTTACCGCTCCAGGCTGGAACAAGACCATCAGGAAAATGAGCATAATGTGATAATAATAATAGTAACAGTAACAATAACAAGCTTTTATCTTTTTGAAACGCTTCTGAAGCTGTCAACACATTTGTTCTTCACAACCACCCTGTGAAGTAAGTAGGAGAAGCATAATCATTTCCATTTTACAAATGTGCAAATAGGGGTCATTAGCATAGGTAGCTCTAGAGGTCAGACCCTCAGCTCAGGGATCTTGCCGCTACAACATAATGCCTCATCAATTTTTAATATCAAAGGAGGTCCAGGAGGAATCTAATAATGAAAAAATGACAAGAATCAGTAAATTCTTTAGTTAAAAACATGTTTGCACGGCTGACATAAGAGCAGATGTCTGAGCTATAATGAGGGGTTTTTAGACAGAGACAAGCATTGCCAAAACAAGTCCAGGTCCAGCAGCATGAAGGGTACCCTCAGTTGGGTGGGGCAACCAGATCACCACTGAAAGGTGTGTGGAGAAGACAGAACCTCTGGGGCATCAGAGGAGGCTGAACTGGGGAAGTCAGCATGTGCTGGGATTGGTGGGGGGGAGGAGGAAGGAGTTTACCAGTCTTCCTGGTAGCTTTCCATTTTAAGTTCTCATTCTTGCTCACAAGATGCTTAAACTCTGTTGTTTCTATGCTGCTGAAGGACTCCGGGTGCTCTCAGCCCTTTCCAAATTCATTTTTATGAAGGTCAAAGCCCTAGCCACCCCACCCTAGTCAAGGTTCTGGCAGTTGTTTCAAGATGAAATTTTAGGCCCAATGAGGAATCTGATGCTGACACATTCAGTCACGGTCTACTTACCCGTTCCCCTCTTTCTCCCTTCGCTCCAGGAAGACCCTGAAGGAAATGATAAATGACAGTTACTTTTGACATGGTATGTACCCAAACATCCTGCCTGCACCTCCCTCCTTTTCATAGCACACTGCTGTTTCTAAATAGAACAGACAGTATAACAGTATAACAATAAACAGATACATAGTACAAGACAGTATCACAATACATTTCCTTTCAACCTGATTCCATGAAAGATGGAGGGATTCAAGAAATGCAGATACATTGCTATTTCTCTTTTTTTTTTAAAGTTATAATATCTAAGTGCGCTCATTAATTCTCCTGTTAATAGAACTAGTTCCCATTCCTAGGAGTAGAATTATTTTGTTCATAATATCATAATTTTTGGGCTGGAAAGAATCTTACAGGCCATCTACTTTGGTCTCTTCACTTTAGAGATTAGGAAAATGAGTCAAAGACATTAATGCTTTGCCTAAGGTCATACAGGTAATATGACTTGGGGGTAGACTTGACCTTAAGTCCTCTTGACTCTAAGGCCAGCTTTCCATGGACTCTTGCCTCTCAAGAGTAAAAAAGTAGTAAGCATTTGAATGTTTTTTTTTAATTGAATTGAATTGTAAAAATTGGGAACTATATTTATTACATGAATCTTTTCAATAAGACCCATAGGCAGTGTCAATTGAAGGCAATTTCTAATGTATAAAGGCAGGTATTTCTCAATATGACCTTCAAATCAGCCACGTACTTACTGTATGCCATTAATTAGGAATTCAATTCAATTTGACAAAGGGAAGGGAGGGAGACACAGAATTGGCGTTTATTAATTTTTAATTAATTATTGATTCATTACACCTACTGTGTACCAAGTGGGGCAGCTAGGTGGTGCAGTGGATACAGCACAGGCCTGGAATCAGGAGGATCTGAATTCAAAGCTTACCTCAGACACTTATTAGCTATGTGACCCTAAGCGAGTCACTTAATCCCTATTTGCCTCAGTTCCTCATGTGTAAAATGGGTACACACTAGAGAAGCAAATGGCAAACTACTCCAGTATCTTTGCCAAGAAAACCCAATGGACAAAGTCTATGGAATCAGGCAGAGTTGGACACAACTGAACAACAACACAGCAACAAATGTAGCAGGCACTATGCTAAGTGCTTTACAAATAGTATTTTATTTGATTTTTACAACAACCCTGGGAAGTAGGAGTTATTATGATCCTCATTTTACAGTTGAGAAAACTGAGGCAGACAGAGGTTAAGCAGCTTTGTCAGAGTTACATAGCTAGTAAATATCAGAGGCAAGATTTGAACTCAAGTCTTTTTGACTCCAAGCATAGGGCTCCATCTACTGGGCTGCCTGGCTGCCTCAACAAGCATTTATGGAGCACTTATTGTGTGCAAAATATTATGCAAGGCACTGAGGATACAAAAACAACAAAACATCTATTCTTTAGTTTTCAGGACCAGGTAGGAAGGGTCAGTAAGAGTTTTTGCAAAACAGTGCCCCTGTGTAATAAGAAATTATTGTTTATTCTAACTTGTCTGAACCATTTCCTTTGATTCTGCAGAGTAAAGCAAAATAAAATAAAAATTCCTCACCAGGCTAATTCCCATAACTCCACCAAAAGCATACTTTGAGGGAAAACACATATTCCTTGAAGATGCTGAGTAGACTGGTAAAGGTGGCCAATTTTCCTTTGAACTTTAGTAACATTTGAAATGTAAAGAAAAGAAACTACAGTAGTCACATTCATAGAATCTTAGGATGGAAGAGACTTTAACAAACATCCACTGCCATCTGCTTATTTTATAGTTCCCTACAAAATAAATCCCCAAATCCTTAACAAGATTTTGGAGTTCCTCCATAATTTGACCTTGGCTTCCCTTTCAAACCTAATCTTATTCTTCCTTTGCATATGTTCTATTCTTCAGTCAAACGAGACTATTCATTATTCCCTAAACATGAGGCTTCCCACTTCCATTCCTTTGCTCAGAATTTCCCAACCCCTTCACTATTCCATTTGTGCCAATCAGAATTTTCTTGTTTTTGTTCAGTCGTTTTTCAGTTGTGTCCGACTTTTTGTGATCCCGTTTGTAGTTTTCTTGGCAAAGATACAGGAGTGGTTTGCCATTTCCTTCTCGAGCTATTTTTATAAATGGGGAAACTGAGGCAAACAGGGTTAAGTGACTTGCCCAGCTTCATATAGCTATTAAGTGTTTGAGGCCATATTTGAACTCAGAAGGATAAGTCTTCCTGACTCCAGGTCGTACCATTGCACCACCTAGCTATCCTACTCAGAATCTTACCTATCCTTTTAGTACCACCCCAAATATCACTTGCTTCATGAGCCTTCTCTGACTGCTTTCCACCTCCCCCTAATTCAGAAGCGACTGGAACTCCTCCTCTGAAAGAGGAAGAGAGATAGAGTAGAGAAAGCCCAGGATATGGACTCAGAAGACCTAGGTTCAATTAGGAATTCTGTCTTTTACTACTTGTGTGACCTTCAGCAATCACTTAACCTTTCTAAGACTCATTCTTCTCATCTATCACATGAGGAAGGAGGTTGTACTCCTTCTGGCTCCTGAGGTCTCTCCTGGTTCTACAGTTATGGTCCAATAACCTGAATTCTCCTGGCATTTTGCTTGTCTGTTTCTTATGGCACCCTTCATGGAACACTTCACATTACATCTTATTCTATCTGTATATGTATATGCATCCATGTATATATATGTATATGACCCTTCTAGATTATAGTCTCCTTGAGGTGAGGCACAGTGAATTATTCTCATTTATAATCTGCACAGTGGCCAACATAGTGGGCTCAGATATAGCAGTTCAATTAATCCTTGATGAAGGAGTGAGAAGTTTAGCCCTGGGGAGGGAATGTGACTTGCTTGTGGTCACATAGTTGGTAGTAAAGCTAGACCTAAAAATCAGATCTTCTGATTGGGTTCTAGCATGCATTGACTCAATTAATGGCATTATACCAAGGACTAATGAATAAGTCTAAGTTCTGATCCTAGAGTAAAAATTTTCAGATATTCCTGCAAAGGGGTCCTTTAAATGACTACTACCTAAGAGAGCACTGTTAACTCTGTGTCTATTCATTGGCTGCTCTTCAAGAAGTCTTTCCTGCCCCACTCCCCAGATGAAGTGATTATCTTCCATTGACACAGTACATTATCTCTTACCTTGCATATTGTTTCCCCCATTAGAATGCTGGCTCCTTGAGGACAGGGCATGTTTTTGTTTTTCTTTGTATCACAATACCTGGCATACAGTAAATGCTTCTTCTTTTTTGGGAGAGGGGTGGGTAATCAGGGTTAAATGACTTGTCCAGGGTCATATATCTAGTAAGCATCTTAGGCTGGATTTGAACTCAAGTCCTTTTAACTCCAGGGCAGATGCTCTATCCACTGCACCCTACCTCCTACGTTCCCCCCACCCCAGTTCTTAACCTGGGGTTTATCAGTATTTTGACAACTATTTCAATATCATTGGATCCTTTTGTCACCCTATGTCTTTTATGCATTTAAAAGCATTATTCTGGAGAAGGGCCTCATAGGTTTCACTAGACTACCAAAGGAGTCTATGACACAAAAAAATTTCAGAATTCCTGCTCTAAAGTCTCTTCTAGCTCTAAATCCCATGATCCTAATAAAATCTTAAATATTTATACCTGGGATAGGAGGAAAGGATCCAGTTTTACAGATGAGGAAAGGGAGGCAAAAGAGAGGTAGTGATACGGCAGAACCAGAATCGGAACCTAAGTCTCCCAGCTCTGAATCTAGTGTTCTTTCTGCTCAGGCTGCGTGCACAATTCAAACAGCAACTGGTGCAGTGACAGAACTTTCTGCACTGAGAGGCAGGAGGCCCAGAGTGGGTGTTTGGCACCGACGTGGGAAACATGTTGTCTTGTTCAAGCGCTGCCCATGTCTGTCTTTCTTGGACTCTTTTCCTCTTACCTTCCTAGACAGAGCTCCAAATAAAACCCAGAAAGGCTTCAAGATCCAAATAGGGGCCATGATTCACTGAGAATGACAAATAGCTGAACACAAATTGCTCTGCAGCCCATGGGCACAAAGCAAAAGGAAATCTCTGGCCCACACTGGAAATTGGGCCTCTTTTTTATAGGAAAAAACTCAAGATCCTTGGGGACTCTAATTCTGAAACTCTAACTGCTCTCTGGGAAACACAGAAAGGGAATTTTGATGGGGACATTCTCAACTTGAAAGAATAAACATAAGGTGGGACTATATAAAGTAACCAGAGTGATTGTCCTATGTGGCTCATAACTAATTTCAAAGGCCGCTTAGACAGATGTGCCTTGCGAGTAGGGGCCCATATAGAAATCAAAGTGTATGGAGGAGATTGATGAGGATAGGTTTGGGCTGTGCAAATTCTCAGACAAAGTGAAATTAACTATTTTTGCAAATATAAGGATGAAATGTACATGATTTTATTGATGAGCAGCCAGAGACTGGGATAGGGGATAGAGGGTTGGGAAGGGGGGTGGGGATAAGGAAGGGATAGAATGTAAAAGTCATGAGAATACTCAAAGGCCTTGACAGATTTACTCTGCCAGGAACTAGTCACTTCCATCCAATAGCCATCCCTTCCCCGGGATCCCCTACTTCTCATCTTTCCAAAATTATGGTTATATTTGGAGTTGTTCATATGCTCATATGTTCTTATAGTTAAGTTTTTATGTCAGAGACATATGCCATTTAAAGACCGTTGACTAATATTTATAGAAAGAATGATTCATTTTTTTTTTTTTAGAATTGAGGTCATCTAGTCCAGTAACCTCATTTTAAATATCAAGAAACTGAGACTCAGGAAGGTTCTCACTTATTTCTTTCTTCTTCTCACTTCATCATTTAAAAGATGTATTCATCATTTAAAGAGTATCCCAGAAAATTTAAGACCTAAAGGTAAAAGATAGGTAAATGATAAAGAGCAAAGATGTAAAGGTAGAGAATGCCATTTAAGGTGTTTGAGTAACACTTCTTTTCCTAATGCTGTATATTCAAGTAAGAGACTTTGGCTCTTAGGGGGAAAAAATCTCATTTTCGCTCCATTTTTGGTTTTGCAAGCATTTTAAAATTTCAAATGAGGAGCTAGGTTTTGCCAACACATCCCTATGATCAATATCTCTAATCTTTTAAAACATCAAGCTTCACTGAACAAATCTGGTCTTGACACCTCACTCGTAAACAAGCATAATTCGTGCACTTGTTTCTTATGCTTTCTTCTTGTGGCCATTAGGTATTATTTCATTTTTGTCCCATCTTCTCTGTTAGGTTGAAGTCCCCTAAGAAGCTTTCTTTAAAACCTCCTTATAGTCCTTAATATAAGGCTCCATATTCAAGAAATGTTTCCAAGTGACAGAAATGCTAACTGGAATAAACGTGTTAATAGAAGATGGCTAGAATCATCATGGCTATGAATATATCACAATACTTACAGGAGGTCCTAGATCACCTTGTGGTCCAGTGTTTCCTGTGATGCCCGGAATGCCTGGGGCTCCTGGGATACCCTGTAGATATGATCAGGTAAACAGAGAGAATCAGACCCACATTTCTTCATCAATAACATTCAAAATTCTAACAGTTAAACAAACAAATAACAAAGTTCTCTTCTCTATCTCAAATTACCAACCAGTGGTACATTCCACAGCCCTTTTCCTCCATCCTGTTTCCCCCCATCCCTCACTCCCAGGAAAACAGAGGACCTATTTCCAAGTGGACCCCATTTCTAAAATCAGAAGAGATTTTACCAAATTTGTGCCCTATTTATATCCAAAGGAAAATTGAATAAATGGGTTTGATCAATTGCCACTGTGGTGAAATCACAGAATTATATGAACCACAAATAGATAATTTATACTTATAATGTCATATAATATTATATTTAAATGCTGCCATAGCCTATTAAGGCAGCTGCTGCCACTATCCATTTATTACTGCTATTTTTTCATTTCCTTATATATCTGTAAGCATAAACAAAGTGGATTTCTAAAAGTTTAGTTTTCCAGGATCCATGGCCATAACAATCTTCTGCTTCCAGGTCTTTTGCCTTGCCAATCAAGTGCTGAGTCACATAGGTTTTCATACCTTCTGATTCTGAGCCTATCAATTGAAAGTGTGTAGATTCGGGAAGACTGGTATTTTATCTTGGGGCCTCACTTATAGGAAGAATGCTTTGCCTAAGGTTCTTTTGATTTCCTAGACGGGACTCTGGGTAGCTATTATTAAGGAGCCCGCCGGCTTCGTGAACCCAGATGTTGACTCTCTTGGTCTGGTGATGTGCGTAAATAGTTCTATTATTCTGTTAAGGCAGGTGGAGCCCTGTCTATTAGATCTAATATCTCTATGTCTCTCTGCTTGTTCACAATTGATTTTCTCCCCTTTCAGGGTGCTGACCTTTTCCCTTGAGCTAGTGGATGATGTTAGGTAATTAAAGTAAGATTATTAACCTCTTTGAAGCTATCTTTCCTTTAGAAAAGCAGATCTAGAATCTGTGCTAGCAGCCTACCCTGTGTGCTAGGGTGGTTGCTAATACAACATTTGAATTAGCCTGATATTTAAATAGTGATTTTTTTGAATGAACACATTGTCTGAATATATTTTCATCTGAGTCAAAAAAAACCTAAAATTCTCAAAAGTATGACTCCCTTTGCCATCTCATGATCAAATGCAATAGCTATGTCAGTAAATAATTTACAAATGGCTTGTTTCCAATAAGAGTGAAAGTGCAGCTTCATTTACCAGATAATTCTTTACTCCAAATGGCTAATCTTCTTTAGAAGAGGGAACCAAACTACTAACACCATGGTAATGTTAATGGGATAGGAAGATCTTCCCTGCCCATTAATTAATAGGCCTCACATGGAGCCCATTAAGGGAAGCTTGCTTATAGGAAGCTGGCTTGTAGGAAGGCTTTCACACCTTTTGGTACTAAGTAGACTAGGCACTGAGTCACAAGGGTTGTGGTGCCTTCTGTCTTGGGGAAGTGTATATATACTCAGATTTGGTAGTTTCCTTTGGAGGCTCACTTATGAAAAGGACCTTTTGATTTCCTGGTTGAGACTTTGAGAAGCTGTATGTTCAGACCCCAGCCCTTGCACCCCCCCACCTCCTCCACCCCTACTGCTCAGATATAAAGGCTCTCTAGATCCAGTAGTGTATGTAAAGTATATAGCAATGTTGCTTTGATTCAGGCAGTTAAGAGCCCTGTCTATTGGTCCTTATGCTAATTTCTCTGCTTGTATTTTCTCTGGATGTTCAAGGTGCTGACCCTTGCCCTGAACTAGTGAATGTAATTAAAGGTAGCAGTCTTTCCTAGGAAAGCAGATCTAAGAAGGTGTGCTAACAGGCCATCCTGGGTATGCTAGGGAGCTTGCTGTCACAACCATTTAGGTGACACCTTTTAACAACAACAAACACAATAAAGATAATTCACATCTAAGTAGCGCCTTAAGGTTCCGAAGCACTTGACATACTTGACCTTAATGGTCAATGGTCTGGTTTAGATGATGAAGAGCACATCACTAATTAAGAATATGTAACAAGTTAATAATAAATATTTCTTGAATTTAATTTAATCAGAGTCCTAATTAGGGTAGAGTATACTTAGCTCTATCCTAGGGTGCTGACATATTGAGGGAGAATTTTCCTCCCCTCAGCCTCATAGCTTGAGTCAACTCCTAAATCTATGTCATGTGGCAACCCTCCATCCCCAAGATGGCACTTCTCTCATGGGGCCTACCTTCTGCTCCCCTCATCCCCACTTTTCCTTTTACTCTGCTTATATTTTCTATCATTTGGGGTTGAGGATAAGGTCTTTGGGGGATAAGCAGAACCCAGTTCAGTTATGTTCTTCCATGGTCCCTTGCCTTTTACTCTGTCCTATTCAAATGAATTTTCCTTAGGCACTACAAGTCATAGTTATACCTCTGAACTGAATTTAATAATTTTGGGGTTTTTAGTGATGGTGTCAATGTCAACCTCAAAGACAGAAAAAAAACCATCTATAATATTAATGCCAAGAAAAATGCTGCCCTCAAGAAGAACACTATTACTCTATGTTTGCACACAATTTTCTCTGTGATGATTGCTCCAGAGAATATTCTGGGGATTGGTATTTGGACAGCTCCATTAGTACTCTTTAAGATTGCAGGAGAAAGTAAAGAAGGCTTCCAGCACACTGGGTGGGTCCCCTGTAGGGAAATTATGGGAGAACATGGACCAGAGTCACATGAGATGGGCAGGCATGGATGGATCGTGAGCTGCATCAGCAGAAGGAACTTCTAAATTGATGAGATCACATAATTATTTGATAACGTTCAGGGAAATGTTCTGTTCAGCATCAAAGGGAGATGCTTCAAGTTGAAACTACCAAAGAGCAAACAAACCCACTGTGGCCTCAGCACCTCTTTTCCAAATCTACCCTGACAATTTCAGAGAATGGGGTCTATTAAGAGAATCACTCAGAGAATAATGTTAAGTATTAATTGATCTATCATATAGTACTTACTACCTTTGGACTGGTGTGACCAATCAGCCTTCCCTAACAGAGGGCGGCCCCTTTCAATGACATGCAGAGAAATGTACCTATGAAATATTGGAATCTTAAAATGGTAAAGCTGGGAGGGGTTTTAGATATCACCCAGCTCAACTTCATTTTTTTTTGTAAATGAGGAAACAGAATGGTTGTGTCCACAGTCAGTCTATCTTTCACAGTTGCAAAAATGATAATTTAGATTATAATAATATAATAATAATCACTGACATTGACATAGGGCTTTAAGGTCCACAAAATGCACATTAGCTCTGGAAAAGAAGATGCAAAAGAAAAAAAAAAACAATTGGAAAGAAAGTCAATCCTATTAGATTATGCAGACACTTACAATTGGTCCAGGAGGTCCTGGGGGGCCAGTGGGTCCATCTTTACCAGGCAGGCCCTAAAATAAAGAAACATAAAGTGTATAAATCATTCTTTAGCATGAGGTTTTCAGAAAAGGCTTTACAAATTTTGGGGCGCTAAGACCTGTTGTTTATTCTGGGCTACCAAGGAATGGCTTCTTTCAAACTCTTCAGGGGAATGTCTTTTTGGCAGTATCTTTGGCAATATTTTTGTGTCTTTTGGCTGTGTTAAATGGTCCTCTGTGGGACTTTAAGGTGTAAAAATTACCACTTACAAACTTAAACAGGAACTCGCTTCCGGAATGTGTTTTTATAAAATTAGGCATAACAACTTAGAAGGGAGCCATTCCCCTGGTAAATAATGACCAGGTAAGAAAATGAATTAATAACTCTGATCGCCTAAGAGGACCTTAGATGTTGTCATTCTTCATTTTCGAAGGGGACCAATGATATTGAAGATCTTTTCACCAGAAATCAATATTGCCAATCAGTTTATGTGGAGAATCTGAGACTCTAAAGGGAAGATAATCAAAATCTGTGATTTCATTGTTGTGGGGATACGTTAGTGTAAAAACCCTCTTCCCTGATACAGACAGATAAATCATCTGTAATTTATAGTCTTAGTAGTTGCATAGGGACACCGAGAAGTTCACTGATATGCCCATGGACACAAGCCT
This sequence comes from Phalanger gymnotis, assembly GCA_028646595.1. Lineage (NCBI taxonomy): Eukaryota > Metazoa > Chordata > Mammalia > Diprotodontia > Phalangeridae > Phalanger > Phalanger gymnotis. The sequence continues at coordinate 105,319,980 of CM053622.1, forward strand.
AGTAAATATCAGTGGCAGGATTTGAACCCGTTCTCTTGATTCAAAGACAAGTATTCTTAACCATGCTATATGTGTGTGTCTGAGTTCAGTCATTTTTTTTCAGCCACTCTTTGTGACCCCATTTGAGATTTTCTTGGCAAAGGTACTGGAATGGTTTGTCATTTCTTTCTCTAACTCATTTTGCAGATGAGGAAACTGAGGCAGACAAGGTTAAGTAACTTGCACAGGGTCACAGAATAAAGATCTATTCTAGATTTCTAATTATGCTTATAAGCCCTAAAAAGTAAAAAAGTATTGAGGGAGAATTTTCTACTCTTGTATGGCTAGAGTATGTGACTAACAGTACAGGCATATGCCACTTAAGGTTGCTTGTGAACCACATGGAAACCCCAGTGGAACACTGCTTGGCCAATCTCCCATTTATAACTTTGTTCCTATGAAACTAACTGACCCCATTATGTTGTGTTTCACTTAACACCATGGATTCAAAGGAATCACTTAACACTATTAGCATTACTAATCTTCCTCTTGAAGTTAGTCACAAAAGATTAGCCCTTCCTTCCTTGCCACCATTTACTATTTCACTGAGACTTGACAAGCATTTATTAAACACATACCATGTGCCAGACACTGTGCTAGGTACTGTGGACAAAAAAATAAGAGATATACTTCCTGCCCTCAAGGAACTTCCATTCTATAAGGGGCATATAAAGTGGTGTGCTGGTAAATGTTTAACAATTAGCTCTCCCAAAAAAAGCCAAACCCCCCCCCCAAAAAAAAAGAATAATATATTTTTAAGTTTAATCTGCATTATCAACATTTCTCTATCACTTTGTTTGGGCAGCTGGATGGTGCAGTGGATAGAACATTGGACCTGGAATCCAGAAAACTCATCTTCCTGAGTTAAAACTTGGCCTTATACACTAGCTGTGTGACCCCGAGCAAGTCACTTAAGCCTGTTTGCCTCAGTTTTCTCATCTGTAAAAGAAGCTGGAGAAAGAAATAACAGCTCAGTATCTTTGCTAAGAAAACCCCAAATGGGGTTACAAAGGCTTGGATGCTACCGAAACAACTGAACAACAACAAACAACAACAAAAATGACATCGCTTTCTTAAGTCTCTGGAGTCTAGATGACCAGCCAAACAATAAATCAAGCCCTGATTTATAACACTGGAAAATTTCCATGTAAATGCTCACACTAAATATATAAAAATCAGCTCTTGACAGCTGGTTCCAGCTGACTTCAGCACACCCTTGGGCATATGACATGTTCACAGATAAGAACCTAACAGATAAAAATAAAATACACAGTGATTTGGGGAGTGAGTAAAGTAATCGCTAGGGGAATTAGGAAAGGCCTCTTGAAGGGAACGGCATTTGAGCTGGACTTTAAAGGGAGCTCAAGGTTCCAAGAGGCAGAGGAGAGGAGAGAAAATATTCCAGATAGAGGGAGCAGCTTGTAGAACAGTGAGAAGGTAGGAGATGGGATGTGATGTATAGGAATAGCTAGTAAGCCAATTTGACTATAGCATAGAATCCATTAAGATGAATGACAGGCAACCAGATTGTAAAAGTAAACTGGAGCCTTATGGGGATGTGTTTTAAATCAGTGGTGTCAAACTCAAATAGAAATGAATCCACACAGGGCCACATATTGACTTAGAAAACCACTGGTTAGCATTATCTATGCTTTATTGTATTTTATTTTGTTAAATATTTCCCAATTACAATTTTAATCTGGTTCAGAGTGAGGTTTTGTGGGCTGCCTGCTGCAGGCTATCTCTGAGTGATCAGACACCTTATTTAGAATCTAAATGAGGAACAGAAGCGTTTGTATTTTAACTTAAGGACAATGGAGAACCACTGAAGTTTTTTAAATAAAGAAATGATATGGTCAGATGTGCACTTTAGGGATACCAATTTGGCAACTGTGTGAAGGATGGATTGGGGACAAGTGATACTGGATGCCTGGAGACCAAGTAGGAGGTTATTACAATAATAATAAATATAGAGCCTACTACTTGGCAGGTACTCTGCTAAGAACTTTTCAATTAATATCTCATTTGATTCTCACAACAACCCTGCAAGGTAAATGCTATCATTGTCTTCATTTTACAGATAGGGAAACTGACACAAATGTGAAGTGACTTGCCCAGGTTCATATAGTTAATAAGTGTCTGAGGCTAGATTTGAACTCAAGTCTTCCAGATCCCAGGTACAGTGATCTATCCACTGTGCCACCTAAACACCTGTACTAGGGCAACTGGGATATGAATAGTAAGAAAGGATTTATGTTCTGTATGTTATGGAGATAAGACTCAGCACTTGATATAGGGTAAGAGAAATCTAAAACTCATGGATGACTCCTAAGTTGTGAATCTGGGTGTGGGAGGCCTAGAAGAATGACAGTGTCCTTAAGATAAGTAGATGCGTTAGGGGGAAGGTTGGGTTTAAGGGAAAAGATTATGGGTTCTGTTTTAAACAGTTGATTTTGAAATGCCTATGTTACACCCAACTAGAGAAGTCAAGTAGATGGTTGAAGATGCACCTCTGATGAGATGTGGGCTGGTTTTGTAGATCTGGGAGGCAGTTGCTTAGAGATGAAAACTGAATCAACCGCTTTCAGCCGGAAGTTGATGAGATCACCAAGGGAGTGAATAGAGAGAGTAGAGGAGAGGGCCCAGGACAGAGCCCTGCAGTACACTCAGGAACAGGAGACTGGGAAGGAATAATGATCCTCCAAGGGTATGGTCTGACAAATAGTCAGACAAGCATTAAAGATTAGTGTCCCAAAAATCCGGGCAGGAGAGGGTAACCAGAAAGAAGGGGCAGCTAACACACAAGTGCTGCAGGAAGGTCAGAAGGATGAAAATGGAGAAAAGTCAATAGATCATCTAACCTAAACCTTTCATTTTAAAGACTGAGGACCAGTGAGGTCAGGTGACCTGCTGAGCGGGGGAAGAAAAAACATTAATTACTAATACTAATTACTAAGCTTTAGGAAGCTCCCTTTATGATTCAATGACTTCTGAGCCCATTTTCAACCATAAAAGAAAATTATTAAAAGAGAACTCTTTTATGGCTTTTCATTTTCTAAAGATACAAAGGACTAAATTACTTAAAATGTCAAACCCATATGCACACAGAGCCACATCCCTCCAGCATGCACTCATTCCCAGCATGCTTTTTTTTTTTTTGGTGTCCTCCCAGAGGAATAAGACTTCAAAAGGAATTCAGGGCAGTGGGGCTCACAGGGGGAGGAAAGACAGGCCCAGAACATAATATTTTTTTCAGCTCTGACTTCAGATAACAGCATTATTCTGATAAAGATCAAGAGGGAATAAATAAACCTGCCCCCTGCCCTTTCTCAACTTGTACAAAGGAGTTTAAAAGTAATTATCCCATGGTGTTGGGTTTGAATACAGTGATTAGATTGCCACGTGTACAATTTGAGGAGGCCCCTGAATTTAAAAAAGCATTGGCTAACCACATGTGTTTAAACTTCAGAGAAGAAGGGAATTAAAGGTTATTCTTGACACAGACCCTGTTTGTGCTTTGGCTCAAACTCACTGAATCATAGAATTGCACAATCCCTGACTTGGAAGGGCCCTCAGAGGCCATGTGGTCTAGAGCCCATACCTGACATCCTCAGCAAATGGCCATTCAACATTTACTTAAAGACCTCCAACAACAGGGCACTCACTACTTCCTAATGAAGTCCAATTCTGCTTCTGGCTAGTTCAAGTTGTTTGGATGTTTTCTCACCCTGGAAGATCCTCTGCCTCTCTGACTCCCTTATCCCATTGGTGAGTTCCTCCTATAACCTACATTTTGAGGGAGGACTCACCCACGCCAACCATCTCTCACTCTTCTCTTGAGATTTCTCCATCCTGCTCTACCAAGCCCAGTGGGAGTTGCCCAGTCCTCCTACCCCCATTACCTCTAGTTTTTAGCTCCCTGTTATATGTGATCTTTCCCAATTAGAATGTAAGTTCCTTGAGGGCAGAGACTTTCTTTTTGCTTGTATTTATATTCCCATTGCTTAGAACAATGCCTGGAACATAGTGCGGAATAAATGCTTGTTAACGAGACTTGACCAAATTGGCTTGTCTACAATTTCCACTTTCTTCTCCCAATTCTCCCTTCTGGGCCCAAACAGAACAAGTATGTATATTCTTTTTTCAATATGACAGATGTTCAAATACTTGAAAGTAATTACAATGGACCCCGCAAATTTTTTCTTCTGCTTTTTAAATACTTTCAATTAATCTAATCATGGGACCCTAGTATTGAAGATTTAGAATTAGAAGGAACCTTACAAGCCTTTTGTTCAACCTTCTCATTTTACAGAGAGAAACTGAGGTCCATAAAAGTTCTAAGTGACTTGCCATAGGTCCTAAAGATAATAAATAGTAGAGTCAGAATTTAAACCCAAAACCTTTGACTCCAAATACAGAGTTCTTTCCATTACACCATGTTCTCCAGACCATCCAGAAGAGACTGTATAAGGAAGCATTACAACATCTACCTGCCTAGTTTTTCTGGAACTAAAATTAAAGCTCGGTGTACTCCCTTATATCACCAACTTTAATTTTTTTTAAGTTTTTTTTTTTGGGGGGGGGTAATTAGGGTTAAGTGCTTGCCCAAGGTCACACAGCTAGTAAATGTATCAAGTGTCTGAGACTGGATTTGAACTCAGGTCCTCCTGACACCAGGGCTGGTGCTCTACTCACTGTGCCACCTAGCTGCCCCCAACTGTAATTTTTTAATAAGATCGTGCGCATCTGAATATTTTCATACTCTGCATACCAACAAAGATGGCTGCCATGTCACCTTTGCTGACAGCCCAGATTCACATGAGGCCAAGGATAGGGAAAGGACCATGGTTTCATTAACATAGGGAACTCCCGGGTGAGGAATCTCCCTCTGCCATTGCAGGTCAGCACCTGATCTGCAACTTATAGTTTCAGAGCATTGCCTAGAGCAGCCAGAGGTTGAGTGACTTGTCCAGGATCACATAGCCCATATATGTCAGAGGCAAGACTCAAATCCAAGTCTTAGGTCTTCCTGGTGCCAAGGCCAGCTCTCCTTGGCTGTCTCTTGCCTATTACTTTAAGTAAACTAAAACAAACAAACAAAAAATCAAAAAAGATGTTGCATTGGAAATTTTAGGGCATGTTTAATTAAATTCCTTTTTTTTTCCTGAAGCCCTAGAGAGCAAAGCAGACTTCCATTGTATCTCTAGCACGCCAATTTTCCCCTTCTGCATTGCCAGCAGTCTTAACTTTGAAAATTTTCATTTGCCTTACCCAAGATGACCCTTCCCCTAAACCTTTGCTCACGCCATCTTTCTTGACTGGAACTGAATTCTTACCCATCTCCATCTCTTGAAGTTCCTTTCTCAAGGCCCAAGTCAAGTGTGACCTCCTCCAGCCAGCCTTCTCCCTCACCCCCAAGTAAGCTCTTCCTCCCCAGGTTTCTCTTACCCCTTTCCCTGCATTTCTCTTTACCTTTAACCCACCCTCCCTTACTTCATTTTTTGTGTACATGACTTTCCCCTTATATGAATGGGATCACCTAAGTCTTAAGGTGGAAAGGACCTCAGAAGCCATATAATCATTCCCTCTTATTTTTCAGATGAGAAAACTGAGGTCCAGTGAGGTTAAGTTATTTGTCCAAGGTCACATAGATAGTAAATAGTACTGCTTCTACTACCCCCTGCTGCTTCTATACTTTAAGCAGTTTGAAAGTAGGGATTATATCATATGCGTGTTTATATCCAAAGTGCCTAGAAATGCCATGCATATAGTAGGTGCCTAATAAATGTTTATTGAATTCCATTTAGTTGTTTACTGTAGAATTCAATTCATAGCCTGTTCTGAGTAGATGCACAAGTTGTCAGACAACAGTTCAGTTATCTTTTCCATCTTAACAAGAGCAAAAATGGCAGGAAATTTTTGAATAGAAAAGCTGTAAAATGACTAAAAATCAAATTCTTTTTAATATATACAAGATGAGAAGAGTCACTAGCAAATTCAAACATCGTGATTTTGTTTAGCTTAATATTCTCATAGCTAATTATTTTTAAGTAAGGGTTTCTGCCTTGATTAGGACTATTGCCCATGGAAGTGTGCTAACATTTCCCTAACTTTTTAACATCTTACTTTGGAGAGTCAGAATCAACAAATCAGAGTTGACATCAATGATGTCCTGGATGCAGGTAATTTCCCAGCACTGAAGGGTACTTATTAGAACAGAACACTGTTGGAACATGCAGACGCTGGATGGCATAATCGAATATCTAAGTACCTCATGTGGAAGAGGGATCAGATTTGTTCTGGTTGGCCTGTAAAGGCAGAAAGAGGATTAAAGAATGGAAGCTAAAGAGAGTCAGACTTGGGCTAAATATGGGGGGACGAAGTTTCTTAATAATTACAGCTGCTCATAAATGCAATGGGCTGTCTCAACAATGAAGGGAACTCCTCATCATCTGAAGTCTTCAAACAAGGCTGGACATCTGTTTGTTACTGACATAATGGAAGAGATTAATGCTTGAAGATGGGCTTGGAAAAGATTACCCTTGAGGTCTCCATAGAAGCTTTAGGCATCTCTAAAAAACTGGTGCAGGGTAAATGGGAATAGCCCATAAATGGGAATAAATAAATGGGAAAAACCCAAGAAGTGAGGACTGAGGAAATACTCTAAGGATATCCTGTACATAACACACATTAAAACCAAAGAGTAGAGCTATGTGGACTTCTAAGGAACAAACACCAGCAGTCCAGCCTGACATGTGACTATAGGAAATATCCATTCTGTCAGTATATCAAATCATTATCTCCCATCCCAGTTGCTGCATTGAGCTCTATCCTTATATGTCCAACTAACTGCCTCTATCTGATGGACTTCTTGGCAGTGTCACACACTCAACATGTTCAGAATGAAAACAATCTTTTTCTTCCTTAAATCTGCCCCTCCCTGTAACTTCCCTATGTGTCTGCTTGAAGGCACCACCATCCTTCCATTCACCTAGGCTCAAACTGTCAGAGTTGCCTTGGACTATTCCCTTTCTTTTATTCCCTATATCAAAGTCATTTTCAAGTCCTTTTGCTTCTATACTTCTGGCACTCATCACCTTTCTGGCACTCACAACACCACCATCACTTAGTATCATTTCTTAAGCCCTCATCACCTCTGGTCTAGACTGTGTCAATGGCCTCTTGACTGATCTCTCTACTTCTAAAGCTTCCCATCTCCAATCTGTCCTTTCCTCAGATGCCAAAATAATCTCCCAAATTTACAGCTCTAAGTGGTTTTCCTGTTCACAAAACCTCAAATGCTACCAGTTGTCTATGGGGGTAAATTCCAAACTCTTCAGCCTTGTATGTAAGGGAGTAAGTCACTAGAAAGTGAGCACTAGGCTGCTCTCGATGAGTTGTTTATTAAGTCCAGATGAATAACATACATGAACACTGAAAGAAATGGCACTGCTGAGCCACTGGAAGTGACTTTTGAAAGACTGTCAAGAATGGGAAAGATGTCACAGGACTGGGAAAGGGCAAATGTCTTGATTTTCAAAAAAGGGTGTCAAATTCAAATAGAATCTAGGGCTACTGAACGATACATAAGAATCCCTGTGGGTCACATGTTGGTTTCATTTCAGAACTAATGTTATCTATCTTGATTTTGTTCAGTCATTTCAGTCATGTTTTACTCTTTGAGACCCCATTTGGGATTTTCTTGGTAGAGATAATGCAGTGGTTTACCATTTCCTTCTCCAGTTCATTTTACAGATGATGAAACTGAGGCAAACAGGGTTAAGTGATTTGCCCAGGGTCATACAGTTAGTAAGTATCTGAGGACAGATTTGAACTCAAAGACAAGTCTTCCTGACTCAAGGCCTGGTACTCTATCCACTGTATCATCCAACTGCCCCAATCTTATCTATATGTTATTGTATTTTTATTTATTTTGCTAACTGTATCCCAATTACATTTTAACATGGTTTGGGCCATACTCTAGAGTGTTGTCGGCTGCCACGTACTTGACACCTCTGTTATAAATCATACACCAGTGAATTTGACTGACTCTTGGCATAAAGAATATATTATTAAAAAGACAGTTAGCAAACACTTAGAAAAGGAAGCTGTGATCACAAAAGGCCAACATGGCTTCATCAGGGAACAGATCAAGATAGATTAACTTCATTTTCTTGACTGACAACACTTCTAGATTGGTAGATCAAGGGAATGCAATAAATGTAGTATTCCTAGATTTTACCAAGGCCTTTGATGAAGTCCTTTATGCTGTCTTGTAGATAAGATGGAAAATTAGGGTTAGACTATAGTATAATAAAGAGGATTTGGAATCGATTGAATGCCTGTCTGAGCACAAAGAGTAATCATCAATGTATCAGTATTGAAGAAGGTCTCTCTCTAGTGGAATGCAGCAGGTATCTGTATAGATAATCATTTTCAGTGTTTTGTAGAGGGGATTTAAGTTCCAGAAGGAGCCTTTTATATGACTTTACAGGTGCTTGGTAACACTCACCTAGACTACTATAAAAATTTTATAAAAGATTTTTCCATAGCCATTCTCTCACTTTTCCAATCCTTCTTTCTTGTTGCTTCCAGATAAATTTTTCCTTAGGAATAGATCAGGTCATGGTTACTCCTCAGCTGAACAATCTTTAATAGCTGCCTATTGCTTATTGAATAAAGTTCAAACTCCTTTGCTTGGCATTCTAAGAGTTTGCAACCTGGTGCCGCCCTTGGTTTCCAATAATTGATTATTAGTCTCCTTCGCACATTCCATTCAAACTAAATAATACTGGTCTCATCCCACCTTTCCAATGCTTTCTGTGCTTTCCTACCTCCATCATGTTGTTCAAGTTTTCCATATGCTCCCACTGTTTTATTTTATAGAATTCAATTTAATATGGTAGTTCCCAACTCTTCCTTGTTCGTCTGTATGTCCTTCTGTATCTCTTTCTGCTCTTACCTGCTGAATTTCTATCCATCCTCTAAAGAACAAGTCAAATGCTCCCTCCTCAATGAAGTCTTGCTTCATCCTCGTGGTTGGCAATGATCTGGCCCTTCAGATCTCAATTGTCACTTTGTTTTTAACATCTTTAAGAAACTTATCATGTAATATTTTACATTATCTGGTTTTGTATCATATGTCCTTATTAGGGTGTAAGCTACATAAAGGTAAAAACTATATGGTTATCCCTTCTACATCTCAACTTTTCCCATTGCAGTTTTAATATATTTCGGGTCAGCATAAGAAATTAAATGGGTATTTTGGGGGACTTTTGAGGAAACCACAGATGGCACATGAAGACCAGCAGAAGATACAAAGTTTAGAAACTCAGAAATACATAAAACTTATGTATAGTATCATATAACATCACCATATTCTACCTTTTAATACCATAATACTTGAGACTTTTCCTCTGGTGAGAAGGGAGAACCAAAAAATTTTATGCAGATTTTCCAGATCACTAACCCCTGTGAAATGGAAGGGATAACTGTACATTATTTAAGCAGTGTATCTCTTCTAGTATGGGCAGCTAGGTGGTGCAGGGGACAGAGTGCCAACCTAGAATCAGAAGGACCTGAGTTCAAATCCAGCCTCAGACCCTAGCTGTGTGACCCTGGGCAAATCACTTAACCATATCTAACTCAGTTTCCTCATCTGTAAAATGAGCTGAAGTAGCTGAAGAAGGAAGCTGAAGGCAAACTAGTGTGTCGGTAAGGCAAAGTGGGCTCCTTAGCACTTCGGGAGTTTGGCTTTTGTTTACTTTGAGCGATTCAGCTGTTTCATTTAATCTTGCTGAGTGCTAAGCCCCAGACCCAAAGCCCTATTAGGTGTGAAACCTGTGTGGGTGTAGATTAATGACTTAAGAGGGGCCAACTCGGGAACCAATTGCCTCTGGTCATTCAGGTGGGGCTTGAGGACGCCAGAGGCTCAGCTGCAAGGAGAGGAGAGCAAAGAGACAGCTACAGCTGAAGCTGAAAAAAAAAAGCCAAAGCAGGAGCTGCGGAAGCAGAGCTGACCCGTGTGTGGACCTAGGAGTGCGAGCAAGGACTTGAAGCCAGTGAATATGATTTGGTTTAATACCATCATGTTTTTCTGTGGCCTCCTGGTTACTCTTGTGAGGCGGGCTTATTGGGCCTGGAAGTTTTTGATCAAAATATTGGAATGGGGAGGCTGGTTCGTGGATCTGTTACTGTGGGGCCTAAATAAATGTTTTGATGCCTTCTACTTAGAGAATTCCTTATATCTAACGATTCCGAACCGTTTAGACATATGTATGATTCTCTTTGAGATCATAAATTCGGCCTTCCTACTACAACTACTCCAATATCTTTGCCAAGAAAACCCCAAATGGGGTCATAAAGAGTTGGACACAAAACACAGAAACATCTCTTCCTGTGCTGGGCACAGTACTCTGCACATAATGGAACTTAATAAATGCTTGCTGAATTTTTAAAATTGGTAGACTTTGTAGACAGACATGCATCCCATGGCATGAAACTGAAGGAGAATATTTAAGTTCCCTGGTAATCTTTGAACTTTTGGCCTCTTTTATTTCTTGATTCTGTACCATATTTTCCACTGTCTGCCACTGTGCCCATGTTGCTTTGAATTCTCCAAGTACCAAGATATACATTGATTTGATTTGGAGGAACCTGAAAGATTCTTAATTCTCTGTAATAGATATTGTCCCATAAGTTGTGATCATCTTCGTGTTGATCTTTTTTCTTACGCTCATCACGAGTATTGCAAAGCGGGAGGACCAAATAGCCTCCCCAAATTAATGAATGACAAGGCATTTACGAAGTGCCTACTATGTGCTAGACACTTTGCTTAGCGGTGGGGATACAGATACAAGGACATAAAACAGTCCCTGTCCACAAGGAACTTACATTCTAATGGAGGAAGATAACAAAAGTGGAGATGGAGAGGAGATGCTAGAGAGAGAAAGAAGTAAATGACATGAAGGCCTGAGGAAATACGGCAAAAGCTCACCAATGGAGCCCAGGGGTGTGTGTCTGTGTGTGTGTGTGTGTGTGTGTGTGTGTGTGTGTGTGTGTGTGTGTTTTAGAATTCAGGTTCTGGCAGGAGGGAAATGAAGATGATAGCTATAGTGCAAGCATCATAGGTTGTAAATGTTTCTCTTTGAGCTCACAATGAAGCCACCTCTGCAAGTGAGAATGCCACTGTATATGTAATTCCATTCCTACAGTGATACGTCTCTCAACTTATTTGTCATTGGAAAAACATGTCATATAAAACAGTATTAGGAGCTAAATTAATGTTCATAAAAAATCTAAAAAATGTAAGGTGATTCTTAGCATCTTTTCTACCAGTGCTCTGGTGATGAATCTCTCCATACTTAGCTAAGCTGGTCCATGGGCATCAGACATAGTTCATCAGTCAGCCTGTGCCTGAAGCCTTTCCCAACTTGAGAGCACCTGCCAAAGCTTGTGCTCTACTGGCTCTGAGGATCTTGGGATTCAAGATCCCAAGGTCAAATTGACACACCTTTGTTTTATAGCATATATTTTATACAAAGAAGCAGGTGTTGGGGTGGGAGGAAGATAATTCCTCACTTTCAAAGAGCAGTTCACATGGTGTATCCATTGCCAAATAGAGCAAAGTGAGAGTCATCAAACATAAAATTCTGACCATTGGACATATCCAGTCAAAGAACAATTTCCAGCTACTGTTCTACTTAGCCAGAATCCATAAGAAGTCTTAGATCATCAAAAATCTCACAGCTGTCTTTACTGTTGTGAAACTTAAGACCCCAAGAATCATTAGTCTATAGTGATTATATTTCCCCTTGGTCTATTATGCTTCCCAAACTTTAAATCCTATAGAAAGAAAACATGTTGTGACTCTTCTAGGACCCTACATTTACAAAAATTCCCTGTCAATATAATGGTTTTGAAAGAGAAAGAATTTCAAATTCTGGTGTAAAATGATCCACTGACAAATCCTACAAATCAGATTAGGGGGTTCTTCATCAGCACCAGTCTCTATAGTCAACAAATAAACTAAGCGAATAGTGCCTTTAGAATTGTCATGTTCAGAAAGCCTCAGGGCTCATGGAAGAATCTCCATGATCTTGGAAGCCTGGCCCAAGCCTTTTATAAGATTCAATTTTATTTAATTTTCATTCTGAATTCTTTTCCTCTCCTCTTTCTCTCCCTCATCCAGTGAGAAGGCAAGAAGAAGAGAATCCATTACAAATACGTACAGTTACGCAAAACAAATTCTCATATCAGACATGTCAAAAAAATTAATGAAAGAGTGGGAAAGAAGAAATTATGCTTCAATTTTCACTCTGAGATCCTCAGTTCTTTCTCTGGTGCTGGACAGCATGTTTCATCATGAATTCTTTGGAATTGTGGTCATCGTGTAGATCAGACCAAGTCTTTCAAAGCTTATTATCTTTATAATATTACTGTTACTGTATAAATTGTCCTCCTGCTCACTTTGTGTTGCATCAGTTCATAGAAATATTCCCAGGTTTTCTGAAACTATAGACTTTGTTCTTTCTGACAGCATGACAGCATTCCATCACATTCATATGGCATAACCTGTTCACTGGCCCAAGTCTTTGGCCAAAACATATAAATTCACTTAGTTACTTATACCACATGTACAAGAAAATAAGATCATTAGTCTTAAGGGTTTAACCTGGTTTAAACTGGGTTTAAATTCTGATCACAGAACCAATTAGTTATTTGATCCTGGTTAAGTCACTCAACCTGAATCCCTGCTTTGTCATCTGTAAAATTGAAATAATGATATTTGTGCGTCCTGCTTCACAAACTTGTTAAGTAAAGTACTTTAGAAATGAGAATCATGATTACAACCAGCTTGGCTGACTGTGGGCATGGGTTTTACTACAAAGTTATAAAACTCATCCAAACTCAAAAGAGAGAAAAATCAATGATTTTACCAACTAGCACTGTGAATTAAATATCACATTTCTAAGAGGGTGGAGGAGGGAGGATTAGGTGAGAGAAGCGGAGAAGAGGAGAGAAGAGAGTGAAGTAGGGAAAAGAGGTGAGAAGAGGAGAGAGAAGTACAGAGGGGGAAGAAAAGTATATGAGAAGAAATATATCCAAGTGTATTATCATGAAGAGGGAATTTATATTTGACTAATATTTTTTTAAACATCACTATGGTAATAACTCAGCATTTAATATGGGAATTAAAACCAGATATCTGACTTGAGTCCAACCTTTAAAGTTCGTTTCAATCCTGTCGCATATCTGATAGAATGGAACACATGAATATACACTTTGTTTGTATTATACTCATATGATAAGGAAATATGTTGCAAGCTCCCTTTTACAATTAATCTTACCACAATACATTTAACACATTACCACAATGCAATTAATATTTACCACAATAGAAAGGTTTTTCTCCCCTCTATTATTTCACAATTAGCCAATGATGTATTTAATGTTTACTATTCCTACTTGATATGTTAGGTTTTGGGTATTATAAAGAAGTGTGACAGGGCTCCATCTTCAAAAAGTTTACATTCATATGAGTAAAGACCTAAGCTTATCCAAGTTAATATGGGACAATACTATACTCTTTTATATCCAGTCAACTATAAGAAGAAAAGCTGAAGCCTTCTCAAGCTTGGCTTTCTTTTAGTGGATTCTTTATATAGCAAGCATTACTTTATAAATGTGTGGTCTTAAACAAGGAAAGATTTTTAAAAGTGTAAGCTTGGAAAGCTTCACACACAGTTAGTGGATGTGAATAAGACTGAACCTTATCTAAATATGAGGACAGATTTTCCAGGACTTTCTGAACCTCTTTATACTCACTGCCCTTCCTAATCCTGAGCTATATCTTATACATAGGGAGGAGAAGTGGGAAAGCAGAGAGACTATGGTCTGGGGGTCCATCAAGAACTGGGCAATTTCAGAATCACTTAGTGACAGCCCAGAGCCATGAACAGGAGGGAAAAGAAGTGGAAGGAGAGAATGAGGAGGTACATAGATTTATAGTGGAAAAGGATGGGGTAGACAGAAGTTACGGTCAGTTAGTTGTAATGGCTCAAAGGATGAACTGGAGCTCCAAACCCATATTAAATGTGGACTTGCATTGCTGCTTTTTTTCAAATGTGGACCTTGCACTGTGGTCTGCTGGCTTCCCAGAAAGAGTATGAAACGTGTTCATTGAATGAGTCCAGCTTTTGCTGGATTTGATTTTACCAAAAATTGGGCTGGCCTGAGCTGTGTCCTGTTTATGGCTCCAAGGCTAGGGGAGAATGTGAGCTGCCCAAAAAGTCACAGATTCCCCTTGCTAAAAGCCAGAATAAACTAGGGATATGAAGAAAACATATTCTCAGTTTAAGGAGAAGAATTTTTAAAAATGATCCCTCCTTTTTCTTGGATTAATTAGGAGGCAACATTGAAACTGACTTCCCCCTACCCCCAAATAAAGCTGCTTGCTTTTGGTTTGCATTCTAGTTATGGTGATGGTGCTAACTGGAGAGTGTCAATGAGAAAAGCTAGAGACTGGGGAGGAAGAATCATGGATTTAGAGCCATGAGGGACCTTCCTGCTCTACCTTTACCTTCATTTTACAGATGAGAAAATAGGGGTACAGACATTAAGTGATCTACTCAAAGGGACACAGGTAAGAAGGATCAGAGGAAGCCTGAACACAGCTTCTCAAAATCTAAATACATTGCCCTCTCCTCTGTACCACTTGTTGGCCATAACTCTGTCCCAGAAAGCTGGATTTGACCTCTGGCTTCAATTCACACTTGTAACTCTTGCTATGTGACTCTACGTACCAGTCATTTAACTTCTCAACCTTGGTTTCTTTATCTGTGAAGCAGGAAAAATAATATCTATACCTTACAGTGTTATTATGAGTTTTAAATGAGATAGTACATAAAAAGAGCTTTGCAAACCCGGAAGCATTTTATAAACGTCAGCTACAGGGCGGAGACAAGATGGTGGCTGGAAAGCAGGGGGACTTGTTAAGCTCTCCCCCAGGTCCCTCTAAACACCTGCAAAAAAGGGCTCTAAACGAATTCTAAAGCTACAGAACCCACAAAATAGCAGAGGGAAGCAGGGCTCCAGCCTGGGAAAGCCAGGATGGTTTCTGGGAAGGGTCTATTACATGGAGCTGGGAGCGGAGCAGAGCACAGCCCAGTGTGGGCCATGCCAGGACCAACCAGACCAGCAGCTGGGTAGAACAGGCAATAGGGCCCTGAATCACTGAGTTGCGGCAGTTACCAGACTTCTTAACCCACAAACACCAAAGACAACAAAGCAGGTTAGTCAGAAAAACTGCTGGATTGGAGTGAAAGGAGTGTGGGGTTGGCCCCAGCCCTGGGGGCGTGGAAGTGGTGCAGCTCTGGGGCTGCTTACAGAGCTCCAGCTATGGTTGCTTCTGGCCCCAGGACCACCTGGTGGGAGGAATTAAGCAAAGGATCAGAGTGGTTCTTGGGGGAGAAGGAGCGCTGGTGTGGCAGAGCTTGCTGTGTAGAATTAGCTCTGAAAACAGCAGCACAGCCCCTAAAGCTTGGGACAAAGTACTCTCTACTCTACAAACAGTCATACCCTGACAAAAAGCTCAAGGGTCAAGTAGTTGGCTGGGAACATGAACAGGCAGCGAAAAAAGATGCAGACTATCGAATCTTTTTTTGGTGACAAAGAAGATCAAAACATACGGCCAGAAAAAGTCAACAAAGTCAAAGAGCCTACATCAAAAGCCTCCAAGAAAAATATGAATTGGTCTCAAGCCATGGAAGAGCTCAAAAAGGATTTGGAAAAGCAAGTTAGAGAAGTAGAGGAAAAATTGGGAAGAGAAATGTGAGTGATGCAAGAAAATCATGAAAAACAAGTCAATGACTTGCTAAAGGAGACCCAAAAAATATAGAAGAAAATAACACCTTAAAAAATAGACTAACTCAAATGGCAAAAGAGCTCCAAAAAGCCAATGAGGAGAAGAATGCCTTGAAAGGCAGAATTAGCCAAACGGAAAAGGAGGTCCAAAAGACCACTGAAGAAAATACTACCTTAAAA
>CM053622.1:105336562-105394639 GCA_028646595.1 Phalanger gymnotis
GGGACTTACTAAAGTTGAACTATTTTACATGGAAAGATGATGTGTGTAATTCATGAGACCTTTCTTAGTATTAGGGTAGCTGAAGAGAATATACATATACATAGACAGAGGGCATAGGGTGAGTTGAATATGAAGGGATGATATCTAAAAAAAATCAAATGAAGGGATGAGAGAGGAATATATTGAGAGAAGGAGAAAGGGAGAGATAGAATGGGGTAAATTATCTCTCATAAAAGTGGCAAGAAAAAGCAGTTCATTGGAAGGGAAGAAGGGGCAGGTGAGGAGAAATGAGTGAATCTTGTTCTCATCGGATTTGACTTGAGGAGGGAATAACATACACACTCAATTGGGTATCTTACCCCACATGAAAGTAGGGGGAAGGGGATAAAAAATTGGGGATGATAGAAGGGAGGGTAGATAGGGGGAAGAAGTAATAAAAAGCAAACACTTTTGAAAAGAGACAGGATCAAGCGAGAAAACTGAGTAAAGGGGGACAGGATAGGATGGAGGGAAATATAGTTAGTCTTTCACAACATGACTATTTATGGGAGTGTTTTGCATGATGACACATGTGTGGCCTGTGTTGAATTGCTTGCCTTCTTAGGGAGAGTGGGTGGGGAGGGAAGAAGGGAGAGAGTTCGGAACTCAAAGTTTTAAAAGCAGATGCTCAAAAAAAAAGTTGTTTTTGTATGCAACTGGGAAATAAGATATACAGGCAATGGGGCACAGAAATTTGTCTTGCCCTGCAAGAAAGTAAGGGGAAAAGGGATGGGGGGGAGTGGGAGGGGGATGATAGAAGACAGGGCTGACTGGGGAATGGGGCAATCAGAATGTATGCCATCTTGGAGTGGGGGGGAGGATAGAAATAGGGTGAAAATTTGTAACTCAAAATGTCGTGGAAATCAATACTGAAAACTAAAAAATATCAAATAATAAAGTATGGAATTTAAAAAAAGAAGAAATAAAACAACAACAAAAATAAATGTCAGCTACATTAGTGTTGGGGTGACAGGGAGGTAGAAAAATGACTTATGAATCAAATGCATTTTTAAAAGCCTACTCTCTGTCCCTATTCTTTCTGACTTTGGGTATATATTGTTTGAGCACTCCATTTCTCTTAAAATGCACTCCTTCGAGTCATTGACAAAAGAGGGAGAGAGTCAGAGACAGAGACAGAGGGAGACAGACTTGACAAAGATATTGAAGTGGTTTGCCATTTCCTTCTCCAGTTCATTTTACAGACAAGGAAACTGAGGCAAAAAGAGTTAAGTGATTTGTCATAAGTGCCTACTGTGTTCCACACACTGTGCTAAAGGCTGATTGAACTTAGGTCCTCCTGACTTCAGGGCCTGGTATTCTATTCACTGTACCACCTAGTTGGCCTTAAGACATCTTAAACTCAAGTATGAAACTGAATTCTTTATCATTCCCCTCCACACTCTCCTCTCTTTCTAATTTCCCTAAATAACTGGTGGTGCAGCGCCAGGCCTCAAATCAGGAAAACCGGAATTCAAATCTTGCATCAGATACTTACTAGCTGTGTGACCCTGAGCAAGTCACTTAACTTCTGTCTGTCTCAGTCTCCTCAACTATAAAATGGATAAGGTAAAAGCACTTAAATCCCAAGTTTATTGTGAGGATCAAAAGAGAGAATATTTGTAAAGCACTTAGTACTGTAATGCCTTAATCAACTAATTAATTAATGCTTATTCTCTTCCATTTCACCTTCATTATTGATGAAGGCACCACCATCCTCCCAGGTTCATAACCTAGGTATCCTCTTTGACTCCTCACACTCCCACCTTCCATAATCCAATCAGTTAATATGTCCAGTAGATTCCACCTTTGGAATCTATGCCCCCTCTTCTCCTCTGACACTGCCACCACCGCCCTGGGGCAGGCCCTCATCACATCACTTTAAGACTAATGCAATAGCCTGCTGGTTGGTCTCTCAGCCTGGGCTCTCTCCTTTCCAGTCCAACCTTCTCTCAGCTGTCAAACGCATCTTCTTAAAGCACAGGTCTGACCACGTTACTTCCTTATTCAATAAACTCAAGTGGCTCCCCATTTCTTCCAAGATTAAACATAAAATCCTCTATTTGGCTTTTAAAGCCCTTCATTACCTGCCCCTTCCTACCTTCCCAAACGTCTTCTACCTGAATCCCCTCCATATACTTTGCAATCAAATAAACAATCTCCTTGATGTTCTCTGCCTAAGAGACTCCATGTGCCACCTCCCATGTCTCTCTCATCTCTCCCTCCGGGCTGCCTTGCAATCCTTCAAGTCTCAGCTAAGGTCCCACTTATGCAAGAAACCTTTCCTGATCCTTTTTTAATGCTAGGGCCTTTCCTCTGAGATTATCTCTAATTCATCCTGTTTATATCTTGTTTGCACATAGTTGTTTGCATGCTGTCTCACCCATTAAACTGTGAGCTCCTTGAGAACAGGGACTATTTTTTGTTTGCTTGTTTTGTTTTTCCTTTCTTTGTATCTCCAGCCTTTAGCACAGTGTGTGGAACACAGTAGGCACTTAATAAAGGCTTGTGGTTGACTAACCATTGTGCCTCCTAGTTGCCTCATCAAAACTCATCTCTCCTTTATTCCTTCCCTCCTGGATTTGTTAAATGGCTAAAAAATATGATGAACTAAACACATTTAAAATGTGTTCAGATGTTAAGAGCCAGTACCATTCTAACCCTTCCCCTCCGCCAATCCCCACATAACATGTACATTCTAGCAGCTATCATTAGTTGCTAAAAAGGAATGATTAATGAAATCACACCACTTTAGTGGCCACCTACTCAGACTCCAAATAAGATTGACTCGACACTACCTTCATCTATTCTGGGCAGCTACATGCCTTTCTTTATTATTCTGTTTCAGGGCCATAATTAAAACAACGCAAATGGGCACTGACTTAGGCAGGGAGAGGGATTTCCTCCCAGTGGGCACTTGCCCACTTGAAGGTCAACCTTCCTCCCCATGGCTACATCTGTTTCTGTACCTTGACTTACGATCCTCTTCTGACCTGAGCTCCCTGTGGCCTCCAGCAGAAAGCCCCAAGTACTTGGTGTTCTTCCTCTGATCTACCTTCCCCAACCCACACCTTCATGACATGAAGGCTAGAAGACATTTCTTTTGGGGTTATTTGACCATCAGGCAAGTCATCCTCTGTGCCGCTTCCACCCCCTCTTGCCCCTCCAACTGTTGTTTTTTTTGGGGGTAGCGGGGCATAAGTGAAATAATCCTACTTACAGGTCTATTCTGCATGTCAAAAAGAACACATTCACTATCATTTTACAGCAAATACATGGAGAGTCCCATAATTTTTTTTAAAACAAGAGGCAAAGTACATTAAAATTTTTCTCAGTCTTTTTGTTACCTCATTTTCATTAGCTTGGGTTCCCAATTTCCTTTCATCCTACTCTGACTTTCATCCTACTCATACTATATACTTTAAGCAGCTATTTTTTAAAATACCCACAAATGGCTCTACACAAAGTATTTAGAAGAAAGACCCTGTATACAGCAAAATATTTATAACAGCACTTCTTGTGATAGCAAAGGATGGAACCAAAGTAGATGCCTATCGATTGGGGAATGGCTAAATAAATTGTGGTGGATGAATGGAATGGAATATTTCTAAGCAATAAGAAATGATGTGTATGATGAATACAAAGAAGCATGGAAAGGTATATATGAAGTGCAGAGTCAAGGCATCAAAGCCAAGAAAACAATATGCACAATAAATAGAACTGTGTAAATGGAAGAACAAACACTCAGTAAAAAAAAGTGAATATAACAAGATTATAAAGATCAAGAAGGACTTCAATGAAGAGATATGAGAGGATACCCCCAGCCTAACGCTTTGTGGAGGTGGGAGGATCCACGGATATTATATATTGTACATCTTTTCAGGCTTTTTCACTGTATCAATCAGTTATGTTCATCTTTTTTTTTCTAAAAACTACTATTTGTTATATGAGATGGCTCTCTGAGAAGGGTGGAGGAGGGATACTTGGGCTAACTATGATGATATAAGAATCAGAAGACAGCAATAAAAAACATGTTATATGAAAAAAAAACAAAGTACTTAGAAAGTATAATTGCTTCTCTTTTCTTATGCTCTTTTACTTTAACCAATATTGATTGAAGGCTCCTTCTTTCAAGGATCTTATCCAAAGAATTCATTATTTAGATAAAAAATCATAGATTGTACCACTGGAAGGGATTTTAAGGAGCTCAATTAGCACAATTCCCTCATTTATAAAGGAGGAATCTTGGGTCCAAAAGTATTAAATGACTTGCCCAAGATCATAGAGTAGAGATGTGACCCCCACCCTAATTCCTCCCAACAGATTCTCGAAGGAGGTAATCTCTGCCAGAACAACAAATCTGAGTTTGCAGAATTTTTCGAAATGGGAATTGGAATCACCTTGAAAGTTTTATTTCTAAATTGACTAATATGGGGGCAGGAGAGGAGAGGAATCTCAGTGATACTGCTTTTTATTCTTCTATTTACTTTGTTAGAGCTCTAAAACTTTCATTTCTATAAATAAAAACATATTTTGCCACTCTCCTGGGTTCCCAACCTTTGCAAGAATTCCCTGTTGATGTAACAGGTTTCCAAGAAAGAGAATGTCAAGTTCTGACATGAAATGATCCAGCAACAAATCCCACAAGTCAGATTGGGGGATTCTTCATCAGCACTAGCCTCAATAGTTGACAAATAAATTAAGTGAATGAAACTTTTGGATTGTAGTTTTCACCACCTCAGGGCTTATGGAAGAATCTAAGCGTGGAACTACTCAGGAGCCTGGCCTGCAGCCTTTGCCAAAACATATAAATTCATTTAGATTCTCATACCACATGTACAAGAAAATTCCATAAATCTCACCTTTACAGCATTTCTCCTTTGGAAATATTCACTTGGGTTTATGTACAGACTGGATTAATTCAGTTTGGGGAACAGGGACCACACTGAGATTTAAGACATGTTAAATGATTTTTAAAACTGAACTAATTTCATAGGGACACAATAAACTCTACTTTCCATCCCAATAAATTCCTATTCCTTGACAAGAGCATTAATCCTGATTTAAAGGTAATATTTGTTTGAGAAAATAACTGGAGACTTTTAGTTAGTACCTACCTAAATGTCCAAAGCTGTATTAAATATACCAGGAAATATCAAATGCATTTCTTTTAAATAAATTGAAATTGATTGTCACTTATTATAGAAGAATCTAATAAAATAACCAGGTAACTGACCATCTGGGGCCAGTGACAATTGTTGGTGGGCCAGCAACAAAGAACACCGACTCCCTTGCTCAGACTTCTCTCTGCCTACATTTACTGCTCTAGCTATTAATAAATTTAAAGAATGAATTGATGGACAGATTTCCTGTTATCTTGTCCAGACATCTTATTTAGTCTCTGGACAGGATTTATATATAGCAACACCCTCATTTATCCAAAGATGAGACTTTTTCTGTAGTTTTTAAAAGTATACATTTAGCATAAATTTAATGTATTTATTTAATTTCATGTTTCATTATTTTCAAAGAGAAAGAATTTCAAAATCTGCCATAAAATGATTTATCAAGTCTCACAAGTTAGCATCAGTCTATAGTAGACATTAATTAAACTATATATTAAACATATATTTAAAGTATGTATTTAATAAAGAAGTGGCACAATTGTCTTGCTGGTTTGGACTTTTTTCTTCTGCATTTAAAAATTTTTTTAGTAATGTCTTTAATCTTTGCCACTTATTACTGATTCATTCCTTCTCCTGTTGAAGCCCTCCCTTGTAATAAAAAAGCATAGTCAAGTAACACAAGTCAACACTTTGACCATGTCTGAAGATGTATGTCTCATTCTAAACCTCTATTCGAGAGATGAGATTTCTTGTCATGAAGTCACTTAGACATATGGAATATAGTGGTGAATATGGAAGTACCCATCTCCCTCAAAAAATATGAATTGGTGAATATGGAAGTACCCATCTCCCTCAAAAAAAAAGAAAAAAAGAAAAAAGAAAAAAAGAAATTCCTGACTGGCAAATTGCTGTCACAAAGCCCATGCACATCACAGGATAACTGTGATAGAGGTGAAGATTTTCATCTAAATTGGCTTTCATCCAAGCAGCTATGCATGAAATAATGCAAAAGGTCCAAGGCAGCAGGACACATAGAAAGCAGTAAGAAGAGAGACAGATCGAAGTCTGAAGTCATTTAGTGTAACCCTGTTTATCCCTAAATCTAAACTGACGGAGTCACTATAATGTAATACAGTACCATAATTAATGCTCAGAATGATGAATTATGATTGTTTTCTGCATATTCATTTTAAGAAAATCAGGAATGGTGAAATATGCTTTTAAAAGAATTTGAAGAGGTTAAGTTTTGAAACACTCTTAAATATATTTATAAGGTGTTTTACTGTTTTATGGACATGGATAGGTGAAGAAGAGAGGCAGGAGGAGCCTGAGCAAAAACAAGATGTGTGTGGAAAAGAGATTTGCCTGCCTCAAGTAGAGTTCTCTGTGGAAAATAAAACAGTAGTATTAAAAAAAAACAATAGTATTGTTACAAAATACTGAACATTTTCTTACCCTCTGACCTTGTGAACCATCACGTCCCGGTGACCCAGTATTCCCTGGAATACCCTAAGAAAATTATGGACCAAAAAAAAAAGGTCAGATGAACAGTATACCCATCATACTCCCAACTTTCTTCACTAAAATACTTCAAAACCTCAGAGGAGATGTGATGATGTGAAGGTAGAGGTCTTTAGCACTTGGAATAGGGCACATAACTGTGATTCATAGAAGAGAAATGTCTCCCTATCCTCCCCACCCCCCACTTAGCTCATGGTGAGGAGCTTCAATGTCACTCCTGGGGAGAAAGAATTTAAGGTAAATGAATTTGGGCTAAGGCAGTACTGTACTGAAAATAGAAACTGTTTTCCAAGCTCACAACCCACTTCAAAAGCCTATTGCGTTTTCTCTATAAGTCTCTCATGCTGACAGCAAGGAATTAAAGAGAATACCTGTACGCCTGGAAAACCGAGGTCTCCTTTCTCTCCTTTTTCACCTGGTGCTCCCTGAAGATCCAAAAACCACATGGAGTTAAACATACTCGTCAATTCACATACTGTTTTTTCCTACCAACCATTCTTCCTTAGTCAACATTAGGTCATATTCATACCAATATGCACATACCATGTTAAATATACACATACTATGTTAAATATTAAAATAAATGACTTCATACAAACATAAACACAGGACTTAAAGGTTGATATGTAGGAACAGTTTGAGGGCATGGAGCAACAGATTGTCATTATAGCTGAAAGAGGAAAGGATAACAAGTATTTGGGGGAAAATACCATAGACATTAATACAACCCAGAAAAAGGGACAGCGTAAGCATGGAAATATAGATGTAATAACCAGGTCTTAGCTATTCTAAGTCCCCAGATTTCTATGAGGGAGATAAACAACTGAAGTACTGACTATCTTTTGAATCTAATCCTTTCATTAAGATATATAATTTTTGTTTTTCCTGCTAGAAGTATATGAAGCAGCACAGTACAATGCTATCTATAGAACTGGGCTGGAGTTGGAAGACTTGGGTTTAAATGTGGCCTCATATACTTACTGAATGTGTGACCAGGGGAGATGCATTTAACTTCCCTGTGACTCAGTTTCCTTCTCTACAACATAGAGATAATATTTGACTCACAGGGTTGTTGTGAAGAAAAAATAATTCAAAATAAAGAAAACCGTGCACATAAACTGGCATGTATTATCAGTACACAGAAAAGGAGTTTTCCAAGTATGGTTCACAGGAGGAATACTCCAAGAAAGAAAAGTTGTAGCCAGAGCAACAGTGCCATGAGCAAACAAATTATCACTCAATTGTGGCTACAATACATATCTTTAAAAAACTATTGTTTGATGGTACAAGTATATAGCCTATAATAAATTGCATGTGATGTTGGGAAAGGGAGTGGAGGGAGGGGGAGAAAATTTAGAACTCAAAATCTTATTGAAGTGAATGTTAAAAACTAAAAACAAATAAATAAAAATTTAAAAAATAATTGTTTCAAAATCAACAAATAGCAACAATTTTTATAAAAATAATCCATTCATATAAAGAATTATAATTTTGATTTCTATAAGGCGGGCTCTTAACCTGGAACATATGAATAAACAGAACTTGAATGAAACAGAACATGTTTAATAAGAATTTTAATAAGTACATTTCAGTATAATCGGCTTTGTTTTTAATTTTGTCATTTTATTTTATGCATTCAAAACATTATTCTGAGCAAAGGTCCAAGAGTACTACCAAGTGGCCAAAGGGGTCCATGACACAAAACAAAGGTTAAGAACCTCTGCTAAGGCAAGAGACACAGAGATCAGTAAGTAGAATCTAATGTGTTTCAATGTAACATGAATCCTTTCTGAGAAAACAGCCAGATTCTCAGAGCGTGGAACTCTTTGTTTAAATCTATTGGGAACAATAACCACTGGATAGGTATTACCATTCAGGTAAAATTCACTTGGATGCCAATGGAAATTGACAAGAACCGTAAGTCCATGGAAGACATGTACTTTGTCTTTCACCATCAAAACTGCTAATTAGTAAGAACTTACTTTTATATATCATTTTATGTTTTTCATCTTTGCAGCCATTATGTACTTGGTTTAACAGGCAGGACTTATCTCACTTGGTTTTCCTCACACTCACAAAACTTCCTGTGCAAATTCTGTATGTGTGCATATATTGCTCTATATTATCCTGTTATGTTAGAGAAATAGCCGCAGAACGAGGACTATGATCTTTCATAAATTACTGTCAAATGTACTTCAATACAGATTAAAGGACTGAAGCTCTCTTAGTAAGATATGATTTCACCACTAATTATTCACTAGAAAGTAATCAGACATCTCACTAATATTTATTCATATACAACTCACCGGCATGCCTTGAATGGAAAGTCCACTTGGTCCTTGTGGGCCAGGGGGGCCCTGGGGTCCTGGAGAACCTGTTTCTCCACGAGGACCATCTGGTCCCTGGAGATGAGTAGAAAGAAGTCATTTAGGCAGTAAATTAAACACTTTGATATAAGAATTTTTTTTACAGAGCTTAATAATTTAGAATTTCAATTAAAATCAATGAGAAAATGATAGGCCAATAATTCCTAGATCTCTCTGTATAATTCCTCCATTCATTAATTCATTCTACAAACCTTGGTTATATTTTGTCTATTATGTACAGGGTGCTGGGAAAGATAAATAAATAAATTTAATTAGCTGCTGCTCATACGGAGTTTATAGCTTTGGAGAGCAACAAGACATAAGCAAAAATGGCTAGAATGTCATAGGACCACAAATTTAGAGGTAATTTAACCTGTCCTCTTCATTTTACAAATGAGGCAACAGGCCCAGAGATGTCAAATGACTTGCCTAACATCACATATGGAACAAGTAGGATTTGAGCCTAGGTCTTCTGAATCCAAACTTGTTTTTTTTTTCATTGAACCCTACAAGAATTCATTGCTCTCTATAAGAAACAGCATTACTTGATCACTGTATTAGAGAGGCACAAAAATAAAGTACTACCTGAAGGCTATGGGTGAAGTTCATTAATGTAAGGGGAGATTATGAAGAAGAGGCAAAGGAACAATGAATGCATTTGGAGTCCAAAGATCCAAGATTCAATCTTTGTTCTGACATGGATTCTCTTTGTGACTTTGGGCAAATCATTTCAAGTCTTTGGGCCTGTTTTCTCACTTGTAAAATGAGGAAGTTGGCCTCATGAGAAGGAATTCGAGCTAGGCTTTAAATTCTCTTTAATGTTTAAGCATCTCGTTTGGGAAACAAAACAACACGGTTTCTGCCTTTCGGTATCTCATATCCTACATTTATAAGCCACGGCATGATAAAAAATAAATAACTACTTTTCATCTCACCCATGTAAAAACCCAGATTTCAACATTAAGCCCAGGTAAGAATTCTCCAATATGAAGAATATGAGAAAATTCAGCATACTTAGAAAGAAGAGCTGGATTCACTAAAATAACTGACTCTGATAGGTGAGCTTTTTGCCTTATCTTCCTGGGGCCCCTCTCCATGTCCCTGTACAAGTAACATCCTTCACCCTCTGCTTTCTAGAAACCCAATAGAATGTAAACTCCCTGAGGGCAGGTATTGTCTTGGTTTTTTTCTATTTGTATACTCAGTAGTTAGCATAGTGCCTAGCACATAGTAAGAACTCAATAAGTAACATATATATATATATATATATATATCTATCTATCTACATCTGTACCTGTATTTATATCATCTATTGGTCAATCATCTATCAATCTATCATTGATAATTCAACTATTTATCCATCTACATAGCTATGTATTCATCTACATCTATCTATCTAATTTCTAACTTGGGATACATTCGTGGTCAACTCCTAAGAAAAATCAAGGGCAGTCCTAAGTTGTCTGCTACCAGCCTTATAAATAGCTGGAAGATTTGTCAATAGCTTTTGAATTCATTTCTTTAGGAAATAGTGATAATTTTGTTAATGTCATGGGTTTGTCCCCCAAGTAAACCAATTATCTTTGTTCTATTTCAAGGTTAAAGGCTCTCTAACAGAATAACCTTCTTACTCAGATGTGCTGTTAGGGAGATTGATGTGACTAAGGACATTTCAGTACAAAATTGTTAACAATAACTGGAAAAATAGCTCAATAGGAAATGCTCCTCACAGTGTAAGTCAGTGTAGTCAGTCACTTGCATAAAGAGAGGGCAGGACTCAAATAGGAGACTTGGGATACAGAGAGTGATGGGGATGAGGAACTAAGTGTTATAGACTAAAGTTCCATTCTTTTGGCAGTTGTGGCAAAGTCTGCTTGTTAGGAATATGAGAGAAAATATTCATGAAATAAGAATAGTGTGGCCTTGGGAAGCTTCATTCTTGAGCTGGAAAGTTTTCTTTCGATCAAGTTATGGGTGGCTCTTTGGAGCAAGGAAGAATGAGGCTCTATGAATGAGGCTGATTTTAGGCTCAATTTTTACCATACCAAGGGAGCTTTGGGTTGGGTAGAATAAATAGCAAAAAAAAAAAAAAAACAAAAAAAACCCCACAAACCACCCTCCAAAACTCTCCCATAGTAAAAGCAAATAAACTCAAGTTACCTTTGGACCTTGGTCACCTCTCTGGCCCTTTGGTCCTCGGAGTCCTGGACCACCCTGGAAAACATATGTAAAATATCAGCTCAAAGGCCAACCTCAAAAAGTATGTTTCAGTCTTATTTCTTAATAATATGGAGTATCTCATTCCCATTTTGCGTAAATGCCAATATACTGCAATCATGTTATAGCTTCATCACCATCCAAAGATGAATATCTACACAGATCAGTTCTCTCCCTCCCTTTAGATGACTTCACATTTTAAGAAGACTTTCCCTGCCAAAACTTTTTTCAGGCTTTGGCAAATGACTTGGGTATATTTAACAATTATGTAATATCCCCATTGCAAGTAGATAGACGCATATTTTTCCTTTAATTTCTGATCTGAAATGCCATATAAAACACAACATATTTATGATTTGAAATTATACAGCTAAATGTTAAAAAGAATATGTATGTGTGTATATGCATGCACACACACATACACACACAAGCACACACATGCATGCACACCAAAAAAGCCTGAAATTCTAGTTCTTTGATTTCTAAAATAAGGTTGGATCAAATGATCCCTTATGTGCCTTTTTAAAATTTTTGTTGTTGTTGAGGTGATATCTTTGGGGGAGGAGGGTGGGTAGAGTAAAACTTCAGAAGAATGATAAAGAACAAAATTTTGGACCTGACCATGGAATGCCGTTATTCGTGATTATTGTCATCAATAAAATCATTATTATTAACAATAATAATAATGGTCAGCACTTATGTAGTGCTTTAAGGTATGCAAAGTACTTTACAAATATCATCTCATTTGAACCTCATAACAACTCTGAAAGGCAGGTGTTATTATTAGACTGATTTTACAGATGAAGAAAATGAGGCAGATAGGGATTAAATGACTTGCCATGGGTCACACAGTTAGTAAGCATCTGAGGCAGGATTTGAACTCCAGTCTTTTTGGCTCCAGGCCCAGTGATCTACGCACTGTGCCAGTTGGTTATGTGTCAGTTAAATCTTTACATAATTAAGCCTCTGGAACATTTTCTTTCCATCCTATAATTTTATCCATTTTGAATATCTTGGAAAATATTTAAAACTGGAGTATAATTTCTGTGTTGTTTGTTTCATAGGTATAAAATTCTTTCAGTTTTTTTTCATCTGTCCTTTCAGGAACACACACACACACACACACACACACACATATATATGTATCTATATAATTGTTTTTAAAGACAAACAATGATGAATGAAGGGATAAAATTAATAAAGATGGATTTCTTGGTGATTTTCAAGATATATCATCAATAAAACTGAATTTACTATTCGCTAGATATATTGCCTCAGATGATTTAGGTTTAAAATGTTAAAATAAAAAAGATGCAAGATCTTCCTTCATGTCATTTACTAGCCAAGTGAATGTCATATTTGCTTACTGATGTTAATACTTTTTCCTAAATTCATTTAGGATTTGGTAATAAAAATATTCCACTTGGCTCTACTTTCATTTCAGTGACGACTAGAAGCATGCCTATTCAACTAGCTTTAGCAATATCTGAAGTTGTTAACTAACACCACGTTACATCTGTCTGGAATGGAA
Organism: Phalanger gymnotis; assembly: GCA_028646595.1. Lineage (NCBI taxonomy): Eukaryota > Metazoa > Chordata > Mammalia > Diprotodontia > Phalangeridae > Phalanger > Phalanger gymnotis. Next base: position 105,349,360 of record CM053622.1, read on the forward strand.
TGAGGGAGTGGTGGAAAGAGGCAAAATAACCCATCCCTCCCTCACTTGGGTTCAGACAGCACACTAGTTCTCGGGAAAGAATAGTCCCCAGTGAATCAGGATGACTGAACTGAGGCAGCAGGTTTCTGTTTACTAATGGGGCAAGACTTCTTTGGTCCAAAAGTAACTTGTTTCTGTACAAAAGGAAGGGGACAGCTCGAATGCCTTTCAGAAACAGCAGGGCTTGGACTCTATAAAAGGCATAAGGTTGCTTCCATTCCTCAGGAACTCAAAGCTGAGCAAGACTAGATCCCACACAAAAAAATAATACAGTGGAAAGGATATGACCTGACTATAAAGGACAGAGTAGCTGGGGATTCAAGACATTGCTCTTCTGAGACTGCTCCTTTCCATGCCTATTGGGAAGGAAAGCAGGCATTTGGTTCCATTCTAGCTCATTTTCTCTACCTGGTGACTAAGAGAGTAGAAGCTTTTTGGTTCTCCTCTCTATGTCCTGTCATTCTACTGCTCTGTTCTCTTCCAAGTATTTTTAGAGTCACTCCTTGATTCTTCCACCCTGCTCAAGAGACTGCCTGGGAAGCCCCACTGTGACTAGCGCAGGTATTAACCAGTAATCTACTTCCAGACTCCTAAGTAGAAGCAAGCGCCCAAGGAGCCAACTTTCGTTTTCCTCTTGCCTTTGCATATGACTTTTTGGACTTTGCCATGATGCCTCAGCTGACGTCTCACTTTGGAACTTCTTTTCACACATGGGGGTCTTCTCATGATGAAAGATCTGTTGTTCACTGGGGCTATCTCATTCTGGACTGTCCATTTACCAAGCCAGCACCCTTCTTCCATTGATGAGTTCCTCACAGCACCTCCATTTTAGGGAGTGGCAACCTTCATTCCTCTCCCAGTTCTAATTCTGACTTTCCAGATTTCTGAACACCATGCCCTTATGGACATGTTTCCCTCTTTCTCTTTTTTCAGCTCCTTTTTGTATGTCCTCTCCTTCTAGTAGAATGTCAACTTCTTGAGGGCAGGAGCTGTTGTTTCTTTTTTGCTTGTATTTGTAACCCCAGAACTTAGCACAGTGCTTGGCTAATAGTAGGTACTTAATAAATATGTGTTGTCTCCCTTTTAAGAGTAATTGTTTCTTATATATTTAGAATTATTCTTAAGGATCCTATTGTTACATGAGGCATTTTGACAGACCTGTATGTTTGTATTAAACTAGGAATTTCTTCTGATGATCTACATGCTTCATGATTGCCATTTAATACCTCACTCTCTGGGAAAAAAATTATGTCCCTGTAAGTAATAATCAGTTTTCCGGCTATTCTACTGGTCAGTGCAAAAGATCCTAGGGAAGCTCTGACCAGACTTGGGGTGTGGCAACATTAATAGATCTTTACACTCATTTGCCAGTGACAAAGGGCTAGACATTCATTCCTTCAAACATCCCAAGACACTTTTTTCCCAATTAAATTTGGATGGCTTCTCCTGATGTGTCAGTGTATAATCATATTGTATGAATATGTCTGAGGCATGATGTTTGATGTACTTTTATTATATCCCTTACTGCAAAGCACAGTGCTGGTGCACATGGCATACCCTAAATACTCTTTGAATGATGATAGTAACATTTAATATAACAATAAAGTAAGGAAAAGCTCAATCTAAGCAAAACTACAAGTCTTTTTACATGTATGCCATAATACAGCTTTTACTTTAGCATTCTTTTCCAGCAACCATATATATTACCAGCTAAGAATTAGATTTCATCAGTGGGAATGGGTATTTTCTCACAAATTTTCTGCAACAATTGTTCTGTTATGGGTGGCATTGCTTTGGAAGAGAAGATGACTGGGGCTGGGGATATGACAGCTATCTTCAAATATTTGAAGGGCTATCATATGAAAAGAGGATTAAGTTTTTTCTACTTGGCCCCAGAAGGCAGATCAAGGAACAATAAGTAAAAGTTATAGAAAGGAAGGCCTGCTGTAAGAAAAGACTTCCTTGCAATTAGAGCTATCCCAAAGTGGAACTGGCTACTTTAGGAGATAGTGGGTTCCCCTTTCCCTGAAGCTACCTAAGCAAAGTTTGGATGACTATATGCCATGAATATTAAAAAGGAATTCTCATTTAGGTATGAGCTGGATTAGACATTTCTTTTCCAAGGCTGAAATTGTATGATTCCTTGATCCTATTTCTTAAGCCTTCCGAATGAAATTTGTCATTCATATTTGAAATTTGTCATTCCTTTCTTCCTTGAGACTTCATCTTCCTTCTCCTTGCCCCTCTCTCTCCAACTTTGATTTATTTCACCTTCTGCTGTCTCTATTAACTTTGAATGCCAGTGCATATAAAATGGTTAATTCTCAAAATCTTCTATGTTACAAGTTATTTCTATGATTCTCTTGAGTTCTAGTAAAGAAAAAGGATAGAGAAATCAAATAAACAGAAGTATTTCATGCAAGCCTCAGGAAAATGAGGGTTATTCCCAAAACCTGTCCAGAAAATCTTTACCAACAGTCTAACAACCCATGTGGGATAATAACTTACCCACTGTTTCTACCCATTTCAACTCTTAGTTATGCCCTTTGGAACCAGGCGGAACAAGTTGAATTCATCTTGCATATGACCACCTTAGGGCACAGCTCCTCTGTGCAGTAAATAGCTAGAACCACATGTGGCTTTCATGGAGTTCAAGGCTAGCTCCATACATGTGGAAGGATGATTTTGGCTAAGGGCAGAAAATTTAAAATAATCTGAAGAATGAAATGACTTTGTTGTTTCTCTAGAATACCGCAGGGTGATTTAGAGTAAGGCAGAGAATGAATTTCCATTTTCAATAGAAAACGATAGGTAAATGTGTGCCATAAAATACAGAGAAAATTGGATTGCATGCTTAATGTTGAAGAGATACTCTGTTCCAAAGATAAAAAAGGAATTGCCAGGATCCATTCCAAATAACTCCAGAAGGTTCTTCATTTGTGAAAAAAAACAGATTTGCTGAATTGTAAAAAGTAGGAAAATTTATATGCTTGGAGCCAACCTGGAATGAACTTTCATCCTGCAAGCCAACTGTCAGTCTGGGTTATCCACTGTGGAAATGTCTAACATGCCAGTCCTGCTTAGTATAAAGTCCAACGTTAAATGACAGGTCTTGGAAAAAATTTATCCTATAAGACTTTGGTTTCCACTACTTATTCAAACTTCTGACCCTGTTTTCTTGTCCCATCAGCCTCAAATAACTTGCAATTCTCTGACAATAAATTATTGATATCTTGTCCTTCTCAAAAAAACACACATTTGCTTTGACAATTTGGCACAAGGTGAAAAACAGCATCATGGGAAGTAATTACAAAAAAAGTCTTTGAAGAAGGATGTGAATACCCTGGTTCTAATTATTCTAAATTTGGTTGTAGTTTCCCTCATTTCCTTTCTTTGTAACAATACGTAAAGAGGAATAAAACAAGGAAACTCATGCTTACCAAAGGTATTCACAACTATAATGGAAAATGTGTTGTAGAAGGTGTAAATGGAATAAGGATTCCCTGAGCGGCTAGGCAGCATAACGCGCTAGATCTGGCCTGGGAAGACCTGATTTCAAATCCTGTTTCAGACACTTAGTAGATTCATAACTCTGTGCAAGTCACTCAGCCTCTCTATGCCTCACATTCCCTTTATGTGAAATAAGGAGATTGTATTCCATAGCCCATAGCGTCCCTTCCAACTCTATATCGATGATGCCAAAGATGTTGAAGCTCTCCATAAGCTCCTGTTTGCTGATCATATTGTGGGATGATCTGGTGATCGATTGCCTTAATCCTCAGAGCATTACAGGGCTTCCCCAATGAGATCTGTGATTACTCAAAAGAGATAAGCCTAATAATCCACTCAATGAAAAACTAAATTTATGAAAAATTCAATGCTAATGTACAGGATTATGACCAGACGCTGTATGACCATCCTCAAGTTAACACATCAGTAAATATATTTTGATCAGGAAACGAGTTCAGCTCAGAAGAAAGAAGATTATATTTGGGAAATAGAGTTAGTGCTTTAAATGATGCCACAAGTAAACCACTTAACTTCTGAGTCTCAGAGTGCTCAGAGCTATCCTCATATGTAATATGAGGATGACAATACATACCTCTAATACCTGCCCACCTCATAGGGTTGTGAGGATCAAATGAGGTTATATATGTAAAACAGGAAAGAGATAGCTGCTGTATAGTAGCTAGAGAGCTGGCCTTGAACCCATGAGTAACTGGCTTTACATTCTGCTTTTAACACTTTTTTGCTGCATGACCCTTGACAAGTCAATTAACCTTTCTTTTCTCTAGGCTGCTGGTGTCAAACTCAAAGAAATGGGTGCCACTAGACAATACATAAGGATCTCTGCAGGCCACATAGTGACTTAGAAAACCAATGTCTATGTTCTATTATATTTTTATTTATTTTTCTAGATACATCTTACATGTCTGTTCCAGGCAACTCTCTAAGGATATAGGTAGCAAAAAAGGTGCTGACCTGTTTTGGTAGAGGAGATCCCCTCACTTAGGAGTTACCTATATCAATGAAACGGGTCCAGTTCTCACCCCCAAATGTATAAAGCAGTATATTAACACTAGTGACTAATACTAAAATTTGATAAAATTCTACCTTCTTTTCATCAGCAATATTTCTGTGTGTTCAGTCATTTTCAGTAATGTCTGACTCTTCCTGACCCCATTTGGGTTCTTCTTGGCAAAGATACTGGGTTGGTTTGTCATTTCCTTCTCCAGCTCATTTTACAAATAAGAAACTAAGGCAAACAGGGTTAAGTGACTTGCCTACAGTCACATATCTAGTAAGTGTCTGAGGCCAGATTTGAACTCAGGAAGATGTCTTTCTTATTTCAGGTCCAGTACTCTATCCATTATGCAATATTTTAAAATCTCTGCATTTCTGGATTGCACGTGGGAAATGGTAGCGTTTTAATACTCTCAAGCTGATCCTTGCTATAAAGACATTATTTTTTTGAACACAAATGTTCCCCAAGTGACACTATATGATTAAGAAACCTGGAGTGCCACAATTTCCAATGAATTAAAGTTATAGGTGACCCAAAGAACAATAGAAAGCCATATTGTAAATACGAGTATTCTGTAGCATATGTCCAACAATGCCCTCTACACATAGGTCTAACACAAGGCATGGGCACTGGAACTGTAGTTTCATTGATACTGAGACTTCTGAGATGAAGAAAAGACCCATATTAACACATTTGTCTAGAGCACTATGAGGTCAGCCATAACTAGCCAGTATGTGTCAGAGGTGAGCTTCCTGCCTCCAAGGCCAACTCTTTATCCATACTATTCCACTCTGCCTCTCACATGGCATAATTTATATCACTGAGGAAATATGATTAGAAAAAGAAGTGGGATGGTCACATGACAAGAGAAATAGATGGACAGTCCTACAGCTGTATAATAACCAGGATATGTAAGACAATCTGGATGGAAAACCTTTAGCATTTTGGGTGGACCCTCTGTGGAGGATCCAGAGAAAGCATAGGCAAGATATGTATAGGTGGAGAAGGAATGAATGGGTTATGATTTGCATCAATGGAAGAAGTGTCCACATCATGCAGGGAAGGATCTCACAGATCCACTGAAGTCCTAGAATATATTGCAATATAGCAATAAGAAGAATAAAGCTTTACATTTATAATAGCATTCCAACTTCATCCACCAAAAAAAAAAGAAGAAAGAAAATACATGACAAAGAGCTGAATTTCTTTGCCCCCAATTGGGAAATAATTTATCCAAGAGGCCTCACACACTGCCTTAGGCACGTATAAATTAGGATTAGCACAGGAAGAGATTTTCAGGTACAATATGAGTGTTCATGTTGGAAACATTCAGTTAGAAATCAAGTCCTGAGGCTTAGAAAGAAATGGTTTCAAATGTAAATATTAGAGATCTTTCTTCTTGGAGAAAACCAACATTTATTCAATACTTACAGGTGGGCCAGCAGGTCCTGATGCCCCTTTGCTGATTTCAGAACAGGAACAGGAATGTGGAAGAGCTGGACAATTTTCCTCATCCCTCTGTTAAAAAAAAGAAATGGCCAAATATTAAAAAACATCCTCTGCCAGTAGTTTTTTTAAGCCAGGGGAAATGTTTTAAAATATTTGAAGTTAAAGATTTTCAATAAATAAATAAATGAATATGCTAGACAATTTTCTTTGTTTTTATTTAATTTTTTTTTGCTTTTGCTTTTCTTTGTAACCCCAGTGCTTAGTCTAGGGTCTAGCACTTAAGTTCTTAATGTCCGTTGACTGAATGACTTTGGTTTTCTTTTAAAAAAAATTTTTTTAAACAATCTCTTTGTCTTTTAAGCAGGTGATAGAGACAGAATGGTGAAAATTGGCATAGATCCTGCCCCCTTAAGGAAGTTACACTCTTGGCATTGGGGAATTGATACAACATACACACAAGCCAGGAAGTACAAGGTAGAATGTGATGGAACAAAACGGAGTCAGGCAAAGCAATCAGAAAAACAAAAAACCAACAGACTAGGAGAGGCGTGTCACTTTCACTTGGCGGGCTCAGGGAAGACTGCACAAAGTAGGTGGTATCTGAATTGCACCTCGAAGGAGGAGAGGGTCTTCAATAGACAGAAATGGAGAGTGGTCGAAGCCTATTCCTAATGTGAAAAGAGCCACAATCAAAGAGACACAGAAAGGAGAGAGTAGGGTGAGAAGAGAGGGTTAGCCAGATGGACTGGAATGTAGAATTATGAGAAGGGGAGTGCTATGATAAGCGTGTATTGTATAAACATTGAAAGCTGAGGAGACAGATAAAATTTAAAATATTCTACTGGGGATTCAAGAGGTAAACAAGTCATTAAATACAAGATAATCTGCAGAGAGAGAGAATGCCAATAAGGAGCTCAGGAGAAACTTCATTATGAGGTAGTAACTGAGCGGAGGGAAGCTTGAAGAAAGCTCAAGATTCTAAGACTTAGGAGGACAGTCTATGCAAAGATATATAAGCAAGAGATAGTGAGTTGCTTTTAGGAAACAGCAAGTAGGCTGGTGGTGGCTAGATGGCACAGTGGATAGAGTGCCAGGCCTTCAGTCAGGAAGATTCTCCTTTCTAAGTTCAAATCTGTATGACTCTGGGCAAGTCACTTAACCCTGTTTGCCTCAGTTCTCTCATCTACAGAATGAGCTGGAGAACTAAATGGCAAACCATTTCAGCATTTTTGCCAAGAAAAATCTTAAATGGGGTCATGAAGAGTCATACACAACTGAATAACAACAACAAATAGGGCAGTTGGGTTACATTACAAAATATGTGGAAGAGAATAATGTAAAAAAAAGTCTGGAAAGGTAGTCTGGAAACAGAAAATGAAGAGCTTTTAATGACAAGCTGAGGAGTTTGTCCTACATGCGATGGAGAGCCACTGAAGATTCATGAACCAGAAAGGGTGACGTAGTATGATCTGCGCTTTAGAAAGATTATTTTGGCAGCTGTTCTAAGCAGCAATTAGAGAAGAGAAGAGCTGGAGACTGGGAATATATCAGTAGTCCAGTCAAGAAGTGATGGTTGTCTATATTTGTGTGGTTGCTGTGTGAATGAAGACAAAGGGGGGTAGAAATGAGAGATTTGTATAAGTACAGTCAGTTCTGCTGTAATGCATGTTTTAAAAAATGTGAATGTGTTCCAACATGATGGGAACATAACATGAATTTCAAGTTTGCTTCTGCTCAATTTCTTCCATGAGAAATATCTAGAATGCAGAAAACTGTACCACTGCACAATAATTCACCAGCAGCAACCCTTCTGATGGTCACCTCCACAATTAAACGAGGCGTTTTTCAAGGTAAAGTGCCATATTAATGGTGTATCTTCTGGTAAAGTGGGAGCTGAGGGCAAAGGAGAGCTGGTCTGTACCACCTGCAACCCTACTCCCACTTCCCCATCTCTCCCCCTACCCAGGTTGGACTGCTTAACCTACTCATGCAGCAACAGGGGTACAGGCCAAACAGCAGCTCAAGGCCAGTGACAGGAATGCTATTGTATTTATGTATTCCTTATCCATTTAACATATATACATGGTAAATGCAATATGTACCATGTATACAACTCTACCATTTTAAAAATTGAGTTCCTATCTTTTTTCAAATGTGCCACTGACAAAGATTTTAAGCACTATGCCTCTTAGCCTGATTTTCCCCATAAGATCTGTGCTTTCATTTATATAATTTTGCATAATTCTATGCTTTTGGGAAACAGGTATGTCATGTTATAGAAGAACTGACTATTGTTGACATTTAATTAGATATTGGACAGTAAGGAGAGAATGAAGATTCAAGTATGATTCCTAGGTTGTGAACCTTGGTGCCTGGAAAGACAATGGTGTCCTCAAACAATTATGATGTTTTCCATTATGTACAACTTCTTCCTCACATCCATTTCTCTATGCTTATCAGGTCTTGATTATTAAGGTACCAACTATTACTGTCTACCATAATCCATTTGAGAACTTTTGCTTCTAAAAGATGGGACATGAATTTATTCACTTAGTGCTTTATCCATTAGAATCTGTATGTGTGTATGTGTATGTGTGTATACAAGCATACACATACATATATATATATATACAAAAATCTGTCTGAATGATATTTGATAGTAATGATGGCACAGACCATCTTAACCATGCCTTGTAGATAGACAAAGAGTTGAACCCAGAACAGAAGGAAGAAAGCTGACTACATCGTGCTTGGGAAATTACACAGTACTTTTAATGATGCCATGAGAAAATCACATAATTTGGCAAAGCCTTAGTTTCCTCATGGGCAATATGGGGTTAATAGCTATATTAACACTTCATAAGGTATTCTAGCATTCAATAAGCAACCAAGAATTCCACTTCAAGTCAAATTTTGGTTTGATAAACTGCATCAAAGTGCCATGGTAGGGCTAGGGTATTAGAACAGAGGCTTTTGAATGAGAAGATTCAATTTCGGGCACAAACATCTGGACAGAAACCCTCTTGAAGCTACTCACACTACTTTCAGAAACCATTGGCATCCCAAACCCATCTTCTCTATGTCATCCCTCACCCCACTCAGCTCTGATAGGAGTATAAGAAAAAGTTTAACAAGTCAATCTTATTAATGTTCCTCCCTAATCTTCATCCTATACAATTTCTCCTATATAAAGAGAGAAAACATAATCTATCACTTCTAAGTGTCTTTTGCTATGCCCTTTGGCCACTGAAGAGTTACCAGTTCATTTGGAACATTTGTGCTCAACCTATAGCAGAGCCTCCCATGCTCTTATTGGTCTGATCAGCCACAGTTGGACACACTGTACCTTGACTCCAACCAACATAGTAATGTCATTTTGGTCCTCTTCAAGAAAAAAAGACAGCAACCAGTCACTAGCAACCCAATACTTATGACAGTTCTGCCCCAACAACAAATAACTTGCATTCAAATTCAGACTGTGTTCTCATAGAAATAGAAAGCGTGGATCACATAGGGAATAAACATTATCTTAAGAGCAATTTAAATTTGATATAAATGAATTCTGATTTTTTAAAAATAGACAACAAAAAGACAACAAATGTAGAATTCTTACCAGTCCTGGGAGTTCACAGCATTTGTCTCTATTGGCCCATGAAGTAGAACAAACAATGTCAAACATCTGTAGCTGGAACTGGGATTAACCAAATTAAAAAAAAAGAAACACTATTAAATAAGAGAAATTTATGATCACAACTACTTTTATATTAAGTAAAAGCCACACATTTGTCAACATGAAAGTAAACAAAGGTCTAAAAATAAGTTTAGGAAACCAGGAAATAATAGACAAAAATAAGTTTAGTTAATCATTTCCCTAAATGTGCTTTCTTTTATGTGAAAATGAAAACATTTCCATTTGTAGTATTTCTACTATATAAGATACTGAATATAAGATAATTAATGCAAACATTAAATAAATATGCATCAAAATCCTAATAACACATACCAAACCTTTCAATATTTTGCTTCAAAATTTTCCCTACACTCTTCCCTTTCCCACAGCCATAGATGTGTTTCATACTTCCAGACTAACTGAACTGATATTTATAGATTCTATCAATATATTTTAAGCCCCAAATATTTCATAGCTAGATTAGTTTGAGAAATTCTGCAGTAATATTGCTATGGTGACTTATACAGCTTATCTCCACTTACATATACAAGAGATACATTCACTTCCTACTCTTGGGATGTATTACAATATTCATTACACTGTCATCCCTTGCCCCACTCAGCTCTAGTAGGAGTATAAGAAAAAGTTTATTAAGTCAGTCTTACTAATCTTCATCCTATCTTTATCCCCAATCTTCATCCTATACAATTTTTTTCTTTATATAAAGGGAGAAAACACAATCTAGAAAAAAAGGAGCCAAGAGATAGGAATCAAAGTTTTGTTTCTTGGCAACAGATCTTACCTTTACCAATTACTGGAACCTCTTAATTCCTTGCTTTGTTTTTATAGCTAATATTTCTATAATGCTTACTATGTTCCAGGCACTATGCTAAGCACTGCATTTTATTATCTCATTTGATTCTTACAACAACCCTGGGAGACAGGTGCTATCATTCACTTTTTACAAATGAGGATGGGCAGCTAGATGGTGCAGTGGATAGAATGCTGGTCCCAAAGTCAGGAATTCTTTGAGTTCAAATCCAGCCTCAGACACTAACTAGCTATGTGACCCTGGGCAAGTCATTTCACCCCGTTCTCCTCAATTTCCTCATCTGTAAAATTAGCTGGAGAAGAAAATAGGAAACCACTCCAGTATCTTTGCCAAGAAAACCCCAAATGGGGTCATTAAGAATCAGGCATGAATGAAAAATGACTAAACAACAACAAAAAATGTTAAAAGCTATTTCCTGCTGATTATTAATACAAACAAATAAAGAAAAACCAAGGAGATATGGAATGAAAATTGACATTTCAATGAAATTTGGTATAAAAACCTCCTACACCTTTCTCTCATAATGGAATCCTTCAGTATGTAGGAGTGACTGCAAAGCCAAGAATTGTATCAAGATGGATCCTCATCACAATGATGCAGAAAAAGATCATTAGCTCATTTCCAGCTATCTCTAAGTGAAAATCATCTTAATCTGTTAAAGAACACTATTGAGAAAACTCCTGGCAGTAGGACAGATTGGAACTATGAAATCTGAGCACCGTTAATCTCTAAAACTACAGGCTCAAGTTTTCTTCTGGTTTCTTTTTCAAGGAACCAAGTCTTTTGGCTAAAGATGTAATACTGAAACTCTGGATTAACCTAAGGATGCTGCTTTGCCTGAGAACATTTGGGGCCCACTAGAATACAACATCAGATGGACTCTATGAAGATGTGAAAGTTTCCTGTACCAAGTGGTTGGGTTATTTATCTTGATATGGAGACTTCAATAGGAAAAAGTATTTTATGTTTAATAATTTCTAACTTATTTGAATAATTCTGAGAAACATCATTCTTTCTTGAGAAAGTTTTTTAAACAATAAAAATGATACCACCCAACCATCTCAAATGATAAAATATTTATCGGCAGTTGAAATGTGCCACTGGGGAGAAATACATAATGGATAAGAGTGTTTGGAGAGACTGCAGAATTATCTGCCAATTCACCATCTGACTTGCTTAACTATATGCTTATATGGCTCAAGGAAATCAATCCTGCCATTTAAAAATTCCATGTGGGCTGTCTTTTCTGATTTACTTTGGATGAAGTGAACAATGCTTCCTTTGCATACACTTCATATTTTTTGTAGGTTTCTGCAGTACTGTCATTTTAGAGTCCTCTGCATTCACTCGGAAATTTTTCTCCCTTGTTTGAGCGGGCGCTCCTGATTATCCATCAAACAAACGTTCTAACATCCTTTTAGTTCAAAGAATGTGAACCTGTACATATAAATATTTGCAGACACACCTATGTCAAGCAAGGATGGGCTCTGATATGTAAACCTGGAGGGAATACTCAGATTATAGAGAGCACAGATCCATTGGAGAATTAAAATGTTAGAATACATACACATACCCTTGTATCAGAGTATGAACTAGGTGGCTCAACACTCCATCCTAACATTCTGATTGGTCTTTTCACTAAGGAGAAGGGAATGACCCAATAGCAATATTCATCTAGGCAGGGGTAGTATACCCAACCTGCTTTATAGAGACACCTACGATATACTTATGTCCATATTCCAATACTCCAGGGTATTTGTGATCTCATTAACATGGGTATACACACACACACACACACACAGAGAAACGTGTGTGCGCACAGCACATGCACCCTCTTGTTAGCTATAGTCAGTTACTAGGGGAAATAATCATGTAAAATGCCTTCATCTTATGAATAAACTGTTTCATATATTGCTTTTTAAAGCTGTATTTTCTTTAAAATCTAAGACATATAACTTTAAGAACTTTGCAAAGACTTTTATATAGAAGAGGGTAAAATAAAGATATTTGCACTATAGTTCTTGTAATTGAATGCTAAACTTTCAAATTTTAAATGTGGCTTTAAAATGCCATTTAGAAGATGATAGAGCATTTATTAAGTGCTTGATATGTGCCAGGCACTCTGTTAATTGCTGAATATACAAACACAAGCAAACAAGACAGTCCTTGCCCTCAGAAATTCACATTCTAATGAAAAAAGAAGAGCTTGGTGGCTCAGTAGACAGAGGACTGGGCTTGGTCAGGAAGACTTGAATTCAAATCCAGCATCTCAGACATTTAGTAGCTTTATGACCCTGGGCAAGTCACTTAACCCTATTTGCCTCAGCTTCTTCATCTGTAAAATGATCTAGAGAAGGAAACAGCAAACCACTCCGGTATCTTTGCCAAGAAAACTCATGTACAGTCCAGTCCGTGGGGTCATGAAGAGTCAAAGCCGACTGAACAATAACTGCCTCATAATATGAACTTGGACAAAACAATTTCTCTACATCTAAGTTTACTCATATATGGAAAATGAGTAGTACTTATACCCACCTAATTTCGGTGGTGAGAGTATAAAAGTATTTAATGTAAGTGAAAATGCATTGTAAACTAGAAAGTGCCATATAGAAATATTAGTATTATGATTATTAATAAGTATTTGATAATATACTGTCGATTTGTTTCATGTATGTAACCCTTGTCTTGTCCAACAGGATTTTAAGCTATACTGAACCAGAAATTATGTTATTAAATCATATTACATTATAGAATATAATAATTATATTATATAATATATAACATATTAAAATATAATAATAAATTATAATAACAATAAAATGACCAGTTTTCAACTAATGTTGCTGTGCCCAATGCACCTGCTCCACCTGTGTTTTCTAGATATCAAGCACTATGAAACTAAGGCCCTGGAGGAAGGGGGGATCTCAGATCATGAGGAAGATCTGAGGTCTGCTTCATTAGAGAGGGCCAGGGACCCTTTAATAAAGTGCCATTGGCCCAGAGCTCGGCTTCAGCAATTGTTCTTGCAAATTGGACAATTTTAGAAATGCCACACATATTTCATGCTTAATAACATATCTTGTTATGTTTTCAAGCAGCATATGGCATAGTAGATAGGCAGGAAATGTTGGGGAATACATACAGAGCTGGTCTCAGAGCCAGGATGACTTGAGTGCAAGTCTCATATTGACAAGTCCTTTACCTTCCCAAGGCCCCAGGCAACCCCTTAAGGCTATATAGTGTAGACTTGCATTGGTAGAGTGAGACTGGGAGTTATCCATATACAGGGAGTTACCCACATACTACTGAAATCACTGGTCTAGTCCCTATTCCTATATTTTCCATAACACATAGCACAGTGCTATACATGCTTAATAAATATGTCTGGAATAAGTGATGCATGGAACTGGAAAAGAATGGGGGTGGGTGGGTAGGGAAGGGAGACTAAGGAATATGGTCTTGTCACAGGCTCACAAATGTGTAGGCACTGCCCTAACTAGTGGTATTTTTATCCTTTTAACTACCAGAGTAGGACAAAGAAGCAAAAATAAAATGGATGGCCAGGGTCAAAGACATGGCATATGAATTGTCTAAGTTTCCACCCATATGTGTTTTGACAGCTATGTTAAGATCTGCTTGTTAATTCAGTCCCAGCAGCCATTCCTTATAAAATCTTGCCCGCTTAGATTTTATCTGCAAGTTGTTTTCCATGTAAAAATGTGTGAATTCAATACAGTAGTCACACTCTCTCTAAAGCTATTCATCTTTGCTCCACCCAAAAGCCTTTAAAATGAATTTGTTGGGGAAGAGGGAGGCATGAATGCATAGCCAAATCCCTAGAGCTGTCTGTGATCAACCTGTACTTGGGGACTCATTGCAAATTTGCTCAAGATCCAAAGAAGTATAGATTTTTTTTGGTAGCTGCTGAGCCCTCTCAGATACACATTTTTCTGTCTGGAGTAACTTACATATGTCCTCTACCTCTCCCTTCCATCCCCAACTTTCTAAAGCATAAAATAAAGGAACAGGCATAAGCCTAAAATGACAAAAATTCAACACCTATCTATGACAGCAATATTTGGGCGTAAACATCTTAATTTGTGGCTTACACAGGCCACAATTTGAGAAATGAACTTTGTGTTATCTGTCTCACAGACAATGAAGAAGCCTCATTCCCCAGACCTGAGTCTCCAACTCAGCCTTTAATAGAGTCCATTTCAACACAATCAAATTGTTTGATGAGTGGGCAGTTTGCAAATCGACTAAGTAATCCTTTATAGGCTGCTAGGTTCAAACAAAAGCAACTCTTTCTCTTCTACTGCCCTCACAAAGAACCCCTTTGATGACTGACTGCTGTAAATTTGCCTTTTGTCTGTTATTGCTGGAATTGGACCACAGAAGGGACTCTGTTGAATTGCTTTTCTATTGTGGCAGGGGTACAACTTTTGTCATCCAGAGGCCTGAGTTCCAAAGACCCTTTTTGTTTTTCCTTCATAGATGATTGGCTAGACAATTGGAGTCCAAGTTTTATGTAAGTGGTGCAGTTAGGAAAAAGTGTGATTTATGGGGTTGGAATGCTGTCAATTCCATGCATGGAACATACCACTAATGGTCAGGCAGAGTGAATGATGCAAATGAGTGATATTCAGCTCAAATCCATTCACAGGATTATAGACTTAGAGCTGGAAAAGACCTTAGATGTCATTGAGCCCAACTCTTTCATTTTACAGATGAAGAAATTGAGCCCTGAAGAAGTTATCTTACTTATCCAGCTAGCAAGCATACATGGCAGTATTTGAACCCAGGCCTTCCTAATTCCAAATCTACTCTCTACCACACTGAACAACTTCTCTTTCATTTCAACAACAATATTTCCTTAACTCTATTTACTTAGCTTGCTATTGAGGAGCTCTCCTTAATGAGGGAGACAATATGCAAAAAACTACATACAAACAAGATATAAACAAGATAAATTTCAGGAATTAGCTGAAGGAAACTAAGGAAGCTGGAGACAGAGACAAAAAAGGAAAATATTCTAGCCATGGGAGACAGCTAATAATAGCATTTATAAAGCATTTTAATGTTTGCAATGCACTTTACATAAATATCCCATTTTATTCTTACAAGAACCTTGAAAGGCAGCTGCTATTATTAATTCCAGTTTTACAGATGAGGAAACTGAGGCATAAAGAGACTAAGTGACTTGCCCAGAGTCACACAGTTAGGATGTATCTGAAGCAGGATTTGAACTCAAGTCTACCTGACTCCAGGTCCAGTACTCTGTGCCATCCATCTGCTTATTACCAGTGAAAATGCATGGAGAAGGCTGTGAATATGGGTGACCCACCCTGCACAGGTTGGGAAAAAGGGAGGGTGGTTCTGAAGAGAAGATAATGAGTTTACTTTTGGACATGTTGAGTTTTAAGATATCTCCTCAGTAACGTGGGTAGTTTTGGAGGGAAGAGCAGAAATTATTTCCAACAGTTGGACTTGCAGAATTTTTTTTAAAAAAAAAGGCTTGCTTCAATGAAATGCCTGTTAGCTTTAATTAATGAATAACTTAAATGACAGAACATCCTAATTAGCAGTGGTACAATTTTGTGGTACAAAAGCGTGTGTTCAGGATTCGGCCATGTAGGTAATGAATGGAATGCACTTCCCTGGCCAACTGGAAGCCTTCGAGATTTAAATTCCTCATTATATCATGAAAGGTACAACTTGTCAGAAAAAAATGTGTTGCTTAAATACATATTCATTTTGGCCCACCTAGTAAAAATCTCCCTCATGGTAGCTTTCGTGCCACCAATAGACAAATTCTTAACCAACCTGTGAGAAAGATGGCATTCTTTGCCCCAAAGACACCTAAAAGGTCAAGGTGTATTCTCATGGCTCTTTCATAGTTGTATAACTCGGATCTCACTAATACTCAATTCTTGACTAACAGATATCCATATTACTACAACTCCCACTGCTATGGTGGTGATGGCAGAATCTCCATTTTATTTTCTTAGCTTAAAGTTTGAAGACTGAGGAGGTGAATTTAAAAAAGAAGTTCACTTTATCCTGGAGGCTCCTTCCTCAGAAATACAAGAGAGGCAGCCTTACTGCCAAGGGCACGGAAGCTATGTGTTTTCCCTCTCTGACGCCTTCACTTATGGAAGGGCACCGAATATGTTTCCCCTAAAGATCCGCAATTTAAAAAAAAATCTGTCCTATACCAATGTACATTCTAAAGATCAGAGGAGAAAGAGCTCACACAGGAGCTAGAGTGGCCACACAAAGCTTCATGAAGATAGTGGGCCTTGGTTTGAGTTTTTAACATTGGACCTGTGTCAATCAGAATATTACATTTTTTTAATCCATAAGACAAAGAAAATGGAAATGTTAGGATGAAAATTTTTATTCCAAAGTAAAATTATAATTTTTTGTGTCAATTGGCATGCGTGGTCCTTCTATATGATTAATTGAGGGGAACATAAAATACAACATTAACTACACAACAAAAAATTGGCAACAATCACACATTCCCGTGGGCTATTTTTTTGAATAAAATTTTCATGAAATTTCATTTATTTTTCACTTACTGGAGCAGAGTTTTCCTTTGGTCCTCTTGATCTGACCATTCTCCCCAGGACTTCCACACCATTGGAAGTGATATTGCCAGATGCATTTACTGCTTTTTCACCCACTTGCTTGCAGTCAATAAACACTTTGGCCAAGGTCTTGCTGATAACAATATGCAGCTGGGGGGAAAAAAGCAAAGTTTAGGTAAGAAAAAATATACCACTGTCAAACTTTCAATTTCATTCCATTGTACTCTAGTTAACAAACATTTATTAAGCACTTACCATATACCAAGCACTGGGCTAGGCAAAAACAAAATAATACCTGCCCTCAAGGAACTTCCATTCTACTGGACAGAATGCAATGTAGAGTTTTAAAGGATAAGAGATATTCAAATATTCTATTTTGTTAAGAATGATAACATGAGAATTCATCTTGTCTTTGGGGCAACTGAAGATCTAGTTAAGATATATCTGTATTTTCTTTTTTTTCTATTTTCTTTAATTTTATTTTAGACTCAAACACCAAAACACAAATACAAAATAAAGAAACAAAAACATATTATAAACTTAAATATTGGAACTTAAATGCAAAGTAAGAAAGGGGAAAACACGTCATGTGCGTAGCAGAACATAAGAGAGGGTTCAAAATATGTAACAATAAATTTTCATTTCAAGAAAGCCTGTATGATAAATACTACACGTTGTGTTGAGAAATCTCCAACTTTGCTTCTTTTTTAAGTTTTCTTTTGTTCTCTGCTGTGCACTTTTTTACTTTGTTCTTTTTTTCCCCTTCCTCCCCTCCCCCCAGAAGGCTACAATTGAGTGGGGATATATTTCTCTATAGCCATAGATATATACATACACATATACATATATACATATGTATAGACACATACTTTTCCAAATTCTACTCCTGATCTTTGTTTTAATGTTTGTGCATATTTCTTGTTTCCTATCCCTCCTGTCTCCTCTACTTTACTTATAGTCACTATCTTGCCCTCCTATTAATTACCTACCCCCTCCAAGGTTCCCTCCCCTATCCTCCCATTCCCATAAATACAAACACCCTTCAATAGCCCCCTGTAACCTATTCCCTCACCCTCCCCTCTAGAGAGCCCTCCCTTATCCTCCCATTCCCATAAACACCATTCTATATCCTCTTTTACCTATTCCCTCAACCTCCCCTCTAAAGATTCCTCCCTCGTTCTCTCCCCACTCCCTATCCATATCCATATATATATATATATATATATATATGTATATATGTGTATATATATTTTTTTTCTAATGGATTCTGATTCATAGACTAGAATGTACCAAATTTCCAAAATTCCTAGCATTTCATTATTTTAGCAAAACACTTGACTGAATCTTGTGGGCAAGACAGAGAGCTCTGAGCTAAGTACAGTTGTGTGGATTCAGAAACAGCCTAAAGGTTGAACCTACAGAGTTGTCACTAATTAATATATCAACTTGGAAAGGGGTCTTTAAGAGAGCACCCTAGGGATCTGTTCTGTTCTATGTAAATCTTAAAGATTTTCTCAACAAGTTGTATAAAGGTATAGAAGATGAGAAAAATTGCAAAGAGGAAAATTTAAACTTAATGAGAAAAAAAATCCTAACAATCAGTGCTATTCCAAAATGGAATGTATTGTTTCAAGAGATGGTAGGTTCCCCCTTACTAGAGGTCTTCAGGCCAATACATTTGTCAGGTAACATCTTGTAAAAGGGATTTTTGTTTGGGCATTGGCTGGATTCAGTGGACTTTGCTACCCTTCTAACCTTGAGATTCTGAGATTAATGGCATGCTCATTAAATTTGCATATGACACAAATTTAGGAAGGACTAGATGAGAGTCAAGATTCAAAAAGATTTTTGTAGGCTAGAACACTATACCAAATCTAGTATGATATATGATATATGACATGATATGATATGATATATGATGTGATGTGATGTGATATATATGATAAGACATGACAACATAATATTATATTTATAGATTTTTATACACACACAGACATATACACACAGGCAGTTAAGTGGCCCAGTGGATAGGGTGCTGGGCCTGGAGTCAGGAAGACTCATTTTTAGAGAGTTCAAATTCAGTCTCAGACATTTATTAGCTGTATGACCTTGGCCAAGTCACTTAACTCTGTTTACCTCAGTTTCCTTATCCATAAAATGATCTGGAGAAGGAAATCACAAACCACTCCAGTATCTTTGCCAAGAAAGCCCCAAATGGGATCACAAAGAGTCAAACATGACTGAAAATAGCCCCAAAATAACAACACACACATATGCACATAATACACACACACACATATATACATATACATATATATACATATATATAAAATTTTACATTTGGGTTCAAAAAATCAACTTCACAGTTATAAGACTGGGTGGAGATGTGTCTAGGCAGCCAATCCTGTGAATCAGATCTCAGGGTTTTAATGGATTGCAAGCTCATGATGAGTCAACCGTATGACACAGCAGCCAAAAAAGTTAATGAGATTTTTGGTTTGCATTAAAAGATGCAAATGATATTATGGTCAGATCACATCTGGAATAATGTGTTCAGTTCTGCAAAGCACATTTGGGGAATGTCACAGACCAGCTAGAGATAGTCCAGAGGAGAGTGGCCAAGATTATACAGACCCCCAAAATTGTGCCACATGAAAGCAAATATAAAAAAGCTAGAAATGTTTAGCCAGAAGACTTGGAGAAATATGCTAGCAGTCTTCAAGTATATGAAGGGCTGCTTTGTGGAAGTCTTATTCTTCTTAGCCCCAGAGAGAAGAAATCATAGGTAGAATTGATAGAAAAGGAAAATTTAAGTTTCATGTCAGGAAAAGCTGCAACAGAGATACACAAGAACAGAATGGATTGCCATAAGAGGGAACTGGTTTCCTTTCATTTGAGATATTTCAGCAAAAGCTGGATGACCACTTGTCAGGTTTGTGATAATAGATTCTTTTTTAGGTACAGGTTAAATTAAATGACCTATGAGGTCCTTTCCAACTCAGATTCTGTGATTAAAAATAACTTGACCCCAAAAAGTAAAATTAAAAAAAAATAACTTGACCATAACAATCATTTGGAGAGCCTCACTCTTATTCCTCTCTTGATTTCAAGCCTGTAAACTTGTCCCCGTACTATCACTATAGTAAGTAATGCAGTACTCTCAGAAAACCCAGTACATAATAATCCAGACTTATGAAACTGATAAACTAGAAAGCATCAAGTCACATTAAGAAAGGATACTTCACTTTACAAAAGGAATCTCAGAAGTACATTTAAGTAAGTATTAACAGACAACTTACTTGAAATAGCTACTTGAAAGAGAAACTTTGGGATAAAAAAAGTACATAATCAAAACTAACTGGAGGTTAAATCAGAAATGAAGAAACATTATCAATTAAGAAATCATTCTAGTTATAAAGAGAACAAGATTGGATTTTGAAAAATTTGGTGTGCTCTCGCCTTCTTTGGATACATGTATATTTTTAAAGAGGAGACATTAGGGGGAAGATTTCTGAAGTGGGGACAGGGATGAGAGGAAAAAGATTCTTGCATAGTTTAAAAAACTTAGCTTTGGTTTGTGGCTTTCAGGATGCCTTTTTATAATTATGCTCACTTATTCTATGTCTGTCAGTTCTGCTGGCAATGTGTATGGAACTTAAAATTTACCTAAGGTTCAGAAAAAAAACTGTTTGGAATGAATATTACAAGTTCATCATACTTCATAGGATACCACTGGCTAGCTTTTTAAGAGTTGTGAAATTTCAAATGTGGTGCTTTTTTTCTTTCAAATTTTCCTTTGGAGCTGTGCTCCAGATTCTGACCAGGCAAAAAAATCAATGCCAAGTAGAATTTAGGAGAAAATGAGAGTGAATCCAAAGAGGCCACTAAAAGAAACACCTCTGGCCACGAATTACATGATCTCTGACTCTATGAGGCCTTTCAGAGCAGTACTGGTAATATTGCCCTCAACTTCAACTCCAAACATGAAAAAGAAATGTACTAATTTTATTAATTATAGATAAATATATTATTATTATATTATATATATATTATTATATATTAAATATATTATTATATTATATATTTGTTATATTATTATTATATATTGAATATATTAATTATAGATGCTCTTCTACACTGTTGTCCCGTCCCTATGACTCCTACCCCTCCCCATACCTATATAAACAAACTTCTCTCCTATAACAAAGTACAATTAAGAGGAAAAAATTAACCCATTGGCAATGTCTGACAGTGATATGCTTGATTTCAGCTTATGAGGTATTCTTTACCATAAATTCTCTGAAGTCAAGATCGGTAACTGCATTGATGAGAAACTTTTAACTTCAATTCCAAATTCAGAATAAGGCATATAGTAAGAAAACAAGAGATAAGAATCACAGAATCTTAGTAGTAAAAGGGATCTCAGAAGACTTTTCTTCAAATCTGTCCTTGATGAAGAATTCTCCTCTAAAAATCCCTAGCAAGTTGTTGTCCAGTCTTTGCTTAAAGATTTCCAGGGAAGGGTTCAATCAACACTAGGTCCTTTGGCAGCCCGTTCTACTTTTGGGCAGCTTTAAAAGTTAGGAAGTTTTCCCTTATGTAAAACTAAACTCAGTCTTTCTCCTGTTTCCTCCCATTGTTTCTTGTCCTGCCTTCTCTTGCCAAGTCAAACAAAACTAATCCCTCTTCTATGGGACATCTTTTTCAGCTCTTTGAAGACAGCTATCAATTTGCTCCCTAAATTGTCTCTTTTCCAGGCTGCCTAACCCCCAGGTCTTCCTTGTTAGAGTACCATAGGCCATATGCTAAGAAGAAATCACAGAAAATTTAGATGAAAGCTTATGAAAAGCAAATCATGCCAAATGAGTGAGTGCCACTAATGGAAAGTGTTACCTCTTTAAGGAGTATTTATTGTAAAAGTTGGAGCCCTTCAAGAAAAACTTTTGTGTTGGGTGAAGCAAAAGGTTTCAGAGCATGCTTAAGCTCTATGTTTCTTTTTGTTTGTTTTTTTGTTTTTGTTTTTTTGGAAGGGGGAAGGCAGGGCAATTGGGCTTAAGCGACTTGCCCAAGGTCACATAGCTAGTAAATGTGGCAAGGGTTTGAGGCCACATTTGAACTCGGGTCCTCCTGACTCCAGGGTCAGGGCTCTATTCACTGTGCCACCTAGCTGCCCAACCTCCAAGTTTCTGTGGTAATCAATCAACAAACATTTATTAAGCACCCATTGTGTGCCAGCCACTGCACTAAGCAGTGGAGATACAAAAAGAGGCAAAAGACAGTCCCTACCCTTAAGGAGCTCACAATCTAAAGGGATTGCAAAGCTAGAGTTCTGTGCCCTCCTTACTGATCAACTGACTAGATGACCAGGGCAGAGTTAAGAGGGAACTTAACTCCTATGGTTTTCTCAAGATATTAACCTAATTCAATTTAATTTCATTCTGGATTAGGAGAACCAAATAACTTTTTAACGTGTGTGTGTGTGTGTGTGTGTGTGTGTGTGTGTGTGTGTGTGTGAATTAGGGGGCCTTGCTCCCCTTAAAACCATATGTCAAACCATAGCAATGAATCTCGTGAAGATGATCCTTAACTAAACACATGGAAAAAATGAGAGTCAAGTATGTCTTTCCCTGTGGCTCCATGGTACAATGGATAGCTCCTTAGATTTCTAAGTCAAAGGTTCTGGTTATGTGTACTAGCGGAGTCATAATTATTTTTTAGTGGAAGTAGAGTAGTAAGGTACAATGCAAAGAACACTGAACTTGGAGTAATGGGCCATGAGTTCAATTCTCAACCCTTCTATGCTATACCTTCTATGTGACTGTGCAATTCTCTCTGAGCCTCAGTTTCCTCATCTGTAAAATAACGGAGGTTGGACCAGATGACTTTTAAGGTTTCTTCCAATTTTAAATCTGTGTTTCTTTGTCCCTGGAGCTCTGTCTTACAGAGTAATGAAAGTTTAAGTAATGGGTTTAGGTCACAGATGCTAAGTGGTTAAAATAAGGACAAAGAATTTTTTACAAAACTTCCTGCTGGATGGCATTCTTTGAGACTGGAAGGGTTAACATAGATATGTGTGTGTGTGTGTGTGTGTGTGTGTGTGTGTGTGTAGACCAGCCTTACAAGATTCCTCAACTGCAAATATTTTCATCTCTGTGTGCAGAAGTAATTAGACCAATAATCCTTTCCACTCAACATATATGAGTATTTTTGTTCTGTGGCTACTGGTGATATTTTCAGAGTAGGAATGTTGTTGCTTGTCCTTCATTCTCAAAGAGGGGTCCTTCAAGGAAGGCTGCCATGTTTGGTACTTAAATCTTCATACATTTTTATGCTATGCTCTTACAATATTATACTCAATACACACATTAACACATACATTTTACTAACTCTCTTGCTTTGACCAATGCTGTGTGATAATAAAAGTTATAACTGACCTTGTGAAAGCTTCCATAGAACATCTTCTTAATTTCAGGCCCTTCAAAGGTTACAGTTTGAAATTCCCCCTGGTAGTCATAATTGAAGTAGGTAATTGTCTTCCCTCCATCTGTTTGGTAAAACAATGAACATTGTATGAACACAATAAAAATAAACATAATTAAAACATGAATACATCATAAAATAGGCAAGTGACTTCTCATCCCCAGGTCTGAAGAGATTGATATTCCCCTTTGAAACTAAACTGAAACATACCTTAGAGTTAAATACAAAATAGTTACTAAGTCTTTCTATTTATAAATCCTTTGACATCCTCCAGGATGCATTTAAGCTGCTATTCAGTCATGAAGAAGAAATCACTCTCAGTTGTATACTTCATCCACCAAAATCTGAATAATTTTTTCAAGGAGGCTGGGTATGTCCAAGTCGAACCTCCAACCAAGCATTTTCAGACTTCACACAAATAGTAAATGGTGGATGCAAATTCTAACCCAAGTCCTCTGACTTCAAATCCAGTATTCTTTCCACTATACTTTGCTACTATCACTTGTTCTTCCCCACAGCTCAGACCTGAAAGAAACTTAGTCAGGGTAAGAGTTGCAAATTATGACCAAAGAATAGAATGAAATCAATGATCCTTATAAAAATTCATAACCTTGGCCTCATCAGCCCATGCAACTGAAGTAGTGATTGATACCTGCTTCCAAGATACCCCCAAGAAACACCAATTCACTCCAATTAAATTCAATTATTTATTAAGTATCTACAGGTGCCAGGTACTTTACTCGCTACTGGGAATATAAATACAAAAATCCAAAGACAAGACAATGAAATAACATCAAATTTTTTATTATGAATAAAATGCTACTGACTTTGAGTTTTGCATATGGGATAGATATTAACATTATATGCAAAATAATAATTATTAGTAACCTATTTTGTGGGTGCTGGAATGGTTGAATGCACAGAGAACTAGGTAGGACTTCTCTCAAAATTGTAGATGGGGATATGAGGCTAGTCTGTCAACTTTCTCTCTTCTAAGCCTATGAAATCCCACCCATTTCAATTTTCCAAAGCTCAAAACTCCACAGCTGACACATTCTATCAGAAGAATTCTTTTGGTTCCAATCTTAGGCTTTAATAAATCTACACTCTTCATTACCAGTGGACATGGATTTTCCATGATTGCCCATCCTGGGTAACTTTTGCAACATGGTGCCTGGTACACAGGAAGCATCTAATAAATGTTTTACCAGCATCTGCCCAAGAATAATAACTATAATCCTTAGCCCCCTCTATTCCCTTTTCCACCTGTCTGTGGTTGGACACTATCACTAAAGAAATTTTAAAAAAAGCTGCAGAAGATTGAGGGTCATTCTGTATTTTCCTTTATTCCATGGCTTGCCATGACCAAAAAAAAATTGATGACCAAATGGTCAGTCTAGCACTGCTGAGCCAGAAAACTAACACAAGTCTTTTGCCAGGACTTTAACTGAAAACCTTTCCAAAACCTACCAGGCCATATGCCAAGGGGCATAGCCTTTGAGAACCAATATATAAAGCTAGACTTTATATATGCATATAAAGTGACTCTTCTATTCAAAAGTTAGTAGAAGGAATACTAGACTAAAGGTAAGAATAATCAAGTCCAGTTTCTACCTATATAATCTTGGGCAGCTCACTTAATCTCTTTGAAGATCAGTTTCCTCATATCTAAAGTGGGGGTAAAACCCACCCAGTGTACTTCCTGATAAGAGGATTCAGTGAGGTGAATCATGAAACATGAAAGCTCTATGTGAAGTGTATTCAAAGCACTCCTCTGATGCCTCATTATGGTGGCAGGAACCCTAGGTTCTACAGAGAAGAAATTCTCACAACAGATTGTTGTACGAGGACCAAGCTAGTGGTTCACAGTCCAAATTACATCCACCACATTTTTTTGACTGCAGCAACTCATGAAGACTCTTTGCTTAGGGGAGGAAGGGTTATAATCTGCATTGGTATCAGGGATACCTACATGGATAAAAACACAGATCTTTGTGAGGATGACAGCACGGCACCTGGCCTTTAAAATTTCTATTGTAGTATCCACACACATGCATAAATAACAGAAAAGACACCCACAAAAATAGAATCCAGATTCATATACATACTGTCTAAGATGACTCCAACAAGTGGGTCAGAGTCATTATTTAAAATCTCCCAGAGAGCAAATGGTTCTTGAGGAGTATCAGGCAATATCCGGAATAGAAAAGAGATGGTGTAGTCTGAAGGCAATCCCTCTGGATGCAAATATCTGTTAGAGGAGAGAACATCCCAATGTTTTAAATAATAACTATATTTAGAGATAAGTAAATTTGAGGATATGAGACTAGGAATGAAACATGCACCAAATTACCAAATTCCATTTGTCCAGCCACCACTCTCATTAAAACCCTATCATCTTATGCAGGAAATCTTGCATTAGTTTCTATAATTCTATTTAGCAAATAAACTAGGGGCTGGATCTTAAAGTCCCTTTGTACAATGAGAAAAAATGTGCTAGATTGGAAGACAGAGGACCTTGAATTCTGACTCTGTCACTTACTACTTCAATAAGTAGTTTGATTTCTCTAGGCCTAAGTTTCTTCATCTGTAAAATGAGGCTATTGGACTGGATGACCTCGATGATGCCTTCCAACACTAGATCTGTCATTTTATGATCTTGTAATCCACTCAACTCTAAGATACTAGAACTTAGATTTCTCAGAGCAATACTGTTCAAATACCTACTACAACTATCACTTCTATTAGTTAAAATATTAACTTCTGGAAAGACAATGCTCTTTGGTAATTATTTCAGATGTCAACATGAAAACAGATTAAATGCTTATGATAAATGTGAAAAGAATAAAAATTTTCAAATAACCAAAAACGATTTTAAGCCCAAGCTAATAGCCTATTTATTTCCAGCAACATTTGCTATGAGAGCACAACAAAAGAATGTGGATGATCCTTATAAATCACTGTAATGAAACACTGATCTCAATGTATTGTTTTTAAGATGGAATTGCATTTTTATAAATCCGAAAAAGCTCCCCCCCCGCCCCATTCCAATCTGATCCAATGAATTAGAGCTGGGAATACAAAGGCAGAAGTGAAACAGTTCTTTCCCTCAAAGAGCTTATGTTCTAATGGGGAAGAGAACATGTGACTGTGTAGGTACACACATATATGTACGTATATAGTTACAGTTACAGTTATACACAAGATATATTCAAAGCAAATACAAAGTAATTTTTGGTGGAGAAGGAAACTAACAACAAGGAGGGGTCAGGCAAGGACTCATAAAGAACTCAGTATTTGGACTGTCTTCAAGAAAGCCAGAGATTCCAAGGGGATACTGGAGTTAAGGCACAGATATGGGAGAGGAATAGTAATTACGTCATTATGGCTAGACTATAGAATGCATGAAGGGGAGTAACGTGCAAGAGGCTGGAAAATATTTAGGGACCAGGTTGTAAAGAGTTTTAAATGTCAGAGGAATTTATAGTTATTTGAGTTAAGTTGATAGTTAACTAAAAGAGTTCACTGAACGGAGGGTGACTTGGTGAGATGGATCCTTTAGGAAAATCACTTTGCTGGCTCAGTGGAGGATGAATTGGAGTGGGGAGAGACTTGGGACAGGAATACTAATTAGCAGGTTATGACAATAATTCTGGCAAGAAATGATGAGGAATTTAACTGGAGTGGAGAGAAGGGGACATATGCAAGAGACACTGGAGAGACAGAAGTGCCAAGATTTGATATATGATTGGGTATGTGGAGTCAATGCAAATGAGAGGTCAAGGATAACAGACAGCTTGAAAAAGTAAAGGACTGAGAAAAAGTCATTTGATAATTTAAGAGATCATTGATAACTTTGGAGAGATCAATGTCAGTTGAATGATGAGGTCAGAGGTCAGATTAAAAAGGATATAGAAGAGATGGAGAGAAGGAAGAGGAAGTGGAAACAATGAATTAAGGAATTTGGCTAAGAGGAGGAGGAGAGATATAGGATGGCAGCTAGAGATATGGCAAAGTTTAGTGAGGATTTTTTTCTAAAGTGTAGGGGATACCTAGGAATATTTCTAAGCAATAGTGAAGAAACCACTAAGGCGGGGATACTACCCTACTTTTTAATAATAACAGTTAATTTGATTCTCACAAGGACCCAGCAGGGTAGATATTATTAAAGTTGAAGAAAGTGATGCTAAGAAAAGTTAAGTGACTTGGCCAGAATCACAAAGCTGATAAGTGTCTGAAGCTGGATTCAAACTTGAGTCTGCCAGAGTCCAAATTCAGCACTGTCCCCACTGCATCACCTAAGAGCCTAACTATACACATCCTTTTCCCCCCTTTTTAAAAAAATTTGGTATGGTTATACTCTATTTTTACTGTATGGAAAATAAGTGTGGAACATCATTTAAACAACTTTACAGGAAAAACGAGGCAAAAACAGACACAGATTTGGCGCAGGGAGGCTATGAGTAACCTTCAGAGAGCTTACTCTCCGAGGGAATGAACAAGTCCCCCATTTTTGTTGTTGTTGCACTTTTATTTGGTATCATTCTACTAAGAATTCCCAAGCACATGATGGCAATGATGGCATGAAATAACTTCTTTTTTTTGAGATCTGAAAGAACAATGACTTTGATATTCTGAAGTTAAAATGAACATACTTGGTAGGCTGGGAAACCAGAGCATCTTTATGTAGCTGGTAACATGGATACACATTGAAAGTGCCAGGTCCCATAGAAACCCCTTCCACCGCTGAAAAATCCTTTTCAACCAAACCAAACAGTTCCATCATTTTAAATCCTGAAAAGCATAACATTTTAACAGGTCAGAGTTGAATTGAATGGACAATGACAGAAAAGAGAACACATCTCCAGATTAGAGATGTAATCTTAACGAGTAAAATGAATGAGCTTCAGTGAAATAAAGGGACATGAGAGAGGATTCATTTTATCCTCTGGCATTTGCAAAATGGCACTGCCCATAGCACTGTACCTGCAAGACGGTTGCCATCCTTATTGACCAGAGGGCAAGCTGAAAAAAAAGGGAAGGTCACTTAGAGATATTTCCACATGTACTTTCCCCACCCCTAACCTCCCCTCACCCCTAAGCTAAAAAAGAAGCTAAAAAATTCCTATCAAGATGAATTACTCTGAAGCCTCCAAGTCATATGTGGCTATTATTTGCTCTGGTTTCCCAAAGATACCAAACGTTTGAACTAATCACCCTATTAAAAGCAAAGCCCCAGAACTCTATTCTCGTGTATGTATGTATGTATGTATGTATGTATGTATGTATGTATGTGTGTGTGTGTGTGTGTGTGTGTGATACCCATTACAGTAAAGGGGCCATTATAAGCATGAGGAGAAAGGAAACCTGCTGGCATTTTTCTGAAAAGTATTTATAGGAGCTATTTTAAATCAAGCTGGTCTTTAAAGCCGACACTCATTTGATTAGGAAAAGCATTTATCAACCTAAAACCTCCAAATGGGAAGAACAAAAATACAGTAAAAATCCCATGTGCTCTTTTCTACAAAAAGTAACATCTGTGATGAAAGATATTATGAAAGTCTTTGTCAAGTTGACAATTCTTCGTCAAATCAGTATGGAATTCATTATTTAACAAGGATGAACTGCTTCGGCCTGTAAGCACCCAATGAATAAGCAGCCACAAATCCAAAGAACTAACTTGCAGATGCGGTTTCACAGACAAAAGTAATCAGCTCATCTTCAATTTTCTTAAAGGCATCAAAGTCATCAACAAAGAAGACATGTCTTGCACTGGGCTGGCTGCCAATGCTAACCAGTTCTGCATAATCTGCGTCAGCCACACCAATCGCAAAAATGCTGATGCCTGTGGAAGAAGGAGACCAGATTTCTGATTAGACTGAAGAGGAGGGGAAAATACAAGCAAAAAGAGACTTGGCTAGCTTCTGTTTAAAAGCACTGGATTTGTAGTCAAATGACCTGGGTTTGAATCCTGCTTCTATCACTTACCACCTGTGTGACCTTGGACGAGTTGCTCAATCTCTCTGGGTATCAGTTTCTTCATTTGTAAAATGAGGGGAGGGTAGATTAAATAGTTTTTAAGGTCTCCTTGACTCTCGGGGGTAGGGATGAAGGGTTCCTTTCTCCTTCCCTCTCCCACAAAGGCCAATGAGACACATTACGCTTTGCAGGAAGCGGACCCAATAAATCAAGCATAGGACAGGAGAGACTTTATGAATTGAGAATTGGCCCTGGCCATGAGGAGTTGAGTTGTGGAGAGGGAGCCTAGCTGAGCAACCTGCCCCAAAAAAGAGGCATTGTGCTCCAGAGGAGCAGCATGAGAATACCATATAAAGAGAAGAAGATATCAGGGCACTGAAATATTGCCTGGGCCACATACTATTCCGCTTTGCCTCTCTACTAGTATAGAAACCATCATATGCATGCTGTTTGCATTCATGCTTTTGCTGCTATTCTTTGTGCTATAAATGCCTTTGCTTTGAGCTAATTACATCCTAATTTCTGATTAGTTGGAAGTAGAGGGGTAAAACATAAAACAAAACTAGACTTGGTTTGTTTCTTTTTAAGAGCACTGGGTTTGGAGTCAAATGACATGGGTTCAAATTCTGCCTTCATCATTCCATCCATATCCACATCAGAGGTTAGTCACCCCTCACCCTCTACCCCCACCCCTAATAGTATGTATACAAATTGAGGGAATAGCCTCAGAGGGGCCTCTATGTGAATCACATATGGTAGATTGCTAAAGTTTGTAAGGGGGAGAAAAGTGGATAGCGTGAATAATTTGATAATATACATAATATTTACACATAAATCATGTGCATTTGGATTTAGGAAACAGATTCCCCATCTCTGTACTAGACTACAAACTCCATGAGGGCAGAGAGTATGTCTCTTTTTAAGTTTTATATCTCTCCCAGCAGGCAACACAGGGTTCTGCATATAGCAATTGCTTAATCAGTATTTGTTGAAGTTGAATTATTTCTGCCATCATTACATATATAATTACCTTCTAGTTGCAACTCCCTGGAAATCTTATTTACATCATCCTGTGATCGCCCATCAGTAATGACCACAATAACCTTGGGTATGCCTCTTCTTGTTCCTGCTTCGGCAGTAAACAAAGCATCTCGAACATGCTTAAGTGCTTTTCCTGAAAGAGTTTAAAGGGTAAAGGGCTCAATTTCAGAATGACCTCATTAAAACAACCAAAAAACCTGAACCTTTAGGGAAATTTCCCTGAATAAGTTGATTTCAGTAATAATAAGTGGACTTCAAAAATGTTTTCAGTAATTAAGTAATAATCATTGATTCTTTGGGGCTTCTCCTTACCTGTTTTTGTATTTCCTCCTTTGTATGAAAGATTCTTAATCCCCTCAAGGAGCATGTCTTTGCTTTTATATGTATTTAGCTTAAATTCTGTTCTGGGGTCATCAGTGAACTGAACAATGGACACCTGGGGATAGAAGGTACACACTTTACTTCAGACTAGTTAGCATTTTTGAAGGATCAATAAGTCTTTACTTTTTACTTAATTTATCTCATAAATTTAACTGGTATTTTACATAATATGTTATATAGTGGAGATCAAAATTGAGAACAAATAAAAAACTACTTTCCTCTCCTGCAAATAGTCAATGGAGATAAGTTCATTCTCATAACCGCCATATAAAAATATGGAGGAAAAAATCCCTTCATATGGCTGATAGAATATTATTTTATAGATCAGAAAACCGTAGTATAAAGAGGCCACATAACTTGATAAAGGTCAGAAAGAGCTGAGAAAAGCCCAGACCGTCACATTCCCAGTTCCATGCCACGTTGGGCCACTAGCTCACTAGATTTCACTTTGGTATTTATGAGATTGCATAAATTTTAAGAAAGTAATGAGGAAAAAAAAGAAAATATTTTTTAAATTACAAACTCATGTTCCCCTGGCACTATATTTTTACTGACACTATATTTTTATGTGGTCATCAAATCAACCATTTTTTATCCAAGTCAGTTTTTTAACTTTTTAAAACTATCACGTGAAATAAAATGGATCGAATCATCCATCAGGTGAGACATATCTGTATCCAAATATATATGTGTGCGTATATAGATATGTATGTTACACATACTATATATACACACATATGTGTATATAGATATGTTACATGTACACATATATGCATATACATAGATATATGTGAGACATACATACTATATACATGCATACATATGCCAAATTCTGTACTCTTCATCTGGAGCCTATCATCATACAGACATGGCTTTCACCTCTCTTTTCTCTACATTAAACAGCACTCAAATCTGGGAAAGCCAATTGAGAGAATGTTACAGAGACATTTATGTCACCGTGGGTCCATTTTCTACCACTTGCCTTTATTTCTGGGACACTTTAGGCTTTTGTGTCTTCTCAAAATAATGACAGAAGACAAAAAAGCAACCAGTCTGTTTACTGCATTTTCACGGGCATTAGTTTTACAAAATGATGAACTGGTATGATTGACTGGTGGGACTTACTTGAGTTCCATCCACTCCAATCTTGTCCAGAGCACCAACAGTATTATATAGAAATTTAATGATCTTATTGAAGTTGTCATCTCCAATGCTCCAGGATCCATCCACCATGAACACTAGGTCTGCCTTGGCAGCCTTACAAACTGCAGAACAAGAATTGTTTAAGAATCAGAGATAACATCGAACTACTCTAGGCCTCAAAACCTGCAGATTCCTCTTCATGGTTGCTGAAAGATTCAACTAGAGGAAAACATTTCTATTTATGTTTTCCTTAAGGCAGGGGCTCAGAATAATTTTTAAAATGTATAATTTAAAGAAATTCTAAGTTTTAGGTAGAAGTCAGTGAAAATAAGGACCTATTTTTTTTCCATCCAAATTCATGGACCTTCAAAAGCTATCCACAGACCTCTCTCTTGGAAGTCCATGGAGCTCAGGTCGAGAATCTTTGTCTTAAGGTCTCTATCATCACACATTGTCACTTACTGAAGGTAGAAGGAATGGGGTGAAAACTCATTTTTATCCTGCTCCATGAATACTTGCTCCCAGCCATGCCCCAAGTATCCATTAGCCCTTACAAAAGCTCTAATCATGGCTGATTTTAGCTAAGTGAGGAGGTGAAAAGCATCACCTTGGAGAAGGGGGTCAAAGGCGTTTAGACGGAGAATTTTTCTAGGAATATACTGTAGACATATTAAAAGTGAGAAAATAATAGTGTAAAAAGAGAGTAAGTTTATGGTCAGAGTGTTTTAAGAAAACAAGAGAGTAATTAAGTCTGTACATGCAGGTGCAAGTGTAACTCTGGCTATGCATTGAAACCTGGTATGAAAAAGCCTGAATGGAGAAGATGGGTAGGGCAAGTACTTGGGTCATTTTGCTATTTTTGTGCAGCAATATCCTAGCACAGAGCACTGTGAAGAAAAGCTATAAAATCAGATTATGTCTTTTGCAGTATAGGATGAATTTCTGGGCTCTTTTCAGTTGTTTTAGGAGCAGATTGTAGGGTAGGGAGTTAAGGCATCAGGGCTATGGACAGGGCAATCTTGACCCAAGCCATGCATGGCAGCAGTGACCTCTTCTCTCCTTTTCTCTTCTCCCTCTATATTATTTCACTTGGTCACCTCATCATCTCTCATGGATTCAATGATCATCTCTCCGCTGATGATTCTCAAATCCTCCCATCCAGCCCTAACTTTTCTGCTAGCCTTCAGTCTCCTATCTCCAACTGGATGCCCCATAGGCATTTTAAATTCAACATGTCCAAAACGGAACTCATTATCTTTCCTACTATTTCAAACTTCCCTAGGACTGCTGAGGATAATACCATCTTCCTTGTATCCTAGTTTGCAACCTGTCATCCTTCACTGCTCATTATCAATCCAATTTGTTGCCAAAGCTGGTTGATTTTATATTTTTAAACACCTCTCAAATATGCCCACTTCTCTTCTCCGCTACTGTCACCACCTTGGTTTAGACACTCATCTTCTCAGATTTGAAGTATTGCAGTAGCCTGCTGGTTGGTTTGCCTGTCTCAAGGCTCTTCCCATGCCTCCACTCAGTCATTAAAGTGATTTTCCTAAAGAGTAGATTCAACCATGTCACTACCCTACTCAATAAACTCCAGTGGCTCCCTATTACCTCCAGGATCAAATATTAAATCTTGTTTGGCATTCAAAGCCCATCAAAACCTAGTCCACTCCCTCGCCCCCAAACACACACCTTTTCAATCTCCATATAGCTTGAGCTCCTCCCACTCCTCATGTACACTTTAGTCTAGTGACACTGGTCTCCTTGCTATTTCTCAAACAAGACACTCCATCTTCTATCTCTGACATTTCCACTGGCTGTCCCTCATTCATGAAATGTCTTCTCTCTTCTTCTCTACCTCCTGGCTTCTCTGGCTTCCTTCAAGACCCAGCTAAAATCCCACCTTCCACAGAAATTAAGCCCTTATAATTCTCATGCTTTTCTTCTATAAAGATTGTTAGTATATGGTTGTTTGCATGTTATCTTTCTCTCCCTCCCCTTCCCCCTCCCCTACTAGATTGTGAGCTCCTTCTGGGCAGGGACTGTCTTTTGCCTTTCTTTGTATCCCCAGCTCTTAGTCCAGTGACTGATACATAGACTGCCTTAAGTGGTTGGAGAATGCCTTCTACCAGCACAGATTGCAACCTTAAAACAGAATTGTAAATGTTTATTCATAGACTTTCTAAATTTTTCTTCCCTGGTAGAAACATTCATTGCTTTTGTTCTTCAGACTGAACAGATTGAAAGAAAAGAGTCCATTTATAATAGATAATTGTCTTTCAGGACAGGAACTGTGGCTTTATGCAGCTGCTTTGGTACTAACTCAGTGGAGTTCAACACATCCTTATTATTACGCATGATATAGTAAAACAATACATTTATGTATCATATAAAATACAACTAATGTAGAATGTAGAGCTCATTAATATTACATTTCATTTGCTCAATAGACTATATCAATAATTTAATAGTAGTCATAGTAAAATAGTTAATACAAAGGATGCCTTTGACTACCCACTTAAGCTTCTCACTAATCAAATGAAATGACAAAAACTCAAAGCTGCAAGTGGGTTATTATTATTATCTTACCTTCCTTTGCTGGAGGAATGGTTGGAGGAGGTGTGGTTGTTGCTGGTGGCAGAGTTGGAATCGGCCCTGGAAATTGGAGAAAAGTAAAGAGGGCCCAAAAGAGGTGTCACTAAAGAGGCAATAATTTTTTTTTTTTGCAGGGGGAGGGCGAGCTTCAATTATTTTGACAACAAATTGTTCTTCCTTCTGATTTTGTGACTACAGAGATCAATGATAATTTTTGGGAATTAGTTCATCTCTCTTCTCATCTGTAGACAGAAGCCTGGATGCCATTTTCAGATAATTCTATTTAGCCACCTGGAGCAAATTTAGTGAAACTGAACGCTCCGAAGTGGTTGTAACATTGATTTAGTGTAACAGTTCTGGAAAAGGCACGTTTCTATTCTAGTTACTGGCCAAGTTCAAACACAGAAGAAGGCATAATTAACAACAGAATATCAATCCTTGTTCAACTGAATTCTTCTTCCAATACTACTGAACTGGGCATCATCAGACTCCAGACTGAGGGAAGAAAGAATTTGACCATACTCCAAGCTCATCTGAAAACTCTGTAGTACTAGGTTAAATTCCGAAAGCTATATTTCAAAAACGAACATTGTACACAGTAATAGTAATATTGTTTGATGAAGAACATTTGGGGAATGACTTGGCCATTCTCAGCAATACAATGATCCAAGACACTCCCAAAGGACTAATGATGAAGCATACTATGCGCCTCCAGAGAAAGAACTGATGTTGATTGAATACAGACTAAAATATGCTATATTTCACTTTCTTTCTTTCTTTTTTCTTTTATTCGAGTCTTTTTGTACAAAATTACTAACATGGAAATGTTTTACATAATTGCACATATATAAATTATATCTGATTGTCATCTCAGGGAGGGGCAAAGGGAGGAAGGGATAGAATTTGGAACTCAAAACTTTAAATAAACATGTTAAAAATTTTTAAAAAGAAAGAAAAAAGGAGGAGCTTACATTCTAATGAATTATGCAAGTACATATAATATATGCAATATAAATATAAAGGGCATAAATACAAATATATACATGTATGTGTATATATATCTATATATAAATATATAGATATATATAGATATATTTCAAAGTAGTTTGGAAAGAATGGTGCTGGCAGTTGGGGATAGGAAGGGCATGAATTCAGGATTAGGAAAAGTTGGAATTGACCTTAGATGTTCTAACTCTATATAGAAAAATCAGTTGTAGGATATGACTGGCAAATGATCGTTCATACTTATTAAGACTCTAGTGGGGGGAGCCCACTAGTACTTGGCCAGCCCAGGATAACTGAGATTTTAACCTTAAATATGCTTATGTGAAACTTCCATCCTCTTGTCCTGCCTCTACCATCTGGGGTCATTTGTTTAATTTCATTAGGTCCTTTAAAAAATCAGATTAAGAAATAAATATTTCCTAAGAACAAAACAAAACAAAAACAGAAAGAACTTGACATTGACATTCATGTTACATCTATGAAGCTTCTAGAAGCAAAATTATATGAGAGACAATGGAAGGAGGTGAGTGTGTTTACTTAGTTTGGAGAAAAGACTACACATGTATAATTGACACCATATTGTTTGCTTTCTCAATAGATGAGGGAGATTGCAGAGAGAGGGAAAATTTGGAACTCAAAATATTATTTGAAATGCTAATAAAGAAATAAAATTTTAGAAATAAAAAGACTGAAATTGATGACAGATGACTTCAAACATCTAAACAGTATCACAGAAGATAAAGAAAATTTGTTAGAAAATTTGTTTTCTAAGGCAAAACTAGTGCCATTGGGTAGAATACATAAAAGGAGGCAGATTTTAGCTCAAAATAAGGGAGAATTTTCTGATCAGAGTTGTCTGACAATCTAACAGGCTTCTTTGTGACAGCACTTATTTCCTGTCATTAGAACTATTTGAGGAGTTAGAAGTTTAAGCTTTAGAAGTGTTTAAGTTTCATTATCAACTTTCATTGATACTATGAAAAGAATGTCTATATTGGGTAGGATATTGAAATATATGGTCTCTAATGTTCCCCCCAGTTCTATGATGTTTAACTATTAAAGTAATAGCAATAATGAAATGAATTCATGTGATTTTTAATGTAATAAATTTTTGTGAGTTTCCTAAAAGTCATTACAGTTCACTCCAAAGACATTGCATTTGATTCTCACAAAATCTTTGGAAGAAGTGACAAATTGATAATCATTATCAACCCTCCCCCCACATCAATACACCACACAATCACAACAAAAAATGTGAAAAATCAAGAAAATGCTAATGTTTTTTCTTTAAAACAAGAGCAAAGCTCAAGTGAAATTGTCAAATGGGTTCTCTATGGTTCTGAAGTCTGCCAAAGTAACCAAAACAGTGTACTTGTTTGCCAGCCGCAAACTGAGCTACTGAGTGAAAATGAGCCATTGGGAACCAGGTAGGACTCAACAGGAGCTGTTCACCATATACATACAGAAGTTGTCTTCTAAGATTTGTAGAGGTGGTGTGTAAATGAGGGAAGAGATTTGCTTTGCATTGGTCCCCAAGGCTGGGCAAAAGTTGATGGGTTAAAAGTTGCAATAAGATAGATTTCAGTGTAATTCAAGAACTTTCTAATGAATACTCACAGACTGAATAATAATGAGGAATGTTGTAGAAGAAAATTTCCCCTGAATATGAAATTGGGCAGGGAAGCTTCTAAAGTCCTAAGATTCCAAGGGATCATCTAGCTCTGAACGTCTGACTCTCAAAATCTTGGAGTCTCTTTCCTAAACAACTATCGCCTCTTTTTTTTTTTTTAAGGAAGGTGACATTATTGATGGCTCTTTGTATCTCAACCAATGAGACAAAAGATGTAGGCACAACCAACAACCCACACACATGAAGATAAGAATATAACTTTCAAATTTCTTGCCTCCATAGGGATTCCAAGTATAGACTTGGGTGGTTGTGTAAATCAGGGTTACCCCCAGAACAGTTATTAAAATGAAGGAATGTTCTACATATGCAGACTTTAAATCAAGAGAAAGCTAGTGGGCTCCAATATATGCCATTTCATTAAGCTAACACTCTCCCTGGTCTTCAGAAACCTTCAAATAATGGACAATGAAAAATGCCTTCCTTTAATTGTGCGTGTTCCCCTTTAGCACATCAGATCTACGGCCAAGTTGGAAAAAACAGGAAAGCTTTTTAGGCTAGCAATAACTCCTCAGAGGGTCAATGAATGGGAGTTGATTGGCTCCACTCCCACCCCCATGGCTCTGGTAATATGCCACTGTTTTAATGTCAAGATCTAGTTATTACGCCCTATTCCTCTTGCCACATACCACAAATGTTTCTTTATGGATGCTGATTACAATATGAGTCATTGTAGCTGGGACTTTGCTAACCTATGGACTAATATCTAGTCTCCTATGAAGCATGCAATCAAGGGTGGAAAAAAATCATAGTAATGAAGACCAGTGGATGACCCGCAGTGAATTTCGTGACTGGAGAAGAAACTGGAATTTGAATTACATGTATTCTTGGACTGCGATAGCTCACATTTTTATTAATGAAACAAGATTTATGAGCCAACCAGGCTGCCCACCCCCCAAATGTCAATTTATGAATCTATAGATGAGAGAGAAAGCACAATTCACTTACGTGTTTTTTCCATTATGCTTACACTAGGTCCTGTTATCTCTTGGAGCTGAGTATAAACACTGATTTTGTGCTCTGAATCAGGCATAAGTCCATAGAAGCAATGGCTAGATGTTCCTCCACCCACGGTAGTTTCTTGCTTTTTCCCATCTGCAGTGAAAAGAAAAAGAAAAGAAAAATACATAGGGAGGTCATTTGCTATTGGACTTTGTATTTGCATGACCTGTGGTAACTCCATCAAAATTTTCATAGATATGTTATGGAAAGGTAGCATACAGACAGACTCAATCATAGTTTCCATCTATGTCAGTAGAGAGAGGCAGTGTGGCTTGTTGGATAGAGAGCTGACCTTGAAGGCAGAAAGTCCTGGGTTCGCGTCTTGTTTCTGACACATAGTGACTGTGTGACCCTGAGAAAGTCACTTCTAAGTGCTTTGGGCAACCCTGGAAGGCCTTAAGTAGAAGAAGAGGTGCTGACCTGGATTGGTAGCAAGACTTTCCTCACCCAGGCGTTTTCTATTCCAATGAATCCCTGACTACTCCCTAAACCCTGAGGATGTTTACAGGAATCTGGAAGTGATGCTTCTGTTGACCAACAAATCATTTTGGATTGTCAGTTTAGCCATTGTGTAAGTGTGGATTTTAGTATAATCATGCTTTCTTAAAGCAGAACTTACCTGAAGTCAGCCTCAATTCAGTCATTAAGTGCCTACTATATTCTAGGCACCAGTGCTAAGTAAGCACTGTGGATACAAAAACTAAACAAAAGACAACTCCTGCCCTCAAGGAGCTCACAATCTGAGGGAGAGAAAACAAGTAAATGGGTACAAACAAGCCATACACAGGATAAAGAGGAAATAATTAACAGAGAGAAAGCACTAGAACTAAGAGGTATTAAGGAAGGCTTCCAGGGGGTTTAATTGGGCTTTAAGAAGCCAGGGCATCTAAGTCAGAGGTGGAATAATCTTTTGTGTATTAACACAGAGCCGGTGGGAGAATTTGTTCCAGTACGATGAAAATTCCCCGGAATTCCTACCAGTCTGTATAATGCAATAGAACAATGGTTTTGGAATCAGAGGACCTGGGGACCACTTACTAGGACCTGCATCCAACTCTTCATGACCCCATCTGGGATTTTCTTGGCAAGGATACTGGAATGCTTTGCCATTTCCTTCTCCAGCTCATTTTACAGATGAGGAAAGTGAGGCCAACAGGGTGAAATGACTTGCCCAGGGTCACACAGCTAATAAGTGTCTAAAGTTGGATTTGAGCTCAAAACCACTGCCTGAAGTTCCATAAAGCCCCAAAGTCTTGGGAACTTGTCCTCCCCGCTACCCTGAGCAATCTGATGACTAAACTACCTGTCGGGGTGTCCTTCAAGCGTCCATGGCAGTCCATGAGAGGCTCCTGACATCTTCATTGCATAGCGCGCTGGATTCACAGTCAAGAGAATGAGGAGCAGGTCCTGGCTATGTCATTTCCCCTCTGCGTGATCCTCAGCAAACTCTTAACTTTTCTATCCTTCATTTGGCTGATCTAGAAAATGAGGCTAATAATACTTATCACCCCTACCTCACATTATAGGACCAAATGAGATATTGTATGAAAGGAGCTTTATAAACCCTAAAGTATTCTTTAAATGTCAGTCACTATTTTCTTTTTGAAAAAAATCACGCCTGTTGGAATCCCTAAAGACTACTTTAAATTTTCAGCATTTTTCATTCCTGGTATTCTTCTTGGTAGAATGCCTTACATTTATGCAGTGCCTTATACTGTATTTACATATTCAGCATGCATAGTGGATAGAGAGCTGGTCTTGGAGACAGAAAAACCCAAGTTCACATCTTGTCTCTGACACAAACAAATCATTTAACTTCTGTCAGGATCTGCAGATTCTAGAAAACTGTCCAAGATTCTAAGTTGAAGAGAAGGTGTCAACCTGCATTAATGGAGGGAGTTTTCCCATCAGGGAGTTCCCTGCCATAATCACAGGTCTGGTCCCTATCCTTTTATACCTTTTAGTCATTTCATATGCTCTTTTCTTATTTGAGGTCCAAAAAAACCCCATGTGAGGGAGTTAATACCTAGCATAGCAAAGAGAGAAGAGTATTGGATATCAGATAAGAAAGGAATAGGCTTAAATCCTGACCCGTTATCAGTCAACAGCTGATAAACAAGCATTTATTAAGTGTTGACTACGGGGCAAGATATATGGCTTTTTATGATCTTGTATAAACCACAGCTAGGGCATCTAGGTGGTACAGTGGCTAAAGTGCCAGGGCCTGGAGTCAGGAGGACTTAAGTTTAAATCTGGTCTCAGACACTTACTAGCTGTGTGACCAGTCACTTAACCCTGTTTGCCTTGGTTTCTTCATCTGTAAAATGAGCTGAAGAAGGAAATGGTCTTTGCCAAGAAAACCTTAAATGGGGTATAACAACAATGTTACTTGCAGCTACTGTGGCTGTATAAGGTCAATAACACCAGCACACAGGAGGGCTGCTAGCACAGATTCTTTGATCTGCTTTTCTAAGGAAAGAAACTTTAAGGGGTTTATAATCTCACTTTAATTAAACATACATATATCATTCACTTAGTTCAGGGGAATAAGTCAGCACCCTGAACTTCGGAGCAAATACAAACAGAAATTACAAACAGAGAAAATATAAACAGAGCAAATAACACAAATCAACAGACAGGCTTCTAGCTGTCTGACCAAAGCTATACATATATAGTTACCAGAGAGAGAGAAACACGACACCTGGGTTTTCAAAGTCGGAGGGAGGGGCCTTAAAGGCTAACCAGAGTCTCCACACCAACACTCTTTGAATGAATGAGTCCCAAGCAAAATG
The DNA here is from genome assembly GCA_028646595.1 of Phalanger gymnotis. Classification (NCBI taxonomy): domain Eukaryota; kingdom Metazoa; phylum Chordata; class Mammalia; order Diprotodontia; family Phalangeridae; genus Phalanger; species Phalanger gymnotis. The sequence goes on from CM053622.1 coordinate 105,390,576, forward strand.
CTAACCTCAGAATATATATACCCTTTTTCAAGGCCCAGGGGCTTCACACCTTTCATGACCTAATTAGCAAAAGGGTGTTGGCCTTCCTACAAACAAAGACAAGACTCAATCAAAGGCACTTTATTGCCTTAGTGCTGAGAAGCACTCCAAAACAAAAGACAACAAAGAGTCCCACTTTGTTTGCCATTACATGGGGTTATGAAAAGTTGGATATGACTGAAACCACTGAACAACAATAAGGTCACATAGGTATTAAGTAAAAGAGAAAGTATTTGAATTCAGGTCCTATGACTCCAAATTAAATGTTCTTTCCCTTTCAAATGTTATGAGGCTCCTTCTAGAGTCTTCTTTTCATGGGATTAAGGAGGAGACATATTGAATCACGATAGTATCTAGTGGTATCATTTCCCCTTTCATCTAAGTTAATTCTCCTTATAAATTCTTTAAAATACAAGATAAAAAGAGTTGTTTTCTGTTTTACTTTGCTTTGTTTTTACCAAACTAAAATATATTTTCCAATATTGGGGAACTGTGATTGATACAGTAAAATTATTGAGAAGTGATTTCTGGATGCTTCCCAAGACAAATAAAGGTTTACGAGAATGGGTGTAGTGGCTGTGTTGTTTCTGGCCTGTGTGATCCATGCCTACTGGCCCTCCTTTAAAGCAAAACATTGTCATTGGTCAAATTATGATGGATTTCTCCAGTATCATGCGCCAGAAACACTGCATTAAATGGAGCCACGGTTTGCCCTTTGGGACAGCTAGAAATTTTCACTGGCTAGCGTGGAAAAACATCATCTTTCTAATACGTTTATACTTTTATTCTTTATGAGCTGAGACCAAATAAATTATTTAAACTGTTGTAACAAATGTTGATGATGCTACCAACATGACACACCAAAAAAGTACTGGTAACAACAGGTCAAGTTGTTAAGCCCAAAATCAATCTCTGGTAATGTTATGTCGACATCCTGAGAAAGTGGGCTGCTGGAATTTTGTGCTTGAAAGTCTAGCCTCCTACCTCCTTTATTGTTCTGACTTTGATTCTGAATGTTACTTACTCAACAAGTTTAGACTCAGGAAGAAGTTTTCATCATACGAGTTTATCTCTAGATCCCAGAAAAATAGAATGATACCTGGGATCTTGCATTAAAATACCATGTTGTTGTTTAATTGTTTCAGTAGTGCCTGACTCTTTATGACTCCATTTGGGGTTTTCTTGGCAGAGATACTGGAGTGGTTCACCATTTCCTTCTCTAATTCATATTACAGATGAGGAAACTGAGGCAGAGTTAAGTGACTTCACCAAGGTCACACAGCTAGTAAGTGTCTGGTGCCAAATTTGAACTCAGCAAGATGAGTCTTCCTGACTCCAGGCCTGACACTCTATTTACTGCCCCACCTAGCTGCCCATACCAGAAAGTAGGAAGGATGGCCACAAACTTCATTCAGACACAGAATGAAGATCCCCAAGTCATGCAAGATGGTACAGTTGGCACAGCTGGATCATTTGGGAATGAAATAAGTTGTAAGGTAATTCCATGCTCTCTCTATTAGTCATCTCAAAGATAGCTCCTAGAACAGACCAGAACCTCCAGAACATCTTTATAATTAGTTTAGTGTTGTAGGGGTCTCTGAGCCCCGCCCCCAAGCCCCACTTTGTCCCTGGGGTTTGATCCACAACGAACCAAAGGCAAAGAAAGTCCCTATCTTGAACCTGTCGTTGTTTGTCTTTTGTTCTCGAAGAGGACCATGACATCAGGAAGGTGATGCCATGACTTGCAAGTGAATTGGATTTAAGTCACCAGCCTCATCTTTTCCTCCAGAGCCATGTGACTCTAGTGTCAAGATCTAGATTAGGACAACTGGAGATGGCCACCATCTGGAACCTAGTTTGTGACTGTCTATCTCAAATTGGGCTATTACTTTGTCCTTCTTAAAAATAACTTTTATTATACCAACTTCTTTTTGGTTGACTCTAAAGGTATTTCAAATTTGTGTAACATCATTTTTTTTTCTTAAAAAGACTTCGAGTTTTATAAGTGCTTTAAAAAAACCTGGTCCTATGATGTCATTACGAGAAACTTGGAGCGAGGACTTTTCTTCTACTAATGAAGATTAGAATCTGCTCTGTAATGACTAATTTTAGAAAATGGGGGAGGAGGGAGACACAGAGATTAAATTACTTGGCCAGGATTACACAGTCAATATGTCAGAGTTATCTGATCCCAAGTCTTCCTGACTCCAAGGTCAGCTCTCCATCTATCTACCTCTCTTTATGGGCACTACCAAATTTAAATCTCTCAAATGGTTGGGGAGCAATACAGAATGGTTCAAAAGATGAGTGAAACTAAATTTACAAATACAATCAGTCAAATCTATAAGTATACATCTCCTAGAAAGTTAGCTTATTTGTGGATCAGTGATTGGGCCTTTTTGTTATACTGTCTAACCAATGAACAGATAACATTAATCTGGAAGCCTGACCCAAATGAGCTGTTTGTAAAGCCAAGATCTTTGTTGGCAGGAACCTGAGCCCACACTTCCTTCTTATCTGGGAGTGAACCTAACTTGTACTTCCTCAGCAGAATGGGGAAGCAGCCAGAAATGTCTTCAGCGGATCCAAGGCAGTCTTGATTGAACAAGAATGAACAAAAAGTGCTGTTCATTTTCTCATTAACATTTAATACATTAAAAGACTTTGTGATTCAATTAGGCCACAGCTCATTCACTCTGAAGCCCATTTCTTCATTATTGTGGCTAATCAGACACTGTCAATCATTTCTTATCTGTAGCTTCAAGAAAAAGGGGGAAATGTATATTTGAACCTTTTGTGACAGGAGAAGAGGTCAGATTGGGTGACTAGGTTTCAGATAGAATGTTTTCACTGTCTTATGAACCCCACCCTTGAAAGTCTTCTGATGCCAGGAGCCCGTTCTTTCACAGGAAACAGACAGGATTACCAGCTGTTTAGAAGCAATGACATCATTCACCACCATTGAAAATGTTTACGACAGGAAGACATGAGGTGATCTCTTGGCCCCTGGAGCCATCCTAGGCTGTGATTGGGCCTTATCTTGCTCAAGCTTCTTTTGTAGTTTCATCTCTAGCCATGCCACCATTTGAGCACCAAGACCCATCCTGCTTCCACCTTTTCCCAGCTTCTCAGCTTCCTAGTCCCCTTAATGTGCAGTTATCTCTCATTAGAATATAAACTCCTTGGGGGCAGGGACTGTCTTGCTGTTTTTTCCCAAACATAACTCTGTCCCCAGCCTTTAGCTGAACTCCTCAGAGTGTCTTTACCTTCTGTTTTTTAAACATAATGTCAACACAAATTTCCCTTCATTTTTACCTTCTAAATACTGAAAAGCATATATATACATATATATATAAACACACACATATGTATATACATACACATATATATACATATATGTGAGTATATACACATAGGTACATATATATACACATGTATGCACTTGTGTGTATGTATGTGTGTGTGTGTATGTTTATAGGCAGCTAAGTGGTACAGTGGATAGAGTATTGGGCCTGCAATCAAGAAGACCTGAGTTCAAATGTGGCCTCAGACACTTCCTAGCTATGTGACCCTGTAAGTGACTTCACCCTGTTTGCCTCAGTTTTTTCATCTGTAAAATAAGCTGGAGAGGGAAATAGCAAACTATTCCAATATCTTTGCCAAGAAAACCCCAAATGGGTCACAAAGAGTTGGACATGACTGAACAACAACTATATATGTGTATGTGTGTATGTATGCATATGTATTTGTATATATGTCTACAAATATATACACATATGTATGTATATGTGAACATATATCCACATGGGGTATGTGTGTATATATACACACATACACACACAATTGTGTTTCATCTTGGTGTTGTTATTCACTATGAATGTCCATCTGTAGTAGGAAGGCCAAATTTATGATCTCAAAAAGGATCATATAAATATCAGAATGGTTTGAAATCGTCGGGTATACAGAATTCTCCAAGCAGAAGGCATCCAAAAATTTATTCAGGGCCCAGAGCAACAAATTAGCGA